>JBBDGP010001471.1:1857500-2457500 GCA_037952835.1 Lithobates septentrionalis | reverse complement strand
TGACCGGCCTGAAGATAGCTGTAAAAAGATATTTACAAGCTTTGTTTTATTAATACATTTACCCTGTGTGTTATACTTAGTTATAATAGAGAGGCTGGCAGTGACAATTTGTAATCTTTTATTTTTTAATAATAGCGGTGGTAGGGGTGAAGACAGAGACACAGACACACAGAGCTGACAGGCAGGGAGGGAGGGAGGGGGTGAGGGGGACAGAGGAGAGCTGAGGATAAAGGAGGCATGCAAGCTGATCATGGTAGTCAGGGCTCAGCAGCGATGATTATCATGGTGAGCTCACAGAGGGAGACACAGGAATTGGCAGGATCAGCCAGGTCTTTTACAGTTTAGACAGGGGCAGATTAGACAGCACAAGCACTGTGCTATTTAATCTGCTATAAGGAAACAGGAGCTCTTTTTTTTAGGGTCACAAACACTTTAAATGCCTTGACAAACATGTGGTACCCATATCTCTTGTTTTTTTCCCACTCTTAATCTGCTTGTGGCAGAGATTGCAAATAGCAACAGTGCGATCGGCTGCACATGTGCTAAAAAAGGCCCACACAGCTGAGCTCTGAGAAGTGGGCCTGGGAGATAACAGTTCCACAATCTTATATAAAAGAGTGGCTACTCTCTACTCTTCCATAATGGCTGCCTCTGGAGGACATCCTTCCTCGTTGAGGTTGTTTCTCCCCCTCACTTTCCTTCCCTGCTCTATCTGGCATCCAAGTTGTGTCAGTGACCTCATCATCATCATCATCCCCTCCCTCCTCATCATCACTGGAGCCAACTTGGTAATACGCTGCAACTGGGGAACACGACAATTTGTTGTTTATCAGTGTTCTCCCCTCTCTGTACACTCATGTTAGTCTCTTCCTCTAACTCAGAACCAACATCAGAATCAAGTATTGTCTGTGCATCCTCAAGAAGCAAGTGGCTGATGTTGTGTTGAAATAATTCAGCTGACTACTCCATGCATGATGCTGGGGCTATGGAAGGAGTAGCTGTGGACAAGGGGGCAGAATAAGCTGCTCTGGCAGCTGCGGTGGACTAGACTTTAGTGCCAGCTTGGGTCATAGAGGATGAGGAGGATGAGGAATATTTTAGTAAGCCAGTCCATCACCTCCTCTACATGCTGTGGCTGGATAGCATGGGCAACATCACTAAATAGAGAGAAAGGTGCCCTACCAAGTCCACTTTTGCCTGGGGACACAGGTGCTGCTGACCCCCTCATTAGGGTTGCCACATCATTCCTTTAATCCAGGACACACATTAATTACACAGGTTCTGTGGCTGATTAAGGTGGTAATTAATATTACTTGCTGCCTTATCTGCATTAAATGAGCTTTAGAACCTGTGTATTTCATATGTGTCCTGGATTAAAGGGATAATGTGGCAATCCTACCCCTCATAATGGCAAGGGAACATCTGCCTCTCCTTGTTGGCCTCCCAGACATGATGGTGGAGCTTATTACTTAAATTTCATAGATACTGGGAAATGTTTATTCAATGAAAAGTGGTGTTTGGCGTGCTTTAAATTGAGGACTGACACTGACAGAAATTTAAAAACTATAAAAGTTAATCAAAAAAATAAAAAAGAGGGAACACCACATCGCAGTCAAAAAAACTGCCGCTGACAATTAAAAAAAAAGGAGGCAGGCAGGGGACAAAAAAAATAAAAAGACACAAAAAAAAATAAAAATAAAAAAAAAGGCCGCAACCAAAAAAAATAAAAAAGGGCACAGTATACAGCACTAAATGTTATGTGATGTTTGTTTAAAACACTGCACTACACTAACACACTACACTGACACATTATTCTCACATACTATACTAACACTAAACTAACACTCTACACTCAAGAGTCACAATAAGTGAACACACTAACTGCTAGTACAACAGAACAAAAACAACACAAAAAGATTTTTAAGCTAGATATCCAAAATTATAAGAAGCTTAAAGAAAAATATTAAATGTGTCCATATACTAATTGTTGCCTTTATAAACCATTTTTTTCAAGAGACTACCAGATATTCCCAAGCATATATGGTACACAGATCAAGAAAGATTGTATTATACCTTAAACACGTTGGTTTATAGGATTGATGAGGTTTGTTACCTAGTGTCTCTCTTATAAAATAAGGTCACATGGGTTACATTTTAAGTGTTCCTGGTTTAATTGCAGACCATTTTGCATGTAATTGAAACTGCTCTGCTCTCCACATTTGACCTAGATAATGACACCCTGGCAGTATTCAATTGTATGTGTCCCTCTATAATTATCTTCAAGAAGGGACAGGTTTAAGCATTTTATGTATTTGTATTATGAGTTTAGAACATGATTGTAACTCACAATGGAAAGCTTAGGCAGCTAGCAATCTTTAAAATCTCTATTCAAAGCACTTCGTGCTTTAGAGAGTTTGGCTTTCCCTTAATAGAACAGCAAGAGTGGGCACCAGTTGTCATGGAAAATATGTTAATGTAGGTTGCCAGGTCTCACAGGTCTGAGATGCCACAGATTTCTTAAAAACCAACAATCTCACAGAAAAAGTACCTATATGGATGAGATAAAAATTAATTTATACCATGAATAAAGTTTTTGGGGTTTTGCTTATATAGTTATGATTTGTAATGAAATCAAACACTCATTTCTTTAATATATAGAAGCAGTTTAATGCTGAACGCCAGGTTTGTTTTTGTTTTTTATGGCTTGGTTATATTGGTTCAGCTTGGACCAACATATTCCATAACTGTGGGATTCCTCTGGAAGTGGAAATAGTCACTGTAGTAGTCTGTGCTGGTATACAATGATCTTCATGGTCTTTCCGGGTCTTATGGCGATCAGCTACCTCTCAGCATAGTGAATATAGGGGGTTGCAATCTTGACATTACCACTATTCACAAAACATTGTTTATTTTTATTTCTTTAATTAATACAAAACACTCTCTGATTGGATAAGGTGGTGAAATAGGGCTGTGACATTAGCCTGCGTTTAACCACTTGCCTACTGGGCATTTTTTACCCCTCCCTGCCCAGGCCAATTCAGTGCTGTCCCACTTTGAATGATAATTGCGCAATCATGCAACACTGTACCCATATGACATTTTTATCATTTTTTTTTCACACAAATAGAGCTTTCTTTTGGTGATATTTAATCACCACTGGGTTTTTTATTTTTTGCTAAATAAATGAAAAAAGACAGACAGTTTTGGAAAAAAAAAAAAAACTTTTTTCATAGTTTGTTATTACATTTTGCAAACAGGTAATTTTTCTCTTTCTTTCACTGATGTGCACTGATGAGGCTGCACTGCTGAGCACTGATGGGCTGCACTGACGGGAATTGATGAGGTAGCACTGATGA
Organism: Lithobates septentrionalis; assembly: GCA_037952835.1. Classification (NCBI taxonomy): domain Eukaryota; kingdom Metazoa; phylum Chordata; class Amphibia; order Anura; family Ranidae; genus Lithobates; species Lithobates septentrionalis. The sequence goes on along the minus strand of JBBDGP010001471.1, from coordinate 2,454,144 downwards.
AGCTGCACTGATAGTCTGCATTGATGGACACTGATGAGGCAGCACTGCTGGGCACTTAATAAGATAATGCATAAATAATAAAGGAAGGAACCGCGCTAAAGAGCAAAATAACAAAGAGAGCTGCAGCTGCAACAAAAACCAAAAATATCAATGTAGTGATAACTAAGGAAAATAAAATAAGTGTGCTTGCAATAAAGTGACATAAATCAATACTCTAACAGTAAAGTGACATAAATCGGTGGTCTTGAATCATACGTGACAAGAAAAAAATAATAAATTAATAAAAAATCAAAGAATCTGATAAAGTTCATAAACTCCTTAAGAGGTATATGATAGAGTCCATTCCTAAACATAAAAAATCAGCAGGCCCAGTCGGGAAGGGTCACACATCCAGATTCCATCCACCTTAACCCGCATATGAGGAGAGGGAAAGAGGGATATGTGAAGGGAACATCCAGGCAGAAGGTGAATCCAGATGACAGTGAAGATTATGACCTTACGGGAACCGGTGGACCTCCTTTAGAGCAAGGTCAAACGCGCAGGCAGATACAGCCCTCTGCGGGGACAGATGGACTCCCACGTTCCTCCGCGGGGACAGATGAACTCCCACGTCCGGATCCTCAGCTGTCTGTGGCATTCCAGGGGAAAGTGAAACTGAGATGTCGATCTTAAAAAACGACTCCTCTGCCGCCAAATCCTGCAACGTCTTCTCTCCACGTCTTATGGAATGTCCTGTGTACATGACATCACTTCCTGAGCAATAGGCCTTCAATAGGCCTGATTGGGAGGTGCCTGCACTACTTGTTATTACTACACTCAGGTGGTGCTTCCTTCTCTACCCTTTTCTCTACCCTACAGGGTGGAACTACAGACTAGTTAGCTATACCTACTCCATCTATTATTACCCCCGAATATAGGGGACTCTACTATTGGCCATATGGCCCCCTACACGTTTGGTGTACCCCCACCTATCTGCTATCTACACCCATTAATAGGGAAGGAAAGACTCCATACCCAATATCCTACGCAGCAGTCGAGCCTGACCACTACATACTGGCCCCCCCTTAGCCCGCATAGAAGGGTAACCCTGATTATACTATAGGACATACAGTCTCTATATTATACATTATGCCACTCTAGGTCATGAATTGAACTGTTGTTTTCTATCCTGTATACTGTACTATATGACACCTGAGGTTATTGATGTCTAGACTATATGCATATGTACCTGATGTCACTTTATCCATATAACATGCCCCCTAATTGCACTTCCTATATCTGTATGTGATTACTGTTTTGTTATGTTTTCCTCCATCAGATTACCTTCCTAACCCGTACTGTACTGCCCATCAGCCCTGCTTCCCTGCTACCCTGTTTCCCCGAAAATAAGACCTAGCGTGATTGTCGGTGATGGCTGCAATATAAGCCCAACCCCCCAAATAAGCCCTACCCTGTTTCCCCGAAAATAAGCCCTACCCTGAAAATAAGACCTACAAGGACTTTAACTAGGGCTTATTTGGGGGGTAGGACTTATATTGCAGCCATCACCGACAATCACGCTAGGTCTTATTTTCGGGGAAACAGGGTATAGCAACAAGATTTAGCACTTTATTCTCTGTTTAGTTGCATATAATATATGCTTTGACTTATCCTTTATTGGTCCTACATTATGATCTGTGATCCGCCCGGCACGAAAAGAGCCGCCTGAGCGAAGTTTGGACTCATGGTGGCGCTGTGTGAGGTACAGAATCATCTGTCCTCCATCTTGCGACCCCAACGGACATGCGCAGTCCGTTGGGGAAGCTAGACGTGCCGGCGGGTGCAGTAGGCGTGGCCACGCCTCATGACGTCTGCGTTCGCATGCGCTGTGGGAGCCTGGCGGCGCGCGCTCCACCCGGGGGGCCAGCCAGAGTGTGTCCGTCCCCCCCTCACCACAATCAGCTGTTGCATCTTTTCTATCAACAGCTGATAGGTGGGGAGGGCTTTATATATCCGGCTTTAGCCCACACCAGGCGTCATCTGCTGCAGACAGGACGCTTTTGGTGTGAGGTGCTGTGATACTTGGTTAGTAATCTATTACATACTTATTGACATGGATCTCTATGTTGGAATCACTAGTTATGAACCCTACCTGCTATCTGTCATGCTTTATTTACTTCACCCGTTACCTGCTATGTTCTGGGGTTTTCCCTTCTCCTACAATACATCTAATGATCCAGTCTCCTTCATTGAAACTATTAGCCATTCATGCTACCTGGATGCCCTACATTTTTCTTCTCTTTTCTGTCTTCTTACTTACTATCTCTCTCTCTTTGCTTTTCTTTCCTTCCCCTTTTCTTTCCCCTTTCTTTTTCCCCCCCCTTTCTTTTCCCTTCCTCTCTCGTCCCCCCCTCCCCTTCCCTTCCTCTCTTTCCCCCTCTTTTCCTATCCTCCCCCTTCCCCCCCCCCCTCCCCTTTCTTCCTTTTTTTCCCCCTATCCCCTTTTTCCTTCCCCCCCCCCCCTTCTTTCTTTCCCCTTCCCCCCTCCCCCCCCCCGCCCCCCCCCTCTTCCTTTCTTTCCCCCCCTCTCCCCCGCCCCCTTTCTTTCTTCCCCCCCCCCCCTCTCTTTTCATCAATCAGGGTTTTGATATACCTCTTATTTCCATGTTGACTCTCCAGCTATCTGGACCTCACCTGATCCATACCCATCATCAGTTACTGTCCTCTATACTTTAGGCGGACCAGGTAGGACACACTTTTTGGATTTTCCATGTACTACTCTGGCTATCCACATGTATGCACATCCTTATATATATATTTTCATGATTTACAGGATACACATTTGGCCCCAGTGTGATCTCAGATCTAAACTGTCATACGCCCGTTAACAATGGGCCTCTCTTCCCATTGAAAGGAAGAATAAAACCACCCTATATATTCATACCTTTCTATCTCCACCTCGATAGTGGCTTTGTGAATATTCTTGTTATACTCTACTAAAGTTCTACACACCACGACCAGGGAACGCGTCCGATGGGCAGTATGTGTCAATACATCTATGTTCTTTTAAATTCGTCTTGGAATGCATAACCTATATCCATAGATACCAATGTAAGTGTAAACAGAAAAATGTATATATATATATACAGATTCATACAATTATAGATTCTGTTTTCACGATCTTTCATTGTGTACTTATTATGTTTATGTTATATATACTATTTCCCATATAGAAAACTCTTTTTGCAAACCCTACAATCACCCCTGAAGAAGGAGGCATAAGCAACTCCGAAACGCGTCGGGTGCAAATGTATTGGTATCACTAATCTTTGTATTTATGGAACTGCATTCCTTGTTTTTAACTATGTGATTATGTGATTCACTTGATGATTTTTTGTAATAAATAAACTGTTATCTACTTTACATACCTCTCTAAATATTTTCTTAAATGTGCCTTTAAAGTCCGCTAGGGGAATTTCCTTTGCTTTAAATTCGAATTCAGGATGTGGCACAACTAGCAGATAATTGATCGATCAAATCTTTTGTTCTAAATTTATGTAGAAGTACCAGGGTGTGGTACCATCTGGCTTGAATTTTGTACCCATTTTCCTGGGTGGTAACATTGGTTGACCCCTTGTGTATATTTAGAAATATTAGTTCCTAGCTCTCTTCCGTGAGTTGGATGGAGAGATCTGTCTCCCATTTTTTGCAAGATTGGTTATCATTTGCCTTGAGATCAGCGAAGATAAGGTTGTGAATGTAGGAGATAAGATGGGATTGAGGTGTTGTTTTGGTGCATAATATTTCAAAGGGGGTGAGTTGTCTTGAGCAGTGTCTGTCTTTGTCTAAGATTTGAAGGTAGTGGGCAATCATTAGATACGCCCAGGGGGAGATAGGTGTCTTCTCTAGGCGAGCGGCGATTTGAGCTGCAGAGAGTAGTTTACCCTGGTGGTAGAATTGATGGGCCCTGATTTGGTCTTGTGGCCAATTGTCGGAAAGGTATTGGTACTGCATTCCGGGTGGGAAGTCAGGGTTTAGTTTTATTGGGGTCAGTGGTCCAGGGGTGGAGGAGATGGAGGAGTGCTTGCACATCTGGTGAAAGCATTGTATGGTGGGTCCTATTATCGGATGTAGGTGAATTTCTGGTGGGATTTGGCGTGGGGAAATCCATGTCAGTGAACTCAGGGGTAGTTTTGTGAAGGAGGTTTCCAGAGAGACCCAGTCATTTTTAAATTCTGACAATAGTATTGGTAGTGTAGTTAATGGGTTTGTGAGGAACAGCAATATGTCATCTGCGAATGCGGCGTATTTGTACTCCTTCTTGGATGATCGGATTCCCTGTATATCTGGTTAAGTCGCAGTTTGTGGAGGAATGGTTCGAGGGTAAGTACAAAAAAGGATAGGTGACAGTGGGCACCCCTGCCTCGTTCCGTTGCGGATGGGGAAGGCGTCTGACAGAGTGTTATTGACCCTTACTTTAGCTGAGGGGCTCTCGTATAATGAAAGGATCAGACTGGTCATATGAGGGCCCAAACCTATGGCTTGTAGGACCGCTGACATGTAATCCCAGGACACTCTGTTAAACGCCTTCTCCGCGTCTAAAGACAGGAAAAAGCCTTTTTGGTTTGTTTGGGTTATCAGGTGATGTAAATTGATAGCTTTAATGGTGTTATCCCTAGTTTCACGTCCAGGGATAAATCCCACTTGGTCTTGAGAAATGATGGAGGGAAGGAGGGGCAGGAGTCTGTTCGCTAGTATCTTGGAAAATATTTTAATGTCTACGTTCAGCAGTGAGATTGGCCTGTAATTTCCTGTTTGAGTGGGGTCCTTTTCGTCTTTGGGAATGACCACAATGTGGGCTTCCAGCATTTCCTGAGTGAGGGGGTTTGAAGGGGAAAGAGAGTTGAAGGCTTTTAAGAAGGGAGTTTGGAGGGTGTTCAAGAACGTCTTGTAGTAAACTGCGGTCAGGCCGTCTGGGCCTGGGCTCTTTCCGGGCTTAAGCTGTTTAATTGCCTGTTCCCGTTCTGAGATGGTGATCGGGGAGTCAAGGGTAGCTGCAGCTTCTTGGGGTATTTTCCCTGGGGCTAATTGGTCTAGGAACGAGTGAATTTCTCTAGATCTTATAGATGGTGGGGTCGTAGGGGAATCGGATGCATTGAGGTAGAGGGAGGAATAGTCATTTTCAAATTCCTTTGCTATGTCATTGTTTTGCGTTAGAGTTTTACTTGTAGAAGAGTGTAGTTGGTGAACCGTGTTATTAGCTTTTTTCTTACATAGTGCCTAAACGAGGAGGTGGCCCACTTTGTTTCCGAACTCATAAAAGAGTTTTTGAGATAAAATATATCTTTTCCTAAGGTTGTGGTTTAATTCTTCCTGAATGAGTGTACGAGTCTCGATTAGTTCGGAGTGCGTTTGTTGAGCTAGATTACGTTTATGTAGAGCTTCTAGTTTTTTCAGTTTGGTAAATAAGTTAGCGAGCTTGGCTTTCTTTTCTTTCTTAAGAGTTGCTGCTAGGGAGATCAGTTTCCCTCATACAACACATTTATGTGCCTCCCACTGTGTCAGTGATGATGTGTCTGGGGTGTCATTTTCAGTGAAATAATCAGTTAAACATTTACGAATCTCTTTTTCATTTATTTTGTCCATCAGAAGTATAGGGTCCAGTTTCCATATGTACGTGTGGTTGAGTTTGTCCGGAAAGGTGAGTGTTATTGAGATGGGGGGATGATCCGAAAGTGTCATGGGACGTCATTGTTGTGTGAGAAACAAGTAATCGATATGGGAATATTTGTTATGAGGGGCAGAGAAAAAGGTGAAGTCTTTCGGATGGAGAGTACGCCAGGCATCATGGAATAACAGGTCTTGAAGACAGCATCTGATCTGCTTTAGTACCCGGTAAGGTAGATGGGATTTGCCTGAGGAGGTGTCTTGGAGAGGATCTAGTGGGACATTGAAGTCTCCCCCCAAGACTAAGAGTCCTTCCTGGAAGGTGGTCAGTTGTCTTGTCACTGCTCGGAAAAAGGGAACGTGGGATGTGTTGGGGCTATATATGTTTGCTATTTGCTCTGAGTGATTGGCCTATTTCTGAGGGTGCCTTTTAGAAAGATGAATCTAGCCTGATCATCAAGGAGGGCACCTGTGATTTGCAAGGGCACGTTTTTGGATAGGAATATGGAGACTACTTTAAATTTTGAGATTGGGGAGGTGGATGGTAGCTGTGGGGGAAAAAGTGTTTTTTCATTTTAGGTACATTTTTAGAGCAGAAGTGGGCTTTTGCGCTGTGCATGCAGGCTAACAGTTGTGAGCGTTTTTCTGGGGTGTTCAGGCCCCTAGCATTGAGGGATAGTATTTTCAAGGAGAGGTCAGAGGTCTGGGGTTTGAGAGGTGCCATGTTGTCCGAATGGAGGTGCTGACTGTTGATTATGTTGATTTTCAGAAGACAAGTCAGAGACAGGGGAGGGGAGGGAACGGGTCAGTGGCAGAAGGGTGAAGAGGGAGGATGGAGGAGGGGAGGTGGGAATAGAGGGGTGAGAGGGGAGGTGTGGAGTGTGAGTAGTGGATGTGTGAAAAGTCCCGGTAGGGTGAACCGGGGGATGTACCGGTTGTGGGGGTTGCCCTGCAGTCCCACCTAAAGAGTCTGGGGGAACCAGTGAGGGTCAGCGGTGTCTACCAGAGTCCACTGGGTGTGGGAGTAGTAAGTGGCATTCAACCAGAGGAGGGAGTTCTGTATCCCTGTGAGGTCAATCAAGCTGTCTGAGTCCAGCCGGGGAAGATAGGTTCCCTGCTGGATGCTCCTGACAGGAAGAAGGAAACTACTTACCATGGTGAGGGGATATGTTATTGGTTTGGTGAAGGTGGGCAGGTGGAGGTTTTCTACTCAAAGTGTGAGGTACTAGGGTTAGTGAGATTATATCTTGTCTCGGAAGGAATGTTTAGCCTGTTAAAAGTCATGTATATGGATAGGGTTGGCAAAGGAACTTTATATAGACAGAGTTATACCAAGCATTAGAGCTTTAACTTGTAATTTAAGAACTGAGACTTGAGATTTTCTTAACCAGAAGGTTTTAACTGAAGGTCTAAGGTCTAAACGACACAGAATGGGGTAATAAACATAAGTTAATACATAACTTGTAAATCTAACTTTAGTATTGAGAGTTGAGTGCATACCTATGGGACTAGCATAGAGTCATTTACTGGCCATCGCTTCCGGATCCGAGGGGGAGATGCTCAGTCCTGGTCCAGGGGGACACAATCTGTGTGTAGGTCCCAACAAATCAAATGGGAGGACTGGTATTGTGTTCTGGTTAGGAGGAAGATTTTGCTCGTCTGGGTATTATGTGTCTAGGAGCATTCAGTGGTGTTGTGGATTTCTTATCTGAGCATGTCTCCCTCGGTCTCCAGATAGCCTTTTCATGTCTAAGGTTTTAGTATTCTAGATGACAGATTTATCTAGAGCAGGAAAAAGAGGGAGGTTAAATGCATATTGACTATATATATTAACACTAGATTACTACATTTGGGAGGAGCAGGAGGAGGAGGAGGAGGAGGAGAAGAAGTGTGGGTAAGTATGGAAGGGGGTGGAGATTGGCTTATCAGAGGAAAGAGGGGATGGAAGGGATGCAGGAGAGGGAGAAGAAAGAAAAGAAAAGGAAAAAGAAGAAAAGAGAGGGGGGAGGAAGAAATTTAGGGGAGTCCTTGATATCTCTGATCTTCCTTGAGATGATATTGTACGTGCTCTCTCTTCATTTTTGCTTGTACCGTTCAGGACGACGATCAAATACAAGTCTGTTAGAGATTGTTAGGTCCATCTGTGGGGTGATATTTGAACCGGATGAGAGTGTGGTTCTTGTTTGTGGCTGGGATGGTTTGTAGGGGACCATCGGGTCTTTCTGGAGTGCGAGTCTTCTTCTTGTTTGCATAGTAAAAGTTCACATTGTATTGTCGTTAAACGTTGACGGTGAAGAGTGGATATCTTAAGATGAGTGTCCCAATCTTTAGTAAAGTTTGGTGGGGTGCGCTCTTTCCGGTGTAAGGTGCTTATAGTAAGGTTTGTAGGAGGGAGGAGGGTAGCGGATAGAGTATATGAGGGGGATGGTTGCTTCATCCTTTGCGAAGTAAGTAGATTGCAATGTCAATGTGTCAGTCTAACTAGTTAGTGGGATTGATGGAAAAGGGATAACTGGGCTTCAGCTTGGTGATGTATCCAGTGAGTTTGATTTGTCTCGCACAGGTATATGGATTAAAAGTCATAAGAGAAGGGGTGTAGAACTTGGAGTTTACCTTTCTGTGTCATGTGTGAAAAGGAAAGGGAGCATAGTTACCTATTTAGGTGATACGGGCCCTGCGGTGTGCTGGAGAAGCTGTGGGGCTGCTGTTCCGTGGTGCTCCTGGGTCCCTCAGTGGAGAGTGAGGAGGTAGTGGGTGAGGGCGGCGGCGACCGATACTATAGTTGCCCGCCTCGGCAATGCCTTCCATTGATGTGGCTCTTTTCATCGAGGGTAGGCAGAAGTCACTGTACCAGTCAGGCAGATCTACAGGTGGAATATCCAAGGTGAGACAGAAATGTTCCAGGTCTTCAGGTACCCTGAGGAGAAGCTGTACGGCCTTTTTGTGATGCTGAAAGACCGAAAGGAAACTTCCAGCGATATACTATGGACTTGGCCCTCAGGATGAATGAATGAATGAGTGACTTGTATAGCGCTACCTATGCAAACTGAATCGCCTCAGGGCACTTTTTTGCTGCCGGTGTCCATCTGCAGTATAGCACGGTCCTTTGCCCCATGGGGTCCTGACACGCTTACAAACACATACACATACCACATACACATATTTGGCCAATTTTTCGACAGGAACTAATTAACCTACCAGCATGTCTTTGGAGGATGTCTAGCAAGGACCGTAATTCTCGCCTGCGTTGCAGGGTGATGTTGGATAGATCCTGGTATATCTTGATCACTGATTCTTGGAAGGATAGCTGGTTGCGATTTATGGATGCACACAGGATTTCTTTCTTTAGTGGAAAATCCATGAGACAACAAACCGTGTCTCTAGGGGGGTCTGTATCCCTTCCCTTCGGGCGCAGTGCTCTATGAATACGCTCAAAAGTCATCGGTGTGTCCGGGGGTCTTTCAAGTAGATCATTGAAGATGGAAGCAACCGTTTGGGAGAGCTGGTTGGGGTCAGGCCCAGACTGGCCATAGGGCAGACCGGGCATTTGCCTGGTGGGCCAGGGGCCGCCGGGCCGCATGTCTTGGACATGCAGAGTCGGCCGAGGGTTCTGACATGCAGAACCGGTGTTCTAACACCGGCCGCTGATGTTCCGCTAGTGGCATACTAAGTGGGGGGCGAGCCGCCAGTGACAGGAGCTTTGAGAACTGTAGTTGCGCTTTGCAGTGGGGGGTGGGTGCATGCAAGCCTCGGAGCTGCACTCGAGTGACACCCATCGGCACATCAGGGGGCCGGGACCCGCAACAATCTCCTTCTCTCTGGCACGGTGGCCGTGGCTCTAATCAGTCTCGGCTTGGCTGTCTCACACAGCCGAGCAGAGTGAAGCCGCCTCCCCCTCCTCCTTTATGTCTACACAGAGGGAGGGGACCTGACATACAGTCCCGCGCTGATCTGAGGTACATTATGGGTCTGAAGGGGGGTCTGTAGTATAGGGGGGTCTGTATTGTAGGGGAGTTCTGTAATGTAGGGGGGTTCTGTAGTGTAGGGGGGGTCTGTATTGTAGGGGGGTCTGTATTGTAGGGGGGTCTGTAATGTAGGGGGGGTTCTGTAGTGTAGGGGGGTCTGTATTGTAGGGGGGTCTGTATTGTAGGGGGATTCTGTATTGTAGGGAGGGGGTCTGCACTGTAGGGAGGGGGTCTGCACTGTACAGAGGGGGTCTGCACTGTACAGAGGGGGTCTGGGCTGTAGGGAGGGGGTCTGGACTGTAGGGAGGGGGTCTGGACTGTAGGGAGGGGGTCTGAACTGTAGGGAGGGGGTCTGCACTGTAGAGAGGGGGTCTGGACTGTAAGGAGGGGGTCTGCACTGTTGGGGGTCTGTGTAACATGCAGGGGGTCCAGAACTGTTAGGGGGTTTCTGTGTAACAAACAGGGGTCCAGAGCTGTGGGTGTGTCCAGAGGTACAAGGTGCTGTGTAATGTAAAGGGGTCCAGAGGTGCAGGGTACTGTGTAATGTAAAGGTGTCTAGAGGTGCAGGGTGCTGTGTAATGTAAAGGGGTCCAGAGGTGCAGGGTGCTGTATAATGTAAAGGGGTCCAGAGGTGCAGAGTGCTGTGTAATGTAAAGGGGTCCAGAGGTACAAGGTGCTGGAACCCTGCATCCCATCATCAAGCGCCGCTGCAAGGCGCCGCTGCCGCGCCCCCCCTGGGTTGCTCAGTCTAAAATGCCTGGGCCTATTTTTTCCCAGTCTGGGCCTGGTTGGGGGTCGATCGATTCTGGAACTCCCCTTACCCGGAGGTTGCGGCGCCTTTCGTGATTGTCCAGGTCCTCCATATAACGATTAATGTCTCTGAGATGGATGGCGTGCGATTCGGTTATCTGCTGTACATGGCATAGGGATGAGTCATGGCACGCCTGTGTCATTTCTACTTCTTCCACTCTGAGTGACATGGCTTGTATGTCAGACCTCATGTCTGTAATGGCTGCCATGAGAGTATTCTTGATGTCAGCCGCAACTCTGTGGAGGTCATCAAGATTTACTGCAGGGGGAAGCCTCTGTCCTGTCCCTGCTCCGGATGAGCTGTGAGCTCTGGAGTGGTGGGGCTGTCACTCGGGGAGGGGGACTTACGTGAGGAGGCTGTATGCGAGGCTTGCATCCTGTCCCCGGGCCGCGAGCGGAAGATCTCGGGGATGTGTCTGCTGAGCTGTGTCTCTTGGCTCAGTGGGGATCGGGACCTTGTTGCTGAAGCGCTGCATGATGTTCTCACCATGGTAGGGCTTTCCGGTGTGCAGAGAAGCTAAAGAACCCGGACCTCATGGACGGGAGCTCCAGTTCTACACGTCCACCTTGGAATGGCACTAGACCAAGCCCCTTTATTCATTTTTTATATCTCCCTTCTTATAGTGTACTAGGCCTCTCAAGTGTCTTTCTACACTACCAGTAAGCTATACTTCAATACCCAGGGGACAATTTTTGAGCAGGGTTTGGCAAACTATTGAAGTCTATGGGCACCAAATTTGTAAAAATCAAAAATGCAAATTTTCTAAGGTACTAAGCAAAGGTCTGTCAATAAATAACATGGGGAGGGACATCTGACAACAGATGCCCCATTGTAAACTTAAGGGTGGGTGATGTCATCACCCAGCTCTGCAGCCATTGTCGCCACCTCTCTACACTAAAGCCGGTGCACGCAGCCCGGCCGGTCAAGAAAGGGGGTGGGGACGAGCGAGCTCCCCCCTGAACCGTACCAAGCCAAGGGGGGCGTGCTGCGGCCCACACACCCCAAAGCACCTTGTCCCCATGTTGATGAAGACAAGGGCCTCTTCCCAACAACCCTGGCCGTTGGTTGTCAGGGTCTGTGGGCGCGGGGCTTATCGGAATCCGGGAGCCCCCTTTAATAAGGGGGCCCCCACATCCCGGCCCTCCACCCTATGTGTGTGAGTATGGGGTACATCATACCCCTACCCACTCACCTAGGAAAAAAGTTTCAATTGAAAAAAACACACTAGACAGGTTTTTAAATTAATTTATTAGGCAGCTCCGGGGGTCTTCTTCTAACTTCGGGGGTCTCTTCCGCGCTCTCCGTTTCTTCTCCCAGTCTCCGGTTCTTCTCCACGCTCTCCAGCTCTTCTGCCGGGCTCCTCCGCTATCTTCTGCTCTTTTGCCGCTCTTTTGCTAGTGGAGGAGCCCGGTCTTCTCCCGCTGTCCGGTTCTTCTATCCCTGTCTGGTTCTTTTCCGCTCCGGTTCTTCTGCCAGGCTCCCGCTATCTTCTTCCAGCTCTTTTGCTAGCGGTGGCCCGGTGGCCTGGTCGTCTTGTTCTTCTTGTTCTTCTTCTTCTTCGTCGTCACCGCCGCCTTCTCCCCTCTTCTCTTCTTAAAAGCATGTTTTTTTTTCTGTGAAATTTTACTCCAGGCACTGCGATCAGCTGTATTGGTACAGTGCGTTTAGCTGCGGTTTGCCATTTCCATAGCAACCCGACAGGGTACCGACTGTATTGAACGGGGATCCGACTTGGATCCACACCAATGCCCGGCACTGTTTGGTATGAATCTTGAGGGGGAACTCTACACCAAATTTTAAATAGAAAACCAGCATGGGTTCCCCCCAGGGGCATACCAGGCCCTTCGGTCTGGTATGGAAACATGCTTTTAACTGCGGCAGTATAGCCGTATAGCCGTCCGTGTGAAAGACGCCTAAGGCCCCTTTCACACCGGGGCATTTTTCAGGCGCTATAGATAAAAATACAGTCTGAAAAACGCCCTAAAGAAGTGGCTCTATTCACTCCAGTGTGAATCGGTCTTTCACACTGGAGCGGTGTGCTAGCAGGACAGTAAGGCTCAATTCACATCTATGTATGTTGCTTTTGAGTGTTTCTGCAGTGCTTTTTGCGGTGATTGCCGCGTTTTTGGACCGACGTTTTTATCGCGATTTTTCTGCGATTTCCTTTTTTTTTACACTGTATATAGCCAGTTGCTAAGGAGGGGGCCAGGAATCCGGCCGCCGCATCCTTAAAAACCGACGAGTCATCATCTGACTTCCCGCTCAATGTAATAAAAAAAAAATGGCGGCTAAAAAAATAACAAATAAAAAAAAACAGCGTGGAGTTCCCCCAGGTCCATACCAGGCCCTTGGGTCTCGGAGGATTCGGAGGGGACCCCCATGCCAAAATTTAAAAAAAAAATGGCGTGGGGGTCCCCCCAAAATCCATACCAGACCCTTATCCGAGCACGCAGCCCAGCAGGTCAGGAAAGGGAGGGGACGAGCGAGCGCCCCCCCTCCTGAACCATACCAGGCCGCATGCCCTCAACATGGGGGGTTGGGAGCTTTGGGGCAGGGGGGCTCTGCGCCCCCCATCCCAAAGCACCTTGCCCCCATGTTTATGGGGACAAGGGCCTCTTCCCGACAACCCTTGCCCGGTGGTTGTCGGGGTCTGCGGGGGGGGCTTATCGGAATCTGGAAGCCCCCTTTAACAAGGGGGGCATTCTGATGACATAATCCAGTTGCCACGCCCCCATTATTATTTAAGAAATGCAGGATATCGGCGCCGACAGATCAGCGGAACGCAGCATCGGAGGAAGGTCGTCGGCGGGAGCAGAGAAAGAAGAACACTGGAAAAATAAGGCAGAAGAAGAGCGGAAGAAGAAGCGGGGAAGAAGGAGGAGAAGAGCAGAGGATGAAGATGGGGGAGAAGATGGAGGAAGAAGCAGAGAAGAAGATTTGTAATAAAAGACTCGTCAAAAACTGTCTACTGTATTTTTTAACACTACACTACTTTTTTTTACAGGTGAATGGGTAGGGGTACAATGTACCCCATACTCATTTATATGAGGGGGCGGGATATGGGGGCCCCCTTGTTAAAGGGGGCTTCCAGATTCCGATAAGCCCCCCGCCTGCAGACCCAGACAACCACCGGGCAAAGGTTGTCGGGAAGAAGCCCTTGTCCCCATCAACATGGGGGCAAGGTGATTTGGGGTGGGGGGCACAGAGCCCCCCCTGCCCCAAAGCACCCATCCCCACATGTTGAGGGCATGCGGCCTGGTATGGTTCAGGAGTGGGGGGGGGGGGCGCTCGCTCGTCCCCTCTCTTTCCTGACCTGCTGGGCTGCGTGCTCGGATAAGGGTCTGGTATGGATTTTGGGGTGACCCCCACACCCTTTTTTTTAAAAATTTTGGCATGGGGGTCCCCTCTGAATCCATACTAGACCCAAGGGCCTGGTATGGACCTAGGGGGACCGCACACTGCTTTTTTTCACAATTTTTTTTTTTAACGGCATTTTTTTTTACATTGAGCGGGAAGTCATCTGACAGCTGATGACTCATAGGTTGTTAAGGACGCGGTGGCCAGCTTCCCGGCCCCCTTCTTAGCAAACAGCTAAATACAGTGTAAAAAAAAAAGAAATAAAAAAAATGCATATCGCGGTAAAAACGTGGTACTTGCATTTTGGATGCAGGTTCATTGAAATCTATTACAAGCAAAATGCTGCATTTTGTGGGAAAAAAAGTCCCCAACCCTTTCCAAAAACACAGAGGCACAAAAATGCATTGATGTGAACATGTTCCATAGGAACCCATGTTAAAAAATTCCTATGCATTTCTGCAAAATGCATCAAAAAACGCATTAGTGTGAATAGAGCCTAAGGCCCTTTTCACAATGGGGCAGGGGGGTGTCTGCGGTAAAGTGGCGCTATTTTTAGCGCCGCTTTACTGTCGTTTTAGCGGCATTATTCGGCTGCTTGCGGGGCGGTTTTTAGCCCCCCACGGGGGGTTAAATCCGCCCGCAAAACGCCGCTGGATCGGTATTTTGCCGGCGGTATCACAGCGCTGCCCCATTGATTTTAATGGGGAGGAGCAGTGAGTTCACCACTCCAAAGAAGCTGCTGGCAGGACTTTTTGTGATGCCCTGCCAGCGCACCACTCTAGTGTGAAAGCCCTCACTGGAGTGAATGGAGCCGCTTCTTTAGGGCATTTTTCAGGCGCTATTTTTAGTGCCGTAGTGCCTAAAAACGCCCCAGTGTGAAAGGGGTCAAAAAACAGTCCTGCTAGCAGCATCTTTGGAGCGGTGTGTATAAACCACTCCTGCCCATTGAAATCAATAGGACAGCGCAGCTATACCGCCGGCAAAACGCCGCTGCAGATACGTTTTGCAGGCGGATTTAACCCCTTTTTTTGGCCACTAGCAGGGGTTAAAACCGCTAGCGGCTGAATACCGCCGGTAAAGCAGCGCAAAAAATAGCGCGGTTTTAGAGCTGCCGCCCGCATCGCCCTAGTGTGAAAGGGGCCTAAAGCTCCCCTTACACGGATGGACCTTTCAGGTCCGCCTCAGACCTGAACGAATACTCCATAGACCTCTATGGAGGGTCGGATGTCAGTGGTGACATGTCCGCTGACATCCGACCCACTCCAATCTAAAAAGTGTAACGGAGGAAAAACCTATTTTTCCATCCATCTGCGGATCGGATCGGCTGAGGACGGACTCTACGGTCCGTCATCATCCGATCCCCCATAGAGGAGAGCGGCACTCTGACAGGTCTGTCCCTGCACAGTGTGCAGAGACAGACCTGTCATCTACCTGCCCAGCGGGGATCGACGGGCGATCTCCCGCTGAGCAGAGCGGGCTCCGTACACGGGGTACAAAGTCCCATCGTGTGTATGAGGCTTAAACAGCAGAAATTCACGTTTTCATATCTTTAAAGGTCACCATACACTGGCCAATCAGTTAGATCTTCCATAAATTAGATTCAGTGCAAGAGCCTGTTTGTTTTTCTACAATTAGAATTAATTTTTACAGTGCATCTTCCTATTACCGCTTTAGCCTAATGCTCTCTTTTCACTATTTCAACCCTAAAGTTGCGTGATTTACAATGTGCTTTTTCGGCTTGTTTTCCACTATTGCAACTTGTCATGCCACTAGGGACTGAAAAGTTGCATCACAAGTTCTACCCCATGATTTACAATTAGTACCGTTCATATGTGTGCGACTTCAAGTCGCAGCAACTTCAAAGTAGTCCCTGCACTACTTTGGTCCCACTTTGATGCAACTTGGTCTATAGACCTCAAAATTACACAGGCATTGCTTCAAGTTTTGCCAAAAATTTGCGGGAAACTCGCGGCAAAAAACATGAAACGTTGGGCTTGCAATAGTGGAAACTGAGCCTTAATGCCGTGTCATGCAACTAATTCAAAACATCTGAGAAAAAGTCGCACTGAAGTTGGAACAAAGTAGGGCCAGTGGCGTGGGGGGTGCGAGGGGGGCCGTGGCACCGGGTGCAACATTTCGGGGGGCGCAATTCAAAGTCAGTGTGTGTCACTGTTCTAATTCCGATATAC
This sequence comes from Lithobates septentrionalis, assembly GCA_037952835.1. NCBI lineage: Eukaryota > Metazoa > Chordata > Amphibia > Anura > Ranidae > Lithobates > Lithobates septentrionalis. Next base: position 2,438,176 of record JBBDGP010001471.1, on the reverse strand, counting down.
TGTGTCCCCATGCTCCGACTGCCATGTTTAATCCCAGGCAGAACAGCCGGCGCCCTGTGATTGAGCGAATGGGGTCATGTGCAGTGGCAGGGCTGGCCTGTCCATGATGTCGGGTGGCACACGCGCACAGGTTGCTCCTGGAGTCCCGCCTCCGCCTTGTGACCTGCCGCCTCTGTCTTTTCCTCCTCCTCCTCTCCTGCGGATCTCCAATTGTTGTGGCAGTGCAGATCGATCATGGATGGAAGATCAAGCGCAGGTGAGACTCCCTCGTCAGAGACGAGTCATGTTGCTGGCCTGGGAGGAGTGCACATGGTCTGGGGAGAGGAAGCAGCCAGCCAGAGAGAGAGTAGACAAGCAGTTAGAGTCATGCTGTGTAGTGGTCAGTATAGGAATACTATAGGTAGAGTGGCCAGTGTAGTGGTCAGCATGGTGTAGTGGACAGTGTAGTGGGTAGTATAGTGGACAGTATGGTGTAGTGGGTAGTAGAGTGGCCAGTGTAGTGGTCAGCATGGTGTAGTGGGTAGTATAGTGGGTAGTGCAGTGTAGTGGGTAGTATAGTTGACAGTGTAGTGGGTAGTGCAGTGTAGTGGGTAGGGCTGCCACCTGTCCGGGATTCTCCCGGACAGTACGGGTTTAGAGTAATTTTGAATTACGTGTCCGGGTCTCCTGCTGCCTGGAACCCGGACAAATGATCCATACCGCACTGTGGCTCAAGGCTCCATGTGTTCAGCTGGGGGCCGGGGCAGGAACATTAGTAGGTTTTCAGGCAGAGGTTCTTATGCTAATACAGCAGTTCGGACAATTTAATCAGTCCCGACGCTGCTTGGATAGTATCCTGCCCACTTTCTCAGGCAATGCACAGGATCCTACAGGAGGAGAAGAGGTGCCCGGCAGACACTGAGGGCCTCGAACCCTGAAAAACTTTACAGAGGAGGAGACTGCTATAGAAGAAAGAGTCTGGCCAGCAGTGCCCTGTCAGTGTTCGGGTGTCAGTGGAGAATTGGAGAAGCGTGCTGGATCGGGGATGGGAGCTCCATGATTGGCCGATCAGCATGTCATTTATCACACAGCTGACCGGGAACAGACCATGCAGGAGACCAGACGCATAATCAGCTACATCCACAATACTTGGCTGGGTAAGAAAAACTGAACTGAGGTGGGAGGGGGGAGGGGGAAATTCTTAGCATTCTTTGCCATCACCTCTGTGTTATATGTGATGATCGGGAGTCAGGCCCAGTGCAAGCATAATACAGTGTCCTGCATAGAATAGTGTGTCCACTCCACAGGTCCTCCTGTCATCCTGCCCACCTCCTGTCACACTGCCCCCTTCCTGTCACACTGCCCCCTTCCTGTCACTCTGCCCCCCTCCTCTCACACTGCCCCCCTCCTCTCACACTGCCCCCCTCCTGTCACACTGTCTGCCCCCTCCTGTCACACTGTCTGCCCCCTCCTGTCACACTGCCTGTCCCCCTCCTGTCACCCTGCCCCCCTCCTGTCACACTGTCTGTCCCCCTTCTGTCACCCTGCCCCCCTCCTGTCACACTGTCTGCCCCCTCCTGTCACACTGCCTGCCCCCCTCCTGTCACACTGCCTGTCCCCCTCCTGTCATCCTGCCCCCCTCCTGTCACACTGCCTGCCCCCCTCCTGCCATCCTGCCTGTCACACTGCCTGCCCCCTCCTGTCATCCTGCCCCCCTCCTGTCACACTGCCCACCTCCTGTCACACTGCCTGCCCCCCTCCTGTCACACTGCCTGCCCCCCTCCTGTCACACTGCCCCCCTCCCATCACACTGCCCCCCTCCTGTCACACTGTCTGCCCCCCTCCTGTCACACTGCCTGCCCCCCTCCTGTCACACTGCCTGTCCCCCTCCTGTCATCCTGCCCCCCTCCTGTCACACTGCCTGCCCCCCTCCTGCCATCCTGCCTACTGCCTGTCACACTGCCTGCCCCCTCTTGTCATCCTGCCCCCCTCCTGTCACACTGCCTGCCCCCCTCCTGTCACACTGCCCCCTTCCTGTCACTCTGCCCCCCTCCTCTCACACTGCCCCCCTCCTCTCACACTGCCCCCCTCCTGTCACACTGTCTGCCCCCTCCTGTCACACTGTCTGCCCCCTCCTGTCACACTGCCTGTCCCCCTCCTGTCACCCTGCCCCCCTCCTGTCACACTGTCTGTCCCCCTTCTGTCACCCTGCCCCCCTCCTGTCACACTGTCTGCCCCCTCCTGTCACACTGCCTGCCCCCTCCTGTCACACTGCCTGTCCCCCTCCTGTCATCCTGCCCCCCTCCTGTCACACTGCCTGCCCCCCTCCTGCCATCCTGCCTGTCACACTGCCTGCCCCCTCCTGTCATCCTGCCCCCCTCCTGTCACACTGCCCACCTCCCTCCTGCCATCCTGCCTGTCACACTGCCTGCCCCCTCCTGTCATCCTGCCCCCCTCCTGTCACACTGCCCACCTCCTGTCACACTGCCTGCCCCCCTCCTGTCACACTGCCTGCCCCCCTCCTGTAACACTGCCCCCCCTTCTGTCACACTGCCCCCCTCCCGTCACACTGCCCCCCTCCTGTCACACTGTTTGCCCCCCTCCTGTCACACTGCCTGCCCCCCTCCTGTCACACTGCCTGTCCCCCTCCTGTCATCCTGCCCCCCTCCTGTCACACTGCCTGCCCCCCTCCTGCCATCCTGCCTACTGCCTGTCACACTGCCTGCCCCCTCCTGTCATCCTGCCCCCCTCCTGTCACACTGCCTGCCCCCCTCCTGTCACACTGCCCCCCTCCCGTCACACTGCCCCCCTCCTGTCACACTGTCTGCCCCCTCCTGTCACACTGCCTGCCCCCCTCCTGTCACACTGCCTGTCCCCCTCCTGTCACACTGCCTGTCCCCCTCCTGTCATCCTGCCTGTCCCCCTCCTGTCATCCTGCCCCCCTCCTGTCACACTGCCTGCCCCCCTCCTGTCATCCTGCCTACCTCCTGTCACACTGCCTGCCCCCCTCCTGTCATCCTGCCCCCTCCTGTCACACTGCCTGCCCCCTGCTGTCACTCTGCCCCCTCCCTGCCTCCTGCATTTGTCAGGCAGGGAGGAGGTGTTATATCACCTCCTTACAACCTGTTTAAAACCCATAGCATTGCCCCGCCATTTAATGCATTGCACATGGATGCGGGAAGCCCCCATTCACTTGAATGGGCCACATTCGACAGTCAATACTGCTCACTGAACCCAACAGTGCAGACATGTTTTGTTGCACTGTGATGCAAAACATTTTAGCTGTGGCAGGTATACATCCCCCTCTGTTGCCTTTTCAGCTTGAGGGGAATGGTTGGGTAGCAGTAAAAACACAGCTCAACCTCTAATTTTTACTGTCCCCCCAACCACAAGTGTAAACGGAGTGGCAGGGCACTCTGAAGAGTGATCCATAGTGGATCATGTTTTGAAGGTATTTTACAGGTGGTGAAGAAGCATTATGTTGCCTCCTCACCACTAAAATGTTCGGGTTTGGCTTGAAGAAAAGGTGGCAACCTTAGTAGTGGATAGTATAGTGGACAGTGTAGTGTATTGGTCAGCATGGTGTAGTGTTCAGTGTGGTATAGTAGTCAGTGCAGTGTAGTGGACAGGTAGGTAAGCATAGTGGTCAGTGTAGGGATCAGGTATGTCAGTGTTAGTGGTCAGTATAGGAAACAGGTAGGTCAGTGTAGGAATCGGGTAGGTTAGTTTAGTGGTCAGGTAGTGTGGTGTAGTGGTCAGTGTAGTGGGTAGTGGTCAGTGCAGGGTAGAAGTGGGTATTGGTCATGGTAGTGTAGTGGTCAGTCTAGTGTAGTTGGTAGTGTGGTGTAGTGGTCAGTGCAGTGTAGTGGTCAGTGCAGCATAGTATAGTGAGTAGTGGTCAGTGTAGGGTAGTGGTCAGTGTAGTGGGTAGTGGTCAGTGTGGTGTAGTGGTCAGTGTAGTGTGTAGTATAGTGGGTAGTGTTCAGTGGAGTGGTTAGTGGAATGGTTAGTGGAGTGGTTAGTGCAGTGTAGTGCAGTGTAGTGGTCAGTGTGGTGTAGTGGTCAGTATAGGAATCGGGCAGGTCAATGTAGTGGTCAGGTAGGTCCGCATAGGAATCGGGCTGGTCAGTACTATTATAGGAAGTGAAGGAGTGCTAGGAGTTTGCAGGTTGGGGGGGGGGGGGGGCGCAAATGACTTGCCTTGCCCCGGGTGCTGACAACCCACGCTACACCACTGAGTAGTGCAAGAACTTTTTTTGGAGTTGCACCAATTAGAACAGGGGAACATTGAAATACATGTGTTTTGACTTGACCTGCGACTTCACATGTGTCAAGTCGCACAACAACTCGCAGTAGTGGAAAGAGAGCCCAAGTCCACCTGGGACTGAAAAGTTGCATCACAAGTTGTACCCCATGATTTACAATGAGTACCGTTCATATGTGTGTGACTTGCTTACGCACATGCCGTATACACAGCGGGACATCTTTATTACAGAAATCCATATTTGGCATGGAAATTAACCACTTGCTTACTGGGCACTTAAACCCCCCCTGCTGTCCTGACCAATTTTCAGCGCTGATCCATTTTGAATGACAATTGCGCAGTCATACATAGCCAAATGTTTTTTTTTTGTTTTTTTTTAAGTTCCCACAAATAGAGCATTCTTTTGGTGGTATTTGATCACCTGTGCGATTTTTATCTTTTATTCAAACAAAAGAAAAGACAGATTTTTAAAAATATTTTTTTATATTTTTGGATATTTTGATATTAAATTTTGCAAACAGGTAATTTTTCTCCTTCATTGATGTACGCTGATGAGGCGGCACTGATTGGTTACACTGATAGGCAGCATTGCTTGGGATCACTGGTGGGCATTGATAGGTGGCACTGGAAGGTGGTACTAGTGGGCACAGATGAGGCAGAATTGCCTCTTCGGAACCAATGTCTCTTGCACCTAAGCTGGTGATCAGCTTTTATTTTTATCCTCATGCTGTTAGGGCGAGTAGAAAAAAAATAAACAGATCGGCCCTTACTTCGATCTGTGATCACCCGAGTCTCAGTGACTCAATGTGCGCGCAGCAGGGAGCATACGGGGAGCCCGTCCTGTGACAGCCTCCCAGAAATTCAGGTCCACGCTGTGGCCGTCGTTTGGCTATAGCACAGACACCATGTGGTTAATAGAAAAACAGATGCAGATTTCTAGGACTGGCCAAAAATAATGTTTAGAATCAAAGGCAACTGATGAATGGTATATAAATGGGGAGTGAAAATTATAATATATATATATATATATATATTTCCCTCAAATGTCCACAATTAGAATAGGATTGTCTTCAGCTTGATTTTAGTTCAGTGCTCTAAATCAGTGCTTCTCAACCCTGTCCTCAATTACCCCCCAACAGGCCATGTTTGCAGGTTTTCCTTCATCTTGCACAGGTGCTTTAAATCAAAGTCAATGGCTTTGTATTTTGGACAGCTATTTTAGATAAGATAAAATTTCCTAAACATGTCCAGTCCAGGGGGGTACTTGAGGACTGAGGCTGAAAAACCACTGCTCAAAAAGAAAAATTGAATACTTACCACTCTGAAATGTTACTTTCCTGGTCACTATCCATGGCAGCATACGCACAATCCATGCATGTGCTACCATGAAGACACCAGGAAAGTAACAAACTAAACTAAAAAAAGGGGATTTGTCCAAGACATGCCAATCAGCCTAGTTAAGCTGCAGCTGGGAAATCCGTTGCATGAAAAGAACACACATAAAACAAAGAATTTGAAACAATTTTTTGGTCAAAAAAAACAAAACAACAATATACTTGGAAAAGAAGCAAGGAAAGCAAAATACACACATGTATGTTAGTTTGAGACACTAACAGAATAGGTTTGAGGTTTGACCCTTTTGCAGTGTAAAGTTAACAGGAGTTAAAAGGAGTGCACCCACAAAATGGACATCTAGTAACCACTTGACAACTGGGCACTGTAACCTGGGGGACAGGTAGCAGGCACAAAGCTCCCTGGGATGAGCAGTCTTTCAGGCACAGATACCAAATCCAGTGGAATAGTGACAAACAGTGCGGTGTTTATTTGTGATATTTACAAGTCTATATACAGGTGCTGTACAGTGTTCCAAAAGAAACAAATAGGAACAAAAATAGCCAAAACAAAACCTAGCCGTGTCTCGGCACTAACTAAACAATATTTACAGATCCTAACTACTAAGCTGAGCAAGCCTACAGCTTGTCAGCTTCCACATACCTTTTTGCACTCTAATGCTGGCCATACACTATACAGAAAATCGGCCGAACCCATTTTCGAAAAAAGAACGTTCGGTAATGACCGCAAACGATCACGCCATCAGGTAAGTAAAGATTTTCGATCGTTAAATCGTTTATGAACAGCAATGTATCGTTTTTTCGTTCATTTTTTTCATTTATAAAAGGAAGTGTCAAAATGTGTTTGACCTCTGCACTTGTGGCTTCCTGTGTTTGACGAGGAGCAACATACGTTCGTGCGTACGTCGGAACGAACCCTCTACCTACAATATGGATGTGGATGAGAGGACCATTGGCATAGTCATGCTTGGAGTGATGGCTATACAACAAGCAGAGGAACCCATAATCAAAAGGCGAAGGTTATGGAGTAAAGAGTGGCTGAAGAACCGGGATGACTTCTCTCATATGAGATTGGTTCGAGAGCTCAAGGAAAACAATCCAGATGACTATCGGAACTATCTGAGGATGCCTAATGAGTCCTTTCTGCTCTTATTGAGTAAAGTGTCACCCCTTATTACCAAAAAAGACACAGTTTTAAGACCAAGCATCCCAGCAGAGCAGAGACTGGTAGCAACACTTCGCTTTCTGGCAACTGGCCGAAGTTATGAAGATTTAAAGTTCACTACCGGAATCTCTGCCCAGTCACTTGGCCGCATCATACCAGAGACCTGCCAAGCCATTATAAAGATCATGCAAGAGGAATACCTAAAGGTAATGACACACTGCTTTTATTTTTAACTCTCAAACACTGTACAGCTTGCTTTGTTTAACTTTGATTTTAGAAGCTCTAAACATATTAGTAAACTCAAACTAGTTCATAACATGTCAAACTGACAAACATAACATATTTAAACCCAAATGTATGTTATTCACAAAGATGTGTACTGATAATCATGTCCCCAGTTGCTTTGTTGACGATCCTGCTGTGGGAATGGTACGTGCCACTGATGCATTTGTTGAGGTACTTGCAATGATTGTGGGTGTGTGGTTTGCAATGATTGTGGGTGTGTGGTTTGCAATGATTGTGGGTGTGTGGTTTTGTGCTCAGCTAAGTGTGTATTTGTGGTCAGCTCCCCCCTTAACCCTTTATTAAGAAGTTGAATGAGTAATGGTTCCAGTAATTGTTTTTGGTCTTCTGACATCCTGCGCATTTTCTTTGCTGCAAATGCACCCAGGTCATCACATTCATCCTTCTTCTGATTTAACGCTGCAGATGCTTGTAGTAGAAAGTTGCCTGTTGCATCTTGCTTTGTCTTTCTCTTTTTGGTAATGCTTACTGGTGGTGATGTGACAGTTTGTGTTTCACTGCCAAATAGATCCTGTATAATAAAGCCAATTGTTATAATTTTTTGACAATTAAGCCTTACATTTTTTTGTAACATATATTTTTATCTTTGCACAGCTGCCATCATATGTGGAGGAATGGAAATCAACTGCCAAACAATTTGAAGACTATTGGAATTTTCCAAACTGTGGTGGTGCCATAGACGGCAAACATGTTCGGATAATACCCCCAGCAAACTCTGGCTCATTCTTCTACAATTATAAAGGCTACTTTAGTATTGTCCTAATGGCAATTGTCAATGCCAAATATGAATTTATTTTTGTTGACATAGGGAAAAATGGCAGAAATTCGGATGGGGGAATAATAGAGAAGACCTCTTTTTTCCAGCACTTAAAAAATGGACTTCTACATCTCCCATCCCAAGAGGACACAGTTGAAGGTCTCAACTTCTCATTTGTTGCCGATGACGCGTTTGCGTTATCTGAGCATATTTTAAAACCTTTTGCCCTCAAAAACCTGACCCCTGATCAAAAAATTTTTAATTATAGGTTATCTCGTGCTAGACGAGTTGTTGAAAACGCGTTCGGTATTATGGCCAACCGTTTTAGAATATTTCACACAGCAATAAATGTAGCCCCCCCAAGAATTGACACAATAGTCCATAGTTGCTGTGTGTTACACAACTTCTTACGACGTACTAGCTCCACCTACATGCCCCAATCCCAGTTGGACCGGGAAGATACTTTGTCTGGGGATGTCACGCCTGGTGAGTGGCGTAATGACACCGAAGGCTTATTAAACCTAGGCCGTGCCCCACCACGTCTCTCCAGTCAAGTCGCTCGCCAGAGTCGCATTGATTATATGCACTATTTTCTGGGTCCTGGAGCAGTAGATTGGCAAAACAATGTCTAAATGCTATGTAAATTTGAGTGGCTGCATTTATATATTATTTCATTACTAAATACAGATGTCATGTAAGATTTTTCTTTAAATAAAAAAAATTACCAAGTTACATGTGCTTTGATTTTTGGCTGTATTCTCTTAAATTTTTAGTTTCAGATGTGTACATATAAAGGTGTATAATAAAACATAATATTATGACTTTACCTGACTGTCTGCCATTTCGTCAAATGTTCCATCTTCTTCATCTCCTGAAATATTCTCACTGATACTGTCTAAACTTGACACAGAGGGTCGTGCTTCCTCCTGGTCAGTCAGAAAACGTAGACTCTCAAAATACCACAGGCGTGGCACATATACTTCATCTGCACCTGCACCAGATCTTTTGGATTCATTAATTTTATTTAATTCTTTTTTGAAGATCGTACGCAGATTGGCTTTTTTTTTGGTCACATAGGATATATCTGCTTTTGCATACACAACAGTGCATAGTTCCACTAATTTAGTATACGCTTCTTTACGTTTTTGACGATCTGAGTAGTCTTTGGAGCGCACTTTCCATAGACATGTAAGGTCTCGGTACATTTCAATGAATTGTGGCAGGAAATGTGGTGATGTAAATTTGTCCACCATTGCTCCTGTAATAATCAAAAATGCAGCATTGTTCAGTTGCCAAACTACACCTAACAATTAATACCCTATAACTATTGTACTGGTCTGCTTACCTTCAGTTCTTCAAAATCTTCTGTGTATTGGCCCGTGTAATCCTTTTGTCTGGTCAGTGGCAAGACAACATTCTGTTTGGTGTGTGTTAAGCACCATACACACGATCGGACCTTGTACAAACTTTCCCGTTGTTTTTTTTAAAAAAAGGGCCTTGTCTCTCTGAACTTGTATTGCATGCAGACGGTCTGACGTTTAGGCAACAACCACGAACGTAGTGACGTTACAACGTACGGATGACACTTCCAAAGAAGACGTTAAATTCTTCGGCGTCACGCTTCGGGCTCCCTCTGCTAATTTGTAATTATTATACGTTTGGTCAGTGCAGATTCGTGCGTTACTTTGCGTTTACGACCGTTTGTAAAATTGTATGACAACCAGCCATGTTACACAATCCTAGGAGAGAGTGTGTTGTTTATGGGCTTGCAGTTCTTGCTGTGACTCTAGCCCGGTCCAGGAATAGTCAGAGTAGTAGGATGAGGATTATTTGGGCCAAAACTTGGCTACTTAATCGTGACCAATTTAGCCATATGCCCTTGCTGCGTGAGCTGCAGGAGAATAATCCAAATGATTCTCTGAATTATCTCCGGATGACGGACTCCTGCTTTCAGCAACTATTGTCCTTGCTGCCCCCCTATATCATGAAGCAGGACACCTGCATGAGGGCTGCTATTCCAGCAGAGCAAAAGCTCATAGCTACCTTATGTTATTTGGCGACAGGGAGGGGTCCCCAGGATATCAAGTTTACCACTTAGATCTCTCACAAGGCTCTGGGAGAGATTATTCCTGAGACATGTAGTGCTATTATCCAAGTCCTGCAGAAGGACTATATTCGTGTAATTTTTTGGATTTAATATCACCTTCGTGTTTTTCTAAAGTATTTTATAAATTTATTATTCCATCCTTCCCATTTTTGTAATATGCTGTGAATGAATGCCCTCTTTGTCCTCATGCATGCTGTAACTTTTTGGTGGCCTACATGCATATTTTCCTTCACTAACCTCCCCAGCATGCTACCCTTGGCCCACACACACCTAGCCTAGTAACTTAAAACTGTATTTTTTTAGGCTTCATTTTTAGGTTTACCACAAACACCCCCTAAAATGTGTCCCAATCTTATTCCTGTCCTTTAAATTCATGCAGAGTGCAAGATTCCCTTTTTGGTTGTGCAAATACTTACCCCCCCCCCTAAAAAAACAGTCAACCGATATAACTACTCTATCTGCTGATTTTGCAAAACACATACATAGTATACCTTATTTTTTTAGGTAAGATTGCTGCCTAAATTCTCCAAAGCATGTAGTGCAAGGACCTGCAAGATTACCTTCAAAAGGTCAAAATGATACGTTCGTTATGATGAATTTAGCATTATGAGGGGCTCACACCATCCCTGTGCTGTGCTGACTTCCTGTGTTTATAACTTTATCATAACGAATAATCCTAATTAACGAACATTGTTATTATTTTGTCCGATGTATGTCAAAATGTATATAGATTTGTACAATGTGCCTTCTGATTTACGGATTTGCCCACTTCTTACCTGGCCACTGGCCTGACAATGTTCTAAAGATGGATGGTCAGGCAAAATAATAATTAATTTTTCATGCATTTAGCTCTCATGGAAGTGTAGAGGTTTACTTGTCAAAACCAGCTACCAATTCAACTCCCCCCCCCCTTAAAGTTTAGGAATGTGCCACCAGAGGGGGTGAGGGAGCATATAATTAGAATTTAGCCTTTTTTGGATGTTGGGATGAATGGACACCACTCTGACGGAGATGTGATGATACGTACTGAATTTTAGGATCGTATACAAAAAGGGACCTTAATTTTTTTAAATGCTCTGGACAATATTGAGGTACTAAATTTTGTCTTTGGGGCAGATGAGGCTACATTGCCTCAGAGAAAAGTGATGAGCCTTTTTCCCGACCAGCTCAATAGGCTGTGATGCCAGCTATGGCAAGTGCATGTGCTGGTTTGGGCTCCCAGAATGCCCGTCTTGTCAGTGAACAATATATGGACTACTTTTTTACTTGCTGATTAATTATTTTACTTCTTAATAAAATGAGATTTCCAAGGAAATACTGTTGTCTGTTTACTAGCTTTGCAAATAGCCTTGATCTTTTTATTTTTTGCCACTAGTGCAAACCAACCTGATGTGCAACATGAGGTGACAATCTCACTTTGAGCTAACTATTATATTGTGCTGTGTCTCAGCTACACACATTTTAGAGTACACTGTCAATGTAACCACAGCAACTTAACAAATATACTGGTATTGAGCATTGAAATAAAAAAACACACATTGTTTTTTTTCAAAAATGTTTTTATATGTGCACATTCCTGTGCGTTTTTTTCTTTGTACAACAGGCATATTATAAAACTGAACTTGTATGACAACCACGAACTTACAAAGTTCAACATTAACAAAATATGTTAATTTTTTATTTTCTTTATTATAAACAATTTGTTTACAAAATTTTTGCTTAAAAATCTTGATGTTAAATTTTTTTGGATTTTTTTTTTTATTTTTTTGATATTTTGTGTGTAATTATTTTTTGATAATATATATATATATTTTTTAAATTTTTATATCATTTTTTTTACAAAATTGTTTATAAATATTTAGATAAAATGTAGGTTTTATTTTTTTTTTTTATTATATTTTTTTTTAGCATTTTTTTTTTCATTTTTTTGGTCATTATTTTTTTTGGAAAATTTTCTTCATTATTTTTGAAAATTTTTTTTAATTATATATTTTTTTTAATTAACAAACAGAAACAATAATTTGGACATAATCATGCAGCAGGAAATGAAGAACATGATAGATGATTATGGACGTCAAAAGTGTTTAGATTCTACCCAAAACATCTATCATGTCCTTCATTTCCTGCTGCATTGTGTTGAGACGAGCTCTCATGGCATCTATTTCGCCATTCCATAGCATGATCTGAGCTATGAGCCTTTGGGCGCTGTCTGCTGTAAAGTGGTCAGGTGGCTCTTCCACAACCAGAACATCACCTAAAAAAGTGAGAAAAAACATGTATTTAGAAATATGCAGGCATACATAGATTACCTGAAGCTGGGGTGTCAGACACTCACCTAGTGAGGTACAGGCTCCCACTTCCCCCACCTCTCTTTCATCATGTGTGATGCTGGTGCTGGGTTCAGGTTGGGGGTCCCAGCGATGTTGTGGCTCCCGGCGAGGTTGTGGGTCCCAGCGATGTTGGTTGTCCCGGCGAGGTTGGGGGTCCTGTTGACCCTGTTGTCTGCGTCTTTGATTCCCTATGAACAATTAAAAAAAGGTATACTTAGCACACAGATATTTATGGCCCGAAATAGGAATATGAAACATTGCTTTCAAGTGGTGTACAATTGTCTGTTTAGGAAGAGAACCAAGTTGAAGACATGAAACCGAGCCCTTTCTTTGATGGCCATCTCCATCCAGCCTACCCTACCGCATTTGGGTCGCACGCAATATCTATGCTTGTTGGTTGTTAACCATTTTATTGCTCTCTCTATGTATTTAATATTGTGAAATAAAAAGTTTTTAATTTTACATTCTTTTCTCTTATTCACCTGGAATACTTTAGCACCGCTATAATCCCCTGTCCCTTTACTCATTGGTTATGATTAAAAAGACCTTTGACCCCAAATTCAATACTTACCTTTTTGTGCCAAGTTTTTATGGTGTCCCACACTAGTGCTCCTGAGTCCAGATGTGTAACCAGCTGCTGTGTCCTCTCCTTACATTCCACTGAATCTATTTATCAATTAATTAAAATTTCAAAGACATCTAGACAACAATGTCTTTTAAATTCGTTCAATCACATAAATGATCATGACCAAAACAGTCATAAGCCTATATCAGTTTAAAAAAGTCGTATTCATTGGCAAACGATGACTGTTGGTCCTTACGAACGTTATTTCCTACCCGCGAACGTTATTTAACACCTACGAACATTCAGTATAACAGTCAAGAAAAGCACATGGAGAAGCAGGCAAGTGAAGAATCATAAATGGGACACACAAGTACTTACTTTTTCGAAGTTCCTTCCTTATTTTGAGGTACTGATCTGGCTCCCTGTTTTTCAGGTCAGACCAGCGCTTCCTCAGTTGGTCCTTTCTATGGACCCCAAACTTCCGCTCCAAGGCCTTCACCACATCAGTGAGTATTTTGTCCTTTACCAAATTGGGATGGGCATATGGGCCATGTTTCCCATCGTAATCTTGCTTTTTCAAGATTGAAACCATCTCCACCATCTCCTCAAATGACATGTTGGTGGCCTTCCTGGATCTGCATTCTGACACATGTGTCTCCGCCATGTTGCTCCTCACTACGCACCGAAGAGAAAAGGGGCGGGCAATATTCAAGAAAAAGAACGTCAGGGGCGGAGTTTCAGGCATGCGCCGTCTATGTCAAGTTAACACGCGGTACGAACGAATGCGTGATGCCGTTCGGGTAGCGGAGTTTTCATGCATAGATAGTGTATATCAATCGAACGAGCGTGTGATGTAAGATTACGTTCTGTTTGTGTGCGAGACAAAGGCAATCCGAGAGTCCCCGCGAAAAGAAGCTGGTTCTAAATTCTGCCGCTACCGTTCGTAATTTTTAATGACATTTTTTAATTTGAAATGTCATTTTGCTCTTTGACTGTTTTAAACAGGGGAAACATGCGCCCCTTTACAGGCATACTATAGACACCCCCCCAGGTAATAAATTTAAAGGAATATTACACTTTTATTGTTTGACATTATTCATTATTAAAATCACTGTTCATGAAAAAATGGGTGTTTTGTAAACTTTTCTGTCCATTCATACATGTCTCCTGGGGCAGGACCCAGGTCACCAAACACTTTTTATGGCAATACCATGAATATAAGCCTTTAAAATTAACACTTATAATTATTCATGTTCAACTCCCTTAGACTTTAACGGTGTTCACGTGTTAAAATCAATTTTTGGCCTGTTCAAATGTTCTGTTGCAAAACTAACAGGGGGGTGTTGGTCTCATCCCTAATGGCAATTAGCTTGCATATTATCTCTTAAAATTATCACTTTGGAATTCTACCATAGACTTTTATAGGTTGGCAAAATAGAAAATGTTGTATGGGGCACACTGCAAACAGCCCCCCCCCCACAGCTGCCCTACTGTCAATGCAGCGTGACCTGTGCCCAATACAGCGTGACCTGTGCCACATACAGCATGACCTGTGCCACATACAGCCTGGTCTGCCTGGTCTGCCTGTGCACCATACAGCCCCACCTATGCTGAGGAAGAGGCAAGCTACTAGGATCAGCAGAGAGCGGGATTGGCCACTGTACTAGCTTTCATTAGAATTATCCCGTCTTCCCGGGGCTCATCACATAGCCCCACCTCTTGGCCCGACGCCTTTGATGACGTCACATGTCCCGCATTGGATCGGCGTTCTATCAAATGCACTGGCCCAAAAGGTGGAGCTATGTGACGTGAGCCCCGGGAACATTGGAAGTCCTAATGAAAGCTCTTACATCGGGCAATTCAGCTCTGCTGATATGGACAGCTCGCCTCTTCCTCTCCTCTCTCTTCCCCTGGCTGGGAGACTGTGCCGGCGGTGCTCTTATCCTCACTGGGCCCCACTCGGCTGCGGGCCCCGTAGCACCCGCATGGGTCAATATGGTGGTAGTTACGACCCTGAATGCATAGTAATTTTTTGGGGTTCAAAAAGTGAGTCCCATATCAATAGACAGCAGTGGCCAAAAAGGATTAGGACAAGAATGAGAAATGCTGGAGTCAGAATGATCTTCTTTCCTATTTGGACACATTACAAATTAAAAAGTCATGACATGAAAATTGTTGATGAATGATGTCCAAAAATTAAAATGATGTTGGTTTTACACACACACACAGGAACTTTAGAGCCAAGAAGAGCCTGGGCCCAGCAGCCAGACAACAACTGAGTGCAGGATCCCTCCCCTGCGTCCTCCCAAAAAAAGGGCCAGGAAGAGCCAACATCTGGATGAGGCCACAGCTGAGTTCTTAACTAGGGCTACTTCTCTGATAAACACAGCACCCGATAGTGCTGAAGGGTTTGGCAGTTTTAATGCTAGTAAGCTCCGTGAGCTTGACACAGATCAAAGGGAGCTATGTGAGGCTCTAATCATCCAGCTCTTCAGCAAGGCCAGGAAACAAGAGCTAACCACTAAATCTCATGTGTGTCATTTGAACAACACTCCTCCACAACAATCCTACCCACCCCAGCAAGCCCACCCACCTGAGCAGCATGGTGGTCAGTGGCAAAATCAGCCCCAAGGATCCACAACAAGGCCACTGGTGTGGGGAGTTTAGGGGCTAATAATTTAGCAGGTTGAATTTTTGGATTTCAGTATGATTTAATAAGCTATATTTTTTCTTTTGATGTGTATCGTTTGCTCTTTTTCTTTTGAAATTATAATTTTAAAAATTGTGAGGACAGAGAACATGTTTAATAATTTTGTAAGTTTATTTATGTTGTGAATGCACAATAAGCAAAATGGCCTTAAAAAACAAAAAAAAAAAAAAAAGGATTGATATCACTAGAACACAAATCCTAACTAAAATATGTTTGTCTGTACTCTGTCAGTATAACCAGCAAAGCAGATTTATTCTTAAGCCATTAAAAATTCGTGATGGTCCTTGCTTCCGACCATGCGTGTTTGTACTTTGGACTAAAGTCCGATGGTATTTTGGGCACACACGATCGGAGTTTTGTTGACAGAAAGTTTGTCCGTTCGTAGCCAACAAAATTCCGAATTAAAAAAAATTTGTCCGATGGAGCGTACACACGGTCAGATGTTGCTCCAGAACTGCTAATTTGCATGTCTGTTGTCAAAAAGTCCGATCGTGTGTGCGGGCCTTTATATAGTTGGTGTTGACGATTGGTCATGACGTTTGGACGCGAACGTATTTGACACGAATATTTCCCTTCCGGGTTAAATTATTTTCAACCATGCGCAGTAGCAACCATTCGTTTTTTCACAGACGAAGAACGCATTAAACTTGCAATTTATCGTACGTTCGGCAGAAAATTTCCAAACTTTCCACAAAAACGTCACAAACGATTATCGATCTGTGCCCATTAACTTGCCGAAGAACGAACGAAGTGTCTATATGAACGATTTTTCGGCCGATTTTCTGTATAGTGTATGGCCAGCATTACACAGAAGTTCTGAGTATCCCAGGCCAAGAGCAAGGCTGTCTTGCTCAGGTGAGCTTTAAATTAGCCTGGGGGAGAGGACCAAGACCTGAACCGGACCATGGATCAGAGATCCCTGAACCTGTATGAGAGGAGCCTGGGAGATGTATAAACCCCGAACAGGACTTTTCCTGGCTCTCTCTGGGACGCTCTGCTACATATCCTCCCCCCTTGTTTCAACCCCAGGGTTGGAACACCTGTAGCCCAACAGGAGTGAACACGGGACAGGGCATCTACATTCCCCATCTCAACACCTGGCCTGTGTTTTACAGTGAATGAGTAATCCTGTAGAGCCAAAAACCACCGGTTCACTCGTCTATTAGTCTCCTTCTTTTGGGCCATCCATTTCAGAGGAGCATGGTCAGTTATTAACTCAAACTGGCGTCCTAACAAATAGTACCTGAGTGCGTCCACGGCCCACTTTATGGCTAAACACTCCTTTTCAATGACTGCATACCTTTGCTCATGGTCGTTGAGCTTTCTGCTTAGGTACACCACAGGGTGTTCTTCCCCATTGTGTACCTGTGATAGTACTGCCCCGATACCAACATCAGACGCATCCGTCTGAACCAAAAAATCTTTGGAGAAATCGGGGGGAGTACAGTACTGGTTGTGCACAAAGAGCCTTCTTCAGGACTTGGAAAGATTCCTCTGCTACTGAGGACCATTTCACCATTACCAAGTCTTTCCCTTTCGTAAGGTCTGTCAGTGGGGCAGCTATAGTTGCAAAATTTGGGATAAATCTTCTATAATACCCCGCAATGCCAAGAAAGGCCCTGACCCGCTTCTTGTTTGCAGGACGTAGCCATTCCTGGATGGCTTCTATTTTATTCACTTGAGGTTTTATGACACCACGCCCAATAGTGTAGCCCAAATACTTGGCTTCGTCTAGACCAATGGCACTTTTTTTGGATTTGCTGTAAAACCTTCTTTGAAGAGGGAATCGAGGGCAGCCTGGACACGGGGCAAGTGAGACTCCCAGTCAGTGCTATGTACCACTATGTCATCTAGATATGCTGCTGCATATTGTCGGTGGGGTCTTAGAGTCCTGTCCATGGCCCTCTGAAATGTGGCGGGGGTATTTTGCAACCCAAAAGGCATTTTTTTATATTGAAAGGAACCCTCCGGGGTCACAAATGCAGTCTTCTCTTTGGCGCTACCAGTCAGGGGTATTTGCCAATAACCTTTTGTCAAGTCCAAAGTGGTCAGATAGCGAGCCTTGCCAAGTCGGTCTATAAGTTCGTCCACTCTGGGCATTGGGTACGTGTCAAACTTTGTCACTGCATTAAGCTTCCTGAAGTCATTACAGAACCTCCAAGTGCCATCCGGTTTTGGGACTAACATGATGGGGCTAGACCAGTCACTATTGGATTCCTCAATGACATCTAGCTCCAACATTCTTTTAACTTCCTCGCTGATGTCCTTTCTCCTCGCTTCAGGAATTCGGTACGGTTTGAGCTTGACACGGACCCCAGGTTCAGTAACAATATCATGCTGAACTGCTGAAGTCGTGCCAGGTAACTGAAAATTTCTCTCTATTTCTTATCAGGAATTCTCTAGTTTCCTGCTTTTGAGAATATGACAGGGTGTCTGGAATCGTGACCTCAGGGATCAGAGGGGACTCAGTACCCTTAGGCGTTACCGGGAGGGACCTCGCAGTTAACGCCAGTCTATCCTTCCAGGGCTTTAACAGGTTTATGTGGTGAATCTGTTCGGGCTTCCTTTTTCCTGGTTGATATATTTTGTAATTGACCTCCCCAACTCTTTCAATTACTTCAAAGGGACCCTGCCACTTAGCCAGGAACTTGCTCTCAACAGTGGGAACTAACACCAGGACCCTATCACCAGGTGAGAAAACACGGAGTTTGGCCTCCCTGTTGTATATCCTCTGTTGAGCTGTTTGGGCCTGTAGTAAGTGTTCTTTTACCAACGGCATGATTGCTGCAATCCTGTCCTGCATTTGAGCGATATGCTCAATGACACTTTTATGGGGTGCCTGCTCCCCCTCCCAAGTTTCTTTGGCTATGTCCAAGAGTCCCCGAGGGTGTCTCCCATAAAGCAACTCAAAGGGAGAGTACCCCGTGGAGGACTGGGGAACCTCCCTGATGGCAAACATCAAGTATGGTATCAGGAAGTCCCAGTTTTTCCCATCCTTGTCAACAACCTTTTTTAACATGCTCTTTAATGTTTTATTGAAGCGTTCCACCAAGCCATCCGTTTGAGGATGGTACACCGAGGTTCGCAATTGCGTCACCTTAAATAACTTGCACAGCTCTCTAGTTATTCGTGACATAAATGGGGTGCCCTGGTCTGTAAGGACTTCTTTAGGGATTCCAACACGACTGAACACCATAAACAGCTCTTTGGCAAGGTTTTTAGCAGACGCGGTGCGTAAGGGAATTGCCTCTGGGTAACGGGTAGCATAATCCATGATTACGAGGATATGCTGATGACCTCGGGCAGACTTGGGGAGTGGACCCACAAGGTCCATGGCAATCCTCTCAAAGGGCACTTCAATAATGGGCAAGGGCACTAAAGGACTTCGGAAGTGTTGTAGTGGGGCTGACATCTGACACACAGGACAGGATTGACAATAATTCTCAATATCCTTCTGTATTCCGGGCCAATAAAACCTGCGCAACACCCTTTCAGTAGTTTTCTCAACCCCTAAATGACCTCCTAGCAAGTGCCCATGGGCAAGTTCCAACACCACCCGTCTGTATGGCTTAGGGACCACCAACTGTTCAACCACTTCATCATTTTTTTTTATATACACGATACAGTAAATCCTCATTACTGCTAAAATAAGGAAAACAGAGCCTGTCCCCTGATTCGACAGGTACATCATTAATCACCATTACATTTTCCCAGGCCCTGGCAAGGGTTGGGTCTTTTCTCTGCTCGGTACCAAAATTTTCCTTGTGTAGATTAAGGTCAGCAAACTCCAATGTAGGCTCAGATTCAGCAGATGGCTGTCAAACTCCACTGGTTGTGGGGACCTCCTCAGGCTCCTCCAGCTCTCCTGCCATAACTGAGAATGGAAAACCTGGGGAGCCCTGAGAAGAGTCCCCTGAACCCATATTGTCAGTAGCGGCCAGGAGTTCTGGCTCTGTCACTGAGTCAGCTACTGCGACCGGGTCGGGACGATCCCACAGTTCCCAAAACTTAGGGAAGTCCCTACCAATGATGGCCTCGTGCACCAAGTGGGGCACAAGTCCGACCGGATGGGTCACCGTACCTAAGCCAGTTTTAAACTGAACAGTGGCTATAGGATAGTATCCCCATGTACACAGATCACAGCGATTTTTTTAGCATGCAAATTCACAGTGTCAACCATCTCAGCTGTAACCAAAGTCACTAGACTTCCAGAGTCTAGCAAGGCCGTAATAGGCTTATTATTAACAGTCATTTGGCACATGTGTTTTCCCATACTTGGTGCTGCAGCTCATGAAACAGCAGCAAACATAGACTGCCTTCTAATGGACAGATCATACTGCATTGGTTCATCTGTCAATGGACAGTTTGCTGCAACATGTCCCAGTTCTTGGCAACGAAAACACCTGATGTTTCCCCAGTTTGGTTTGCTGACAGGCAGTAGCTTCCCTTGTTTGGGACGCCAAACTTCAGTCCTGGCACCAAAAATCCTCCCCCCTATTTCCTTGCCATGCTTACCACCCACTTCCCCTGGAACAGTCTTACCGGTTGCCTGGGGAGACCGTGGCTTTGGGCGGAAAGTCTGTGCAGCTGTAGGGGTGGTGACCAGGTTCTCTGCAGCAAAGTACCTTTCAACAAGTTCCACGAGGTTGTCCGCCGAGTTGGGGTCTCCTTGACTCACCCACTTCTGCAGGGGAACTGGTAGTGACCTCAGGAACCGGTCCATGACAACACACTCCACTATTTGTGGCCCAGACAGGGACTCCGGCTGTAGCCATTTTCTCACCAAGTGAATTAGGTCGAACATCTGCGATCTTGGGGGCCTCTCGTCTTGGAAGAACCAGCTGTGGACCCGCTGTGCTCGAACTGCCAGGGTGACACCAAGTCGCGCCAGGATTTCCCGCTTGACCTTTTCATAGTCTTCTGCTTCTGCTGACTCCAAATCATAGTAGGCCTTCTGCGATTCTCCAGACAGCAAGGGGGCGACCAGTCCTGCCCACTGGGTTTTGGGCCAACCTTCCCTCTCAGCGGTCTGTTCAAACGTTAAGAGAAAGGCCTCTGGATCATCATCTGCAGTCATCTTGGAAAGAATGCAACCCACATGGATGGCTGAGGGCTTGTCTCCAACAACATTAACTTTAGCAGGTGACCACTGTGCTAGCGTCTCCACAACCGCAGCCAGGGTTTTCCTATCCTCTTTTGCATCAGTGGCTAGCTGTTCAAACAGCCTCTGCGATAGCTCCTGTACAGCACCAATCTGTTGGCACAGCGCCTTGGTTTGCTCCTGTGCGATAGCGTTTGTTTGCTGCAGTGTAGCGTTTGCTTGTTGCTGTGCAGCATTGGATTGTTGCTGTGCAGCATTGGATATCACCAATTGTTTTAGGATTTCCTCCATGTTTAGTCACTCTAGGTACTGGCCTTTTAAGTAGTAACTTACTACAGCTGGTCGCAGTCTCCACCATATGTAACCTGGGGGACAGGTAGCAGGCACAAAGCTCCCTGGGATGAGCAGTCTTTCAGGCACAGATACCAAATCCAGTGGAATAGTGACAAACAGTGCGGTGTTTATTTGTGATATTTACAAGTCTATATACAGGTGCTGTACAGTGTTCCAAAAGAAACAAATAGGAACAAAAATAGCCAAAACAAAACCTAGCCGTGTCTCGGCACTAACTAAACAATATTTACAGATCCTAACTACTAAGCTGAGCAAGCCTACAGCTTGTCAGCTTCCACATACCTTTTTGCACTCTTACACAGAAGTTCTCTGAGTATCCCAGGCCAAGAGCAAGGCTGTCTTGCTCAGGTGAGCTTTAAATTAGCCTGGGGGAGAGGACCAAGACCTGAACCGGACCATGGATCAGAGATCCCTGAACCTGTATGAGAGGAGCCTGGGAGATGTATAAACCCCGAACAGGACTTTTCCTGGCTCTCTCTGGGATGCTCTGCTACAGCACTTAAACCCCCTTCCTAACCAGACCAATTTTCAGCTTTTGGTGCTCTCACATTTTGAATGACAATTACTCAGTCATGCAACACTGTATCTATATGAAATTTTTGTCCTTTTTTTCACACAAATAGAGCTTTCTTTTGGTGGTATTTAATAACCGCTGGGTTCTTTATTTTTTGCGCTACAAAAGAAAAAAGACCTAAAAATCTGTAAAAAAATACATTTTTCTTCCTTTCTGTTATAATATTTTGCAAATTAGTAATTTTTCTTCATATATTTTGGCCAAAATTTATACCGCTACATATCTTTGGTAAAAATAGCCCAAATCGGTGGATATTATTTGGTCTTTGTGAAAGTTATAGAGTCCAAAAGCTATGGTGCGAATATCTGAAAATTGATCACACCTGAAGAACTGACGGCCTATCTAATTTCTTGAGACCCTAACATGCCAGAAAAGTACAAATACCCCCCAAATGACCCCTTTTTGGAAAGAAGACATTCCAAGGTATTTAGAAAGATGCATGGTGAGTTTTTTGAAGTTGTCATTTTTTCCCACAATTCTTTGCAAAATCAAGTTTTTTTTTTTACTTTTTTTTCCCCACAAAATTGTCATATTAGCAGGTTATTTCTCACACACCGCATATGCATACCACAAATTACACCCCAAAACACATTCTGTTATTACTCCCGAGTATGGCGATACCACGTGTGAGACTTTTACACAGCGTGGCCACATACAGAGGCCCAACATGCAGGGGAGCACCTTCAGGCGTTCTGGAGTGTCCAGGCCAATTCTGACATTTCTCTCCTACATGTAAAAATCATCATTTATTAGCTAGAAAATTACATAGAACCCTTTAACATTATATATGTTTTTTTAGCAAAGACCCTAGAAAATACAATGGCGGTCGTTGCAACTTTTTATCTCACACGGTATTTGCGCAGCAATTTTTTTAACGCGTTTTTTTTTGGAAAAAAAACTGTTTTGTGCTTTACAAAAACCAAAATAGTAAAGTTGGCCCAATGTTTTTGCATAATGTGAAAGATCAAGTTACGCCGAGTAAATAGATACCCAACATGTCACCTTTCAAAATTGCACGCGCTTGTGGAATGCCGCTAAACTTTGCTACTCAAAAATCCCCATAGGCGACGCTTTAAAATTTTTTACTGGTTACATGTTTTGAGTTACAGAGGAGGTCTAGGGCCAAAATTATTGCTCTCGCTCTACCGATTGCAGCGATACCTCACGTGTGGTTTGAACACCGTTTTCATATGTGGGCGGGACTTACGTATGCGTTCGCTTCTGCATGCGAGCACACAGGGACAGGGGCGCTTTAAAAATTTTTTTTTTTTTTTATTGTTCATTTTACTTTATTTTAATTTGATGCTTTTTTCCAAAAAAAAAAAATTTTTGACCACTTTTATTCCTATTACAAGGAATGTAAACATCCCTTGTAATAGGAATATGGCATGACAGATCCTCTTTACAGTGAGATATGGGGTCAATAAGACCCCACATCTCACCTCTAGGCTGGGAAGCCTGAAATTAAAAAAGGAAAAAAAAAAAAAAAACGATCCTGGCTTCGATCGTAGCGGTGAGTCGGTAGAAGCGCGGGAGGGGGGGGGACATCCCCTCTCACCTATCGTAAGAATGATCAAGCAGTGGAACAGCCGCTATGATCATTCTCATGGTGTAGGGAATCGCCGGCTGAAAAAGCTGATATCTGAATGATGCCTGTAGCTGCACGCATCATTCAGATATCCCCGCACAAAGTCAAGGACATTGTATGACGGCAGGCGGGCAGTGGTTAAAACGCATTTTTTTTTTTAACACAAAGTTGTCCATTTATACAATATTTCTACCACATAACATGTACATACCAAAAATGACACCCCAAAATAGATTCTCCTACTCCTCCTGAGTACGGCGATACCACATGTGTGAGACTACCACAGCCTGGCCACATACAGAGGCCGAGTACAGCCGAGCATGGCTCAGCATGGCAGGGTATGGCTGGGTATGGCGGGGTATTGCGGAGTATGGCGGGGTATTGCGGGGTATTGCAGAGTATGGCGGGGTATTGCAGAGTATGGCGGGGTATTGCAGAGTATGGCGGGGTATTGCGGAGTATGGCGGGGTATTGCGGAGTATGGCGGGGTATTGCGGAGTATGGCGGGGTATTGCGGAGTATTGCAGAGTATTGCACAGCATTGCAGCGTTGTGGGGATGGCTGAGCATGGATGGATGGATGGATGGATGGATGGATGTCACTGGTTAGCGCTGTGGGCACTACACATCCAGCCCACAGCGCTGCAGCCATCCATCTCCCTCTCCGCTCACAGTGTACCGATCGGTACACAGGAGGGGAGGAGAGGAACCGGCATCATCAGATGACGCCGGTCTGTTTACATGTGATCGCGCCGTCATTTGACGGCACAATCACATGGTAAAGCGGCCATTTACCGGGATCCGTGATGCGCTGGGTCTGGAGGTCACGGATGTGTTTGGGTGCGCGCCCCAGGGGGGCGCGCGAGAGGGGAATTCTGGGAGGACGTCATAGTAAGCCCTCCCAGAGTTAAGCAACCACCCTGCAGCCGTCATTCGGCTATGGGCCGGTTCTTAAGTGGTTAAGGATTAAAACAACATTAGGCACAACATCTTGAGAAAGAATTTTAAAAATAAGGCAGCACAGACAGTTAAATCAAAGTGAACAACGTAAAAACAACAAAAATAGCCAACATAAAAAAAGATTTCATGGAAAAATAACCACCACCCAAAAAAAAAAAAAAAAAAAACCAAAGTAACAAATAAATTGCATAAAAACACATCTGTTTTGCAACAGCATAACACACAAAATACAAATAGAAAATACATGTGTTAGAAACTCAATACACCCAAATGTACTCTCTTGCCGGCCCTACACACAATCTTGGCTCTTTTCAGGGCAAAGTACAGATTGCTATCTGCAAGCATTATATAACATATGTTTGTGTGCTAATGAGGCAATTGCAAACACATGGACAGTCCATTAAACACACAAAATGCAAGTTCACCCAATGTAGAGACTGAACTTCAAAGTGGGTACACCTGTTAAGGATGTCCTTAAATTACTAACCCAAAAAACACACTCTGAGCATGCCCAGAAACATCCAAGTGCTGTTCACACACAAAAAGCACCACCAAAAAAGTCCCTGAGCATGCCCAGAACAACCAAAATGCAGCTATCACAAAATAAGCCACCCCACTGTCCACAATTAAGCCCATCATCCAGCATGCACCAAAATTACAGATGGGACAAAACACCCCCCAGTCCAGGGGGGCAACTAAAGAGCCTAACGTGCAAAAGTTATACAACAAATACCATTGCAGTCTAAGGGAACTGACTTGGCAATTTTACTAGTCCCCACTTGGCTGGCTTATGTTCTAGTTATTGGCCTTAAAATGAGAATGGGGCCCAGGTCCCACCCTAAGGGACATATATCAATGTCACCAATTGGACAACCCCAAAAACGAAACAAGGAGAAATGCCTTTAAATATGCCAAATTGCTTAAGGACCAGTTCACACCAATGCAGTCCAGTGCATATTTTATGCATCAAAAATGCATGGAAATTTGGTTATATGGTGTGAAATGGCCATATAACCAAATGTATATATTTACACCAGTGCTTGCCATTCCAGTGCGCTCCAGTTCCAGAAAAAAAATAGAACATGCTGCATTTTTTCTGTACTGGACTGTGCTGGAAACCTGTAAAACACATCAAAAATGCACTGGAAGGCACTTGTCCTTATTTAAGGTTAAGAAAAAAGAGGGGGAAAAAAAGCACTGGACTGCATCAAAAACGCACCAAAAAACGCACTGGAACGCATCAAAAACATGCATGCAGAAAAGCACCTGGAACGCATCCGGACTGCGTTTCTATGGTGTAAACTGACCCTAAGGGCCCTAAGGGCCAGATCACACCATAGAAATGCAGTCTGGATGCATTCCAGGTGCTTTTCTACATGCACGTTTTTTATGCAGTCCAGTGCTCCCCCCCCTCTCTTTTTCTTAACCTTAAATAAGGACAAGTGTGTTGCAGTGCATTTTTGGTGCATTTAGGTGCGTTCCAGTGCATTTTTGATGCATTTTACAGCGTTCCAGTACAGTCCAGTGCATAAAAAATGCAGCATGTTCTACTTTTTTTTGGGAACTGGAAACGCACTGAAACTGCAAGCACTGGTGTGAACTATGCCATTGAAAACCAGATAACCTACTTTCCGTGCATTTTTGATGCAGAAAAAAAACGCACTGGACTGCATGTGGTGTGAACTGGCCCTTAAGGAATAAAAGTTATTTAAAACTACTCGCGGCTATAATGAAATGTCGGTCCGGCAATTAGGGATAAGCCTAACACCCCCTGTTCGGTTCGCACCAGAACTTGCGAACAGGCAAAAAATTTGTTCGAACACGCAAACACCGTTAAAGTCTATGGGACACGGACATGAATAATCAAAAGTGCTAATTTTAAAGGCTTATATGCAAGTTATTGTCATAAAAAGTGTTTAGGGACCTGGGTCCTGCCCCAGGGGACATGAATCAATGCAAAAAAAGTTTTAAAAATGGCCGTTTTTTCGGGAGCAGTGATTTTAATAATGCCTAAAGTGAAACAATAAAAGTGTAATATTCCTTTAAATTTCGTACCTGCGGGGTGTCTATAGCAGTGTTTCTCAACTCCGGTCCTCAAGGCGCCCCAACAGGTCATGTTTTTAGCCTCTCCATTATTTTGCACAGGTGATTTGATCAGTTTCACTGCCTTAGCAATTAGCACAGCCGTTTCATCTGAGGGAAATCCTGAAAACATGACCTGTTGGGGCGCCTTGAGGACTGGAGTTGAGAAACACTGGTCTATAGTATGCCTGTAAAGGGGAGCATGTTTCCCGTGTTTAGAACAGTCTGACAGCAAAATGACATTTCAAAGGCTATTAATGAATTGCCGGTCCGACAATACACATAAAAGTTCATTGATAAAAATGGCATGGGAATTCCCCACAGGGGAACCCCGAACCAAAATGAAAAAAAAATGACGTGGGGGTCCCCCTAAATTCCATACAGGCCCTTCAGGTCTGGTATGGATATTAAGGGGAACCCTGGCCAAAATTTAAAAAAAAAATGACGTGGGTCCCCCTCAAAATCTATACCAGACCCTCCAGGTCTGGTATGGATTTTAAGGGGAACCCCGTGCCAAAATAAAAAAAAATGGCGTGGGGTCCCCCAAAAAATTTATACCAGACCCTTATCTGAGCACGCAACCTGGCAGGCCACAGGAAAAGAGGGGGGACAAGAGAGCACCTCCCCTGAACCGTACCAGGCCACATGCCCTCAACATTGGGAGGGTGCTTTGGGGTAGCCCCCAAAACAGCTTGTCCCCATGTTGATGGGGACAAGGGCCTCATCCCCACAACCCTTGCCCGGTGGTTGTGGGGGTCTGCGGGAAGGGGGCTTATCGGAATCTGTAAGCCCCCTTTAACAAGGGGACCCCGAGATCCCGGCCCTCCCCCTGTGTGAAATTGTAAGAGGGTAAAAAAGTACCCCTACCATTTCACAAAAAAACTGTCAAAAATGTTAAAAATGACAAGAGACAGTTTTTGACAATTCCTTTATTTAAATGCTTTTTCTTTCTTCTATCTTTTTTCTTCTATCTTCTATCTTCCCTCGATTTCTTCCTCCATCTTCTTCTTCTGGTTCTTCTGGTTCTTCCTCCGGTGTTCTCGTCCGGCATCTTCCTCCACGGCGTCTTCTTATCTTCTTCTCCTCAGGCCGCTCCGCATCCATGATGGCATGGAGGGAGGCTCCCGCTGTGTGACGCTTCTCCTCTTCTGACGGTTCCTAAATAACGGGGGGGGGAGAGCCAACTTGTGACCCCGCCCCCCCTCTGATGCACGGGGACTTGACGGGGACTTCCCTGTGGCATTCTCCGTAACGTCAGAAGGGGGCAGGGTTACGTAACGGGTGACCCCGCCCCCCTCTGACATCACGGGGAATGCCACAGGGAAGTCCCGTCAAGTCCCCGTGCATCAGAGGGGGCGGGGTCACCGGGTGGCCCCACCCCCCATTATTTAAGAACCGTCAGAAGAGGAGAAGCGTCACACAGCGGGAGCCTCCCTCCATGCCATCATGGATGCGGAGCGGCCCGAAAAGAAGATGAAGACAAGAAGATGAAGAGAAGAAGATGAAGAGAAAAGGATGAAGAGAAAAAGATGAAGAGCGAAGTATCACACAGCGGGCGCCTCCCTCCATGCCATCATGGATGCGGAGCGGCCCGAGGAGAAGAAGGGAAGAAGACGCCGACGCCACGGAGGAAGATGCCGGACGAGAACACCGGAGGAAGAACCAGAAGAACAAGAAGAAGAAGAAGATGGAGGAAGAAACCGAAGGAAGATAGAAGAAAGAAGAAACATTTAAATAAAGGAATTGTCAAATACTGTCTCTTGTAATTTTTAACATTTTTGACAGTTTTTTTGTGAAATGGTAGGGGTACATTTGTAACCCCTTACCATTTCACACAGGGGGGAGGGCCGGGATCTAGGGGTCCCCTTGTCGTCCCCCCCTCTTTTCCTGCAGCCTGCCAGGTTGCGTGCTCGGATAAGGGTCTGGTATGGATTTTTAGGGGGACCCCACGCCATTTTTTTCTTTTTTTGGCGTGGGGTTTCCCTTAATATTCATACCAGACCTGAAGGGCCTGGTATTGAATTTCGGGGGAACCCCATGCATTTTTTTTCTGAATTTTGTTTGTTTTCTTAATGCTGTTTTTATCAATGAACTTTTATGTGTATTGCCGGACCGACAATTCATTAGAGCCGCACGAAGTGAACCAGCGTTAAAAAAAAAAAAAGGTCTAGAGGTGCGCCCATTCAACCTATGCAAATGCTTTTACATTGCCTGACATTTACTAATATTTTGCCGGCGCAGTGAACCAAAGTATTTGAACAAGCGCAAATGCCGTTTGAGCATGCGCAGTGTATAAATTCACCTCCCGCAGTTTAAATGTATTTGCCGGCTTGTTCAGAGAAAGTCACTTTCTCATTCTATTTTGGCCATATTTGTGACTTGGACAGTTAGTACTATACTTCCCCACTAGGGATGAGCCGAACACCCCCTGGTTCGGTTCGCACCAGAACCTGCGAACGGACCGAAAATTTGCACGAACGTTAGAACCCCATTGACGTCTATGGGACTCGAACATTCAAAAGTGCTCATTTTAAAGGCTAATTTGCATGGTATTGTCCTAAAAAGGGTTTGGGGACCCGGGTCCTACCCCAGGGGACATGTATCAATGCAAAAAAAACTTTTAAAAACGGCTGTTTTTTCGGGAGCAGTGATTTTAATGATGCTTAAAGTAAAAAAAAAAAGTGAAATATTCCTTTAAATATCGTACCTGGGGGGTGTCTATAGTATGCCTGTAAAGTGGCGCGTGTTTCCCGTGTTTATAACAGTCCCTGCACAAAATGTCATTTTTAAAGGAAAAAATCTCATTTAAAACTGCTTGCGGGTTTAATGCAATGTCGGGTCCTGGCAATATGGATGAAAATCAGTGAGACAAACGGCATGGGTACCCCCCAGTCCATTACCAGGCCCTTTGGGTCTTGTATGGATATTAAGGGGAACCCCGCACCCAAATTAAAATAAGGAAAGGTGTGGGGCCACAAGGCCCTATATACTCTGAACAGCAGTATACAGGCGGTGCAAACAAGACAGGGACTGTAGGTTTGTTGTTAAGTAGAATCTGTTTGTAATTTTGAACGGGTACATTTTTAACGTGTTTAGCTCCAGCCAAAAAATCTTTTTTAAGCTTTTTGGAAAACATAGGGAAGGGTTATCACCCCTGTGACATTTGTTTTGCTGTCTTTCCTCCTCTTCAGAAGATTTCACCTCACTTTTTGTCCCAATGACAAATGTTTTTTGAAAATTTGGGTTTTTTTCTGGAACAAGGATTGGAAAGCATCAGTGGAAAGGAGAAATGTTTTTCCCATATTAACTCCTACAGGAGAGAATTTCCCTTCCTAGGGGTAGATTTCATCTCACTTCCTGTTGTCTCCTTCCGTTTGCAAGTAGGAGTCATTTGTAAGTTAGATGTTTGAAAGTAGGGGCCTGCCCTATATACTCAGCAGAAATTTGGGCCTTAGGTGTTGTTGTGGCCACAACACTGTAAGCCCTCACAGGGCCCTGCTGTGAAATATTAGATCAAGAATTGTAATTACATGCCCCTGTTGAACAGGAGCTGAAAAATTAGGCCTTAGGCACTGGTGCTGGTGCCACAACACTGCAACCCCTCACAGACACTCTAGTTGGAACGCAGGAACGAGTCCTGCTGCAAAGTATTGCATCAAAAATTGTAATTACACGCCCCTGTTAAACAAGGGCTGAAAAATTGGGCCTTAGACACTGGTGCTGGTGCCACAACACTGCAACCCCTCACAGACATTCTAGTTGGAACGCAGGAATGAGCCCTGCTGCAAAGTATTGCATCAAAAATTGTAATTACACGCCCCTGTTAAACAGGGGCAGAAAAATTGGGCCTTAGGCACTGGTGCTGGTGCCACAACACTGCAACCCCTCACAGACACTCTAGTTGGAACTCAGGAACGAGCCCTGCTGCAAAGTATTGCATCAAAAATTGTAATTACATGCCCCTGTTAAACAGGGGCTGAAAAATTGTGCCTTATGCCGCGTACACACGGTCGGACTTTCTATCCTACTTGGTCCGGCACACTTTCCGACGGACTTTGTCCGCCAGGTGCGCCGGACTTTAAAACGGACGGACTTGCCCACACACGCCGGGACTTTCCGGCGGGCTAAGTCCGCCCGTCTTTCCGACGGACTTTCGCCGGAGTTCCGGCGGACTTTCAGAATGAACGGACTTGCCCACACACGGCCAAGTCCGTTCATTTTGAACGTGACTCAGGTGCGACGGGACCAGAAAAGGATGTCAATCTTGCCGCTTTTATCGGCGAGATTGACACCTTGCGAGCCCCGTCGCGGGGCATACCAGGCCCTTAGGTCTGGTATGGATTATAAAGGGAACCCCGCTACGCCGAAAAAACGGCGTGGGGTCCCCCCTAAAATCCATACCAGGCCCCGATCCGAGCACGCAGCCTGGCCGGTCAGGAAAGGGGGTGGGGACGAGCGAGCGCCCCCCCCCTCCTGAACCGTACCAGGCCGCATGCCCTCAACATGGGGGGGTGGGTGCTTTGGGGAGGGGGGCACCCTGCGGGCCCCCCCCACCTCAAAGCACCTTGTCCCCATGTTGATGAGGACAAGGACCTCTTCCCGACAACCCTGGCCGTTGGTTGTCGGGGTCTGCGGGCGGGGGCTTATCGGAATCTGGGAGCCCCCTTTAATAAGGGGGCCCCCAGATCCCGGCCCCCCACCCTATGTAAATGAGTATGGGGTACATGGTACCCCTACCCATTTACCTAGGAAAAAAGTGTAAGTAATAAAACACACTACACAGGTTTTTAAAATATTTTATTAAACAGCTCCGGGGGGGGGATCTTCCTCCGGCTTCGGGGGTCTTCTTCCAGCTTCGGGGGTCCCTCCGCTTCATCTTCTCCCGGCGTCCGGTTGGTTCTTCTCCGCTCTCTTCTCCCGGTGTTCCAGTTCTTCGGCCGGCTCCTCTGCTGTGTTCAGGTAGCTCTCTTGCCAGCAGAGGTCCGGACTTCTGAGCTGCTGGGCTTCTTCTCTTCTCTTCTCTTCTCTTCCCCCAGATGTTGACACGACACTCTCTCCGGCTGGACTGGTCTCCGAGGGCTGCGTTGTGACTTATATAGGCGGAGACCCCGCCCCCATATGATGTCACAGTCCCTGGGCATGCTGGGACTGTGACGTTTTAGGGGGCGTGGTCGACCACGCCCCCTAAAACGTCACAGTCCCAGCATGTCCAGGGACTGTGACATCATATGGGGGCGGGGTCTCCGCCTATATAAGTCACAACGCAGCCCTCGGAGACCAGTCCAGCCGGAGAGAGCGTCGTGTCAACATCTGGGGGAAGAGAAGAGAAGAGAAGAGAAGAGAAGAAGCCCAGCAGCTCAGAAGTCCGGACCTCTGCTGGCAAGAGAGCTACCTGAACACAGCAGAGGAGCCGGCCGAAGAACTGGAACACCGGGAGAAGAGAGCGGAGAAGAACCAACCGGACGCCGGGAGAAGATGAAGCGGAGGGACCCCCGAAGCCGGAAGAAGACCCCCGAAGCCGGAGGAAGATCCCCCCCCCCCGGAGCTGTTTAATAAAATATTTTAAAAACCTGTGTAGTGTGTTTTATTACTTACACTTTTTTCCTAGGTAAATGGGTAGGGGTACCATGTACCCCATACTCATTTACATAGGGTGGGGGGCCGGGATCTGGGGGCCCCCTTATTAAAGGGGGCTCCCAGATTCCGATAAGCCCCCGCCCGCAGACCCCGACAACCAACGGCCAGGGTTGTCGGGAAGAGGCCCTTGTCCTCATCAACATGGGGACAAGGTGCTTTGAGGTGGGGGGGGCCCGCAGGGCGCCCCCCTCCCCCAAAGCACCCACCCCCCCATGTTGAGGGCATGCGGCCTGGTACGGTTCAGGAGGGGGGGGGGCGCTCGCTCGTCCCCACCCCCTTTCCTGACCGGCCAGGCTGCGTGCTCGGATCGGGGTCTGGTATGGATTTTAGGGGGGACCCCACGCCGTTTTTCGGCGTAGGGGCTTCCCTTTATAATCCATACCAGACCTAAGGGCCTGGTATGCTCCGCGCTCGCCGCAATAGGAAAATTAGTTTTTCCTATTGCAGCGAGCGCGAGATGCAATACCCTGCCCTCGTGTCGTATCTGGTCCGTCGGACCAGCATACACACGAGCGGGCTTTCCGCCGGACCAGCACACACACGAGCGGACTTTCCGCCCGAAACTGAGTCCGACGGAAAGATTTAAAGCTTGTTTCAAATCTAGGTCCGGCGGGCTTTTGGGAAAAAGTCCGCCGGAAAAGTCCGCCGCCGCGTACACACGGGCGGATTGTCCGGCACACTCTGGTCCGCCGGACCAAGTATGCCGGAAAGTCCGACCGTGTGTACGCGGCATTAGGCACTGGTGGTGGCGCCCAGAACCAAAAATGTTCTTACAAGCTATCAGCGTGATCATTGAGGAGGAAGAGGATAATTACTCAGGGATAGTCACTCAGCATTAGCATAGGCAGTCTTTGAAGGGATCTGAGATTTCAAAAAAAAATATTCGGTTACATCAGCATCAGGTGCTTGGTAGCTGGTGGTGATCCAAGACTGATTCATTTTTATGAAGGTCAGCCGATCGACCGAGTCGGTGGACAGACGCACCCTGTGATCGGTTACCACGCCTCCAGCAGCACTGAATGTGCGTTCCGAAAGAACGCTGGATGCAGGACAGGCCAGTAGGTCAATTGCATACTGTGCAAGCTCTGGCCAGTGATCCATCCTCAAGACCCAGTACCCAGAGGATTTTTGGTGGGAAAGGTGTCCAAATCTGATGTTGCCCCTAGGTATTCCTGCACCATGTAAAACAGACGCTGGCGATGGTTGCTGGAACTGATCATACCTTGGGGCTGTGGACCAAAAAATTGTCTGAATGCATCGGTCAGACGGCCACCTTCTCCACCGCTCCTTCTTTGACTGACCGAAGCCTCAGCAACACGTTGTCCAGAAACAGGAGTTTGTAACCTTCCAGTCTCTGGGAACGCGTTGCACAGACCTTTCTGCAAGGCCTCCCGAAGATGTTTCATCCTCTGCTCCCTCTGCGATGGCAAGATAAGGTCCGCAACCTTACCCTTGTAACGTGGATCAAGGAGGGTTGCCAACCAGTATTGGTCCTTCTCCTTGATACCACGAATACGAGGATCCTTACGCAAGCTTTGCAGGATCAGGGAGGCCATGCAGCGTAGGTTTGCTGAGGCATTCGGTCCGGAGTCCTCTGGGTCACTAAGGACGACACGGTCCGCAGCCACCTCCTCCCAGCCACGTACAAGTCCATGTGTTTCTTGGGACTGATCCCTTAAAGACTGCTGCTGATTCTGAGTGCCAGGCTCCACCTCCATACTGACACAATCTTCCTCCTCCCCCTCCTCGTCCTCTTTCTGTGTGATCGGCGGGCACGCAGGAACACTGTCTGGATAAAGGGGGCCTTGAGAGCTAAGGAAGTCCTCCTCTTCCTGCCTCTGTTCTGCCTCAAGTGCCCTGTCCATTATTCCACGCAGCGTGTGCTCCAACAGGTGGACAAGGGGGACAGTGTCACGGATGCATGCACGGTCACTGCTCACCATCCTCGTGGCCTCCTCAAATGGTGACAGGACAGTGCATGCATCCCTGATCATGGCCCACTGGCGTGGGGAAAAAAAAACAAGCTCCCCTGACCCTGTCCTGGTGCCATAGTCGCACAGGTACTCATTGATGGCCCTCTGCTGCGTGTGCAGCCGCTGCAGCATGGCAAACGTTGAGTTCCACCTGGTGGGCATGTCACAGATTAGGCGGTTCTTGGGCAGGTTAAACTCCTTTTGGAGGTCCGTCAGCCGAGCACTGGCATTATATGACCGGCAGAAATGCACACAGACTTTCCTGGCCTGCCTCAGGACATCCTGTAAGCCCGGGTACCTGCCCAAGAACCGCTGAACCACCAAGTTAAGGACGTGAGCCAAACAGGGCACATGGGTCATTTGTCCATGTCGGAGGGCAGAGAGGAGGTTGGTGCCATTGTCGCAAACTGCCATTCCTGCCTTAAGTTGGCGTGGCATCAACCACCTCTGAACCTGCCCCTGCAGAGCTGACAGAACCTCTGCCCCAGTGTGGCTCCTGTCCCCCAAGCACACCAGCTCAAGCACCGCTTGGCATCTTTGGGCCTGCGTACTTGCGTAGCCCCTTGAACGGCTACGAAGCACCGCTGGTTCCGAGGACAAAGCACAGGAAGAGGCCATGGAGGAAGAAGAAGAGGAGGGGGTGGAGGAGAGAGGTGTATCACAATCATTAGCATTTTGGAGGCGTGGTGGCGGAACAACCTCCAACACTACTGCACCTTGTCCTGCATCCTTCCCAGCTGCCAGCAGAGTCACCCAATGCGCCGTGAAACTTAGGTAACATCCCTGTCCATGTCTGCTGGAACATGAGTCAGCGGTAATATGCACCTTACCGCTGACCGCCCTGTCCAGCGAGGCATGGACATTGCCTTCCACATGCTGGTAGAGAGCCGGAATCGCCTTCCATAAGAAAAAGTGGCGTTTGGGTACCTGCCACTGAGGAACTGCACATTCCACAAACTCACGGAAGGGGGCAGAGTCTACCAACTGAAAAGGCAGCAGTTGTGCCAAGCTAGCATTCAACCACTGGGCATGTGGATGGCTGGGAGCAAACTTTCGGCGGTGCAGCAGCTGGGGCAGGGAAATTTGCCTGGTACAATCTGACGTCGGTGTACCAAAAGCAGATTGCCCACAAGTACTTGGCTGTGACACACCTAATTCTACACCTTCATTGGTATAGTGGGGTTGGAAATCTCAGCTGATGAGGAGCAAGGAGAAGTCCTCTTTGTTCTTTGGTGTGGATCTTTTAGATACACTTGCCAACGAACTGCATGGCAGGTCAACATTAGGGATGAGCCGAACACCCCCCGGTTCGGTTCGCACCAGAACCCGCGAACGGACCGCAAGTTCGCACGAACGTTAGAACCCCATTGACGTCTATGGGACTCGAACGTTCGAAATCAAAAGTGCTCATTTTAAAGGCTAATTTGCATGGTATTGTCCTAAAAAGGGTTTGGGGACCCGGGTCCTACCCCAGGGGACATGTATCAATGCAAAAAAAACTTTTAAAAACGGCCGTTTTTTCGGGAGCAGTGATTTTAATGATGCTTAAAGTAAAAAAAAAAAAGTGAAATATTCCTTTAAATATCGTACCTGGGGGGTGTCTATAGTATGCCTGTAAAGTGACGCGTGTTTCCCATGTTTAGAACAGTCCCTGCACCAAATGTCATTTTTAAAGGAAAAAATCTCATTTAAAACTGCTTGCGGGTTTAATGTCATGTCGGGTCCTGGCAATATGGATGAAAATCAGTGAGACAAACGGCATGGGTACCCCCCAGTCCATTACCAGGCCCTTTGGGTCTTGTATGGATATTAAGGGGAACCCCGCACCCAAATTAAAATAAGGAAAGGTCCCTATATACTCTGAACAGCAGTATACAGGCGGTGCAAACAAGACAGGGACTGTAGGTTTGTTGTTAAGTAGAATCTCTTTGTAATTTTGAACATTTTTAATGTGTTTAGCTCCAGCCAAAAAATCTTTTCTAAGCTTTTTGGAAAACATAGGGAAGGGTTATCACCCCTGTGACATTTGTTTTGCGTCTTTCCTCCTCTTCAGAAGATTTCACCTCACTTTTTTGTCCCAATGAAAAATGTTTTTTGAAAATTTGGGTTTTTTTGTGGAACAAGGATTGGAAAGCATCAGTGGAAAGGAGAAATTGTTTTCCCATATTAACTCTTACATGAGAGAATTTCCCTTCCTATGGGTAGATTTCATCTCACTTCCTGTTGTCTCCTTCCGTTTGCAAGTAGGAGTCGTTTGTAAGTTAGATGTTTGAAAGTAGGGTCCTGCCCTATATACTCAGCAGAAATTTGGGCCTTAGGTGTTGCTGTGGCCAAAACACTGTAAGCCCTCACAGGGCCCTGCTGTGAAATATTAGATCAAGAATTGTAATTACATGCCCCTGTTGAACAGGAGCTGAAAAATTAGGCCTTAGGCACTGGTGCTGGTGCCACAACACTGCAACCCCTCACAGACACTCTAGTTGGAACGCAGGAACGAGCACTGCTGCAAAGTATTGCATCAAAAATTGTAATTACACGCCCCTGTTAGACAGGGGCAGAAAAATTGGGCCTTAGGCACTGGTGCTGGTGCCACAACACTGCAACCCCTCACAGACACTCTAGTTGGAACGCAGGAACGAGCACTGCTGCAAAGTATTGCATCAAAAATTGTAATTACACGCCCCTGTTAGACAGGGGCAGAAAAATTGGGCCTTAGGCACTGGTGCTGGTGCCACAACACTGCAACCCCTCACAGACACTCTAGTTGGAACGCAGGAACGAGCACTGCTGCAAAGTATTGCATCAAAAATTGTAATTACACGCCCCTGTTAGACAGGGGCAGAAAAATTGGGCCTTAGGCACTGGTGCTGGTGCCACAACACTGCAACCCCTCACAGACACTCTAGTTGGAACGCAGGAACGAGCACTGCTGCAAAGTATTGCATCAAAAATTGTAATTACACGCCCCTGTTAGACAGGGGCAGAAAAATTGGGCCTTAGGCACTGGTGCTGGTGCCACAACACTGCAACCCCTCACAGACACTCTAGTTGGAATGCAGGAACGAGCCGTGCTGCAAAGTATTACATCAAAAATTGTAATTACACGCCCCTGTTATACAGGGGCTGAAAAATTGTGCCTTAGGCACTGGTGGTGGCGCCCAGAACCAAAAATGTTCTTACAAGCTATCAGCGTGATGATTGAGGAGGAAGAGGATAATTACTCAGGGATAATCACTCAGCATCAACATAGGCAGTCTTTGAAGGGATCTGAAAAAAATTATTCAGTTACATCAGCATCAGGTGCTTGGTAGCTGGTGGTGATCCAAGACTGATTCATTTTTATGAAGGTCAGCCGATCGACCGAGTCAGTGGACAGACGCACCCTGTGATCGGTTACCACGCCTCCAGCAGCACTGAATGTACGTTCCGAAAGAACGCTGGATGCAGGACAGGCCAGTAGCTCAATTGCATACTGTGCAAGCTCTGGCCAGTGATCCATCCTCAAGACCCAGTAACCCAGAGGATTTTCGGTGGGAAAGGTGTCCAAGTCTGATCTTGCCCCTAGGTATTCCTGCACCATGTAAAACAGACGCTGGCGATGGTTGCTGGAACCGATCATACCTTGGGGCTGCGGACCAAAAAATTGTCTGAACGCATCGGTCAGACGGCCACCTTCTCCACCGCTCCTTCTTTGACTGACCGAAGCCTCAGCAACACGTTGTCCAGAAACAGGAGTTTGTAACCTCCCAGTCTCTGGGAACGCGTTGCACAGACCTTTCTGCAAGGCCTCCCGAAGATGTTTCATCCTCTGCTCCCTCTGCGATGGCAAGATAAGGTCCGCAACCTTACCCTTGTAACGTGGATCAAGGAGGGTTGCCAGCCAGTATTGGTCCTTCTCCTTGATACCACGAATACGAGGATCCTTACGCAGGCTTTGCAGGATCAGGGAGGCCATGCAGCGTAGGTTTGCTGAGGCATTCGGTCCGGAGTCCTCTGGGTCACTAAGGACAACAACGTCCGCAGCCACCTCCTCCCAGCCACGTACAAGTCCATGTGTTCCTTGGGACTGATCCCTTAAAGACTGCTGATGCTGAGTGCCAGGCTCCACCTCCATACTGACACAATCTTCCTCCTCCTCCTCCTCCTCCTCCTCGTCCTCTTCCTGTGTGATCGGCGGGCACGCAGGAACACTGTCTGGATAAAGGGGGCCTTGAGAGCTAAGGAAGTCCTCCTCTTCCTGCCTCTGTTCTGCCTCAAGTGCCCTGTCCATTATTCCACGCAGCGTGTGCTCCAACAGGTGGACAAGGGGGACAGTGTCACTGATGCATGCACTGTCAGTGCTCACCATCCTCGTGGCCTCCTCGAATGGTGACAGGACAGTGCATGCATCCCTGATCATGGCCCACTGGCGTGGGGAAAAAAAACCAAGGTCCCCTGACCCTGTCCTGGTGCCATAGTCGCACAGGTACTCATTGATGGCCCTCTGCTGCGTGTGCAGCCGCTGCAGCATGGCCAACGTCGAGTTCCACCTGGTGGGCATGTCACAGATTAGGCGGTTCTTGGGCAGGTTAAACTCCTTTTGGAGGTCCGTCAGCCGAGCACTGGCATTATATGACCGGCGGAAATGCACACAGACTTTCCTGGCCTGCCTCAGGACATCCTGTAAGCCCGGGTACCTGCCCAAGAACCGCTGCACCACCAAGTTAAGGACGTGAGCCAAACAGGGCACATGGGTCAGTTGTCCCTGTCGGAGGGCAGAGAGGAGGTTGGTGCCATTGTCGCAAACCACCATTCCTGCCTTAAGTTGGCGTGGCGTCAACCACCTCTGAACCTGCCCCTGCAGAGCTGACAGAACCTCTGCCCCAGTGTGGCTCCTGTCCCCCAAGCACACCAGCTCAAGCACCGCATGGCATCTTTTGGCCTGCGTACTTGCGTAGCCCCTTGAACGCCTACGGAGCACCGCTGGTTCCGAGGAAGAGGCCATGGAGGAAGAAGAAGAGGAGGGGGTGGAGGAGAGAGGTGTGTCACAATCAGCATTTTGGAGGCGTGGTGGCGGAACAACCTCCAACACTACTGCACCTTGTCCTGCATCCTTCCCAGCTGCCAGCAGAGTCACCCAATGCGCCGTGAAACTTAAGTAACGTCCCTGTCCATGCCTGCTGGACCATGAGTCAGCGGTAATATGCACCTTACCGCTGACCGCCCTGTCCAGCGAGGCATGGACATTGCCTTCCACATGCCGGTAGAGAGCCGGAATCGCCTTCCGTGAGAAAAAGTGGCGTTTGGGTACCTGCCACTGAGGAACCGCACATTCCACAAACTCACGGAAGGGGGCAGAGTCTACCAACTGAAAAGGCAGCAGTTGAAGTGCTAGCAATTTTGCCAAGCTAGCATTCAACCGCTGGGCATGTGGATGGCTGGGAGCAAACTTCTTTCGGCGGTGCAGCAGCTGGGGCAGGGAAATTTGCCTGGTACAATCTGACGTCGGTGTACCAAAAGCAGATTGCCCACAAGTACTTGGCTGTGACACACCTAATTCTACACCTTCATTCCTCTCACTGCAGGTCTCAGAGAGGACTGAAGGTCTAGTGGGGTTGGAAATCTCAGCTGATGAGGAGCAAGGAGAGATCCTCTTTGTTCTTTGGTGTGGGTCTTTCAGATACGCTTGCCAACGAACTGCATGGCAGGTCAACATATGTCTGGTCAAGCATGTGGTACCCAAGCGGGAGATGTTTTGGCCACGCGAGATACGCTTGAGACATATGTTGCAAATAGCAGCGGTGCGATCTGATGCACTCGTCTCAAAAAAGGCCCACACCAAAGAACTTTTTGAATAACGCGCAGAGACTGCAGCGCCCTGCACATGTGGAGCTTTGGGGTGTGATGCAGTCAATGTGCTGCCCTTAGGCTGGCCCCTGGAGGGCATCCTGCCTCGTTGGTGATGTGCCGCCTCCTCCTCCTCCTCCTCCTCCTCTCTCCTATCAGGCACCCACGTTGAGTCAGTGACCTCATCATCCCCTCCCTCCTCATCACTGGAGCAAACCTGGCAGTATGCTGCAGCAGGGGGAGCATGACTGCCAGATTGCTGTCCTTCTTGGGCACCCCCTCTGTCCGTGCTCATGTTACTGCCTTCATCGAGCTCAGTATCATCATCAGAGCCTTCCAAACGCTGGGCATCCTCCTGGAGCATGTACCCAACACTGTGGTCAAACAGTTCGAGGGAATCCTCATGAGGACATGGTGGAGCTAGGGAAGGAGTCACTGATGACATTGAGCTGAGGGAAGAGGCCGCTGCTTTGCCAGACAAAGCACCCTGGGCATGGGTGAGAGAGGATGAGGAGGATGAGGACGGCTTGGTCATCCACTCGACCAAGTCTTCCGCATGTTGCGGCTCAACACGGCCAGCTGCCGAAAAAAAGGCCAAGCGTGTCCCATGGCCACGTGCTGATAAGGATGCACCGTCTCCACGACCAGCACTAGACACAGAGCCTGCTTGCCCTCTCTTATTGGCTTGTGACTGTCTGCCTCTCCTTCTTGGCCTTCCAGACATACTAATGGCCTGTAGCTGCACTAAGCTGGGATAGAACACCTGTAATTTTCTTCAGGTAGCTTTATATACTGTAACCAGACAAGCCTGCCTGTCAGTAGGAAGATAACAGGAACGGATCTAGCTGAACACTGTGAGCAGGACACACTGTACTAAATGTAAATAGTCTAGCTGCCTGACCGTGGTACTAATAGGATCAAAAAGAACACCTGTAATTTTCTTCAGGTAGCTTTATATACTGTAACCAGACAAGCCTGCCTGTCAGTAGGAAGATAACAGGAACGGATCTAGCTGAACACTGTGAGCAGGACGCACTGCACTGAATGTAAATAGCAGGAACGGATCTAGCTGAACACTGTGAGCAGGACGCACTGCACTGAATGTAAATAGCAGGAACGGATCTAGCTGAACACTGTGAGCAGGACGCACTGCACTGAATGTAAATAGCAGGAACGGATCTAGCTGAACACTGTGAGCAGGACGCACTGCACTGAATGTAAATAGCAGGAACGGATCTAGCTGAACACTGTGAGCAGGACGCACTGCACTGAATGTAAATAGCAGGAACGGATCTAGCTGAACACTGTGAGCAGGACGCACTGCACTGAATGTAAATAGCAGGAACGGATCTAGCTGAACACTGTGAGCAGGACGCACTGCACTGAATGTAAATAGCAGGAACGGATCTAGCTGAACACTGTGAGCAGGACGCACTGCACTGAATGTAAATAGCAGGAACGGATCTAGCTGAACACTGTGAGCAGGACGCACTGCACTGAATGTAAATAGCAGGAACGGATCTAGCTGAACACTGTGAGCAGGACGCACTGCACTGAATGTAAATAGCAGGAACGGATCTAGCTGAACACTGTGAGCAGGACGCACTGCACTGAATGTAAATAGCAGGAACGGATCTAGCTGAACACTGTGAGCAGGACGCACTGCACTGAATGTAAATAGCAGGAACGGATCTAGCTGAACACTGTGAGCAGGACGCACTGCACTGAATGTAAATAGCAGGAACGGATCTAGCTGAACACTGTGAGCAGGACGCACTGCACTGAATGTAAATAGCAGGAACGGATCTAGCTGAACACTGTGAGCAGGACGCACTGCACTGAATGTAAATAGCAGGAACGGATCTAGCTGAACACTGTGAGCAGGACGCACTGCACTAAATAGTCTAGATAGAAGATAACAGGAACGGATCTAGCTAAACTGAATACAGTGTATATATATATATGCAACACCTGGGATGCATATATATACACAATACACTGTAAGTGCAGCTAACTGACTGACTGTTCTGCCTAATCTATCTAACTCAAATCAAATGACACTGTCTCTCTCTCTCTCTATCTCTCAGCACACCGGAACACACACTACACAGGGCCGCCGTGCAGGCGGCCTTATATAGTGTGGGGTGTGTACTAAATCCCCTGAGCCATAATTGGCCAAAGCCACCCTGGCTTTGGCCAATTACAGCTCTCTCTACTGACGGCGCTGTGATTGGCCAAGCATGCGGGTCATAGTGCATGCTTGGCCAATCATCAGCCAGCAATGCACTGCGATGCCGCAGTGAATTATGGGCCGTGACGCGCCACACGAATTTGGCGCGAACGGCCCATATCGTTCGCAATTCGACGGACGGTCGAACAGCCGATGTTCGAGTCGAACATGGGTTCGACTCGAACACGAAGCTCATCCCTAGTCAACATATGTCTGGTCAAGCATGTGGTACCCAATGAGATGTTTTGGCCACGCGAGATACGCTTGAGACATATGTTGCAAATAGCAGCGGTGCGATCTGATGCACTCATCTCAAAAAAGGCCCACACCAAATAACTTTTTGAATAACGCGCAGAGACTGCAGCGCCCTGCACATGTGGAGCTTTGGGGTGTGATGCAGTTAATGTGCTGCCCTTAGGCTGGCCCCTGGAGGGCATCCTGCCTCGTTGGTGATGTGCCGCCTCCTCCTCCTCCTCCTCCTCCTCTCTCCTATCAGGCACCCACGTTGAGTCAGTGACCTCATCATCCCCTCCCTCCTCATCACTGGAGCAAACCTGGCAGTATGCTGCAGCAGGGGGAGCATGACTGCCAGATTGCTGTCCTTCTTGGGCACCCCCTCTGTCCATGCTCATGTTACTGCCTTCATCGAGCTCAGTATCATCATCAGAGCCTTCCAAACGCTGGGCATCCTCCTGGAGCATATACTGAACACTGTGGTCAAACAGTTCGAGGGACTCCTCAGGAGGACATGGTGGGGCTAGGGAAGGAGTCACTGATGACATTGAGCCGAGGGAAGAGGCCGCTGCTTTGCCAGACAAAGTACCCTGGGCATGGGTGAGAGAGGATGAGGAGGATGAGGACGGCTTGGTCATCCACTCGACCAAGTCTTCCGCATGTTGCGGCTCAACACGGCCAGCTGCCGAAAAAAAGGCCAAGCGTGTCCCACGGCCACATGCTGATGAGGATGCACCGTCTCCACGACCAGCACTAGACACAGAGCCTGCTTGCCCTCTCTTATTGGCTTGTGACTGTCTGCCTCTCCTTCTTGGCCTTCCAGACATACTAATGGCCTGTAGCTGCACTAAGCTGGGATATATATATATATATATATATATATATATATATATATATATATATATATATATATATATATATATATATATATGTACTGATACTGCAGCTAGCAAAATCAACTGCCTGCCTGTAGTATGAGAACACCACCAACCTTCTACAGGTAGCTTTAGCTGAACACTGTGAGGTGGACGCACCCCACTAACTTGTAGGTTTAGCTGAACACTGTGAGCAGGACGCACTGCACTAACTGTAAATAGTCTAGCTGCCTGACTGTGGTACTAATAGGATCAAAAGAACACCAGCAATTTTCTTCAGGTAGCTGTATATACTGTAACAAGACAAGCCTGCCTGTCAGTAAGAAGATAACAGGAACGGATCTAGCTTAACACTGTGAGCAGGATGCACTGCACTAACTGTAAATAGTCTAGCTGCCTGACTGTGGTACTAATAGGATCAAAAGAACACCAGTAATTTTCTTCAGGTAGCTGTATATACTGTAACAAGACAAGCCTGCCTGTCAGTAAGAAGATAACAGGAACAGATCTAGCTGAACACTGTGAGCAGGACGCACCCCACTAACTTGTAGGTTTAGCTGAACACTGTGAGCAGGACGCACCCCACTCACTTGCAGGTTTAGCTGAACACTGTGAGCAGG
Source organism: Lithobates septentrionalis (assembly GCA_037952835.1). NCBI lineage: Eukaryota > Metazoa > Chordata > Amphibia > Anura > Ranidae > Lithobates > Lithobates septentrionalis. The sequence continues at coordinate 2,394,591 of JBBDGP010001471.1, read as the reverse complement.
ACGCACTGCACTAACTGTAAATAGTCTAGCTGCCTGACTGTGGTACTAATAGGATCAAAAGAACACCAGTAATTTTCTTCAGGTAGCTGTATATACTGTAACAAGACAAGCCTGCCTGTCAGTAAGAAGATAACAGGAACAGATCTAGCTGAACACTGTGAGCAGGATGCACCCCACTAACTTGTAGGTTTAGCTGAACACTCTGAGGTGGATGCACCACACTAACTTGTAGGTTTAGCTGAACACTGTGAGCAGGACGCACCCCACTAACTTGTAGGTTTAGCTGAACACTGTGAGCAGGACGCACCCCACTAACTTGTAGGTTTAGCTGAACACTCTGAGCAGGACGCACCCCACTAACTTGTAGGTTTAGCTGAACACTGTGAGCAGGATGCACTGCACTAACTGTAAATGGTCTAGCTGCCTGACCGTGGTACTAATAGGATCAAAAGAACACCAGCAATTTTCTTTAGGTAGCTGTATATACTGTAGCAAGACAAGCCTGCCTGTCAGTAAGAAGATAACAGGAACTGATCTAGCTGAACACTGTGAGCAGGACGCACTGCACTAACTCTAAATAGTCTAACTGCCTGACTGGGATACTAATAGGATCAAAAGAACACCAGTAATTTTCTTCAGGTAGCTGTAAATACTAAACAAGACAAGCCTGCCTGTCAGTAGGAAGATAACAGGAACGGATCTAGCTAAACTGAATACAGTGTATATATATATATATATATATATATATATATATATATATATATATATATATATATGCAACACCTGGGATGCATATATATACACAATACACTGTAAGTGCAGCTAACTGACTGACTGTTCTGCCTAATCTATCTAACTCAAATCAAATGTCACTGTCTGTCTCTCTCTCTCTCTCAATGAACGCCGGAACACACACTACACAGGGCCGCCGTGCAGGCGGCCTTATATAGTGTGGGGCGTGTACTAAATCCCCTGAGCCATAATTGGCCAAAGCCTCCTTGGCTTTGGCCAATTACGGCTCTCTGTTCAGGTGGCGCTGTGATTGGCCAAGCATGCGGGTCATAGTGCATGCTTGGCCAATCATCAGCCAGCAATGCACTGCGATGCCGCAGTGAATTATGGGCCGTGACGCGCCACACGAATTTGGCGCGAACGGCCCATATCGTTCGCAATTCGGCGAATGACCGAACAGCCGATGTTCGAGTCGAACACGAAGCTCATCCCTATTCCCCACATCACCCCACATCACCCCCATATTATTGGCTCTTCCAGATTGTTTAAATTTGAAGTTAAAGATGCCATGCACCAGGTCTATAGTGGCGTACAGATCACCTCTTCCCATGCGCTAGAGAATAGTAAATGGGGGATCGCGCTGTGTTATCGGCGCAAATGCTTTGTAAATACGAAAATGTCATTTGCGCATCGGTGTGCACCACAAGTCATGGCGCAAATGCTTCATAAATCAGCCCCATAGTGTTATAAATGAGAGCAGCAAATGACATTTCTAAAGGAAAAAATGTAATTTAAAATTGCTTGCGGCTGTAATGTATTATCAGATCCCGGCAATACACATAAAAATCATTGAAAAAATGGCATGAGTTCCCCCCAGTCCATTACCAAGCCCTTCAGGTCTGGTATGGATATTAAGGGGAACCCCGTGCCATAATAAAAAAATAACATGGGGGTCCCCCCTAAAAGCCATACCTGGAAGGCCGTAGGAAAAGGGGGGACGAGAGAGCACGCCCCCCCTCCTGAATCGTACCAGGCCACATGCCTTCAACATGGGGAGGGTGCTTTGGGGTCCCCCCAAAACACCTTGTCCTCATGTTGATGGAGACAAGGGCCTCTTTCCCACAACCCTTGTACAGTGGTTGTGGGGGTCTGCGGGAGGGGGGCTTATTGGAATCTGGAAGTCCCCTTTAACAAGGGGACCCCCAGATCTCCCCCTATGTGAATGGGTATCAGGTACACTGTACCCCTAATCATTGACCAAAAAAATAAAAATGACAGGTGACAGTTTTGAACAAGTCCTTTATTAAAAAATGTATCCTGCAATGTAAATCCATCTTCAATGAAATCGCAGACGATCCCGAGAAAAAAAAAACGGAAAAACTCCACCTCCATGGGAGGCGTCCTGCAGACTGCAGCCTTTTCGCGATGACAGCTGTTATACAGCTGGGGCGGGGCCACCCGGTGACATAAACGGGTGACCCCACCCCATCTGATGTCACATGAAAGAAAGGGGCGGGGTCACCTGGTTACATCACCGGGTGGCCCCGCCCTCAGCTATATAGCAGCTGTCATCGCTAAAAGGCTGCAGTCGCAGGGACGCCTCCAATGGAGGCAGAGTTTTTCCTTTTTTTTGTTGGGACTGTCGGTGCTGTGATTGAAGATGGATAGACATCGTGGGACACTTTTTTTAATAAAGGAATTGTCAAAAACTGTCTCCTGTCATTTTTACTTTTTTCACACTTTTTTGGTGAATGAGTAAGGGGACAATGTACCCGACCTGAAGGGCCTGGTATGGATTTTGGATGGACCCTCATGCCATTTTTTTAATTTGACGTGGGGTTCCCCTTAATATTCATACTAGACCCAAAGGACCTGGTAATGGATGGGGGGGACCCACACCGGGACCCACACCGTTCAAATGAACCCAGGTCCCCATACAATTTTTATGGCAATAACTTGCATATAAGCCTTTAAAATGAACACTTTTGATTTTTCACGTTCATGTCCCACAGACTTTAATGGTGTTTGCGTGTTCACACAAATTTTTTGCCTACTGTATTTGCATGTTCTGCTGCGAACCGAACCAGAGAAGGTTGGGCTCATCCCTAATCACCACCTGCATCATTTCTTATGGTAAAAAATGGAGGATACTTCCTCATTAAAGACCGATATAAAGTGGGACATAAGAATGTTTACAAAATCTCTTTGATAGCTGAGATGCCATCATTAGCTGGGGACTTACTACATAATAATTTTCCTAACTTTCATTTCTAAAATTGGATCATTAAAGTTTAACTAAAGGCTTTTTTTTAGCTTTGGATTGAGTGGAGAGGGATTAAATCACCTGTCAGGTTTTACTGCTGTCTGTGCCCCTATTAGGGAGATTCACCCTCTTCATTAGTCCTGTTTACCGTTAGCATCAAAAGTGAAAATAAAATAAAATCTCAAATTTTGAGTTGTCCCCAGAAAAGTAATAGAGGGGGAATCTTGTAATGGTGACACTAGTTCTGGTGACCTGGGTGGGAGAAGGGATTCTCTTAATTTGCAGGGATATCCTCTCACTTCCTGTTTTGACTATGGGACAGGAAGTGAAGATAAATCTCCCTAATGGGACACAGATGACAAAGAAAGAAAAATCTAAAAGAGGTTGTAACCCTCCCTTATGCCCTGTACACACGGTCGGATTTTCCGATGGAAAATGTGTGATAGGACCTTGTTGTCGGAAATTCCGACCGTGTGTGGGCTTCATCAAACATTTTCCATCGGATTTTCCGACACACAAAGTTTGAGAGCAGGCTATAAAATTTTCCGACAACAAAATCCGTTGTCGGAATTTCTGATCTTGTGTACACAAATCCGACGGACAAAGTGCCACGCATGCTCAGATTAAATAAAGAGATGAAAGCTATTGGCCACTGCCCCGTTTATAGTCCCGACGTACGTGTTTTACGTCACCGCGTTCAGAATAATCGGATTTTCAGACAACTTTGTGTGACCGTGTGTATGCAAGACAAGTTTGAGCCAACATCCGTCGGAAAAAATCCTAGGATTTTGTTGTCGGAATGTCCGATCAATGTCCGACCGTGTGTACGGGGCATTACTCTATCCAACAATAAAAAAAGTGTTGCCTATAGTTCTAATTTAAGGTGTTTCAATGTGTTAACAGGGGCAGGAAAAAAATGCTGAAGCTGTTTTGCATGAAGGCGCTGATTGGATAAGAGAAAGGTATTGTTACACCATAAATATTCTAGTGAATAATATCTGCACTCAATGTCATATAAACAATAAAGTGATGATTATAAGTGTTGACAGCCACACTCAAATAAATTGCACATACAGTACCAATATAAAAAAACTGATAAGGAAAAATAAAGGTAAAGTTAATAAATAAACTAAAATTATCATAAAGAAATATATTATGCACATAAAGTGTCTCACACCAATATGTGATATGATTAAAAAAAAATATATACAAAATTCATACAAAATTCATAAAAAGTTCTGTGCAATCATGCAAAGATAAGTATGTGTAAAAGTCCAAAGAAGAAGTAAAAAGTCCTCAAAATTGTTCAGTTAGAATATGGTGATCAAATTGTGCACATCTTCAATATGCTGGTGTTGTAAGTGACCCACTCCAAACCTCTTACCAGTGACTGACCTCGCTTTTAGTGAGTACCCTTCACTATGAGTGTATGAAGTATATCACAGCAGGAAAGCCCTTATAGGTAATCACTTGCCCTGGACATACTCCGAAGTTTCCCTCACCAAATGGTACTTTACCAGGAAGTGCTCACGACCATTGGCATGGAGCATGGCAGATAGGAAGAGAAGGAACAAATTCTCATTGCGTAATGTCCGATAAAAAAACATTTATTAACTAAATTGTCTGGCGCCCCGGTAGGCACACTGACGTCATCGCTACTTCCTCCGCCTGACATATGTTTTGTCATAAGAGACGCTATCACTGGGGCATCGGGAGATTTTTTTATCATGTCACATATTGGTTTGAGACCCTATGGGGGTTATTTACTAAAGGCAAATCCACTTTGCACTACAAGTGGAAGTGCAGTTGCTGTTGATCCAAGGGGGACATGCAAGGAAAATAAAAAACATAATTTTTGCTTGTACATGATTGGATGATAAAATCAGCAGAGCTTCGCCTCATTTCAGTGCTTCCCCTCAGATTTACAGCGACTGCACTTCCAAGTGCACTTGTAGTGCAAAGTAGATTTGACTTTAGTAAATCAACCCCTTTATGTACATGATACACCATAAATATGTAGGGTTAATGTTGTATTTTAACTCCAAGTTTAGAGTAACATGCACATGTCTGACCAGGTAATATTATGTATATCTGCCTTGGACACCTTTTAAAGCATAACGCCATGTTTTTCGAGAAAAAATAATAAATGCACATTTTTTTTGCAGGTAAAAAATTCTCAATGTATTATTATTGCCTGGATTTCTGAACATTGTGATTTTCACGATCAGACAGTTCTATGTGAAAATACTTAGGCAAAATTAGAAAAGCATATTTTCCTGACAGACTCCATGGCAGCCTACGTGTGGGTTAACCCCGCCTCCTCTCCAATGCTATAGGACCCCATTCCCATAAATGAGTGCTCACCACTAGCTACTGTGTTCCTTTTTTGTCCTCCTCTATGGACCTACACATGCTGTTCGCATCAAGATTGATTGAATCCAAGATTGATTGATTCCAAGATTGGCATACCTGTGCGGTGCAGCTCAAAAGCCCAGCTATGAGCGGGCGAGTAGCTTGAAGAGGCTTGAATGTTCCCCCTTGGTGGATGGGTGGTCGCCTCTGTATGCCCGGTGGACAGTTCTCATCAACGGCTGGCAAGGTCTGTGGATGTTTTCTCATACTCCATGGCAGTGTTTCTATGTGTTGTATGTATTTTCCCTGGTGATCCAGTGTGTCCTATCCCCCTCATGGCGGCTGGTTCGCGTGCATTCCAGCCCGCCACGGCACTTCCGGGTTGCGGCAGTCTCGCCGCTGGCACCTGCGCTGTAGCCAACCTGAGAGCGAGGTTTGGCTCGCGCATGGGCAGTACGGCGGCTCGTTCGTCGTCCGCGCAGGCGCTGTACGGTGGTTCCCCTTTGCGCATGCGCTGTAGGGGATAATGATGTCACGGGCGGGGAATTTAAATTCCGCCCTCCTGTCCTGCTGAGTTGGGATCTCCCGTGGTAGGGAAAGGAGGAGCGGATCCCTGCTGGTCTCCAGGTGAGTGGTGGAAACCTCTGCATTTAAAAAAAAAAAAAAAAAAAAAAAAAAGAGAGCAAAATAATGGAAAATTGTTCTTTTATCATTATATATGTTATCTAAATATACATACATATGCGGCTGGAAGTTGTTTCTCCTTTGCATTGATTATATGTTGATACATGCCTTGTGCATATTATAAAAAAAAAAAAAAAAAAAAAAAAAAAAAGAAGAGGCAAGCAGAGTTTTTTCTTTTTCTCTAAAACCTTCTCATATTTTGATGCCTAGGTTTTCTTAGACCATTATCCCTGCAGACTATTAAAGTGACATTTCGTGTCCCTGGTTATGGACAATTCACCGCCTTTAAGTGGCCAGCCCTCACGCACAAGGTATGTGCTCGTGAGGGGAGGGGATGAGATTTATGCACATTATTGTCGTGCTGATACCATGTTCTACCTTTATTCTCTCCCCTTCCCCTATTTTTTCTCTTCCCAGCCCTTCTAGGTCGGACCCGCTAAATGCGGTCCAGAATGCCAATGACCTTGCCAAGCCACAATACAATTCATCTTCATCCAGACGAGATTCACAGTCCGGATCCCACCAGAGGAGACGCTCTCGTTCCTCCTCAAGATACCGCTCCCACCGCCATGACAGCCGCTCAGACCACAGAGCCTGCTGGGGATGTAGGACACAAATCCCGGAGGGCAAGTCCTTATGTGACCGTTGTTTTGCCCGTGCGGTTGGGGAAAAAGATACGGAAAACCAGCGTTTAGAGTCTCTTGTGAAACGAGTGGTACAGCAATCCCTAATGGAGAGGGAAGCACCTCGCACATTGAGCCAGTCTACCACTGCGTCTGGCCCGCCGGCGGAAGAGGCCCGTGATGATCCGGGTACTTTGCAGCCCTATATCACCTCTCCTGACTCCTCAGAGGATGAGTCTATCAGTGAGGAGGTCATTGGAGGGTTCGACTTCGTGATGGTTTCCCCTTTAATCAAAGCGATCAAGGAAGCCTTGAAGTGGGAAGACCCTTCCACTCCCCCAGCCAAGCAGAAAAAATTCTTCAAGCACCTGGGGAGAGAACGCGCAAACTTTCCGCTCCTTCCAGAGCTAAAGGAAATCATTGAGGAAGAATGGAGTAAAACAGAGAAAAAATCCTCCATGTCTAATAAAACCTCCAGATTGTACCCCTTCAAGTCAGAAGAAGTAAAGAATTTGGAGAATACTCCCCTTGTGGACGCAGCTCTTATGCGTCTGGCCAAACATGTGACTCTTCCTCTAGAAGACGCAGTATCTTTTAAAGATGGGCTCGAGAGGAAGATAGACCTAGATCTAAAAAGAATCTATGGGCTCGCGGGTATGGCCTGTAAACCAGCCCTGGCATTAGCGGCCATGTCTAAGGCCATGGAGGCCTGGACGGAGAACGTGGAATCCTTCCTTAGAGGCGTGTCAGAAGAGCTGGCTGGAAGTTCAGCAGCCGCAGAGCTGAAGCTTGCAGCGGTCTTCCTGGGGGAGGCGTCCATTGACTTGATCCGCCTTCTGGCTCGTATTATGCTGTCCTCAGTTACGGCCAAGAGAGCCCTCTGGTTGCGTCCCTGGCTTGCGGACCCTGGTTCTAAGCAAGCGTGGTGTAAAATCCCGTTTGAGGGGTCCTCACTGTTTGGCAATAAGCTTGACGATGCCATTACGCGAGCCACAGGTGGCAAATCGGGTTTTCTTCCCCAGGACAGGCGCATGCTGGGTCGAAAGAAGCCCCAGTTCAGAAGACGAAGTCCGGAGCGCTCCAGGGAAGCACGCTCCTACAAGCCTGGCCGGGACTTTAGGAAGATTTGGAGCAGAGGGCAGTCATCCTTCCGCAAACCCGTTAAAAATCAAACGTCCAGTGCTCGTGATCAGGCTAAATCTTTTTGAGATTACGCCCGCCCAGGCGGGCCGGGTGGGGGCTCGTCTGCTCCTCTTCCGGCACGTCTGGGTGGCCTCGATCTCAGACTTCTGGGTCATAAGGACGGTCTCGTCAGGCCACAGATGGGCCTTTTCCAGGACTCCGCACCCAAGGTTCGTCTCCACTCTTCTTCCTCGGGCAGAGGATCAAAAACAAATTTTGCTGTCCTATGTGGACCTCCTGAAAATTCAAGGAGCAGTAGTACATGTACCACAGGACGAATGGTTCCAGGGGATATACTCCCCTCTCTTCCTAGTTCAAAAAAAGGGGGGCTCTTGGCGCCCAGTCATAGACCTCACATATCTCAACGGATTCATAGAGAATGGAAGGTTCAAGATGGAAACCTTGGTGACCATTCAGAGAGCCATACAACCAGGCGACTGGATGATATCAATCGACCTGAAGGACGCTTATTTCCACGTTCCAGTGGAAAAAGAATTTCACAAATACCTCCGCTTTCACATTGGGTCAGATCATCTTCAATTTATTTGCCTCCCCTTCGGGCTGACAACGTCCCCCCGGGTCTTTTCAAAGGTCCTCCTAGCTACGGTGGCACTAATAAGATCCAAAGGGGTACGTCTTTACCACTACCTGGACGACCTGCTGGTGCTGTCCCAGAGCAGGGAGCAGTTGCTGGTCCACCGGGATCAAGTAATCTCCACTCTGTCCAACTTCGGGTGGCTCCTAAACATAGAAAAGAGTCAACTGAGCCCAACTCAGCGTCTAATATATCTGGGAGCCCAGTTCGATACAGTGGCAAACACTATCTCCCTTCCACTACAGAAAATTCCTACAGTTCGAGACAGAGTCTCCCGGGCTCTACATGCTCGGCAAATGAAAGCCTCTCAGTGTCTGAAAGTCGTTGGCACGATGGTTTCTACGACTCCCATGGTCAAATGGGCCTTATGGAGATTGCGTCCCTTCCAGTCAGGTCTCCTACGGCAATGGAAGTCAGGGGACAAGAACCAGGTCATCCGCATAACATCTGCAATGAGAAACAGCCTCTTCTGGTGGCTTCAGCGCAAGAACCTCCTGACTTGCCACTCCATCGCTCCCATCTCCTGGGTGACGGTCACGACCGATGCCAGCGGTACCGGTTGGGGAGCCCTTTGTGGGTCGAACCTGGCCCAAGGCAAGTGGGAAACTTGTCTCCCCAACCCAGGGTCGAATGTCTTGGAACTTCGTGCGGCCTGGTGTGCCCTACAGTTCTTCTCTCATCTCCTGATGGGGGAGTCAGTGCTGTTGAGAATGGACAACACCACAGCAGTATCGTATGTGAAGAGGCAAGGGGGTACTCGGAGTCCCACACTCCTTCGGGAAGTCGAGCCCATCCTATCGTGGGCGCAGAAATACCTTGCCAACATCTCGGCAGTCTTTGTCCCAGGCGTCCAAAACACTCAAGCAGACCTCCTGTCACGGACCGAGTTGGACAACAACGAGTGGTCTCTCCACATAGAGACGTTCAGGTGGATCTTGTCACTAAAGACCGATCCCGAAGTAGATCTGTTTGCTACCCCCTGCAATCGCAAGCTGAAGAAGTTCTACACCCGGGGGCTCTGCAGTCAAGCCATCGGGACAGATGCCCTGACGGATCAGTGGAGGTTCAAGCGGGCATACGCCTTTCCGCCACTGCCAGTTTTGCTGAGATTCCTGCAGAGGCTCCGAGCAGAGCCAGTGGAGGTGGTGACAATAGCTCCCTACTGGCCGAACAGGCCTTGGTTCCCTCTCCTGGTCCAGCTCAGCTGTCGGGACCCAGTGCCTCTCCCTCTCAGACCGGACCTTCTTTCTCAAGGGTCAGTCCTGCACCCTTGTCCTGCGGTGCTGAGACTGATGGTCTGGTTCTTGAGAGGGAGAGGCTGGAATCCCTAGGTTGTGCCTCAGAAGTAATATCCACTCTCATGAGCTCGAGAAGATCCAGTACAAATAAAGTCTATGGAAGGATCTGGTCCAAATTCGTGGAGTTCTGCTCTCCTCAGGGCAGGTCTTTTAGACATCCAAAAGTCCAGGACGTTTTCAGTTTCCTCCAAACGGGCCTAGATTTACATCTATCTGTCAGCTCTCTGAGAGTCCAAGTTTCGGCACTTTCGGCCTTCTCCGGCACTTCATGGGCAGTTCATCCTCTGGTTAGACAATTTTTCCGAGGCGCATCGAGACTCAAGCCCCAGAGAAAGCCGAGGTTCCCCAAATGGGACCTCCCATTAGTCCTTGACTCGATCTCTGGACTCAGTACTTTGGGGCCCTCCCCGCTCCCTATCAAGGTCTTTTCAGCAAAGGTGGCCTTCTTAGTGGCCATTACCTCAGCCAAAAGGGTCTCTGAAATTGCATCACTTGGTCACGAAGAACCCTTCCTAACGTTTTTCCCGGACCGGGTAGTCCTCATTCCTATGCTGGGTTCCAACCCAAAAGTGTCTTCAGTATTCCACGTCAATCAAGAGATCGTGTTACCTACATTTAGGACCCCAGGGTCCACTGAGAATCACCCTCTAGATGTGGGCGAAGCTATTAAGGAATATCTCAAGGTTACTTCTCCCTTCAGACGTTCTAGTCATCTCTTCGTGCTTCACTCAGGCAGCAATATAGGGAAGAAAGCCTCAACCAGGACTATCGCGTCCTGGATCGTACAGACCATACAACAGGCATATAGGGCTAAGGGCTTGGCTCCTCCAAAGGCGGTGACAGCCCATTCCACCAGAGGAATGGCAGCCTCGTGGGCAGCGGCTCGACATGTGGCTCCAGATACCATCTGCAAGGCAGCTTCATGGGCTTCTATTAATACCTTCATGTTGCACTATTGTATAGAGCCTGCCTCACTATCCTCTGTAAACTTTGGGTTACAAATCCTATCGACCGATAGGACAAATTAAAATTTATGTTTTGATCATGCATACCCGCCCGTGTGGTTGGCTAGTTATTTCCCACACGTAGGCTGCCATGGAGTCTGTCAGGAAAAAGGAAAATTTATTGTCAAATACTTACCGTAATTTTCCTTTCCTGATGGACTCCATGGCAGACGGAGTTCCCACCCATTGGTCAACGAGTAGGCTAGTTACGGAACACAGTAGCTAGTGGTGAGCACTCATTTATGGGAATGGGGTCCTATAGCATTGGAGAGGAGGCGGGGTTAACCCACACGTAGGCTGCCATGGAGTCCATCAGGAAAGGAAAATTACGGTAAGTATTTGACAATAAATTTTCCTTTTTCTCTTCATTCAGTTATTACTAGACTTATTAAAGTGCCTTCTAATCAAGGACTAGTTATAAACCATAACCATGGTCATTCCATGGTCATAACTAGGGATGAGCCGAACACCCCCCTGTTTGGTTTGCAGCAGAACATGCAAACAGGCAAAACATTTTTTATAAATCTTTATTTATTTTTCAAACAGAACATTTTTTTTTTACATACACATAAAAAAAACCCTCCAGCTGAGAGGGTCTTGATATATTTCATAACATCGTCTCTCTATATCCCCTGAACTACTTTCTGAGATTACCTCTCCCACTGGACCCCCCTCTCCCCAACCTCCCCCCCAAAACCCCCCACCCTCCTCTCCCTTCACCCCCGCAGACTCTCATCCTCTCTTCCAGTCCTTAACAACCTTACCCTACTCCCCTTGAGCTATCTTAGCACTACTTCTGCAAATTTCTCTGTTTTTTTAAAAGCCCCCCAAGGATTCCACTTCCCCTTTTCTCCTTCTTGGCTCCTATCTAGATGTTCCTTCCGCTCCATATTCTCTAATCTGTAAATTTCATCTACTTTTGTGATCCAATCTTTAATCTTTGGAGGTTCTATTTCTTGCCATTTCTTTGGGATTACGTTTTTAGGTGCATTGAGTAGAATTGGTGTCAATGAAGACTTATACCCCTTCTTCCCTCCTTCCAGGCCATGAAACAGGCAGCTCCAGGGGTCCAACCGTATACTCTTCCCTGTTATCCCCTCTATCAACCCCGTTACTTCCTGCCAGTAAGTCTTGATTTTGGGGCAATCCCACCATAAGTGCGCCATTGTACCAGGACCTCCACACCCTCGCCAACAGTTAGGGGATTTATCTGGAGAAAATTTACTCACTCTGGCCGGGGTCATATACCACCGAGCTATACACTTGTAATTACTCTCCCTTGTTTTCATATCCACTGCTGTCCCATGCGTAGCCTCCAAGATACGTCTCTCCATTTCCCTGTCACATTGAGATCCCAGATCCTCCTCCCATTTTCTGATGAACGGGGGCGGATCTTGTCCGCCCCTACTCATCAGAATTTTATACACCTCTGAAACCGTCCCTTTTAATTTTTCTCTAAGTGCCATTTTTTCTAACCCCCTGTAGTTCGCCTCCTCCCTTAAGGGGCCTGGAAGGCTTCTAATAAAATGTTTTAATTGATTATACCTCCACCCATTTATTAATAGTTTCTCCCTTAATGCTTTCAATTCCTCCAGTGTTTTTAATTTACCTCTACTTATTATATCCCTTATTTGTGTTCCCTTCTCAAAAATCCAATTCCCTCCTATCGAGCCCATTCCTGGGGGAAAAAACGGGTTATTTTTTATATAAATTAATGGTGAGTTATAATCCCATTTATTTAATTGGTGAGTCTGGTCCCAAAATTTAAGTGTATGGTGCGTTATATAGTGTGTATCTTTACCTAGGTTCCTGTAGTGTGGTGGCTTCCAAATCATATGACTCAAACATACCTTACTTAACCCTATTTCTAAATTCACCCACCTTTTATTATTACTACTCTTACCCCACTCCAGTGCCCGTGCTATTACAATTGCTCTATAGTAATTTCTAAAATCAGGGAGAGCTAACCCCCCACGCGTTTTCTCTCTACATAACACCCCGTGCGCAATTCTCGGTTTCTTGTTACCCCACACATATCTATTAATTATCTCCGACAGGACCCTGAAAAACTCCTGGGGGACTGGGATGGGAAGCATCTGCATTTTGTACAGTACTTTAGGTGCGAGCACCATTTTTACAATATTTATTCGCCCCGCCCAAGAGGCAGGGCCATGCGTTATTCTTTTTATTTCAGTTCTTATTTCATTCAGAAGAGGTATATAGTTTATCCTATATAGGCCACCCCTGGAGTCAGTCAGCTTCACTCCTAGGTACTTGATATTGTCCCTCCATGGAAAGTGAAACACCTTGGCTAATCTATTAGCTTCTAGATTATTTATATTGATCTTTAACGCTTCAGATTTTTCTATATTGATTTTAAAGCTTGCTAGTTCGCTGTACATCCTCATTATGGCCAACATATTGGGGATTGAAATTCTGGGCTTTGAAATATAAAAAAGAATATCGTCGGCAAATGCCGCCATTTTGTGTTCCTCCTCGCCTACTACACTTCCACTGATGTCCGGGTGCCTTCTGATCATATTAAGGAGTGGCTCCAGAACAAAAAGGAGCGGGGACAACGGACAGCCCTGCCTGGTGCCGTTCTGCATAATGAAACTAGCAGAGGGCACATTATTCACCCTTACGAAGGCCGCAGGGTGATTGTATAGAATTTTTATCCTTCTTAACATTGCTGGCCCTATTCCCATTTCCTCCAGCGTGCTAAACATAAATCCCCAGTCTACCCTGTCAAACGCCTTTTCTGCGTCGATCGACAGGAGTAGCCCTGGGGATTTGCTTGCCTTAAATGCCTCCAGTATAAGGAGAGACCGCACCCCATTGTCTCTTCCCTCTCTTCCGGGAACAAATCCCACCTGGTCCGGATGAACCAGGCAGGCCATTTTCTCCCTCAGCCGGAGTGCCAATACTTTCGCATATAATTTGGTGTCTTTGTTTAATAACGCGATTGGCCGATAACTCGAGCATAGGGTGCGGTCTTTCCCCTCCTTGGGAATCAGTGTCACTGCTGCCAATAAGGCACCCCCACACATTTCCTGGTTTCCCAGGCCGTTCCACATCCACCATAGCCTTGGAACCAGGAATTCCTTAAATTTTTTATAAAAACTTGTCGTGAAGCCATCCGGCCCAGGGCTCTTACCCCCTGGGGATTGCTTCAACGCTCTAAAGACCTCATCTTCCAAAATTGGTCTTTCCAGCTCCATTGAGTCTGTTTGCGACAAGGTGGGGAGGGCTGCTTCCTTTAGGAATTCTCTTACCATTTGTTCCTTCTTCCCCCCCTGTTTTTCTTTTTGTCCCACTGCATAAAGAGAAGAAAAATAGTTTCGGAATTCCTCCGCTATCTCTCTCGTTGAGTATCTCATTTCCCCCTTCTTGCTCTTTACCCTCTCTATATAATTCTCCACTCGTTTTTTCCTAATAGTTGCGGCCAGATGTTTCGCTACTTTATTCCCCTTTATATGAAAATCCTTACTGTATTTATACTTTCTTTTTAGGGCTTCTGTTTCTAACAGATCTCTCAGCTCTTCCCTTTTTATTATCAGTTCACTTAGTACCTTTTTGCTCGCTTCCTTGTTAGTTTTGTGAAGATGTTCTAATTTGTATATCTGTTCTATTAGTCCCTCTTGCCTTCTCGCTCTTTCCCTTTTCTCCTCTGTACCAATTGATATTAACACCCCTCTGATGTAGGCCTTGAAAGTCTCCCAAATAATTGTCGCCGGGACCTCTTCAGATTCATTAGTGTGAAAAAACCCCTCGATCTCTCTCTGTACCCTTTCAGCAATATGCTTTTTCTCTAAAAGAAATTCATTCAGCCGCCAAGTATATGGGATCCTTTGAAGGCCCTTTAGCACCAATATCATCACTACTGGCGCGTGATCTGACAGGGTCTGAATCTCTATCTTTGAGCTTAGAACAGAGTCCAGTAGACTATGGTCAACTAACAAATAGTCCAGCCTTGAATAGGTCCCATGTACCTGTGAATAGAATGTGTAATCCCTCTCCTTAGGGTGCAACACCCTCCACACATCAATCAACTGCTGGACCTGTAATTTCTTCCCAATTCTTGCACATCCCCTCTTATCTTCCCGCTGGGAACCAATTGACCTATCCAAGGCTGGATCTAGACAAAAATTAAGATTGCCCGCTAGGATCACTTCCCCTTCTTTAAATTCTTCCAATCCAATCAGGGTCCGGGCAAAGTACCCCATCGGATCTCTATTTGGACAGTACATATTAGCCAATGTATACATTTTTTCATTTATCTTTATTTTCACGAACAAAAATCGTCCTTCTGGATCCACCCTCTTGTCCACTAAATTAAATTTCATCCGCTTTGAGAATCCGATAGCCACTCCCTTCGCCCTTTTGGATGGGGAGTCACCATATATCCATACCGGGAGACCTTTTGAAGACAGCTTAATACCCTCCTCATGCACTAGGTGTGTTTCCTGCAAGAAAGCTATATCTATGTCCAATCTCTTTAATTCCTGACCCAATTTCCACCTTTTCCCTGGTGAATTAAGACCTTTCACGTTATATGATAGACATCTAATTTCCATTGCCACCCCACATTATATGTGCCCTCATATCCCGCAGAAACACCTCTACTTTTCTCTGCATAGGCCCTCCATCTTTGCACAAGGAAATACAAGAGTTAAAACAAGAAGAGAATAAGTAAACCAAGAAAAAAGATAAATAAGGTCCCTCACGCTGTACCCTAAATCTGTGGGTATAAGAAAATAGGTAAACAAAAAGAAAAGAAAGATAAGGTCCCTTTAGCTGAACCCTGAATTTGCGGGTACCTCTGATATTAAGAATCTCTGCCTTCAACACATTCTCTAATTTAATAAACATGTCCTGAATCTCTGTTTTTGTAGGTAAAACCTCCATATTTACTTCTGTACTTGTTTCTGGTTCAGGCTCAGGTGAGGCTGCTAATCTGGAATTATTTCCTGTTGCTCCCTTATTTTTAGCGGGGTCTTTTTTTTGTCTTTTCCACTTTGCTGTTTATTTTCCATACTTGGGCTTCTAACTTGTGTTTCTGTCATATATTTTTGGATGGTACTTGTATTTAAGCTGTCCCTTGGTTTTTTAGCCTCTGCAGCCTTAGTGGTGCGCCCTTTCATATTCTGCTTCTCCCACCTTCCACCTCTCTTGTATGACTTCTTGGGTCTCCTCCTGCCGCTGCCGCTGCCGTTCTCGTCACTAGTTCCGGGTTCAGGCTCTGCTTCACTTCCCCTGCTAGTGCTAACTGACTAGCGGCTGCCGGCCGCTTCCATGCTATTAAAGCCGCTGTTTTGTGGGCTCAGCGTGGCTCCCACCTCACGCTGTCTCCCTCACCATTCTCCTCCTCCTCTGTCCTCCACCTCCCCACCGCAAGGCTCCTCCCCTACCCCTCACACATGACTCCCAACAGGCAAAACATTTGTTTGAACACGCGAACACCGTTAAAGTCTATGGGACATGAACATGAATAGGGATGAGCTTCGTGTTCGAGTCGAACCCATGTTCGACTCGAACATCGGCTGTTCGCCCGTTCGCCGAATTGCGAACGATATGGGCCTTTCGTGCCAAATTCGTGTGGCGCGTCACGGCCCATAATTCACTGCGGCATCGCAGTGCATTGCTTGCTGATGATTGGCCAAGCATGCACTATGACCCGCATGCTTGGCCAATCACAGCGCCGCCTGAACAGAGAGCCGTAATTGGCGAAAGCCAAGGAGGCTTTGGCCAATTATGGCTCAGGGGATTTAGTACACGCCCCACACTATATAAGGCCGCCTGCACGGCGGCCCTGTGTAGTGTGTGTTCCGGCGTTCATTGAGAGAGAGAGAGAGAGACAGACAGTGTCATTTGATTTGAGTTAGATAGATTAGGCAGAACAGTCAGTCAGTTAGCTGCACTTACAGTGTATTGTGTATATATATGCATCCCAGGTGTTGCATATATATATATATACACTGTATTCAGTTTAGCTAGATCCGTTCCTGTTATCTTCTAGACTATTTACATTTAGTGCAGTGCGTCCTGCTCACAGTGTTCAGCTAGATCCGTTCCTGTTATCTTCTAGACTATTTACATTTAGTGCAGTGCGTCCTGCTCACAGTGTTCAGCTAGATCCGTTCCTGTTATCTTCCTACTGACAGGCAGGCTTGTCTGGTTACAGTATACAAAGCTACCTGAAGAAAATTACTGGTGTTCTATTTGATCCTATTAGTACCACGGTCAGGCAGCTAGACTATTTACATTTAGTACAGTGCGTCCTGCTCACAGTGTTCAGCTAGATCCGTTCCTGTTATCTTCCTACTGACAGGCAGGCTTGTCTGGTTACAGTATATAAAGCTACCTGAAGAAAATTACTGGTGTTCTATTTGATCCTATTAGTACCACGGTCAGGCAGCTAGACTATTGACATTTAGTACAGTGCGTCCTGCTCACAGTGTTCAGCTAGCTATCTCATTTCCCCCTTCTTGCTCTTTACCCTCTCTATATAATTCTCCACTCGTTTTTTTCCTAATAGTTGCGACCAGATGTTTCGCTACTTTATTCCCCTTTATATGAAAATCCTTACTGTATTTATACTTTCTTTTTAGGGCTTCTGTTTCTAACAGATCTCTCAGCTCTTCCCTTTTTATTATCAGTTCACTTAGTACCTTTTTGCTCGCTTCCTTGTTAGTTTTGTGAAGATGTTCTAATAAGATAAGGTCCCTTTAGCTGAACCCTGAATTTGCGGGTACCTCTGATATTAAGAATCTCTGCCTTCAACACATTCTCTAATTTAATAAACATGTCCTGAATCTCTGTTTTTGTAGGTAAAACCTCCATATTTACTTCTGTACTTGTTTCTGGTTCAGGCTCAGGTGAGGCTGCTAATCTGGAATTATTTCCTGTTGCTCCCTTATTTTTAGCGGGGTCTTTTTTTTGTCTTTTCCACTTTGCTGTTTATTTTCCATACTTGGGCTTCTAACTTGTGTTTCTGTCATATATTTTTGGATGGTACTTGTATTTAAGCTGTCCCTTGGTTTTTTAGCCTCTGCAGCCTTAGTGGTGCGCCCTTTCATATTCTGCTTCTCCCACCTTCCACCTCTCTTGTATGACTTCTTGGGTCTCCTCCTGCCGCTGCCGCTGCCGTTCTCGTCACTAGTTCCGGGTTCAGGCTCTGCTTCACTTCCCCTGCTAGTGCTAACTGACTAGCGGCTGCCGGCCGCTTCCATGCTATTAAAGCCGCTGTTTTGTGGGCTCAGCGTGGCTCCCACCTCACGCTGTCTCCCTCACCATTCTCCTCCTCCTCTGTCCTCCACCTCCCCACCGCAAGGCTCCTCCCCTACCCCTCACACATGACTCCCAACAGGCAAAACATTTGTTTGAACACGCGAACACCGTTAAAGTCTATGGGACATGAACATGAATAGGGATGAGCTTCGTGTTCGAGTCGAACCCATGTTCGACTCGAACATCGGCTGTTCGCCCGTTCGCCGAATTGCGAACGATATGGGCCTTTCGTGCCAAATTCGTGTGGCGCGTCACGGCCCATAATTCACTGCGGCATCGCAGTGCATTGCTTGCTGATGATTGGCCAAGCATGCACTATGACCCGCATGCTTGGCCAATCACAGCGCCGCCTGAACAGAGAGCCGTAATTGGCGAAAGCCAAGGAGGCTTTGGCCAATTATGGCTCAGGGGATTTAGTACACGCCCCACACTATATAAGGCCGCCTGCACGGCGGCCCTGTGTAGTGTGTGTTCCGGCGTTCATTGAGAGAGAGAGAGAGAGACAGACAGTGTCATTTGATTTGAGTTAGATAGATTAGGCAGAACAGTCAGTCAGTTAGCTGCACTTACAGTGTATTGTGTATATATATGCATCCCAGGTGTTGCATATATATATATACACTGTATTCAGTTTAGCTAGATCCGTTCCTGTTATCTTCTAGACTATTTACATTTAGTGCAGTGCGTCCTGCTCACAGTGTTCAGCTAGATCCGTTCCTGTTATCTTCTAGACTATTTACATTTAGTGCAGTGCGTCCTGCTCACAGTGTTCAGCTAGATCCGTTCCTGTTATCTTCCTACTGACAGGCAGGCTTGTCTGGTTACAGTATACAAAGCTACCTGAAGAAAATTACTGGTGTTCTATTTGATCCTATTAGTACCACGGTCAGGCAGCTAGACTATTTACATTTAGTACAGTGCGTCCTGCTCACAGTGTTCAGCTAGATCCGTTCCTGTTATCTTCCTACTGACAGGCAGGCTTGTCTGGTTACAGTATATAAAGCTACCTGAAGAAAATTACTGGTGTTCTATTTGATCCTATTAGTACCACGGTCAGGCAGCTAGACTATTTACATTTAGTACAGTGCGTCCTGCTCACAGTGTTCAGCTAGATTCGTTCCTGTTATCTTCCTACTGACAGGCAGGCTTGTCTGGTTACAGTATATAAAGCTACCTGAAGAAAATTACTGGTGTTCTATTTGATCCTATTAGTACCACGGTCAGGCAGCTAGACTATTTACATTTAGTACAGTGCGTCCTGCTCACAGTGTTCAGCTAGATCCGTTCCTGTTATCTTCCTACTGACAGGCAGGCTTGTCTGGTTACAGTATATAAAGCTACCTGAAGAAAATTACTGGTGTTCTGTTTGATCCTATTAGTACCACGGTCAGGCAGCTAGACTATTTACATTTAGTACAGTGCGTCCTGCTCACAGTGTTCAGCTAGATCCGTTCCTGTTATCTTCCTACTGACAGGCAGGCTTGTCTTGTTACAGTATATAAAGCTACCTGAAGAAAATTACTGGTGTTCTTTTGATCCTATTAGTACCACGATCAGGCAGCTAGACTATTTACAGTTAGTGCAGTGCGTCCTGCTCACAGTGTTCAGCTAAACCTACAAGTTAGTGGGGTGCGTCCACCTCACAGTGTTCAGCTAAAGCTACCTGTAGAAGGTTGGTGGTGTTCTCATACTACAGGCAGGCAGTTGATTTTGCTAGCTGCAGTATGAGTACATATATAATAATGGACTGGGGGGTACCCATGCCGTTTGTCTCACTGATTTTCATCCATATTGCCATGACCCGACATTACATTAAACCCGCAAGCAGTTTTAAATGAGATTTTTTCCTTTGAAAATGACATTTGGTGCAGGGACTGTTCTAAACACGGGAAACACGCATCACTTTACAGGCATACTATAGACACCCCCCAGGTACGATATTTAAAGGAATATTTCACTTTTTTTTTTTTTACTTTAAGCATCATTAAAATCACTGCTCCCGAAAAAACGGTCGTTTTTAAAAGTTTTTTTTGCATTGATACATGTCCCCTGGGGTAGGACCCGGGTCCCCAAACCCTTTTTAGGACAATACCATGCAAATTAGCCTTTAAAATGAGCACTTTTGATTTCGAACGTTCGAGTCCCATAGACGTCAATGGGGTTCTAACGTTTGTGCGAACTTTCGATCCGTTCGCAGGTTCTGGTGCGAACCGAACCGGGGGGTGTTCGGCTCATCCCTAAACATGAATAATCAAAAGTGCTAATTTTAAAGGCTTATATGCAAGTTATTGTCATAAAAAGTGTTTGGGGACCCGGGTCCTGCCCCAGGGGACATGTATCAATGCAAAAAAAAGTTTTAAAAATGGCCGTTTTTTTCGGGAGCAGGGATTTTAATAATGCTTAAAGTGAAACAATAAAAGTGAAATATTCCTTTAAATTTCGTACCTGGGGGTGTCTATAGTATGCCTGTAAAGTGGCGCATGTTTCCCATGAGCAAAATTACATTTAAAAGGAAAAAAAGTAATTTACAAGTACTCGTGGCTTTTAACCACTTAAGGACCGGACCATTATGCTGCTTAAGGACCAGAGGACTTTTTCCAATTTGGCACTGCGTTGCTTTAACTGCTAATTGCGCGGTCATGCAATGCTGTACCCAAACGAAATTTACGTCCTTTTCTTCCCACAAATAGAGCTTTCTTTTGATGGTATTTGATCACCTCTGCCGTTTTTATTTTTTGTGCTATACACGGAAAAAGACCGAAAATTTTGAAAAAAAAATGATATTTTCTACTTTTTGTTCTAAAAAAAATCCAATAAACTCAATTTCAGTCATACATTTAGGCCAAAATGTATTCGGCCACATGTCTTTGGTAAAAAAAATGTCAATATGTGTATATTTATTGGTTTGCGCAAAAGTTATAGCGCCTACAAACTAGGGTACATTTTCTGGAATTTACACAGCCTTTAATTTATGACTGCCTATGTCGTTTCTTGAGGTGCTAAAATGGCAGGGCAGTACAAAACCCCCACAAATGACCCCATTTTGGAAAGTAGACACCCCAAGGAAATTGCTGAGAGGCATGTTGAGCCCATTGAATATTCATTTTTTTGTCCCAAGTGATTGAATAATGAAAAAAAAAATTACAAAAAGTTGTCACTAAATGATATATTGCTCACACAGGCCATGGGCATATGTGGAATTGCACCCCAAAATACATTTAGCTGCTTCTCCTGAGTATGGGGATACCACATCTGTGGGACTTTTTGGGAGCCTAGCCGCGTACGGGGCCCCGAAAACCAATCACTGCCTTCAGGATTTCTAAGGGCGTAAATTTTTGATTTTACTCCTCACTACCTATCACAGTTTTGAAGGCCATAAAATGACCAGATGGCATAAACCCCACCAAATGACCCCATTTTGGAAAGTAGACACCCCAAGCTATTTGCTTTGAGGCATGTTGAGTCCATGGACTATTTTATATTTTGACACAAGTTGCGGGAAAGTGATTTTTTTTTTTTTTTATTGCACAAAGTTGTCACTTAATGATATATTGCTCACACAGACCATGGGCATATGTGGAATTGCACCCCAAAATACATTTAGCTGCTTCTCCTGAGTATGAGGATACCACATGTGTGGGACTTTTTAGGAGCCTAGCCACTCTTCACTGCCTATCACAGTTTCGGAGGCCATGGAATGCCCAGGTGGCACAACCCCCCCCCCCCCCCAAATGACCCCATTTTGGAAAGTAGACACCCCAAGCTATTTGCTGAGAGGCATGGTGAGTATTTTGCAGCTCTCATTTGTTTTTAAAAATGAAGAAAGACAAGAAATTTTTTTTTTTTCTTTTTTCAATTTTCAAAACTTTGTGACAAAAAGTGAGGTCTGCAAAATACTCACTATACCTCTCAGCAAATAGCTTGGGGTGTCTACTTTCCAAAATGGGGTTATTTGGGTTTTTTTTTTGCCACCTGGGCATTCCATGGCCTCTGAAACTGTGATAGGCAGTGAAGAGTGAAATCAAAAATTTACGCCCTTAGAAAGCCTGAAGGCGGTGCTTGGTTTTCGGGGTCCCGTGCGTGGCTAGGCTCCCAAAAAGTCCCACACATGTGGTATCCCCATACTCAGGAGAAGCAACAGAATGTATTTTGGGGTGTAATTTCACATATTCCCATGGCATGTTTGAGCAATATATCATTTAGTGACAACTTTGTGCAAAAAAAAAAAAAAAATTTGTCTCTTTCCCGCAACTTGTGTCACAATATAAAATATTCCATGGACTCGACATGCCTCTCAGCAAATAGCTTGGGGTGTCTACTTTCCAAAATGGGGTCATTTGGGGGGGTTTTGAACTGTCCTGGCATTTTATGCACAACATTTAGAAGCTTATGTCACCCACTCTTCTAACCACTTGAAGACAAAGCCCTTTCTGACACTTTCTGATTACATGAAAAAATTATTTTTTTTGCAAGAAAATTACTTTGAACCCCCAAACATTATATATTTTTTTAAAGAAAATGCCCTACAGATTAAAATGGTGGGTTTCATTTTTTTTTTTCACACAGTATTTGCGCAGCGATTTTTCAAATGCATTTTTTGAGGAAAAAACACACTTTTTTAAATTTTAATGCACTAAAACACACTATATTGCCCAAATGTTTGATGAAATAAAAAAGATGATCTTAGGCCGAGTACATGGATACCAAACATGACATGCTTTAAAATTGCGCACAAACGTGCAGTGGCAACAAAATTAATACATTTTTAAAAGCCTTTAAAAGCCTTTACAGGTTACCACTTTAGATTTACAGAGGAGGTCTACTGCTAAAATGACTGCCCTCGGTCTGACCTTTGCGGTGATACCTCACATGCATGGTGCAATTGCTGTTTACATTTGACGCCAGACCGAAGCTTGCGTTCGCCTTAGCGCAAGATCAGGGGGGACAGGGGTGCTTTTTTTTTTCTTTATTATTTTTCTTGCTTTTTTATCTTATTTTTAAACTGTTCCTTTCATTTTTTTTTTTAAATAATTTTTATTGTTATCTCAGGGAATGTAAATATCCCCTATGATAGCAATAGGTAGTGACAGGTACTCTTTTTTGAAAAAATTGGGGTCTATTAGACCCAAGATTTCTCCTCTGCCCTCAAAGCATCTGACCACACCAAGATCGGTGTGATAAAATGCTTCCCCAATTTCCCAATGGCGCTGTTTACATCCGGCGAAATCTAAGTCATAAAATGCTCGTAGCTTCCGGTTTCTTAGGCCATAGAGATGTTTGGAGCCACTCTGGTCTCTGATCAGCTCTATGGTCAGCTGGCTGAATCACCGGCTGCATTCTCAGGTTCCCTGTTGAGACAGGAGAGCCAGAGAAAAACACGGAAGACGGTGGGGGGGGGCATTCCCTCCCACTGCTTGTAAAAGCAGTCTAGAGGCTAATTAGCCGCTAGGATTGCTTTTACATGAAAGCCGACTGCTGGCTGAAAAGAATGATACCATGATGATACCTAAACCTGCAGGCATCATTCTGGTATAACCACTCAAAGTCGTGAATGGCGTACCTGAAGACAAAAAAATGGTTAACAATAAAGCACAGTAAACGGTAAAGTATAAAAAATTGCATACCTGAAAAACAATCATGATAAAACATAATAACAATAAAACATTGCAGAATAGAATACAGTAAAAAAGAGCAGAACAATAGAGAGAATAAAGAGAGAGAGAACAATAAAACGACAACTATTTTTTTTTTATATATATTTTTGTTTGTGGTTTTTTTTTTTTTTTACACTTTTTTTTGTAACTGTAACTTTTATAACTGTAACCGGTTCCAGGTTCGGGTCTCTCAAAATGTGATGGCATCTTGGGAGACCCTGTGAAAGTGCGCCTAGTCTGTGGAATGCTGTACCCTACGCTAATACTCAACTAGTGTATGGTAGCGTTCAAAACATTCACCAATGCAAAGACCAGGATTATCAGGACAGGAGGGACAATAATAGCGGGTGTCACGCCTATATCCGCGCTTGCGGCAGGCACAACATCTTTTTTGGGGGGGGGGTTCGTTGAGTAGGGGTACTCGGGAGGACATAAAGAAAATGCCTCTCATGCAGCCGACTGCATTTGGTTGGGGGTGTGAATGGGGGAAGTACGGGTGCTGCAGAAGCGGTGGGTTCCCAATTAGGATTGGCGAATGCAGCAGGAAGGGCATTATGGGCACGACAGGCCTGTGTTTGTCTTTTTGGTGGCAGCGGGACACTACTTGTTCTTGCCACCTCACCAGCTTGAACTGCACTTATGGTACTCGCCACGTCACCAAGTACTACTGCAGTGCTGGTTTGACTACGACCGGGGTGTACTAGGCCGCTGGTGCTTGCCAGTTCACCAAAACGCTACCAAAAAAACTGTTAGCGATCGCAGGGATCAGGCCTGACTCTGCGAACGCTGCAGTTATGCATTTAGTGTTTTGTAAGTGACAGTGATCGATCGATACTGAACTTGGGTGGGCTGGGCTGGGCTGGGCCAGGCGGAGGTGCAAAACGCAGGTGCTAGCAGGTATCGGGGCTGATCACGATAACACTGCGTTTTTGGGAACCTGAAATTGCTGGGGACGCCAGTATAGATCTGATCGGATCAGATATTGATCCGTTCAGATACTATACCACTAAGGGAGGTGTACGGTGCGTGCGTGGGTGTTAGCGCTACTGGCACTAACCTGACGCTGCCTGGGGCTGGTGCTTGCCAGTTCACCAAAACGCTACCAAAAAAACTGTTAGCGATCGCAGGGATCAGGCCTGACTCTGCGAACGCTGCAGTTATGCATTTAGTGTTTTGTAAGTGTCAGTGATCGATCGATACTGCACTAGATACTATACCACTAAGGGAGGCGTATGCTGCGTGTGTGGGTGTTAGCAGTACTGGCGCTAATCTTACGCTGCCTGGGGCGACGCATATCACCATCGGGCGATCAGGGGGCTATACCTTTATTCTGTAATAAACGGCGGGTGCCCTGACACTATAAAAAATAAACAAACTAACCAGCGTCACCCGTAACGGTTATACGGTGATCAGTGGTGAAAGGGTTAACTAGGGGGCAATCAAGGGGTTAAAACCTTTATTAGGTAGTATATGGGTCCCTGTCGCTATAAAACACTGACGGCGAACCTAAATATTTATGTCCCTAACTAGCGTCACCAGTGACACTAATACAGCGATCAGAAAAATGATCGCTTAGCGACACTGGTGACGGGGGGTGATCAAGGGGTTAAAACTTTATTAGGGGGCTTTAGGGGGGTACCCTAGACTATAAAGGGGGCTAATACTAACTGCCCTACCACTTTTAACTGTCACAAACTGACACCATGCAGTAATCAGGAAAAAAAAAAACTGCTTGGTGTCAGCGTGACGGAGGGGGGGGAGGGGTGATTGGGGGGTGATCGGGGGGCGATCGGGGGGGATCGGGGGTGTAAAGTGTGCCTGGCATGTTCTAATGTATGTGTGTGTGTTTTACACTCACTCAGATGTCTTCTCTCCTCGGCGCCGGAACGGATACTGCCGAGCCGAGGAGAGATGACATCACATCCTCTGCCTCTGTGTACTACACAGAGGCAGGGGAAGATCCTCATTGGCTGGGAGCGATCGCGAGGGGGGGGCCACGATCAGATGGCCTCCCCCTCATCTCTGATCGCTCCCAGACCAACGGCGACCACCTCAGGCACCGGGGGGAGTCCAATCGGACCCCCCGCCCGCGGGAAGGCAATCATGTACCAGGTACGTGATTTTGCCTGCCCGTGCCATTCTGCAGACGTATATCTGCGTGAGGCGGTCGTCAAGTGGTTAATGAAATGTCGGGTCTCTGCAATACACATAAAAGTCGTTGAAAAAAACACCATGGGATTCCCCCACAGTCCATTACCAGGCCCTTTGGGTCTGGTATGAATATTAAGGGGAACCCCAAACCAAAATGAAAAAAAAAAATGCAAAGGGGTCCCCCCAAATTCCATACCAGGTCTGGTATGGATATTAAGGGGAACCCCGCGCCAAAATTTAAAAAAAAAATGGAGTGGGGATTCCCTCAAAATCCATATCAGATCCTTCAGGTCTGGTATGGATTTTAAGGGGAACCCAGTGCCAAAATTAAAAAAAAAAATAGTGTGGGGATCCCCTTAAAAATCCATACCAGACCCTTAACCTAGCAGGCCGCAGGAAAAGAGGGGACGAGAGAGTGCATACTCGACCCAAACATAAAGCCCATCCCTAGTCATAACCATGATCATAACCATGGTCATTATGGCCATGACCATAACCATGGTCATAAAGAGGATTACTTAGCTATATACAATATTTGTGTTCTCTAAAAGTAAGGATGAGCTTTCTGTTCAGGTCGAACATGAGTTTGACTCGAACATTGGCTGTTCACCCGTTCGTCTAAAACCGAACATTATGGATTGTTCACACCAAATTCGAGCACATAATACACTGCGGGAGCGCGGTGCATAATTGTATGATGATTGGTCAAAGCATGTACCATGACCTGCATGCTTTGGCCAATCACAGTGCTCTCAGCTAAGAGAGCCATAATTGGCCAAAGGCAGGGTGCCTTTCGTCAATCATGGCTCAGGGGGACTAAGTCCACGCCCACACTATATAAGGCTGACTGCACGTTGGCCTCATGTAGTGTGTCGTTGCTGGCGTGGACAGAGAGAGAGTGTCATTTAGATTGAGCAGGCAGGCAGATTATTCAGTTAGCTGCAGTGTATTTCATATATATATATATACAGTCAGTCTGGTATATATATATATATATATATATATATATATATCCACTGCATACAGTTTAGCTAGATCTCACTGCGGTCCATTCCTGGTGTACTGTTTCTACTATACTTCTGGCAGGCAGGTGATTCAGTTAGCTGCAGTGTATTTCATATAAATATATAGTCAGTCTAGTATATATACAGTATCTCACAAAAGTGAGTACACCCCTCACATTTTTGTAAATATTTTAATATATCTTTTCAAGTGACAACACTGAAGAAATTACACTTTACTACAATGTAAAGTAGTGAGTGTACAGCTTGTATAACAGTGTAAATTTGCTGTCCCCTCAAAATAACTCAACAGGCAGCCATTAATGTCTAAACTGCTGGCAACAAAAGTGAGTACACCCCTAAGTGAAAATGTCCAAATTGGGCCCAAAGTGCCAATATTTTGTGTGGCCACCATTATTTTCCACCACTGCCTTAACCCTCTTGGGCATGGAGTTCACCAGAGCTTCACAGGTTCCCACTGGAGTCTTCTTCCACTCCTCCATGATGACATCACAGAGCTGGTGGATGTTAGAGACCTTGCGCTTCTACACCTTCCGATTGAGGATGCCCCACTTATGCTCAATAGGGTTTAGGTCTGGAGACATATTTGGCCAGTCCATCACTTTTACCCTCATATTCTTTAGCAAGGCAGTGGTCATCTTGGAGGTGTGTTTGGGGTTGTTATCATGTTGGAATACTGCCCTGCGGCCCAGTCTCTGAAGGGAGGGGATCATGCTCTGCTTCAGTATGTCACAGTACATGTTGGCATTCATGGTTCCCTCAATGAACTGTAGCTCCCCAATGCTGGCAGCACTCAGGCAGCCCCAGACCCTGACACTCCCACCACCATGCTTGACTGTAGGCAAGACACACTTGTCTTTGTACTCCTCACCTGGTTGCTGCCACACATGCTTGACACCATCTGAACCAAATAAGTTTATCTTGGTCTCATCAGACCACGGGGCATGGTTCCAGTACTCTATGTCCTTAGTCTGCTTGTCTTCAGCAAACTGTTTGCTGGCTTACTTGTGCATCATCTTCAGAAGAGGCTTGCTTCTCGGACGACAGCCATGCAGACCAATTTGATGCAGCGTATAGTCTGAGCACTGACAGGCTGACCCGGCCACCCCTTCAACCTCTGCAACAATGCTGGCAGCACTCATACCTCTATTTCCCAAAGACAACCTCTGGATATGACGCTGAGCATGTGCACTCGGCTTCTTTAATCGACCATGGTGAGGCCTGTTCTGAGTGGAAACTGTCCTGTTAAACTGCTGTATGGCCTTGGCCCTCGTGCTGCAGCTCAGTTTCAGGGTCTTGGCAATCTTGTTATAGCCTAGGCCATCTTTATGTAGAGCAACAATTCTTATTTTAAGATCCTCAGAGATTTCTTTACCATGAGGTGCCATGTTGAACTTCAAGTAACCAGTATGAGAGAGTAAGAGCGATAACACCAAATTTAACACACCTGCTCCCCATTCACACCTGAGACCTTATAACACTAACAAGTCACATGACCCCGGGGAGGGAAAATGGATAATTGGGCCAAATTTGGACATTTTCACTTAGGGGTGTACTCACTTTTGTTGCCAGTGGTTTAGACATTAATGGCTGTATGTGGAGTTATTTTGAGGGGACAGCAATTTTACACTGTTATACAAACTGTACACTCACTACTTTACATTGTAGAAAAGTGTCATTTATTCAGTCTTGTCACATGAAAAGATAGAATAAAATATTTACAAAAATGTGAGGGGTGTACTCACTTTTGTGAGATACTGTATATATATCCAACGCATACAGTTTAGCTATATCTCACTGCAGTCCGTTCCTGGTGTACTGTTTCTACTATACATCTGGCAGGCAGGTGATTCAGTGAGCTCCAGTGCATAAAATATATAAACAGTCTCCTACATTTATATCCACTGCATTCTAGTCTAGCCAAGCCAATATCTGACTGCAGGCCATTCCTGGTGTACGTTTTCAAATATACTCTCAGGCAGGCTGGTAATTCAGTGTATTTCATATATATATACAGTCAGTCTAATATATATATATATATATATATATATATATATATATATATATATATATATATATATATATATATATATATATATATATATATATATATCCACTGCATACAGTTTATCTATATCTCACTGCAGGCCGTTCCTGGTGTACTGTTTCTAATATACTTCACAGTACCGTGCACCCCTAGTGCAGTTGCTACTACTTTTCTGGTGGTGTACACAGTACACAATACAGTGTAGTGTGGTGTTTCAAAACAAAATCCCCATCATGTCCGGAAGGCCACCAAGGAGAGGCAGACCCTCACAGGCCACTAAAAGAGGGCAAGCAGTCTCTGTGTCTACAGTCCACAGTGCTGGTCATGGACATGGTGCATCTTCTGCAGGTGGCCATGGGGCAAGCTTGTCCTTTTTTTCTGCTGCTGGGACAGGGGCAGAAAAATTGGGCCTTTGGTGGTGGTGGTGCCACAGCACTGTAATCCCTTGCAGATACTCTTGTTGGGTGCAGGAACGGGCCCTGCTGTGAAATGTTAGATCAGAAATTGTAATTACATGCCCCTGTTAAACAGGGACAGAAAAATTGGGCCTTAAGCAGTGGTGGTGGTGCCCTAAACTAAAAATATTGTTGGAAGCTAGCATCATCAAGATTGAGGAGGAATAGGATACTTACTCAGCATATGCAGTCTTCAAGGGATCCCACATCCAATATTTAATTTCAGAATTTCGTTTTCATTCGAAAAATAAATCTATTTAGTTACTCCCGAAATTCGTTTTTATTTGTTTAGTTTTTCATTAAAAATTGCATTCATCAGAAAATCCAAATTAATTAAGGTCAAATCTGTCATTGAAGGCTTATGATGTCTGTCGAATGTTCAAAGAAGATTCGACGGAGCAGCTAAACTGTACGACGCCGCAATCATACATTTCCGGTCAAATTTTCCGCCTACAAGCTAGCTGTAGTAGAATTCTAATGTTGTATGACTAATAATAATTATATTTATTATTTATTTTACTAGTCAACCAACATTAGAATATTTCTATAGTTTATGGGCGGATGCATTTGACTGGAAATGTACGATTGCAGCGTCGTACAGTTTAGCTGCTCCGTCGAATCTTCTTAGAACTTTTGACAGACACCATAAGCCAAAGATTCTACGTTTGTATGTTTTTTGTTGCTTTGTCGAATCTTCGTCGTTCATGTTGAATGGTCTACTCTACAACAACAGTCAGCCAACTTTCACATTCGTTTCTCAACCTCCAAGTGCAATGGCGGGCGCGGCATCCGACGTTCTGTCAGATATTGATATGGCATTATAATATAGAATCTATAAAAATAAATCCCCCCCACAACACTGGCAGCCTCTGAGTCTATCACAACACTAGCAACACTGGTATCACTATCAAGTTCATAACACTAGCCCAATAGCAGCAGATTATTATTAAAAAGTTAAGTTGAACTGTAGCTTGCTTCACTATTGTTCTGCTGCTGTGCTTATGCTTAATTGCTAAATAATTCAGGTTCTCTGACAAATGGACCAGCTAAGATTGACTGTCTTCTGAAATGATTCATAATGTGTGTCTCTCTCTGCTAGCAAATCGTAAGTGAAAGTAAGTTGGCTGTACGTGTGTACTTAGTTCTAGCTATTTTACTGCCCCTCCTCTTTGGTTACAATCAGCCAATAACATTCATCATCATCATTATTTTTATTTTACTTCCCCCACCCAATTCCAGCAGCGATATTTTCTCTCTATGTCAAATCTTTTCTCTCTATGTCGAATCTTTTCTCTCTATGTCAAATCTTTTCTCTCTATGTCAAATCTTTTCTCTCTATGTAGAATAATCTTGGACTAATAGAGTTAAGGTTAGGCAAATTCGACCACAGGTTCGATAGACACAGATTGTTATTGTCAGCGTCATGTCTAATCTCCTATCTATATTGAACTGTTGTCGCAACGAAAACGAAAATAAAGCATTTGTTTATGTCGGATCTTTCGGTTTTCGTATTCTGTGCTTTTGTTATCATTTGTTAAAACGATAACGAAAATATCTGAAATTCGGACGAAAATGCATTTGGATGAAAACGAATGCACATGTCTAGTGCATTCAGAAAGAATGCTGGGTGCAGGACAGGCCAGTAGATCAATTGCATATTGAGCTAGTTCTGGCTAGTGGTTCATCCTCAAGACCCAGTAACACAGTGGATGCTCTGTTGGAAAGGTCTCCAAGTCTGCTCTTGCCCCTAGATATTCCTGAACCATGTAATGCAGACACTGGTGATGGTTGCTTGAACCGATCAGACCTTGGTGCAGGGGACTGAAAGATTGTCTAAAGGCATCGGTCAGCTGGTCACCTTCTCCACTGCTCTTCATCTGTTTCAATATATTTTATTTTCCAATAAAAGTGAATACATCATAGGCAAAAAAACATGAAGCAGGTCCACAGCCCCGCCATACCTGAGAATGATGTAACAGTTACAGAAAAATAATCATCATATAGTACAGGAAATTCTTAAAGTGATCAGAAAGTGATAAGTATAACTTGGTGAGCAATAATACATAAGAGGTTTCATGTAGTTAAGGATGAAATCCCGAAGGGCAAAGACTAAGTTATCTATTTCTTTATTATTTAACCAGGGACACCTCTCTTTATGTTATGGTGGGAGATCCCAGACGGGGGGAGCTCCACCACCCCAATAGGGAACATTCTGTGGCAGAGCTCCCCCCCCCCAAGACCCCCCATCCCGACATTTATCTTGCAGTACGTAACATTTGTGAATAGAAAAAAAAACAAAAAAAAGAAAACAACCCAT
Source organism: Lithobates septentrionalis (assembly GCA_037952835.1). Classification (NCBI taxonomy): domain Eukaryota; kingdom Metazoa; phylum Chordata; class Amphibia; order Anura; family Ranidae; genus Lithobates; species Lithobates septentrionalis. The sequence continues at coordinate 2,362,922 of JBBDGP010001471.1, read as the reverse complement.
CACTTTCTGTGGAGGGTAATAAGCATTTTTGGCTTATAAGACAGATCAAAGGTCTAGGAATAGCCACAGACCAGAAATTATGGCATGTATTTGCCCGCCCTGACAAACAATTAGTTTAAATGCAATGGAAAAAAAATGGAAGAAAAGATATTCTTAACAAGTAACTGGTTTTTCCATTTTTGAGGAGTGTGCGGTATTCCAACATAAAGCTAGACCACATTACTAAAGAGTAATTTTGTTTAGTCTAGTTAAAAATCATTAGAGAAAGAAGTGGGGGGTGGGGACCTTAGGGAGAGTGAGAATGGGAGGGGGAAGAGGAGAAAAGAAAGGGAAGAGACAGAAGAAGAAATGTGAGTTTATATTGGAAGCCGACTGGGAGGAGCCCAGAGTCCTGTAGTCGCCTCTTGAGGGCTCTAGTAGAGGGATATTCCCACAAAATCCGCCCAAGGCTCCCACACCATTTTGAACTTTTCTGTGCGATCCAAGACCACTCCCCCCATCTTTTCCTGGTTCATGATCCAGGATATCTTACGTTTGGCCATAAGGGTGGAAACATATGGTTGCTTCCAAGCTTTGGCTATCGTGAGCTTGGCTCCTAAAAGGATAAAGTGTATGAGGCGTTGCGTGATCCTGGAGGATCCCTGGACTGGGAAGTTAAGGAGTGCTATGAGGGGAGATACTTGTATGGATAAGGCCGTGATTTTGTTAATCCAGGTGAAGATCCTGTGCCAAAACTGGCGTATTCTGGGACAGGACCACCACGTATGTATCATATCACCTCTTAATTCACAGCCTCTGAAGCAGAGAGGAGAGGAGGATGGGAAAATCGCAGCTAATTTAGATGGGACTAGGTACCATCTAGTTATAACTTTTGCGCTAGCTTCCATGAGGCTGGTGTTAAGAATCCCCTTGAAGGAGTTTGCAAAATTTCGGTGCCAAGTGTCGGTTTTCCATTGTTGTGCCAAGTCCTCCTCCCATTGCATCATGTAAGGTGCCTTGGATTGTGTTGTCGATAGGGCCCTGTAGATCACCGAAATTCCCCCCCTCTGCTCACTGGCCTGGCCACACCAAGATTCATATTCAGTTATTAATAATTCGTGGGAAGACGTCTTGCACTTTTTCTGTAAAAAGTTTGAGATTTGAGAGAATCTGAAAAATTCTGAGGAGGGCATTTCTAAGTTGCTAATACAATATGGTTTGGAGATCGGGCCCAAAGGCCTGAGAAAATGGCCTATCCTGTAAAGCCCTTTGTCTAGCCACCATTGAAAGGCTTTAATGTCTAGCCCCGGTGGGAAGTCAGGATTATGAAATATATGTTTAAGAGGTTCTATAGGAGATGAGATCTGGTTGTTTTTCCGTATACAATCCCAGAGATGGAAAGAGTGTGAAAGCGTCGGGGATAGGATTGAAGGTCGTAGTTTTTTAGGGCACCAGAGGAGATAGTCTATGGTATGGAGTGGTACTGCCAGCCTTTCGATATGCACCCAGTCAGGTTTTTCCCAACGGGAGTAAACTGCTGATATTTGAGCAAGGTGGGCAGCTTGGAAATACCAGAGTAGGTTAGGTAAGCCCAGTCCGCCACCGGTCTTGGCTCTAAACAGGATTGATTTTGAGAATCTATGACCTCTTTTGCCCCAAACAAATTGTATAATTTTGGCTTGGAATTTTTTGAGTTGGGCTTTGTCAATAGGGATTGGTAGGGCCCTAAAGTAATATAGGATGCGGGGAAGAAGGGTCATTTTAATTGAATTTATTTTGCCAAGCCAGGATAGAGAGAGCCCAGACCACCTGGTCAAGTCCTCTTCCAGTTTTTGGTATAGCTGAGGATAGTTAGCTTGATAGAGGAGTTCTATCTTGGGGGTCAATTTAATCCCCAGGTATGTGATATGCGCATCATTCCACGTGAACCTGAAACTCTCTCTTAACCTGGCCAGCAAAGGGGTAGGTAGGTTGATGTTGAGCGCTTGAGACTTGTCATAATTTACTTTAAGTCCTGAGATAGATCCGAATTCGTCAAGGAGGCGGCATATGTTGGGGAGGGAGGTCAGGGGAGACGATATAAACATTAGGATGTCATCTGCAAACAATGCACATTTGTGGTGACGGGGGCCACACTGAACCCCCTGTATGTTCGGATTGGATCTGATGGCGATTGCTAGGGATTCGATTGCTATGGCAAAAATCAATGGGGATAGGGGACACCCCTGTCTTGTACCCTTCGAGATGGGGAAAGACTCAGAGTAAAATCCCTGCAGACGTACCTGGGCTGTGGGGAATGAGTATAGAGCATGCAGAACATTCAGAAAGGAGTCCCCAAAACCCCATCTATGTAAAATGTTGAATATATAATTCCAATTTACGGAGTCGAAAGCTTTTTGGAGATCTAGGGACAATAGACAGCCTTGTCTGGATGGGCCTCCATCCCAATTTGAGTTGAGGAGAGAAATAATATCTATCGCACGTCTAGTTTGATCTGGACCCTGTCTTCCAGGAATAAAACCTACTTGGTCTTTGTGAATGTATAAGCTAATGAAGGAAGCCAGGCGGTCTGCAAGGATCTTAGTCAGGAACTTCAAGTCATTATTGATAAGAGAAATAGGCCTGTAGTTGCCTACAGAGCTGGGGTCTTTGTTGGGTTTGGGGAGGACTGTGATGTGAGCCATATTAAGTGAGGAGTCCAGTTGTCCCCCTTGTCTGAGTGCGTTGAAGAACCGGGCCATATATGGGGCAAGTGTGATGGCATAAGTTTTATAATAGGTTATAGAAAACCCATCTGGGCCTGGTGCTGAGAGAGTTTCAGAGTTTTTAATGACCGAGCATACCTCTTCTGCTGAGATAGGGGCATCTAATTTTTGACGGTGGGTATCTTGTAATTTAGGAATTTGAATGCTATTTAAAAAACTGTCCATCTCCCGTTGAGGAGGGTTTTGATCCCCTCTGTATAAGGCTTCGTAGTAACTCTGAAATTCACCCATGATACGTTGGGGATTCTGAGAGAGTGTGCCCCCCTGGATTTTAATTTTTGGGAGAGCTTGGGACCTGAATTTTGGAGAGAGCCTACTTGCTAGCATTGAGCTTAATTTGTCGCCGTGGCAGTAAAATTTGGATCTATTCCATCTTAACCATTTTTCGGCCTTGGTAGTGAGGGCTAGGTTTAGTGCCATACGGGCTGCGTCTAGTTTGGCTATGGGTACCGAGCTAGGGTTAGTTTTGTGCATTTTGGCCAAATCAGAGAATTCCTTATCTAGTTTTGCGATTTCCGCTTTATTGGACTTGTTAATGTGTGAAGCTATTTGAATTAAGTGGCCTCTAAGGACTGCCTTGTGGGCTGCCCAGAGGCAAGAGGGGCTAATATCTGGTGTGTCATTAGTGTGGAAATAGGATTTGATAAGTTTTTCTATTTCCGCTGCTCTGGACGGGTCACTCAGGATGGATTCATTAAGTCTCCAGCGTCTATCAGGGAGCCTGCTTCCCCGGCGGAGGAGTGTCAAAACTACCATGGAGTGATCCGACCAGACCACCTCTTTAATAAAAGCTTTTTTGGTTAGTGGGATAGAGGGAGATGTAAGGAGAATATGGTCGATCCTAGAGAAGGTTCCGTGTGGGTTGGAGTAGTGTGTGAAGTCTCGGGTAGTGGGGTTGACTTCCCTCCATATGTCGACCAGACCATGTTGAAATAGTAATTTGGCTAAACGGAGGCTCTGATTAGAAGGTCTGGTTAAGCGTGCGCCCGGGGGTCTAGATTTATCCAATCCCTGATCAAACGCGGTGTTGGAGTCTCCCCCAAAGATCACCGTACCTTCAGTTAGCGGATTTAGGGTCTGCAGCATGTTTTGGAAGAAAGCTAATTGGCCAGTATTGGGGGCGTAATATGAGATAAATGAGTATAATTGTCCATCTAATTCACCCACCAGTAATACATATCTTCCATCGGGGTCTTTGTGTTCTGACTTTAAGGTGAATTTGTTTCTCTTTGAAATAAAAATGCCTACTCCCTTAGTCTTAGTCTCGGCATTGGCCAAAGAAAAGAAGGGGAAGTTAGCGTGAATGAACGATGGGCAGAAATTTTTAGGGAAGTGGGTTTCCTGTATGAGAATTACGTCAGCTTTTTGCGAGTGCATATAGTTAAAAATTTTACGTCTTTTAATGGGAGAATTCAATCCCTGTACATTATGCGTAACTACCTTGATAGTAGTTTGTATCTGTGGTGTATTAGCCATTGAGCAGAGGTGGGGAGCGATCCGGGGCCAAATCAACACTTACCCAATCGAGTTCAGTAAGGCCAAGGTACCTCGTAGGCCTATCAGAGTCCTCGGATGTCAATATACAACCTTGGGGTGTGTCCCCCCAGTCGACTTCTGAAAAGAGAATATAATGAGCGTCTTGTGAAAGAGAGATGAAAGTAAAGGAGACAGGAAAGACGAAAGACAAGGGAGTCTTCCGAGGGATGGAGGTGACAGGATCCCCCATCTATGTTAAGGGTGAACTTTGGAGTCCCTCTAAACAACGGGGACTACACTTGTCCAGAGAAGAGACTAAAATCTGATCTCACAGACAAGAGGGGGTGCATGAGCACCACTCCAGCAGACAGGCCGCTAAATCTATATCTCTAAATAAGACCGAAAAAGGGGTAACTTATATAGGTTGCAAGGCTCAAACATTAATAACTGGCATAATATTCCACCCTAGGTAGCTCCAACTAATGGGAATGTAAAAAAGAGCAGGAGGTGAGACTACATATTGCCCTGAAAAAAGAACAAAAAAGAGTAAAAATGTAACGAAAAACTGTGAGCCTTTTTAGGATGGCGATAATAAACTGGATCCCTGTGGGCATAGATGCCCATGGTGGAGGGGGTAGGGAGGGAGAGTATTCCGGATGGGTCGGGTACTCTAGGTAATACTTTCAGAGATAGGGTTACAGGAGGAGCTGTTCACTATGATGAGCCCAAACTGATTGGGGTTATTATCATTCCTCCTCCTCCTCTCAGACACCTCCATAGGGACATGGCCGAGAGGGGGGCCCCAATTATAAATTGAGATAAGTGTAAATTTTAGGTAGGGCTCATATCCCCGGCAGGGACTCCCCGTGAGATCCCCTCGGCCCAGTAAAAAATTCAGGCCAAGGGGTGACCATCCCACGAGGGACCACCCCGGGGTGCGAGACCCCCCAGGTCACCTGAGAGGAAAGAAAGCAAAAAAAGAAAAAAAAAGTCCACTAGGACCGGACACGGCCCAGATGGCCTTAAACTCGAAAGAGTCATGGAGGGACTGTCTCCTTATGTTTCTTGGACTTCACCGATTCCCATACTGGTGTCAGGGGGCTGGTTGGAAGTTGTCTTTTCGTTGAATTTGGATTTGATCCCGACGGTGTAGAGTTAAAGTCCTGGCTGATGAGGCCCAGTTGAAGCAGAACCTTTTCACCTTCTTGAAGCGAACCGAAAGTGTATGATTTGCCCTTCCAGATGAATTTTAGCTGAAACGGAAATAGCCACCAATACTTGATATCCTTGTCCATCAGGATTTGGAGGAGTGGTTTCAAGGCTCTCCTCTTCTGTATAGTGGATGGGGAGAGATCCGCAAAAATTTGCAGTTGGTGGCCTTGAAAGATGATTTTAGGCATTGTTCTTGATTTCCGCATTAGTTCCTCCTTGATGGAGTAAAAATGTGGTTTGACCACGACGTCACGTGGAAGACCGTCTGCTCTAGGTGGTTTGAGAGCCCTGTGAGCCCGGTCTAACTCCAATCTGTGCTGTGGGGTGTCAGGAAGTAATTCCTTAATGAAAGCTTGTATTGTGCCTGGTATGTCTTTATAAGACTCAGGGAGCCCCCTTAATCTGAAGTTATACCTTCGATTCCTGTTCTCCAGGTCGTCAATCTTTGCATGCGCAGTTTCAAGCTGTTCTTGGAGAATCTGTATGCAGGCAGTGTTCTGATTTGTTCTAGATGAGGTGGCTTCCAGGTGTGTTTCAATTATTTCCATGCGGGATCCAATATTCTGTAGATCTGCTTTGATATCATTTGTAATCCTATTAGCAGTGTTAATTAATCCCCTGTCCAGGAGTACTGCAAATTTCTCAAAGAGATCCGCAACATCAACAGGCTGAGGTAGGCCCGAGTCCCCGGGCTGTAGTAGTTGTTGTGACTGGGGAGGGCCTGCTTCCATAGGGGAAAAGTCTGCACCTGCCGTACAGCGTCTTAATAGGGATTCGGTAGAAGCAGGGGAGTTGAGGCCCATGGCAGTGCTGTGTGCAAGGTTGTCTTGCTGCAGTAGAGAGGGGGAGGACGTGGGCCGCGAGGTCTGTGTGTTATCTGAGGAGACACAGTGAGGGGCCGCCGCCATCTTAGCTGTATCAGGCCGGGCCAGTGAGGCTTCAAAAGCGGGCTGTAGGTTGCGTCTTACCGCTCCGGAGTACATGGGGACGGTCCCCGGGTTGTCTCCCACACTTGGGGGGTGGATCCAGTCGGCTGATGCCGTTCGGTCTGCTCTCTCTGAGGCCGTAGCTGCTGGAGCGGGACGGAGCTCCCGGACTAAGCGTCCATGTTAGGTGCCGCCGCGCATGCGCCTCCACTGCTCTTCATCTGATTGAACTAAGCTGTCATGGTTATGCAGTAATCTTTGTCTGTCAGCTTACCTCTCCTCCATGTGTTCACCTTTAGAGGCCAGCCACACTCACCTGGCTACTTAAATAATTTCTTCTCAAAGCATGGCTCCACCCCAACCCCTATCAGGGAACTCTATATTAACCTGTGCACTGCAAGCCTGCCTTGCTGATCAACCTTTGCGTGTTTAGCTTCCGTGTGCATCTTGCTGTGTCTTCTAAATCTGATTCCAGTTACCGATCTTGGCTTGTTCTAGACTATCCCTGCCTGCTTGTGACCTTGACCTTTGGCTTGTTCTATGTTTATCCTTGTCTGCTACTGCTAGTCGCCCCAACCTTTGGCTTATTTCCTTACTATCTCTGTCCTCCTGTAACCTACAGTGGGCATGAGCTGGGAGACCCTGGGGGTCACAACCTGGAGCCAGTTGCAGCCCAGTCCATTCTCACCATTAGAGGCTCTGGTGAACACCTGCTGGCTCTTAGACTCCACGCCCTGGGGAATCTTACACTCTAGCCCCTGTGGGATCCGTGTTGGTGTTCCAGTGGACCTTCATGCCTTAACCACCTAGACTCTCATCCGCAGCAGTCAGCCGTAGGGTCCACTACCTTTGCGGTGCACTCCTGACCCCAATGGTGTGCATCTATCACCTGGCCTCAGGTGACCTGACAGAAGCCTCAGCAACACATTGTTCAGCACCAGGAAACTGTAACCACAGGGTCTGGAAATGCATTGCACAAACCTTTCTTCAAGGCCTGCTGAAGATGTTTCATCCTCTGCTCCCTCTGCGAAGGCAGGATGAGTTCTGCAACCTTACTCTTGTATCGTGGATCAAGAAGGGTTGCCAGCCAGTAATGATTACTTCTCTTTGATACCACGAATCCTAGGGTCCTTACGCTGCATGGCCTCCCTGATTCTGCAAAGCCTGCAAAAGTTTCCAGAGGCATTCGATTCTGAGTCCTCTGGGTCACTAAGGATCACATGATCCTTAACAACCTCCTCCCAGCCACGTACAACTCCTTGGGTTTCTGTGGACTGAAAACCATCTCTTGAAGACTGCTGCTGAGTGTTATCCTCCACGTCCATGCTGAGACAATCCTCCTCCTCCTCCTCCTCTTCTTCCTGTGTGTTTGTCGGGCCTGCAGGAATAATATCTGGATAAAGGGGGCCTTGAGAGGTAAGGAAGTCCTCCTCTTCCTCACACTGTTCTGCCTCAAGTGCCCTGTCCATTATTCCATGAAGCGTGTGCTCCAAAAGGAACACAAAAGGGACAGTATCACTGAAGCATGCATTGTCGCTGCTCAGTGTGCTCACCATCCTCGTGGCCTCATCAAATGGTGACAGGACAGTGCATGCATCCTTGATCAGTAGCCACTGGCGTGGCGAAAAGAAGCCAAGCTCCCCTGACCCTGTCCTGGTGTCATACCCACACAGGTACTCATTGATGGCCCTCTGCTGCGTGTACAGCCGCTGCAGCATTGCCAATGTTGACTTCCGCCTGGTGGACATGTCACAAATGAGGTGGTTGGTGGGCAGGTTGCATTCCCTTTCAATGTCAGCCAGCCGAGCACTTGTTGGAAATTACCACAGACTTTTCTGGCCTACCTCAGGAGATCTTGTAAGCCTGGGTAACTGCTCAAGAACCGCTGCACCACCAAATTCAGAATGTGTGCCAAACATGGAACATGGGTCAAGTGTCCCTGTCGAAGGGCGGAGAGAAGGTTGGTGCCATTGTTGCATACAACCATTCCTGGCAGAAGCTGGCGTGGCATCAACCACCTCCGAGCCTTCTCCTGCAGAGCTGACAGCATCTCTGCCCCAGTGTGGCTCCTGTCCCCTAAGCAGTGGTTTAACCTTAAACTACATAGAGGGTTCTTTACTGTAAAAGCGGCAAGCAAGTGGAATTCCCTTCCACAGGCGGTGGTCACTCTCAGCGGAGGGCATTGATAGTTTCAAAAAAATATTAGATAAGCACCTAAATGACCACAACATATATACAATGTAATACTAACATATAATAACACACATAGGTTGGACTTGGTGGACTTGTGTTTTTTTTTCAACCTCACCTACTATGTAACTATGTAACTCATGCACTGCATGGCATCTTTTTGCCTCAGTGCTTGCGTAGCCCTTTGAATGCTTACCGAGCACCGCTGGTTCAGAGATCAAATCTGCAGAAGAGGCCATAGAGGAAGACGAAGAGGAGGTGGTGGAGGAGAGAGCTGTGGCAGAATCACCGCTAGCATTTTAGAGGCATGGTGGTGTAACAAGCTCCAACAATACTGAACCCTGTCCTGCATCCTTCCCAGCTGCCAGCAGAGTTACCCAGTGCACCATGAAGGAAAGGTAACATCCCTGACCATGCCTGCTAGACAATGAGTCTGCGGTAATATACACCTTATTGCTGACCTCCCTGTCCAACAAGACAAAAACATTACCTTCCACATGCCGGTAGAGAGCTGGAATGGCCTTCTGTGAAAAGAAAGTGTGTTTTGGTACCTGCAACTGAGGTACAGCACATTCCACAAATTCACGAAAGAGGGCAAAGTTTAACAGCTGAAAAGGCAGTAGTTGCAGTGCTAGCAATTTGGCCAAGCTGGCATTCAAGCTAGCATTCAGAAGGTGAGCATGTGGATGGCTGGGACCGAATTTCTTTTAAATGTTTAGCAACTGGGGTAGGGGAATTTCCCTGCTAAAATCAGATGGTGGTGTACTGCTAGCAGACTGGCTGCAAGTACTTGAGACACCTATTGCTAGACCTTCATTCCTCTCAGTGTAGGTTTTCCAGAGGACTGGAGTAGGGTTGGAGATCCCAGATGAGGAGCAAGGAGAAGTCTGCATTTTTTCCTTGATGTGTGTCTTTTGAAGTGCTGTTTCCGTAGGATATTGTAATTATGAATATATTTAATATATATTTAATTTATATTTAATTTATTTATATTTAATGAATATATTTAATTTAGCTTGAGGCTATGTAGGGCGGAACATATTATCTTCACCAAAATCTCTGGTAGACCAGACAAGTCGGTGCCTAGGCTTGTGTATACAAACAATGGGATCCAAACCTCATTGTTTTACACATACTCACTTCAAAGGATCACATGCTTGGGTATGCAATGAATGGAGACCAACTCGTAATCAATACTTAATTTCTCAGGAAAATTCAAGTTAAGCTCCTGCTCAGACCCCGAGGAGTCTGCTTCTCAAGCCTCTGTAAACTTGAGGCGCATGGGCTACCTCATGCTTCAAAGCCTGCGAAAGGACCCAAGAATATGTGGCATATGTGACCACCGTTATAAGGGGAAGGTCTCTGAACTCATCCCGTCCCCACAGAGAGTGCAGAGGATAAAATCTCTTGAGGACACATTAAAGAGGATTTTCCTGACAGACTCCATGGCAGCCTACGTGTGGGTTAACCCCGCCTCCTCTCCAATGCTATAGGACCCCATTCCCATAAATGAGTGCTCACCACTAGCTACTGTGTTCCTTTTTTGTCCTCCTCTATGGACCTACACATGCTGTTCGCATCAAGATTGATTGAATCCAAGATTGATTGATTCCAAGATTGGCATACCTGTGCGGTGCAGCTCAAAAGCCCAGCTATGAGCGGACGAGTAGCTTGAAGAGGCTTGAATGTTCCCCCTTGGTGGATGGGTGGTCGCCTCTGTATGCCCGGCGGACAGTTCTCATCAACGGCTGGCAAGGTCTGTGGATGTTTTCTCATACTCCATGGCAGTGTTTCTATGTGTTGTATGTATTTTCCCTGGTGATCCAGTGTGTCCTATCCCCCTCATGGCGGCTGGTTCGCCTGCGTTCCAGCCCGCCACGGCACTTCCGGGTTGCGGCAGTCTCGCCGCTGGCACCTGCGCTGTAGCCAACCTGAGAGCGAGGTTTGGCTCGCGCATGCGCAGTACGGCGGCTCGTTCGTCGTCCGCGCAGGCGCTGTACGGTGGTTCCCCTTTGCGCATGCGCTGTAGGGGATAATGATGTCACGGGCGGGGAATTTAAATTCCGCCCTCCTGTCCTGCTGAGTTGGGATCTCCCTTGGTAGGGAAAGGAGGAGCGGATCCCTGCTGGTCTCCAGGTGAGTGGTGGAAACCTCTGCATTTAAAAAAAAAAAAAGAGAGCAAAATAATGGAAAATTGTTCTTTTATCATTATATATGTTATCTAAATATACATACATATGCGGCTGGAAGTTGTTTCTCCTTTGCATTGATTATATGTTGATACATGCCTTGTGCATATTATAAAAAAAAAAAAAAGAAGAGGCAAGCAGAGTTTTTTCTTTTTCTCTAAAACCTTCTCATATTTTGATGCCTAGGTTTTCTTAGACCATTATCCCTGCAGACTATTAAAGTGACATTTCGTGTCCCTGGTTATGGACAATTCACCGCCTTTAAGTGGCCAGCCCTCACGCACAAGGTATGTGCTCGTGAGGGGAGGGGATGAGATTTATGCACATTATTGTCGTGCTGATGCCATGTTCTACCTTTATTCTCTCCCCTTCCCCTATTTTTTCTCTTCCCAGCCCTTCTAGGTCGGACCCGCTAAATGCGGTCCAGAATGCCAATGACCTTGCCAAGCCACAATACAATTCATCTTCATCCAGACGAGATTCACAGTCCGGATCCCACCAGAGGAGACGCTCTCGTTCCTCCTCAAGACACCGCTCCCACCGCCATGACAGCCGCTCAGACCACAGAGCCTGCTGGGGATGTAGGACACGAATCCCGGAGGGCAAGTCCTTATGTGACCGTTGTTTTGCCCGTGCGGTTGGGGAAAAAGAGACGGAAAACCAGCGTTTAGAGTCTCTTGTGAAACGAGTGGTACAGCAATCCCTAATGGAGAGGGAAGCACCTCGCACATTGAGCCAGTCTACCACTGCGTCTGGCCCGCCGGCGGAAGAGGCCCGTGATGATCCGGGTACTTCGCAGCCCTATATCACCTCTCCTGACTCCTCAGAGGATGAGTCTATCAGTGAGGAGGTCATTGGAGGGTTCGACTTCGTGATGGTTTCCCCTTTAATCAAAGCGATCAAGGAAGCCTTGAAGTGGGAAGACCCTTCCACTCCCCCAGCCAAGCAGAAAAAATTCTTCAAGCACCTGGGGAGAGAACGCGCAAACTTTCCGCTCCTTCCAGAGCTAAAGGAAATCATTGAGGAAGAATGGAGTAAAACAGAGAAAAAATCCTCCATGTCTAATAAAACCTCCAGATTGTACCCCTTCAAGTCAGAAGAAGTAAAGAATTTGGAGAATACTCCCCTTGTGGACGCAGCTCTTATGCGTCTGGCCAAACATGTGACTCTTCCTCTAGAAGACGCAGTATCTTTTAAAGATGGGCTCGAGAGGAAGATAGACCTAGATCTAAAAAGAATCTATGGGCTCGCGGGTATGGCCTGTAAACCAGCCCTGGCATTAGCGGCCATGTCTAAGGCCATGGAGGCCTGGACGGAGAACGTGGAATCCTTCCTTAGAGGCGTGTCAGAAGAGCTGGCTGGAAGTTCAGCAGCCGCAGAGCTGAAGCTTGCAGCGGTCTTCCTGGGGGAGGCGTCCATTGACTTGATCCGCCTTCTGGCTCGTATTATGCTGTCCTCAGTTACGGCCAAGAGAGCCCTCTGGTTGCGTCCCTGGCTTGCGGACCCTGGTTCTAAGCAAGCGTGGTGTAAAATCCCGTTTGAGGGGTCCTCACTGTTTGGCAATAAGCTTGACGATGCCATTACGCGAGCCACAGGTGGCAAATCGGGTTTTCTTCCCCAGGACAGGCGCATGCTGGGTCGAAAGAAGCCCCAGTTCAGAAGACGAAGTCCGGAGCGCTCCAGGGAAGCACGCTCCTACAAGCCTGGCCGGGACTTTAGGAAGATTTGGAGCAGAGGGCAGTCATCCTTCCGCAAACCCGTTAAAAATCAAACGTCCAGTGCTCGTGATCAGGCTAAATCTTTTTGAGATTACGCCCGCCCAGGCGGGCCGGGTGGGGGCTCGTCTGCTCCTCTTCCGGCACGTCTGGGTGGCCTCGATCTCAGACTTCTGGGTCATAAGGACGGTCTCGTCAGGCCACAGATGGGCCTTTTCCAGGACTCCGCACCCAAGGTTCGTCTCCACTCTTCTTCCTCGGGCAGAGGATCAAAAACAAATTTTGCTGTCCTATGTGGACCTCCTGAAAATTCAAGGAGCAGTAGTACATGTACCACAGGACGAATGGTTCCAGGGGATATACTCCCCTCTCTTCCTAGTTCAAAAAAAGGGGGGCTCTTGGCGCCCAGTCATAGACCTCACATATCTCAACGGATTCATAGAGAATGGAAGGTTCAAGATGGAAACCTTGGTGACCATTCAGAGAGCCATACAACCAGGCGACTGGATGATATCAATCGACCTGAAGGACGCTTATTTCCACGTTCCAGTGGAAAAAGAATTTCACAAATACCTCCGCTTTCACATTGGGTCAGATCATCTTCAATTTATTTGCCTCCCCTTCGGGCTGACAACGTCCCCCCGGGTCTTTTCAAAGGTCCTCCTAGCTACGGTGGCACTAATAAGATCCAAAGGGGTACGTCTTTACCACTACCTGGACGTCCTGCTGGTGCTGTCCCAGAGCAGGGAGCAGTTGCTGGTCCACCGGGATCAAGTAATCTCCACTCTGTCCAACTTCGGGTGGCTCCTAAACATAGAAAAGAGTCAACTGAGCCCAACTCAGCGTCTAATATATCTGGGAGCCCAGTTCGATACAGTGGCAAACACTATCTCCCTTCCACTACAGAAAATTCCTACAGTTCGAGACAGAGTCTCCCGGGCTCTACATGCTCGGCAAATGAAAGCCTCTCAGTGTCTGAAAGTCGTTGGCACGATGGTTTCTACGACTCCCATGGTCAAATGGGCCTTATGGAGATTGCGTCCCTTCCAGTCAGGTCTCCTACGGCAATGGAAGTCAGGGGACAAGAACCAGGTCATCCGCATAACATCTGCAATGAGAAACAGCCTCTTCTGGTGGCTTCAGCGCAAGAACCTCCTGACTTGCCACTCCATCGCTCCCATCTCCTGGGTGACGGTCACGACCGATGCCAGCGGTACCGGTTGGGGAGCCCTTTGTGGGTCGAACCTGGCCCAAGGCAAGTGGGAAACTTGTCTCCCCAACCCAGGGTCGAATGTCTTGGAACTTCGTGCGGCCTGGTGTGCCCTACAGTTCTTCTCTCATCTCCTGATGGGGGAGTCAGTGCTGTTGAGAATGGACAACACCACAGCAGTATCGTATGTGAAGAGGCAAGGGGGTACTCGGAGTCCCACACTCCTTCGGGAAGTCGAGCCCATCCTATCGTGGGCGCAGAAATACCTTGCCAACATCTCGGCAGTCTTTGTCCCAGGCGTCCAAAACACTCAAGCAGACCTCCTGTCACGGACCGAGTTGGACAACAACGAGTGGTCTCTCCACATAGAGACGTTCAGGTGGATCTTGTCACTAAAGACCGATCCCGAAGTAGATCTGTTTGCTTCCCCCTGCAATCGCAAGCTGAAGAAGTTCTACACCCGGGGGCTCTGCAGTCAAACCATCGGGACAGATGCCCTGACGGATCAGTGGAGGTTCAAGCGGGCATACGCCTTTCCGCCACTGCCAGTTTTGCTGAGATTCCTGCAGAGGCTCCGAGCAGAGCCAGTGGAGGTGGTGACAATAGCTCCCTACTGGCCGAACAGGCCTTGGTTCCCTCTCCTGGTCCAGCTCAGCTGTCGGGACCCAGTGCCTCTCCCTCTCAGACCGGACCTTCTTTCTCAAGGGTCAGTCCTGCACCCTTGTCCTGCGGTGCTGAGACTGATGGTCTGGTTCTTGAGAGGGAGAGGCTGGAATCCCTAGGTTGTGCCTCAGAAGTAATATCCACTCTCATGAGCTCGAGAAGATCCAGTACAAATAAAGTCTATGGAAGGATCTGGTCCAAATTCGTGGAGTTCTGCTCTCCTCAGGGCAGGTCTTTTAGACATCCAAAAGTCCAGGACGTTTTCAGTTTCCTCCAAACGGGCCTAGATTTACATCTATCTGTCAGCTCTCTGAGAGTCCAAGTTTCGGCACTTTCGGCCTTCTCCGGCACTTCATGGGCAGTTCATCCTCTGGTTAGACAATTTTTCCGAGGCGCATCGAGACTCAAGCCCCAGAGAAAGCCGAGGTTCCCCAAATGGGACCTCCCATTAGTCCTTGACTCGATCTCTGGACTCAGTACTTTGGGGCCCTCCCCGCTCCCTATCAAGGTCTTTTCAGCAAAGGTGGCCTTCTTAGTGGCCATTACCTCAGCCAAAAGGGTCTCTGAAATTGCATCACTTGGTCACGAAGAACCCTTCCTAACGTTTTTCCCGGACCGGGTAGTCCTCATTCCTATGCTGGGTTCCAACCCAAAAGTGTCTTCAGTATTCCACGTCAATCAAGAGATCGTGTTACCTACATTTAGGACCCCAGGGTCCACTGAGAATCACCCTCTAGATGTGGGCGAAGCTATTAAGGAATATCTCAAGGTTACTTCTCCCTTCAGACGTTCTAGTCATCTCTTCGTGCTTCACTCAGGCAGCAATATAGGGAAGAAAGCCTCAACCAGGACTATCGCGTCCTGGATCGTACAGACCATACAACAGGCATATAGGGCTAAGGGCTTGGCTCCTCCAAAGGCGGTGACAGCCCATTCCACCAGAGGAATGGCAGCCTCGTGGGCAGCGGCTCGACATGTGGCTCCAGATACCATCTGCAAGGCAGCTTCATGGGCTTCTATTAATACCTTCATGTTGCACTATTGTATAGAGCCTGCCTCACTATCCTCTGTAAACTTTGGGTTACAAATCCTATCGACCGATAGGACAAATTAAAATTTATGTTTTGATCATGCATACCCGCCCGTGTGGTTGGCTAGTTATTTCCCACACGTAGGCTGCCATGGAGTCTGTCAGGAAAAAGGAAAATTTATTGTCAAATACTTACCGTAATTTTCCTTTCCTGATGGACTCCATGGCAGACGGAGTTCCCACCCATTGGTCAACGAGTAGGCTAGTTACGGAACACAGTAGCTAGTGGTGAGCACTCATTTATGGGAATGGGGTCCTATAGCATTGGAGAGGAGGCGGGGTTAACCCACACGTAGGCTGCCATGGAGTCCATCAGGAAAGGAAAATTACGGTAAGTATTTGACAATAAATTTTCCTTTTTATTGAATGTTTTTCCTGACTCTAGTAGGTTACAGTGTGGTGGAAAATGTTGTTTTGAGTCTTCCGTTGGTCAAGAAAGGAGCGTTGGAGAAGGCTTCCGCCTAAGTGAGGAATTTCGGAATTTTTTTAGTCCTCGCCGCCCAGGGCTGTCAGCTTCCACATCCCATTAGCAGCGTCTGCATCACATGGTGGACAATTACCTAGGGGCCAAATCAGAGATGGAGAGCTTTCCAGCTGACGATCCACTGGCTTACTGGGTTATGAGAATAGACCACTGGCCAGAACATGCCCAGTATGCTATTGAGTTGTTGGGCTGCCCTGCATCCAGGACGGGCATTCAGTGCTGCAGGAGGTTTTGTTACTGATCATAGAACGCGTCTGCCCACGGACTCTGTGGACCGTTTGACTTTTATAAAAATGAATGTAGAAAAAAGGGGAGGGGGGAAGGGAAAGGGGTATGATTCAAAGAACTCCTAGTCAGACTTTAAAGGCACAGCAAATCAAGGCGATCATATGCAAAATAACAATATAATACATTTTTTTACAAATATATAAATAACAAAGACATTGACAAACAATATAAAAAAAAGGGCATCTGTGTGAGAGATATACGTAGTGTGAGCCCCGGTGCATCTACGCGTTTCGTTCTAAAGACTTCCTCAGGACACATCCAGGTTTCAAATAATACAGAAAAAAGGTCTCACTATCTAAAATAAGAAACAAAAAACACATAAGCATATAATACCATGTAGAACCAGATGAGGCGCAATGACCATTATACTAGAGGCAACCACTGTTTAAATTCACTTTACCTTAGGAAAGGCTTCCATAGACTCAAGTGATTAGATGATTAGAGATAAAACTCTGTAATTCATATTTTCGTTGCTGGTGCAAGATTTCATGTCAAAAGAGTAACCGTCAGCTAAAAAAAACAAAAACAAAAACACAAACACAACACCAATGAGATCTATCAATTTGGTTTGATGTGCATCCCCTTTCCCTTTTTTTCCCCTTTTACACCACTTATTTATATTCAATAGTTGTTGACATCACTGTATGTTATATGGGAATATTCTGCTGTACCTTTAAGCAAATCTATTACAAAAACTGAAAAGATTGTTTGTACTTATAAATGTATGCAAAGCACATTGTATTGTTTTTAATCTATTCTATCTGATACCATATTCCAGTGTGTTGATCCATGACCTGCAACAAGTTGAGCCTATTGTGTCCACTTATTAGGCTCCAATTATTTTCTGCCATGAGTGACCGATCAACTTGCTCAACTTTTTTTTTTTTTCTATGCTGTGGTGGTCTTCCGGTATTTGGGCCTGTGCGCCATTCCGGTTTCTGTTGGGGGCTTGGTCTGGCTTCCTCTGTTGTTTGTTGTTTGGTGCTTTATATGTGCCCCGCTGTGCTGATGTGCAGGCTGTGTCGCACCAGATTTCCGGTGTTTTCCGGTCAGCTGATGCTGATGTTCATTCGGCTTGTTGCCCCGCCTCCTCCTTTTCTGTATGTGGATGGGGGGCGGGTTGTGTTGGTTGTGCTCGGCCAGCTTTGGTGCCGAAATGGGCGGGGCAGTTGCTCCGCCTCTATCCCGGGTTGTATATGTGCGCTGCGTGATGCAGGTGGCTCCGCCCCTCCCTCCTTCCCGCCCACAGGATTGTGGGCTTTACTCGGAGCTTCTGGGATGTGAGTTTTGGCGCCAATTTCGATTCCTGTTCAGGTCTCCACCTTTTTTTTGGCGCCAAGGCTAACTATTTCAGCATTTGCTTTCGGACCTTCAGCTCTTGAGCGTCTCTGTGCCCTCCAGGGAATGCACATCAAACCCAATTGATAGTAAGTACTCTGTCTTTTGTTGTAAGTTTATTTTGGCTGTTATTGCTGCAGGATGGATGGACCTAGAATGCTCACTCTGGAACTTTCTTCTAATACCTTTGTAGGCTCCTCCAATGTTCCTTTATTACTCCACATGGACTTCTAAATGGATATCTTATATGGGTTTCTTTGATGCCCTGTGATGGTTGGTGGAGCTATGGCGTTGTGAACAATTCACTTTGATGGCCTATTGGCAACTTTTTGATCTTTTTCCCTTGATAGAAATGAACCCAGAGCTGTGAGATATATGGCAACAGGTATATATTACCCTTTTCATTCGTATAATGGTTTTTATGCATTTTTTCAGCAGTTCTATCTCATTGGTGTTGTGTTTGTGTTTTTTTTTTTTTAGCTGATGGTTACTCTTATGACATGAAATCTTGCACCAGCAATGAAAATATGAATTACAGAGTTTTATCTCTAATCATCTAATCACTTGAGTCTATGGAAGCCTTTCCTAAGGTGATGTGAATTTAAACAGTAGTTGCCTCTTGTATAATGGTCATTGCGCCTCATCTGGTTCTATATGGTATTATATGCTTATGTGTTTTTTGTTTCTTATTTTAGATAGTGAGACCTTTTTTCTGTATTATTTGAAACCTGGATGTGTCCTGAGGAAGTCTTTAGAACGCGTAGACGCACTGGGGCTCACACTACGTATATCTCTCACACAGATGCCCTTTTTTTATATTGTTTGTCAATGTCTTTGTTATTTATATATTTGTAATAAAATGTATTATATTATTATTTTACATATGATCTCCTTGATTTGCTGTGCCTCTAAAGTCTGACTAGGGGTTCTTTGAATCATAC
The DNA here is from genome assembly GCA_037952835.1 of Lithobates septentrionalis. Lineage (NCBI taxonomy): Eukaryota > Metazoa > Chordata > Amphibia > Anura > Ranidae > Lithobates > Lithobates septentrionalis. The sequence continues at coordinate 2,344,456 of JBBDGP010001471.1, read as the reverse complement.
CTCTTTCCCTTCCCCCCTCCCCTTTTTTCTACATTCAACTATACGGAACGTGGCAATAGGAGTGTTTTATTTTTTATATTTTGCTTTTATAAAAATGAATCAGTCCTGGATTACCAGCTATGAAGCCCCTGATGCCGATGTCACTGATTAAGTCTTTTTGAGATTTGGAATCTTTGCAGGACTTTGAGGCTGCCTAGCTTTGAGGGTGTTCAATCATTTCATCTAGAAGAATGTTTTTGGTATAGGTTTCATGGGCACAATTAACACCCAAAGACCAATTTTTCTGCACCTGTCTGACAGGTGCATATCATTGCAATTTTTTACAGCAAGGCAAATTCTTCCTTTTATCAAGAGTACCTCTATACGGTTACGGTGGGAAGGCACCACCGACGGCCAAAGACCAATTTTTCTGCACCTGTCTGACAGGTGCATATCATTGCAATTTTTTACAGCAAGGCAAATTCTTGCTTTTATCAAAAGTACCTCTATAGGGTTACGGTGGGAAGGCACCACCAACACCCAAAGACCAATTTTTCTGCACCTGTTTGACAGGTGCATATCATTGTAATTTTTTACAGCAAGGCAAATTCTTCCTTTCATTAAGAGTACCTCTGTAGGGTTACGGTGGGAAGGCACCGCTGACACCCAAAGACCAATTTTTCTGCACCTGTTTGACAGGTGCATATCATTGCAATTTTTTACAGCAAGGCAAATTCTTGCTTTCATCAAGAGTACCTCTATAGGGTTACGGTGGGAAAGCACCACTGACACCCAAAGAAGAATTTTTTGCACCTGTTTGACAGGTGCATATCATTGCAATTTTTTACAGCAAGGCAAATTCTTGCTTACATCAAGAGTACCTCTATAGGGCAGGGGGCGTGGCTAACCGCCAAGCAAGATGGACGTTTAACTCCTCAGCTCCTGCACCAATTGGACCATATAACATCATAACCGCCACCCAGGCACCTCTCAGGGGCAGACAAGTACACAGAAATATCACCCAAGCACTCCACTATGTCTTTTCAAACCCGAAAAAGAAAAGAATACAGGCCGCCGAAGAAACTGACTGATTTCTTCACACTGCCATCAGATACAGAATTCCAAGATGGCGCCCGCGGCCCTGTACACGGAATGGCCGCGGCCTATACTGACCTCCCTGATGCCGATGAGTCAGAAATTTCTCCACAGCATCAATGCTCTGACTCCAATCCACCTTATTCATCGATATCAGCCGGCAACAGTCCCGCAAAATCGAGGATGCAACTGGATTCAACAGATACCATAACGGAGGTGAGTCCTGTATCTCCCCTCACCTCAGCACAGACATCTGCCATAGCAGCCTTCCCCACAACCAATCAGCCAGTATTAGACACCACAATGAAGGAGATGCTTATCACTCTGCAGAATTCACTTCATAATGACATAGCATCCATGTTCACAAAATTTTCCTCTCATATGCAGCATGTGGGTCAGAAAGTACACCAGATTGAAAACCGTATAGGTACTGTGACCGAAACAGTAAACGACCTGGTAGAGGCGCAGGACCACACACATGAAGAGCAACAGTGGATGAAAGCCAAAATGGCGGACCTCAAAGACAGGTCCCGCCGAAATAACGTAAAAATTAGAGGCATACCTGAAAATATTATGCTGCAAGATTTAAATGCGTATGCCAGAAAATTGATTTCTACCACTTTACCAGATCTGGCACCGGTAGAAACCATTATTGACCACATTCATTGCATTCCCAAACCTCCGCACCTACCTGCCGATGTACCTAGGGATGTCCTTATGAGGGTCCATTTTTTCCATGCCAAAGATCAACTCTTGTTCAAATCCAGGCATCTAGAGAAACTCCCGGCACCATACAGTCACCTGCAACTGTTTGCTGACCTTTCACAATACACCAGACAGCTACGCAGACAGCTAAATACCATCACAAAATCGCTCAACAATCATAAAATTCCGTATCAATGGGGATTCCCCACAAAAATTTTGGTTACCAGAAATGGAGTCAGACACAGCATCTCCACGGTTCAGGAAGGAATCAAACTCCTCAATCTTTGGGGAATTATCCCTGAGTCACCTGAAACAATAATTTCCAATCAAATGGGGACTGCCCGCAGCACACTTGACAATCCCACACTTGGGAAATTTTAACATGTTCATACATGGTGGTTATAGCATTGAAACCCAGGTAACACTTAGTCCGATCGGATGCCTTGCTCGTTGCATATTGCACCACAAACTTTCTCCCCACAAATCCTTATTGCAGCCTAGTTGTGATTGGCTGTCAACAGTTATCGATATACAATCGATTGTTTGTTTTCTATTGCACTCTATTAACTTTTCTTTTAGTTTCAACCCTTTTTTTCCTCATTTTACCTTATCACCCTGAGAGCACCTGACTACGACAAAACCGGAGCATTCACATATTGAATAATACCAAACACCGTATTGGAAACACCTGATTGTGAGTACCACCATTTCTTATTACACATTACCACAAGCCAAGCAGAATGCCTAAATTCCTGACCCTCAACGTCAGGGGCCTTAACCATCCTGCTAAAAGAGCATCTATGTGGCGTACAGCCAGAGAATCCAACTGTGATGTCCTCTGCCTACAGGAAACACACTTTAAAAAATCAGCGGACCCTAAATGCACTAATCGTCAATTTACCCACATTTACCAAGCATCAGGCCCCACTAAACGAAATGGAGTTATAATTGCATTTAGAAACTCCCTCACCGTTACGCTGCATGACAGCATCATTGACAAAGAAGGCCGCTACCTGGTCCTAGACTGTACCCTAGACAAAACCAGATACACTATTGTCAATGTGTATACACCCAATACGTGACAGCTCGGATTCCTAACTAAATTAATGAAGAAAATTATCAACTTCCGCCAAGGAAGCCTCATCATCTGTGGTGACTTCAATATAGTACCAGACAACGAAATTGACACGTCATCTCGTAAATCCAGACTGACGTCACCCATGGGCTCCTTCATAAGGAACAATGATCTCTATGACGTATGGAGATGCCACCATACCACCGAACGGGACTACTCTTTTTTCTCTCATAGACACAACTCATATACCTGGATTGACTATTTCCTTGTGGACAAATGGACTCTAACAAAAATTTCACACTCCTCCATAGGAACAATAACTTGGTCGGACCACGCACCAGTATCAATTGAGGTTGCAGATAGTCCACAACATACACGTAACAAGATTTGGAGAGCCAATGCAGCAATTATTAACTCCCCTGAACACTCAGATTACATTCGAAGACATCTTGAGGAATTTTTTGATATAAATGCCGGATCAGTATCCGACAATATTACCCTCTGGAATGCCCACAAAACATTCATTAGAGGGATTATTATCCCAATAACTGCTAGAGAAAAGAGGAGGAGATCACAACATCTAGACAGTATTACATCCACTATTAAAAAGCTAGATGAACAAAACCAGAACAATCCTGATCCTAAATTAAAAGACACTTCTCAGACAAGAACTGAGAAACATGCTGTTAGACTCCCATAACAACACCCAAACAAGATATAAAGCCAATCACTACGACACAGGTAACAAAGCAGGGAAAGCATTAGCACTTAGCCTCAAAGGTCATCATATTAAAACTAAAATTCCACATCTTTTTCACCCCGCAACAAACCAAAAACTCATGGACCCTCAAGCCATTGCAGACGCATTTAGCCACTATTACCAACCCTTATATAACCTGAAAGATAATAGCAATACCGCCCAACCATATAGATAAGATTTTGACTCTTTCCTAAAAGAAATTAATCTTCCTACTCTATCTCAGCAACATATCACAGAACTAAACAAACCATTCACTTCCCTTGAAATACTAAATATTACCTCTACGCTACCACCCAACAAATCACCAGGCCCAGATGGCCTCACAGGGGAATATTACAAGAAGTTTCGCACTACCCTAGCACCATACCTAACACTAATGTGCAATGACGTTGCCTCCTCCTCTTCTCTCCCAAATGAAATGCTTAATGCTTTGATAATTATGCTTCCAAAGCCAGGGAAAGAACCCACGGTACCTCAAAACTTCAGACCGATTTCACTCCTAAACATAGATACAACGATATATGCAAAACTAATAGCGTCCAGGTTAGTAAACATTATGCCCACATTAATAAAAACAGACCAGTCTGGGTTTACAAAAGGAAGACAAACTTATGATGCAACACGCAGACTCATAAATATCATCCACAATGCCGAGAGTAACCGAACGCCTTCTCTGCTCCTCTCTTTGGATGCAGAGAAGGCGTTCGATAGAGTCCACTGGTCCTACTTGAAAGCAACACTCCATAAATTTGTTTTTCAAGGTCATATTCTCTCAGCGATAATGGCCCTATACTCATCTCCCTCAGCCCAAGTTTTTACAGAAGAGATGGTTTCTAAACCCTTTCCAATCACCAATGGAACCCGCCAGGGATGTCCCTTATCACCCCTTATTTTCAATCTCTTAATGGAACCACTGGCGGAACACATCAGAATGAATAAATACATTGAAGGATTTAAAATTGGAAAAATTTAACACAAAATTAGTCTATTTGCAGATGACGTAATTATGATGATTACCAACCCTGTATCTTCCCTGGCTTCAATCCAAAAAGTATTACACAGATTCAGCTACATTTCATACTACAAAGTCAACGAAAGTAAATCTTATATTCTTGATCTAGGATTAGATGCAATATCTAGTAATGTATTACGCAACACCTATACATATCCATGGGCAGAAACAGGTATATCATACCTAGGCATCAAACTCACGAAATCGGTAAAAGGTCTTTTCCACAACAACTATGTAGAAACCAAACAAATGTTAATCGCAGAAACGACCAAACTAGCCAAACATGAGCTCTCTTGGTCAGGCAGATTAGCTGCCTTCAAAATGCTAGTACTCCCTAAAATACTATACACGTTCCGAGCCCTACCCATACCTCTCAGCAACACATATCTTAAATTCCTCCAAACCATAATTCTGCACTATATATGGCAAGGTAAAAAACCAAGAAGTAGTCACTCTAAACTCATCAAACACAAGACGACAGGGGGAATGGGACTCACCGACATTAAAAACTACTATCTAGCCACCATTCTATCCCAATTAAAAGAATGGATGTATACTCCACAAACCACGCTATGGGGGAACATTGAGAACACCGCAACTCCAGGGTCAAACCTAAAAAATTGGTTGTTTAGTACTTCCAGTACTATCTCCCATCTCCACTTATATTCACCGACCATACGAGCTGCAGTCAAAGCTTGGAAAATATTGCTTAACACCAAATGGACATCACTCCCCACTTCACGCTTAAAGATACCCCTACAAACTCTCAGAATTCTATCACCAGATCTAACCATACCTAATTGGTTAACACAGATAGCACAAACCACTGAGGAACTCAGAAATGAAATAACACATCAACCTTTCCCCGCAATCCAAATAACCTACAATGCGCCTACATCAGACTATCTCACCTATCACCGCATTCAAACGTGCCTCAATGCTCACAAACAAATAGAGGGTTCACTACCTACCAAACTATGGAACTTCTATTTCTCACAAGAGACAGACGCAAAAGGCATATCTATTATCTACAACACACTTCAGGAAAAACTAGTATTCTATAAATCGAAACCATTTATAGATTGGGAAACGGACATTAAAACACAATTCTCCGAACAACAATGGCAACAGGCACTCAGATCAATATATAGAGCCACCTGCTGCACCTCCTTATGGGAATTAACAAACAAAATAACACTTAGATGGTATCTGACACCCCACAGATTGGCTAAATTCCAGTCCAACACCTCCTCTCTATGCTGGAGAAATTGTAACTAAACAGGGACTCTAATCCACATTATGTGGTCGTGTCCAGTACTGACAAAATTGTGGAAAGAGGTAGAACTTCTTATCCAAGAAATAGGACACTACAACATCTCTCTCACACCACAACTAGCTGTCCTCAATATGATACCGGAAAACATACCACCATTGTTTAAAACAATTCTCACACATATACTTCTTGCCACTAGACTGCTCATCACCAAATCTTGGAAAATATCCAACGCACCATCCTTAATGGATGTAATCACTTTGGTCCACTCACACAGTATATATGAGACCATACACTCCAGGGGAAATAACTCACAGACAAAAACTCAAAGACTCTGGCAACCTTGGAAGAGTTGGTATGCACAAAAAATAGAGAAAAACTGACAAAACTGCATACACACATGTAACATAACAATACCATACGTACTATAGTGCTCTCCCCCCCCCCCCTTACTTCTTACCCCATCTCTACTATTAATATACTGGGTTGCTCACCCTTATTACTGCAATTGACTCTATTGCATATACTCTGAGTATAAACTTGTTTTATTCAACAATTGCTTACATTGCTATTGGGTTTTTTGTGGTACGAATTTTCAATATAAGTCATATGTAATGCTTATTCTGTAAATGTTTGTTATAGGATGTACCATTCACTTCCTATGCTACCTTAGCAATTCATTATACTGTAAAATGTAAAATCTTCAATAAAAATTTATTTGAAAAAAATAAAGTAAAAAAAAAGAGTACCTCTATAGGGTCACTGTGGGAAGGCACCACCGACACCCAAAGACCAATTTTTCTGCACCTGTTTGACAGGTGCATATCATTGCAATTTTTTACAGCAAGGCAAATTCTTGCTTTCATCAAGATGATCTCTATAGGGTTACGGTGGGAAGGCGCCACCGACACCCAAAGACCAATTTTTCAGCACCTGTTTGACAGGTGCATATCATTGCAATTTTTTACAGCAAGGCAAATTCTTGCTTTCATCAAGATTATCTCTATAGGGTTACGGTGGGAAGGAGCCACCAACACCCAAAGACCAATTTTTCAGCACCTGTTTGACAGGTGCATATCATTGCAATTTTTTACAGCAAGGCAAATTCTTGCTTTCATCAAGATTATCTCTATAGGGTTATGGTGGGAAGGCGCCACCGACACCCAAAGGCCGATTTTTTTTTTCCAAAAAGATTTTATTTAGATTTACAAAGCGTAAAACATAGTACACAACCTTTTGTAAGAGTTTTTACAGAAGAAAAATTTAGGTACATACATATGTTTATCTAGGGGATATACACATACATACCAGGATGGGAGGGCTGAAAAACATAAAATAAACAGATCATAGCAATCCAATAGCTGACTACTAAGAGGAAAAACCTGGATGGATCTGTTTATAGGAAATCCCTAGGATTTGCTAGATAAAAAACATAGGATAACAAAACAAGAAGGGGGGAGGGTAATAGAGTAGGGCATAGAGGGGGGGGGGGGGCTGCATGGCTGAGGCATAGACAATTGTGGAGGTAAGATTTACAATATTGAATAGCTAGTGATGAATGAATGAGGGCAAAGCTGATGGTCTGAGCTAAAGTCCATTAGATGTGAGATGCCCTTAGGATGGGGAGGTTGCCTCTTTTGGGATTGGAGGGGAAGTATCATAGTATGAGAACGAGAATTGGCTGAAATTGGCTAGTTCCCCCTGAGAGAGAGTTGAGAGCATGAATAGATGCCATTTGGAGTAAAAGCGGGCTTTAGATTTTTCCTGTTTGAAATCCGTGTTTAGACGGTCCTTGAATAGGAGATATAGGAGCTCTCGTTTGATTTGGGGGATATTGGGGCTGTGAGAGGAAGTCCAATGTTTCAAAATGGTTCTTCTTGCAATTAGAAGACAAATCAAAGACCAGTCTTTGTGGGATGGGTTATCTTTTGAGATTCCCGCCAGTCCTGTATTTGTAGTTTGGGACCAAGGCAGCAATTTGGGGTCCCAGTGACCAAAGATGAGGAGTAACGGGTCTTTTGGTAGTTTTAATAAGGTTACTTCAAAGATGTAGGATAGTACCTGGTCCCAGAAGGTAGAGATATAGGAGCAGTTCCAGAAGCAATGGGTCAGAGATGGCTTCAGTAGGTTGCAGAGGGGGCAAAAGGCTTTGCTCTCATCTGTTTTTGAGGACAAGAAAGGTATGTGTGCTCAGTGGACTAATTTCAGTTGCGTTTCTCTCCAAATTTCGTTGGGTGTTAATTTTTGTACTGTGTTGAGGCCTTGTAGAATTTTTTCCACTAGGTTCAGGTCAGGGAAGTCTTTCCGCCAGTTGTCGACAGAGGAGGATGTGAGAGGAAGAGAGGTCTTATGGAGAAGAGGTTTGTAGACGTCCGAGATTTTGTAGGAGCCATCCAGGATCATTTAGTCTGTGATGTTCGGCTGAAGCCTCTTGCTATCTTCTTTACATGTGTCCTTTATAAAGATGATGCATTGGCCATAGTGGAAGGCATGCGCTATGGGTAGTGAGAAGGTTTCCGCTATGTTGGCAAAGGGTAATGGTCGCCCCGCCGCTGTATTGCATAAGGAGGAAAATTTTGTCAGGCCCTTTTGTTCCCAGACGGTGAAGGGTTTGTGTTCCAAGCCTGGGGGGAAGACAGGGTTTCCCTGAATTGGAAGGTGGCTTGACATGAAAGGAGATAACTTAAGCTGTTTCCTGGCTTCTCTCCATGCTATTACGTATCTCTTAGCAGGAGGTTGTGTTGGTAAAGAGGGGGGACTGACTTCCATTTGCAGTGGAAAAGGGCTACTAATGAATACAGATGGGCCATGTCAGATTCCAAAGAATAGTTAGAGTAGCGGGAGGATTGTGTTATCCAGTCCAGACTAGTTCTGAGTAAACATGCTAAATTATAGATTCTAATATGGGGGATACTGATGCCCCCTTCGCGTCTGGGAAGATATTGTTTTTTGAAGGCTATACATGGTCTTTTGTTTTGCCATAGAAATTTTGATATGGCTGAATTGAGAAATTTCACATCCTTGTGATGAAGAAGTAGTGGAATAGTTTGCAATGGGTATAATAATCTAGCAAAACTGACCATTTTTATCAGGTGGCATCTTCCTAGGAGCGAGAGGGGCAGATCCATCCAGGTAGTTAATTAATTCTTGAGTTATTTTTGAAATCAAAGGAGGGTAATTGAGGTGGTATAAGGAGGAGGGAAGTTTCCCTTTTTTGATTCCCAAATAGGTAATATGTGAATTAAGATAAAAAAGTGTGGCGCTAGTGAACGGTGATATAGAGATTACTAGTCAGGTAATGGTAATCATTAAAGAGAACAGATAACAATTACAGTGTGGATTTGTGGAACCAAAAGCAATTGTTTGTTTTCAGGGGACATCCAAAAGGGTGTATAGAAAATAAATAAATAAAGTAATGATAGGAAAGCTTGGGTGTGTGGGGGAGTGAAATGCTCAATAACAACCTGTAGGGTGGCTAAGAAACAATCATGTATACACAACCATATTTCAAAGTGACATTACAGAAAGATAGATAAATAATAACATGAGGTATCTTAGTATGCTAAGTATACAGCTCCACGCAAAAATACTGTTCATTGGGGTTGAAACCAAAAAAGGGGGCGTGTAAGGTGGCTAAGAAGCAATCATGCATACACAACCGTATTTTAAAGTGACATTGCAGAAGGGTAGATAAATAATAATACAGGGTATCTTAATAAGCTAAGTGTACAGCTCCACGCAAAAATACTGTTCATTGGGGTTAAAACCAAAAGGGGGGGCGTCAAAGTCCCTATAAAGGGATATGTATAAATGAATGAACAATGTTAATTGGAGGACGGATGGAGTACTCCTAAATAAGTCCCACAAATATCTGGACGTAAGCCGTCTTCCTATGGGATGATTACAGATCCTTAAGTGCGGGAAGGTTCTTGGCTCATGTGGATGGTCCCAACATCGAGAAAGAAAAGACAAAAGAATGCCCTTACCGGATCTGGTGGACTCACAGGCCGTTGGCGGTGAGTCAATCAGGCTTGTACCGTCAAGCGGTATGGAGTGGAGATCTGTGCGAAGACTGGTGTGGAGTCTCGTCAGACGTTCTCAGGTGGTGTGCCAGGATGGGATCCAGGGCCCCCAGGATTTGGTTGCGGTCGCCGAATGACCGTTTCCTCAAAAGCCAGCTACGTGAGCCAATAGGCAAAGAAAGGAAAAAGAAAAAAGCTTCCACATAGTGTGAGTCCTTAATGGTAAAAAGCGTTGCAGCACTTTATTAGGGAGTATACTTCCAAAAATTTACAAATGAGGGCGGTAAAAACTCGGCTCAGAGTAAAATTTGCATCAAACAGCATAAAAGTGGTATAAAATAGCGCAGTGGATAGTGGTGGGGTGTAATCATAGGAACCCGACGCGTTTCGCCTCCATAGGCTTCTGCTGGGGTATGAATAAGCCCCCCACACAACTGCGCTTTATATATTGTGACAAAAATGAGGTGCAACAGCTGATTAGCGCTGTTGCACGAGATGACTTCCGGGTTCGGCAGCATCATTAGTGACACAACGTCACATGGTGTTTCTGTGGCCAATCGGAAAGACAGGAGGTGGTCAAAGACCAAGGCTCACTCCTGGTATCCAATCGGCAGAGCGGCTATCCCATTCGTCCTCGCGGTCACGTGCCGATCACATGACGTGCTTTCCAAGGGAGTGACGATAGGACGCTCTCTGCCTGCGTACCAAAGGAGCCAGGAAGTGAGGACTTGTCAAATCGCGCCGTGGACCGCAAACATAGCGGCGATCCATGGTGATTACTGTCTCATTTAAACATGTATTGAGCGGTCCAATAATGTGGGCTTGATCCCGGAAGTCCTCACAGACTATCCTCATAGGCAATCATCAGACAATAAAAAGTGAGATTTCAAACAATAAACAATTCTGCATATTGTGCAAGAATTAACAAAAAGTTCTCCATATGTGGACAGGTAATGAGGACTAGTGACTATATAACATATCATTCTAGAAGTGGCAATACCTGAATAAAAGAGAAACAGAGGAAGAGTGGTGGAGAAACTTGACAAAATACCTAAAAGTGTGCAGATGGGTCATATAGCAGAGGCCAATGTAAAGTGATGTAAGTGAATCATGAAATCGTTAGTGATGGTGGCATCTGACTGTGGATCAGGTGACAATCATCATAAGCGAAAACATCTAGGAGAAAAGCATCAAAATGCAACTAAAGGGGTAGTGTATATAAAAGAACAAATTGTACTCCATATTCAAAGTCGGAGTACAGTTCAATAGAAAGGATACTAGTGTGTTATATGAGATCAAAGAGAGCAGTATGGACTCGGACTAGTTTCAATCTGCATATAAATTCCACAATAAATAATTCGTGAAAGTGTATATTCTGTTTAGGAAGTATACTTCCAAAAATTTACAAATGAGGGCGATAAAAACTCGGCTCAGAGTAAAATTTGCATCAAACAGCATAAAAATGGTATAAAATAGCGCAGTGGATAGTGGTAGGGTGTAATTATAGGAACCCAGTGTAAGGATAAGGACATCAGAAGGGGTCTAATGGAAAGAACTCAAGGTCTTGGACAAATTGCGTGAGATAATGTCCACTATTAAAAATAGAGATGGTGAATGTAGAGGAAGTTCATTGATCTACGTGGTCTAGGGGGGGTTTACCACGCGAACCCTGGGTCATCAAAGGATAACCACCATCTGGGGGACACCAACGCCTAAGATTGATTTATAAAGGCGTTGATGTCCCACTCGACGTTGAGTCCGTGTGGCACATAGCACTTCAAGAGGTGTATCCAAAAAGTTTCAAGTTTGGAGACCCCCCTGGTGCTAGGTTCACCCCTCCAATGTGGAACAAATTTGTCAATAATTTGGAACTTCGTTCCAGATGGATTTTGGTTGTGGTGGTGTAAGTCGTGTTTAGGAACGCTATGGTTGGTGCGCCCTTTTAGTATGGCTGTGATATGCTCGTTCACTCGTATAGAAAAATTACGGATAGTTCGACCTATATACTGCTTGCCACAAGGGCAAGTGATGAGGTAAACTATGAACTTTGTGGTACATGTTGCAAATTGCTTCATCTTGTATTCCCTTCCAGTTGTGGATGACCTGAAAGTTTCAATTTTGCGGGATTTGCAGACATTAAGTTTGCATACTGTGCATTTTCTGCAGGGGTAGAAGCCTTTAAAGTCATGGAAGAAAGATGGCGTCTTCGGAGGGTCTACTACCCCTGGTGCGATTCTACCCCCTATCGATGGTGCACCTTTATAGATTACTCCAGCCTGGTTGGGGAGTAATGGGCCCAATATTCGGTCGTTTTTAAGTATTTTCCAATGGCTTGAGATAATACTTTTTATTTGTTTGTGTTGGATGGAGTAGTTAGTGAGGAAGGCCCATTTGTGTCTATCATCCGAAGGTCTTTTGGGCTGTTCCACTAGTAGAGATGAACGATCGATATGGGCTACTTTCTGGATCACCTGGTCGATAAGTGTGAAGATGAAGTGTTGGGGCCAATGTGGTTTAGAGAGAGTGCCTATGGGGAGGATTTCACTTTTGCCATAGTTAATGCAGAGGCCTGAGCAGGAACAAAATTCGTCAAATACCTTTTTTATGGTGGACATATCTGATGGGGGGTTGGCTGAGAATATAAGAATGTCATCCGCAAAGAGGGAGGTGCGTAGGACGTGTTTACCAACTTTAATGCCATGTAAGGGAGCTGTTAAGGTTAGATACCTGGATAGGGGCTCTAGGGCGATGTTAAAGAGGAGCGGGGACAGGGGGCATCCTTGGCGTGTACCCTTATGGAGGCGGAATTCATCCGAGAGAAGGCCTGCTGCCACCAGTCTAGCTGCCGGAGCCGTGTTGTCAGAGGACTAGTAGGAACTTGACCTGTCAGCATCGGTGCCTTCCTGTGCGCCTGCGCAGAAGGGTTGCGCCTGCGCAGAAGGGTTGCGCCTGCGCAGAAGGGTTGCGCTACGGCACGCATGGATGCACGATCCTAACACACATGGTTCGCGCTTCCAAACACACAGCTCTGCGGGTCGGTGCATGCGGGTGCGCGATGTACCATAGCGAACATGCATGTGCACGTCGCCATGCGCACAGTGGAAGTTCCTTGGGCAGGCCTATAAAGGTCAGCCTTGTGCATGGTATCATTGCTGTACCTGTGCCTGCCTATTTTGACCCGGATCGACCCTGACCTCACCTTGAACCTCTCCTGTGTTTGACCCTTGGCTAATCTTCTGGACTTCTCTACCTGCTTGACTACCTGTGTTTGACCCCCGGCCTGCTCTTGGAATTTGCCTCTGCCTTACCCCAGTGTTGGAGCTTCAGCCTGATTTCTTCTGCCTGTCTACTCATGTTTGATCCCCGGCCTGGTCTTGGACTTTTGCCTTGTGTTTGACCCTCTGTATCCTCTAAGTGGCTCCAGTCTTCATCTCCAGACTCCTGCCTAGCCAGTTCCAGTGAGGTGTCAGCCACTCAGCATGGATCACTTCTCTATTTGAAGAACCTCCCAGCTCTTCTGCTACCTGCTGGTGACCCGTGATTCTTTGTGCCCAATACCCGCTGTGCCACTTCCAGAGGGTATCATGCGCCCAGCTGCAAGGGGAGCCTCTTTCAGCAACTCGGCCTTGGTGAGTACCTGACAGTACAAACCAGCCATGAGCGAGGCCGACAGAGCTGGTTCTCCCCTTGTGGCGCTTTGTCAGCAAGTTTAAGCCCTTACCCAGGCTGTCCAGAGGCTCCAAGATGGCTACTTTCAGATTGAAGGACATCTTCAGCACCTCACTACTACCCCCGGTCTCGTGGATACCACGTCAGCATCTGCTATTGGAACCTCTTCCCAGCAAGGTCAACCTAACCCTGCTCCCGCAGTTGTAATGACACTTCCTGAACCCAGGGTTCCCACTCCGGAACAGTTTTCCAGGAACCGGAAAAGTTCAGGGCATTTAAAAATGCCTGTCAGTTATACCTAGCCCTCCAACCCAGGACATTTCATGTCGAATCCATAAAAGTGGGATTCATCATCTCCTTGCTATCCGACGAGCCACAATCTTGGGCCCATGATCTTCTTGAGCAAAAGAGTCCCCTTCTCAACTCAGTGGACACTTTCTTTGATGCAATGGGACAATTGTATGATGATCCACAACGCACTGCCACCGCTGAATCCTTTTTGCACACCTTGACTCAGGGAAAGAGACCCGTGGAAGATTATACGGTGGAATTCCGAAAATGGGCAGGAGACAGCAACTGGAATGAGGGCGCTCTCAAATACCAGTATCGCCAGGATCTTTTGGAAATTTTAAAGGATGAATTAGTTCGGGTGGATACTCCAGCCTCCCTAGAAGATCTAATCCAACTTACCACGAAACTTGACAGACGTTTCCGGGAAAGACGCTCCAAGCGTTTCCAGTCGTCCAAACCAGTCTGGATGTTACCTCGGGTCCCTCCTGTTCCTACTCCTTCCATGGTTCCCTCTGCTTCTTCTGACAGGGAGCCTATGCAACTAGGTTTACTTCAGTCTCCACACCCTCCCGATGAAAGACTTTTCCGATGTCAAGCCAACCTTTGCTTGTATTGCGGGGAAGCGGGCCACTTCTTACGCAACTGCCCTGTAAGACCCAGTAAGTTCCGTTCACATTGGGGGGGTCGTGAGAGGGATATGGGCCTATATACTAGAGTTGTCACTGTGTAAGTGGTGTGATAAAGTCACAGCTATATCAGGAAGTAGGATATTGTTGTCATGATGGGAATGTGGAGGAGATAGGTATGGAGGTTTGCATGAGCCCCAGAGGAAAGGGAGAGGGGAGGGGGGATATGTCAGGGGGGGAAACCTGATTAGAAAACAAAACATTCAAACATGCGAACTTCTCTTTTTTCCGCATGGAGTCACTGTGTAGGTCAACTCCCAGGACAGGACCCTAATGATACGACCTTAGAGAGCCCATGGCTGGGTAGAGGGTTCTTGTGAGGCTCCTTCGGGCCATGTATAGGGGGAGGATGGGTTAAGCCATACATAGTGAGGCCAGTAAGGATTGTAGAGCATATTAGAAGACATTTGTAAAAGAACATATTTGATAATTTAACAATGTAACATAGTAACATAGGGCATATTGGTGTACATACCGAAGCCTATATAAAATAGTGATATTTAGCAGGTATAGCTGGTGAGGTGAGAGGAGGAAGAAAAAATAAAAAATAATAAAAGAATTAATGAGATAACGATAATCGTGTGAGTGCATGAGCGCAGACAGAGACAAGTCCTGAAGTGGTGCAGTATGAGCTACCTTAAAGGAATGGTTATCCCAGAACGTAGACTGCGAGTCCATTTTCAGCGAGGGGGGAAGCGATGCTGATCTGGGACTGATGATCTGAAACATTTGGGGGAGTCTTTGCGTGGGCTTCTTTGGTCCAGGGAGCAATTGATAGGAAGAGCTTTTGATGGGGTGTGCGGGTGAGGGTTTGGATGTAGAGACCGCAAATAGGCTTCTGCTTCAGAGGGGTCTTGAAAGGATAGCTGATCGCCGCTTGGTGGCTTGAGACGGAGGGTGGCTGGGAAGGCCAGTGTGAATTTGATCTGTTGTTTAAAGAGTTCTGTGCAAACCTGCTGGAAGGCTTTTCGTTTCTTAGAGACCTCGATTGAGTAGTCGGCAAATATCAGAACCCTTATGCCATCAATTTGGAGTGAGTGGGTTTGTCTGTACTTTTGGAGGATAAGGGCCTTGTCAGAGTAGTTTAGGTATTTAGCGATTATAGGCCGAGGGTTCTTGCTTTCTGTGTTATAGGACCCCATACGGTGGGCACGTTCCACTGTGCAAGAGCCTGGAAGGCCTGGCGCTTCCGGGATGCGTTGTGAGCAAAATTCAGATAGAGCAGGTGCTTGTAGGGATTCAGGTATACCCACGCATCGCAGGTTGCTCCTTCTGGATCTGTTTTCCAAATCGTCAAGTTTTTGGATAATATACTGATCTGACTTGTTCTGTGCTTGTTCTGTGGCCTGGGCCTGGTATATCTCCTCTTCCATGTTGGATAGGTGGTGTTCCAGCCCGTTCAGCCTAGTGGTGTGTTCTCCTAGCTGGGCCTTTATTTGCTTCATCCCCGCGTTTACTGCCTTTTCCACTGAGGCAGAGATCATAGGGGACAGGAGGGCTGCCACAGCCTGCGCTATGCGCTCTGTGCTGTGATCCCCATTATGCTGTGGAGCGGAGGCTTGTGGGGAGAAGGCCTGTGTGAGGGAGGCTTGTGGAGAGGAGAGATGGGGAGGTTGTGGCTGAGCAGAGGAGGCATGTAGGGAGGTATGAGTGGCAGTACAGCCGCTTACCTCCATCTCTGCCATCTGTGAGCCTGTGTATGGCTCCCTGTAGGCCGAGACCGGGGCCTCGATTTGCATCTGGGCCGTTTGCGTGCGGGAGCCGGTTTTCTCCACAAACCGGTCCATAGGCTGGCGGATGTCACCCGGAGGTAGCTGAGGGTGGATGAGGAAGCTCTAGGTAGATTTTACAGGCAGATTCGGTCTGTAATGCAGGAACTGAGGAGAGGAGCAGCTACTCCATGCGGCGCCGGAACCGTAAGTCAAAGTGACAGCAGAAAGTATCCAAAAAATCTCTAATCTTATTCCCAGTGCACTACATTGTGGCCTCATTATACACACTGGCTCCCCAGTGGTGGTGAGCAAAATAAATCAGCTTGCAGGAAAAAAATTCATTTTTTTTTGGCTTTATAAATTCAATTGTTGCTGCAGCAGATTCTAAACATGGTACAGATCTGCCACTTTACAGTTAGACTAAGGGGACCCCCCTGGCACTATATTGGAAGGAATTTTTCATTTTTAGGCTTTCAATTTAAAAATGACATTTTTCACAAACTTTTTTTTTATTGATCCATGTCCCCCAGGGCAGAACCCGGACCCCTATAACCATTGTATGCCTAATTACTTGAATTTAAGCCTTCAAAATTGGCACTTTTGATATTTGACGTTCGGGTCCCATTGACATTAATGGGGTTCGTTATTCGGGTCTGAACGTACGCGGTGTTCAGACGTTCTGGTCCGAACCAAACAGGGGTCCATTCGGCCCATCCCTACTCACCAAAAAATGTTGTTATTGTGTTAAAGCTTTCACTCATGGTCAAAGAACTCTCATTTAACCCAAATCATATCTGAGAGATATTAATTCTCAAATATAGTATACGGGAAAAAGACTGCATGTGAGGTCGTCATATGTCTGGTCAAGCATGTGGTGCCAAAGTGGCTGCTGTTGTGGCCATGCTTGATCTGCTTCAGACATAGGTTGTAATGATGCGATCTGCTGCACACGTGTCCAAAAAGGCCGACACCAAGGAACTTTTCAAAATCAGTGGGGAGTCAGCAGCGCCCTGCACCTGCGGAACTCTGCGTTGTGATGCAGTAGGGTGGCTGCCCTTAAGCTGCCCCCTAGAGGACATCCTGCCTTGTTGGAGTTGTGCCTCCTCCTCCTCTATTCTATCAGGCACCCAAGTAGAGTCAGTGACCTCATCATCCCCTCCCTCCTCGTCACTGGAGCAAACTTGGCACTCTGCTGCAGCTGTGGGAATATGACTGCCAGTTTCTTGGCCTTCTTGGGCACCCCCTCTCTCTAGGCTCACATTTCTCCCTTCCTCAACCTGGGAACCAACATCAGAGCCTTCAAATCGCTGGTCATCTTCCAGCAGCATGTACCCGAGACTGTGGTCAAATAGTTCGGGGGACTCCTCTGTGCATGATGGTTGGGCTATGGAAGGAGTGACTGTGGACAAGGAGCCGGTGGAATAGGCCGCTTTGGCAGCTGCATAGGAAGGATAACTACTTTGAGCTTGGGGGACAGAGGACGAGGAGGATGGGGAGGATGAGGAGGATGAGGAGGATGAGGACGGCTTTGTTATTCACTCCACCAACTCTTCTGCATGTTCTGGCTCAATAACATGGCCAGCAGCAGAAAAAAAGGACAAGTGTGCCCCACGGCCACTGGCAGAGGATGCACCATGTCCATGACCAGAACTGTTGACTGTAGACACATAGCCTGCTTGCCCTCTTTTAGTGGCCTGCTGTGAGCATCTGTCTCTCCTTGGTGGCCTTCTGGACATGATGTATATTTTGTTTTGCAACACCGCACTACACTGTATTGTGTTACAATTTTTGATCTAATATTTCACAGCAGGGCCCGTTCCTGCGCTCAACAAGAGTATCTGTGAGGGGTTACAGTGTTGTGACACCACCACCACTGCCTAAGAGCCAATTTTTCTGCCCCTGTTTAACAGGGCATGTAATTACAATTCTAGATACAATATTTGGCAGCAGGGCCCGTTCCAGCGCTCACCAAGAGTAACTATGAGAGCTTACAGTGTTCTGGTACCACCAACACCTAAGGCCCAATTTTACGCAGAGTGTATACGGCAGGCTGTATAGTATATACAGGCGGTCCTCTATTTTCAAACATCCGACTTACAAATGACTCCTACTTACAAATGGAGGGAAACAACAGGAAGTGAGAGGAAATCTACCCCTAGGAAAGGAAATTCTCTCCTGTAAGAGTTAGTATGGGAAAAAGGTGTCTCCACTGATGCTTTATCACCAATCCTTTTTTCCCTAATAACCCCAAATTTGCAAAATCCAATTGGCATTGGAACAGAAAGTGAGGTGAAATCTTCTGAACAAGGGCACAGACAGCAAAAAAAATGTTACAGGGGTGATAACCCTGCCCTATATTATCCAAAAAGCTTAAACATTAATTTTGGGGCTGGAGCTACACTTACAAAATGTACCTGTTCCAAATTACAAACAGATTCAACTTAGCAACATACCTACAGTTCCTATCTTGTTTGTAACCCGGGGACCGCCTGTACACTGCTGTTCAGAGTATATAGAGCCTGGGGGCCCCCAAGCCTTTTTTTTTTATTTGGGTGTGGGGTTCCCCTTAATATCCATACCAGAGCCAAAGGGCTCATTAATGAGCTGGGGGGGGGGGCAACATTACATTACAGCCGCAAGCAGCTTTAAAATGACTTTTTTCCTTTAGAAATGTCATTTTGTGCAGGAACTGTTTTAAACACGGGAAACCCACGCCACTTTACAGGCATACTATAGACACCCCCCAGGTACGATATTTAAAGGAATATTTCACTTTTATTTTTTCACTTTAAGCATTATTAAAATCACTGCTCCCGAAAAAAACCATCAGTTTTTAAAATGTTTTTTTCATTGATACATGTCCCCTGGGGCAGGACCCGGGTCCCCAAACACTTTTTAGGACAATAACTTGCATATTAGCCTTTAAAATTCACACTTTTGATTTTTCACGTTCGAGTCCCATAGACTTTAACGGGGTTTGCGTGTTCGCACAAATTTTTGGTCTGTTTGCATGTTCTGCCGCAAACTGAACTGGGGGGTGTTCGGCTCATCCCTATCTGGAAGACTCTATGGGGGTTGATTTACTAAAACTGGAGAGTTCAAAGTCTGGTGCAGCTCTGCATAGAAACCAATCAGTTTCCAGTTTTTTTTGTCTTAATTGAACAAGCTGAAGTTAGAAGCTGACTGGCTACCGTGCACAGCTTGACCAGATTTTGCACTCTACTCTAGTTTTAGTAAACCAAGCCCAATGTCTTTTTAAATTAACATTGTATTGCCCAGGAAGATACTGTATATTCACATATCACACCTCAGAAATGTGTGTTTATGCAAAACATCTGCACCATTACTCCATCAGATTTTTTTTCTTTTTTACTGTTATAAATCAGAGAGCAATATACAATGAAGCTTTGTTTACTGGTGTAAAGTAGGTACCATGAGCATCTGTTGCTGTGTTTAGCACTGATCCTTAGAGATCAGCTTTTATGGATGGCACGTCTTTCTGCTGTTCTATGAAAATGTGCCAGGTAGTCAATTTCCAAATAAATTATAGTAGATTCTGTGGATTCAGTTTGGGGGTATGCCCTGCATTTATACAGAGTCTGTTTAGTTCTCACTGTCACAAAAGACCTACATTAATAGCAGTGATATATTAAGATTAATGTGTCGCTTCTTTCAAGGATTACATGCTCATCCGCGGCTCTCCATAAAATAGAGTGCATTTGTATAAAATAAGGAACACTGCATCCATATTTTTCAGCTTAATTAAAAACCTTTCATCTTTTTTATAGTCACTTATCCACACCTGTAAGACGTAAAAACGAACAACAAATTTTCAGATAACAAGGTTGTGCTCTGTTTATTGCATAGATGAACAGTGTCGCACTCAATTTAAATTAATTTTAAAGTATCCACCTAAATCATATTACATGCTATGCTTAAAGAAGAAGTCACGCTTGCTTTTCTTTAATGTCCCTTGTCCACCCAGGGGACAAAGTACTTGTAGTACTTTTCCATCTTTCTACATACTGTCTGCATGGTCAGACACCCCCTATGGCTGTCTGACTACATAGCTAGCAGGAAAATGTATAAGACAATTTTAGAAAATGAAGCTTGTCTCTGGCTCAAATCCCTTGCCTGAAATAGGTGCCATTACTGGAAATGCAGAGGGAAAGGGGCATATCAACTAAAATATGCTTGGCTCATACAGCCCATGTCTCTCCTGCACAATTCCTCTGCTATACATCGGACCTGAGCCCAGACCCAACTGCCAGCTATTCTGGGAAGATAGCCAAGAGTAGTAGTTGGCTTGTGTTGCTGTAGGCCTGTGTTTTTGTGAATTACACCACTTGTCTACAGAGCAGTCATTCACAACAACTCAAGTTGACAGCTAATGCTCTAATATCACTTTCCTGGAAAAGCTAGTGAATGAATGAATAAATGAATGAATGATTTGTAAAGCGCTGCAAATGCGAACTGAATCGCCTCAAGGTGCTAGATGCATTCGCTGTTGTCAGCTTCTTAGAAAAGGAAGGTCTTTAGTTTTTTCCTGAAGGCCTGATGGTTTACTTCCATGCGGATGTAGGTCGGAAGAGCGTTCCATAGCCGGGGTCCTTGGACTGCGAATCTTCGTTCTCACTTTGCTTTGTAGCGGTATTTGGGAATGATGAGGAGGTTTTGGTTAGCTGATCGAAGACTGCGATTAGGTGTGTAGTGTTTTATTTTCTCCCGGAGATATAGCGGAGCGTTTCCTTGTATGCATTTGT
Source organism: Lithobates septentrionalis (assembly GCA_037952835.1). NCBI lineage: Eukaryota > Metazoa > Chordata > Amphibia > Anura > Ranidae > Lithobates > Lithobates septentrionalis. The sequence continues at coordinate 2,323,414 of JBBDGP010001471.1, read as the reverse complement.
GGGTGAGGCAGAGGGTCTTGAATGTGATCCGATTCTTTACGGTTAGCCAGTGTAGGCTCTTTAGGGATGGGGAAATGGATTCCCAGGTTTTTTTTCCTGTTAACAGTCTTGCCGCCGTGTTTTGGATGAGTTGCAAGCGCAAGCTGATATTGGGGTAATCCTACGTAGAGCGAATTTGCGTAGTCAAGTCTGGAATTGATGATTGTTCCAACAACTGCCGCTTTGTCCTCTTCTGGGATGAAGGGGATGAGTCTACGTAGCAGGCGGAGGAGATGGTGGGATCCGCTAACTACTGATCCTATTTGTGCATCCATTGTCATTCCTGAGTCAAAGATGACTCCGAGACTCTTGGCTTTGGTGCTTGGAGAGATGGTCTGTCCGAGGATGGTCGGAGGTGTCCAAGGAATCTTAGTTTTGGAATTTTTGTTAGCGTGTAGGAGAAGAAGTTCTGTTTTTGATCCGTTGAGTTTGAGGGAGCTAATGGTCATCCAGTCATCTATTAAAGTGAGGCATTTCTCTAATTGCTGATGAAGGTCTTTTTGTCCGGTGATGCAAAGGTAGAGTTGAGTGTCATCAGCGTATGAATGGAAGCAGAGGTCCGTTTTCCTGATGATATTGAGGAGTGGGCGGATGTAGATGTTGAATAGCACTGGTGACAAGGGTGAGCCCTGAGGGACTCCACAGGAGATTGCCCGGGTTTCCGAGGTGAATGCTTCTAGTTTCACTATCTGAGAGCGATTCTCTAAGAAGGATGCAAACCATTTTAGAGCAGAATCTGTAGCTCCTGCTACTTCTGCGAGGCAGACAAGTAAAATATTGTGGTCCACTGTATCGAATGCTGCGCTGAGGTCTAGTGGATGGGTCAAGGCTCAGTCTTTCATTTTAGAACAAAGAAGTCTTTTCAGTACATGGCAGATGGTAGAAGGGTAAAGCAGAAGAGGCACAGGGCAGGAAGATTTAATGACAGAGCTGAAGAATTCAGCCTTGGTGGTGAATTCAGTGCTGACTATAGGTCTCCCATTGGCATGCCCATCAATTGGGCACCAGCCGGGGTGTAGCTACAGCACACAGAGAAAAAAATATTGTTTTATTTGCAAATCACTGTAGAAATCAAAGCAGGGCCATGCTATGTGCACAGGGTCCTCTACGGTTTTTTTCAACTTCTGGTTATAATTCTTCTTTAATTTACATATATTATGAATTTCAAGTAGACAATTTATTTTTAAAAATGTGTTTTCCAAGCAATACATAGTAATGCTAAAGCATTAGTAAAGCCTAAATGAGCCATACAGTATATGTAGTTTTTGGTGACACTACTATTTGGTCCCGCTCAACAGTTCTCTTCACTCATTTCCTGCTTGGCTGTAATAAAGCTAATGTAGGCAGGACCAGCCTGTAACTCCAATCACTTTTCTAAGCTGCTGAAGGAAAAAGTTGTGTTAGTATAGATCACTCAGTTAAGTGGCAGCAGGGTAACAATGCAGTAAATAATTTTAAATGCAGTTCACATCATTCAATGAGGAAGGAAGTGGACTATGAGAACTCCTTGTTGCAGGATCAATTGGAATAAACAATGTTTGGGCTGTTTTTGATTGGACCTACACTTTAAACTTTTCTAGGTCATTTAGTACTAAAGATGTTTCATACACCTGCACCAAAAAAGCCTAAGGTGGAAAACTGGTAAATCTATTATTGTATGTATTACTGTATTGCTACGCGTTATCTCTGCCTCATTCATTTTTCTTTATTTTTGAACTTATTACCTAGCCAAAATACAGGTTTAGTCAATTGTTGTACTGTATTCAGGGGATTCATGTGGTTTCATATTTTCATATAAAACTAATAAGGATAGAACCCGCACTGTGGAGAAAAATAAATACAATTGTTAAAAAAAATTTGTAAATAAATATTGAATAAATACAAAATGTACACAGAGGCGGCTCTTTAATTAGGCAAATTAGGCAATTGCCTTAGGCCTCGCCCCCACAAGGGCCTCGCGGGCTGCGGCTGCCTAATTTGCCTGACAAGATGGGACCGTGAGTGCAGGAAATAACCCCCATGACGTGACCGTGTTGTAAACAATGCAAGCCGGCAGTGTGTGGTGATGAGCGAGCCGAGCGCAGCACGACTGACGCTGCCGCCGGCACCGCCTGTGTGAGCTGAATGACTGTGAGCCTCCGCGGACTGCTCTCGGCTCAGTCAGTCGGGTCAGGCTGCATCCTCCAATAGCATGCTCCACCGCCGCGGCGCCGTCCTCTTAGCCTGTCCCCCCTAGTGCATGGCGGCGGGAGTTGTAGTTTTTCACAGCACAGACAGCCACCTCTGCCTCTGGTGCCTGTGCTGTGCAGAGACTACAACTCCCAGATTGCACTGCAGCCTGCAGGGAGCTTGAAGAAATCACCTGTCCAGCTTCTCATGCTGCCTGTAGAAGAATAGGGGACCGAGGAGCAGGTATAGTGTACTGTACACTCACATCCCTACTAAATGCTGTCTGTACGTTACCCTGTCTTCTATGGTCTCATGGTCATGGTCTTTACCCTGTCTGTCCCCAGCACCCTGTCTGTCCCCAGCACCCTGTCTGTCCCCAGCACCCTGTCTGTCCCCAGCACCCTGTCTGTCCCCAGCACCCTGTCTGTCCCCAGTACCCTGTCTGTCCTCAGCACCCTGTCTGTCCTCAGTACCCTGTCTGTCCCCAGCACCCTGTCTGTCCCCAGCACCCTGTCTGTCCTCAGTACCCTGTCTGTCCCCAGCACCCTGTCTGTCCCCAGCACCCTGTCTGTCCCCAGTACCCTGTTTGTCCCCAGCACCCTGTCTGTCCCCAGTACCCTGTCTGTCCCCAGTACCCTGTCTGTCCTCAGCACCTTGTCTGTCCTCAGTACCCTGTCTGTCCCCAGTACCCTGTCTGTCCCCAGCACCCTGTCTGTCCCCAGTACCCTGTCTGTCCCCAGCACCCTGTCTGTCCCCAGCACCCTGTCTGTCCCCAGTACCCTGTCTGTCCTCAGCACCCTGTCTGTCCTCAGCACCCTGTCTGTCCTCAGTACCCTGTCTGTCCTCAGCACCCTGTCTGTCCTCAGCACCCTGTCTGTCCCCAGTACCCTGTCTGTCCCCAGCACCCTGTCTGTCCCCAGCACCCTGTCTGTCCCCAGCACCCTGTCTGTCCTCAGTACCCTGTCTGTCCCCAGCACCCTGTCTGTCCCCAGCACCCTGTCTGTCCCCAGTACCCTGTCTGTCCTCAGCACCCTGTCTGTCCTCAGCACCCTGTCTGTCCTCAGCACCCTGTCTGTCCCCAGCACCCTGTCTGTCCCCAGTACCCTGTCTGTCCCCAGTACCCTGTCTGTCCCCAGCACCCTGTCTGTCCCCAGTACCCTGTCTGTCCCCAGCACCCTGTATGTCCCCAGTACCCTGTCTGTCCCCAGTACCCTGTCTGTCCCCAGTACCCTGTCTGTCCCCAGTACCCTGTCTGTCCCCAGCACCCTGTCTGTCCTCAGTACCCTGTCTGTCCCCAGTACCCTGTCTGTCTTACGGTCTGTCCCCAGTACCCTGTCTGTCTTACGGTCTGTCCCCAGCACCCTGTCTGTCTCACGGTCTGTCCCCAGCACCCTGTCTGTCTCACAGTCTGTCCCCAGCACCCTGTCTGTCTCACGGTCTGTCCCCAGCACCCTGTCTGTCTCACGGTCTGTCCCCAGCACCCTGTCTGTCTCACAGTCTGTCCCCAGCACCCTGTCTGTCTCACGGTCTGTCCCCAGCACCCTGTCTGTCTCACGGTCTGTCCCCAGCACCCTGTCTGTCTCACGGTCTGTCCCCAGCACCCTGTCTGTCTCACGGTCTGTCCCCAGCACCCTGTCTGTCTCACGGTCTGTCCCCAGCACCCTGTCTGTCTCACGGTCTGTCCCCAGCACCCTGTCTGTCTCACGGTCTGTCCCCAGCACCCTGTCTGTCTCACGGTCTGTCCCCAGCACCCTGTCTGTCTCACGGTCTGTCCCCAGCACCCCGTCTGTCTCACGGTCTGTCCCCAGCACCCCGTCTGTCTCACGGTCTGTCCCCAGCACCCCGTCTGTCTCACGGTCTGTCCCCAGCACCCCGTCTGTCTCACGGTCTGTCCCCAGCACCCCGTCTGTCTCACGGTCGGTCCCCAGCACCCCGTCTGTCTCACGGTCTGTCCCCAGTACCCTGTCTGTCTCACGGTCTGTCCCCAGTACCCTGTCTGTCTCACGGTCTGTCCCCAGTACCCTGTCTGTCTCACGGTCTGTCCCCAGTACCCTATCTGTCTCACGATCTGTCCCCAGTACCCTGTCTGTCTCACGGTCTGTCCCCAGCACCCTGTCTTTCTCACGGTCTGTCCCCAGCGCCCTGTCTGTCTCATGGTCTGTACCCTGTCTCAGTGCTGTGTCTTGGCCTAGGCCAACAAGGCCCAGGCCTAGAAAGGCACTTTGCAGGGGCGGCAAAAAAGCCACCCCGCACAAAAAAAGTCCCCCCCGACCCATCATCCCGAATCCCAGCTCCCGCAGCCGCCTCCTGCACAAATACAGCCCAGGCAGGCGGGCGGGCAGCCGGCTTGCTGTATGTAGCGCCGCACTTGTAAATATTATGGGCATGCTTGGCCGGGGGGGACTGGTGCCACCATAAGCGGCCGGTGAATCTCCAGACCGGCTGCACGTAATTTGTCCCTTGGCAACATTTGATCGGCACAGTGGTGGCATTTGAGGGGCATAGTGAGGCTGCATTTGATTGGGCACAGTGAGGCTGCATTTAATTGGGCACAGTGAGGCTGCATTTGATTGGGCACAGTGAGGCTGCATTTGATTGGGCACAGTGAGGCTGCATTTGATTGGGCACAGTGAGGCTGCATTTGATTGGGCACAGTAAAATCACTTTTTGCATACTTGTTGTTACATTAAACAGGTTATGTGCAAGAATATGTTGTAAAATGATTTTCTTTTTGTTTTATACTTTGTTGACAAATTTATTTCACATTTAAGAGACAGCACCGAGGATAATGAGCAAGTGTGTGTGTGTGTGTATATATGAGAGATATCCTATGTTTAATGATATTTGAATAAAGAATAATTGGTCAGAGAAAATTATGGAAACTGTGAGTTTGTAGGATTTAAAGCTGTTAATATATGCATTCATACAGTTCATTTTTATCACCTATATTATTTTTCCCATTATGGGAGTTAGTGGGGCCTCATGTCTAAGTTTTGCCTAAGGCCTCACAAAGTCTAGAGCCGCCTCTGAACGTACATATATGTGTGCGTTTACACACACACACACACACCCATGTACATAGCAGTAGGGCTGCCACTGTAGTGCAAGGTGAGTACCCCAAAAGATGCGACAATAGAAAATTTTAAAATAAGCGCTGCCCCTCTAAATCATGAATATACTTATACTCGCATCAAATATGTGTCATGTGACAACATGTATAGCAAAGTGCCAATCAAGTGCAAAAAAATGCATTCAATAAAGTTCAAAAAAAGGTGCAAAATAAAGTGCAATCAATAAAGTTCTTTAAGTGTGAGGTATAGGGCTGGTGACACGTGGTTGTAATCTTGGTGACTTCCTGTGCTCCCTTCCTGGGTCCCCACTCACCAAATGAAGATGATAAATACGCCTGTGTATATCAAGATGGTGTCTCCTGTCCAGCAGATATATGGGTTGATTGTGCCTCAGACAATGGGATCTCCTCTCCTCCACCACTTGATGTAGATCCTACATACTTTACTTAAGCTGGGGTGTCAGTCACTCACTTGGTGGGGTGCAAATCTCGCACACTTCCTCCACCTCTCCTTCCTCAAGATTGTCGGGTGGGCGTGGTCTTGGGCTGGGGATTGGGGTAATTCCTGCTTCAGGCTGGTGACTTGGGGGGGTCCTGGGATCCTCTGACTGTTGTCTGAGTCTTTTCTCCCCAAATTTCAGTTCCGGGTATTCACGTACAGTTTTGTCTCATGCATGGGATAGATTCAGTTCACCTCCTTAATGATAATCCAGGTATCCCACCAGCCCTGGGGTCTGACTGTTAGCTATACATTCTGTTAGCATGTATCTAAAGGTTTCTTTGTCAGTGTTGGCAGGTGTTGGAGGAAGGTCACCTACCAGAGGTGTGTCTTTTCCCCAGTTGTCAGGGAAGTGGGGTAAGCAGACATCTCTGGGTGGGGGGTAAGAATCCCAGCTGGTGACTAGGAGACACTGAGCGGTGTCTTACCTCACCAGTAACATCTGTCCCATCGTGGCTACAGGACGACACTCTTCTCCTCTTAATTCGCTGAGCTTGGTTACCATTCCATGTTGCCAGCACACAGAACAAACACTTTCCCATCCTGGACTGTTCTCACTCCATGCTCCTCTCCATTCAGGTAATGGGTCACAGCTTCTCCCCAGCCAATGAGAACAGAGGGGTGTGGACTGTGGAAGGCAAAGTGGAAGCCCAGTATTGGAGCGTGGCTGTGAGGCCCTAGGGCAGATCGAAACTGGAGTTTGTGGAGGATATGATAATGAGACAGGGAGGCTGCATGGGCCCCCTGGAGCTAGGGGCGGGGTTGCGATTGTTACCCCTGCAACCCCTTATGCCTTATGCTATGCCCATTGTGGTGGACCCACATTGGATCTATAGTCTATGAGAAGACACAGAGGCAGGGGGACACCTTAAGTTCATCCAAAATAGGTTTAGGGGTATATACAGAAGGTTCAGTAGATGGCCTAGAGTTGCCTACCTTAATTGCTGTACCCCTAATATCACAAGTACCCTTTGTTGATTGAATCGACAATACTTAGTCAGCAATCAAACAAATGGTTGTTCAATGGATCATATTGCATATACAGAGGAAGAGAGGAGGGGAGAACCCCCAAAAAAGATGGTCCGCTCAAGAACAAGCTAGTGTAAACCTAAATAACTTTATTTGTGTCACAATAGATACAGAACAACTATCCAAAAACCATGTATTAAAAAATAGGACAAGGGTCCTATATTGCACAGGTGGCCACCACAACATTCCACATACACCTATCGCTCATGCACTCGCACACATGTGAATCATTATGGAGGAGACCCGGGTCTATTCAAAATTTCATGAAGTTCCTGGATAGGGTTAAAATAATTGAGTATTGAGCCTTCGGTCTTTCCTCAGTAAAGTGCAAATGCTGGTGATTGATGAAATTCTATCCAGATATAATTAAAGAAACCAACTGTAAATACATATGTCAAAGCCACATGGGGAAATGGGAAGTCCCGGTATTATCAGCTAAGTAGCGGCAAACCAAAGGGCAAGTTCACATCTTATGCAAGAAAGACAGACGGTGAATAGCCATAGACCGTGTATCTCCTATGTGTTGGAGTACTACTTAGCTCACCGTTTGACGTCTTCAGTGGAGGAATGGTGAAGCCCGAGGGAACTGATGGTAGCCGCGCTGGTGTGGTGTGGGGGAGCGTTCATGCAGTGTGTTTGTCTGTTGCAGGTATGAGCTTTCGTTTCCGGATTTTCCCCCGAGGGGATGTACGGTGAGTCACAGGGTTCAGACGTTCAGACGCTCCGCGCTTGATCTATCAGATGGTAGGAAGGAGCGCTCCGTCTCAGTGTCCACCGCAAGGCTCAGCCCAATATCCGAGAGTCAGTCGGGATCTTCACATATGATGAAAGGGGTTTCTTCATCGATGTGTGGAGGTCTATGTCCCACCTGTGCATGGGTTAGACGCTTACGCGTTTCGCTTGTTGCCAAGCTTCTTCAGAGCAAAAGTGGTGCCCCCGGCTAAGTGCTTAAATAGCCTTATGGCCAGTATTCAATATCCTGCAATTATAGCTAGCACCTGGGCACCAAAACCTAACCCTAATTTGCATTCACCAATTAGTGCAGTCACACTCATGCATACAGCTGTGTTACAAATTTAGACAGAACATTAGTAGTAGTGGGTTCATAAAGATTCTCCAATCTAATCGGCTTATGTATGGTCAGGGTTTTATGTCCTATTGCTATTGCCATTGTGGAGAATAAACATAGCTTGTTATACAGTTGCTATTGATATACAGAGCCCCTAATCAAAGGGTACTGCGGTTTCAATCTGATCGGCTAATGTATGGCCATGTGATGGACACAATATAGAAGGAGAGAACAGATCGTCATCTCATCTGGTTATATTTCACACATTGGATACTGCCATCTATGTGGAAGACAGAGGCGCTGTTCATAAACCGAATTGTATGCAATCTGTTGTCCACAAATGGTGTCAATCTCAATCGGGAGAAGATGTGGACTTTCAACATGAGATTTTTAAATCTCTGAGTGAACATAATTGAAGTATTTTACTGTTAATTTATTGCTCCAAAAAAGGAGACAGATTGAATTCATTGTTCAATCCGGAAGGCTGCATACTATTTAAATAGAAAATCCACATCTTCTCCACGTTTATGGGGCAAGTTAAGTTTGTATATGCCCTTAACCTTAAGGCCATCTGGTTTACCCTCATGTTTTTCGAGGAAATGCAGGGATAGAGGCCGATCGTCGTCCTTGTTAAGGATGCTCTGGATGTGCTCGCCAGTTCTGACTCTCAATTCTCTTTTGGTCTTGCCAACATAGATGAGACCGCACGGGCAAGTCAGCATGTAAATTACCCGTGTGGTTGTACAGTTAATAAAACTGTTGATTTTAAACTGTCTTTTACTGTCAGAACTGGCGAACACATCCGTTCTATCCACATACCTACATACATGACACCTACCACATCGGTACATGCCCTTAATGGGTGGAAGATCAGTCAGCCAGTTTCATTTTTTGGGGCAGTTGTGCTCTGAATGTACCAGACGGTCCCTCAGGTTTGTTGCTCTACGTGCAGTGAGCAAAGGTTTTTTGCTAACAAGATTTCCCAGGATGGGGGCCTCAGACAAGATGTGCCAATGACGGCCCAAAATCTCCTTAATTTGGTCCCACTGTGCACCAAACTTCGTAATGATCCTTAGGGGGGGTGATTTGAGGTTTTTTCCTTCTCTTTTTTAGTATGGTTCATCAATAGGGATGATCTATTTGTTTGTAGTGCTCTTTTTTTAGCACGTCTGATACATGTATGTGAGTAGCCCCTGTCGCGAAATCTCCCATAGAGCTCATGCATTTCCCTGTGAAAGTCACCTTCCTCCGTGCAGTTCCTTCTTGCACGGAGGAACTGACCCACTGGAATACCTTGTTTGAGTGGGATAGGATGATGGCTTGATGCCAATAGCAATGAATTGGCTACTGTATCTTTTCTGAAGGTTTTGGTATGTAATTTGTCATCTTTTACAAATACAGTGAGATCCAGAAATGACAGACTATTAGCATCATACGTATATGTTAATTTGATGTTACGGTCATTGTCATTAAGCTCATCGATAAATCGTGTCAATTCAGCCGGTGAGCCGTCCCAGATCATGATCACGTCATTGATGTACCTCAGCCACAAGCGACAGTGGCTGAGGTACATCGGTGAGGGATACACGCATTCAGATTCCCAGAGGCCAAGATGCAGGCAGGCGTATGAAGGGGCCCATGGGGCACCCATCGACGTGCCTCTGATTTGTTTGTAGTATATCCCAAGAAACTGGAAATAATTGTTTTCAAACATAAATTGCAATAGGTCGATGATAAATTCGTTTTGCCCTGCCAGTAATGGAAATTTGCTGTCTAGAAAGAATTGTGTTGCTCTTAGCCCCCATCTATGCGGAATTGATGTATATAGCGACTCTACATCGACTCCAACAAGTAACATCCCCCTTGGTATAGATATGTCCTCCAGTCGCCCCAGAACATCCCGTGTATCCTGAGCAAATGATGGTAGTTCATGTACAAGTTCTTTAATCAGTGAGTCCACGTATTTCCCGACCCTCTCAAGGGGACCCTTGACAGCCGATACTATCGGTCTCCCTGGAGGGTCGGTGATGGACTTATGTAGTTTGGGAATGGTGTATAGGGTGGGAGTGTTAAAGTCACTAACACTAAGATATTTACATTCTTTTTTGATGATTAAGCCTGCTTCTTGAGCTTCATGAAATTTTGAATAGACCCGGGTCTCCTCCATAATGATTCACATGTGTGCGAGTGCATGAGCGATAGGTGTATGTGGAATGTTGTGGTGGCCACCTGTGCAATATAGGACCCTTGTCCTATTTTTTAATACATGGTTTTTGGATAGTTGTTCTGTATCTATTGTGACACAAATAAAGTTATTTAGGTTTACACTAGCTTGTTCTTGAGCGGACCATCTTTTTTGGGGGTTCTCCCCTCCTCTCTTCCTCTGGATCTATAGTCTGCCAGATGTAAACAAATGTGTATCTTTTTTATCAGGCTACTTTCGATCCATTACACTTAGGTCTGGACATAGGTCCATTTATGTTTGCCTGTCCATAGATCTGTATGGAACTTCCATTTAGATATGCCTGAAAAACTAACAGGCAGACCTGATCGGAAAGCTCATGTTAAAGGGTTCTGATTCCTTCCTCAGAAGACTATAAAAAATCTGTACAAATTTCATATACAGTAGATTCAGGTTGCCCCAGAAATCACAAAATAATTTTACTTCCCAAACCTAATGGTGGGGACAGTGCTCCCAACCTTACTCTATCTTAGAGTCAGTATTTATTAGCATAATTGACTAGATACAGCACCAGACTTCCAAAACCTGAGTTACTTTAGAACAATATCTTAACTTAATGTATTTACAATCTCTATCCTGGGTAGATTCCCTTCTGCAGAAAGCTGTGTCTACCCTCCCAACTTTCAATAAACAACTACTTGCTATTTGAGACCATACAATCACTCACTTGCCCATTTCTTTCTTTACTGACCCTATGGCTCCAATTTTTGATAAGCCAGCACTCACTTAATGGTTCTATATTCAGTATTTGAACCATATCCTGTTACAGGATGGTACAAGCTTTACAATGTAGTACTCTGCCTACCCTTCAGTATAATCAACCATATCAATGGTTTGCTCACCATCACCAACAATTGAATTTATTGTCTGACATCCTTGCATACTTATTTTTAAAGGTACCACCCCCCAATCACAATGTATCTGTCAGGAACCATGAATCAGACTGAGACAGAAGTGCAGTAAAAATCACACTATTTAATAAAATGGTAAAATGGTATAAATAGAGCAAACATAGTCAAAACATAACCAGAGTTTGGTAACCAGGAGGGGTAGTCAGAACAAGCCAGAGAAACAAGAGTCCAAAGATCACTGAAGTCGAGTGCAGCAAACAGGATCAGGAACCAGAAGGGAAGTCAGCCAAGCAAAAGTCTTTCACAGGAAAACACAGCAGAGAGAATCCGGATATGTTGACCAAGGCAAAGGCACTGAAGATCTGATCCAAGGAGTTTATATAACCAGCAGCTCTAGCTGATGAGCAGGAAATGAAGACCAGGTGAGTCACTGTGGAAGGAAGAGATTTTGGCAATTAACCATCAGCTGAGCACAGAGCTCTGAGAAGGAACGGCTGAGCCCAGCCCTGACAGTTTCACACATCAATAATACTCCTTTTCAGCTTGCATACTTTAATCCAGTAAAATGTACAGAAATTTGGGGGAGAGTGAAAGGGACCATGACAGACCCAGCAGACTGGGAGAAGGTCTATATTCTTTCAGAAAAAATATATATAGCAAGAAAAGTACAAGAAAAGAGTTTGACAATTTCCACTTGCCAGTGTAGATGCCCAGCTGCCCCCCATCTTTTCTACTCCATTTTCCAGATTGTAGCTGAGATGCTAGATAAAAACCAGTAATATAACTAATAATTGGTGGGGATGCTCCCCTATCTAACAATTCTGGACCCATATTTTATAAATCTACACTAGAGTGACAGATACCATAATACAATAAACCCCTTTAATCACTTTACTCTCCATTTTTCCCAGTATGATTACATCTATAAAAAAGTCCTCCTGCACCATTTTCTTACTGATTCAAGAGCAATTGTTCTCAAATATTGGTGCTTGATGCAAATACCCTCTATTCGGCAATGGGTTGTGAAAATGGATTTCATTATGCACCTCATGAGCCTGGTTACTGTGGAACATGAATGTGTAGATCATTACATTCTCACTTGGGTCACTTAGAAAGTTTTATGACATTCACAAGAGTTCTGGGACATGCTATTCAATTAAACTATTTCTCTTACTGCCTGGCTGTGGCAGGCATGAGATGGGAAAACTCTTTCACTCCCTCCCTTCATCCCTTTTCCTTTTAGGTCCCCTTCACCCCCCCCCCCTTCCTTTCTTGTTATTTCCGCTCTATCTATCTTGTTTTCTTTTGTCCATTATTTTTCACTATCCCCACACCTTTTCTTTATTTCATCAATGTGACGCAATACTACATTATATTATAGGATTTTAAATATCAATCACACAAATTGAATTGCATATTGCATTTACTGTAAACTACCTTGCCTTAACTGCAAAATATTACAAAAATTAGACTGAACCCCAAAAAAAACACAAAGTAAAAATCAAGAAACCCTCAAAATAAATACAAACTACAAACTACTCCTGCCATCTGAGAATTCAGACAGCACACTTCCTGGTTCCTCAGATAATCTTGCTTTGTGTATTATTTCTGCTGTACCTTGAACCCTTTGCTCCTCCTACAAATGTCCTAATCATGGGGACTGAAACCTGGCACTAGCATGCAGTGAAACCCATATCCACCCTCAGGGGCTCTGGTTAAGACCAGTTAGTGCTTAGCACCCGTGTCTCAGGTCAGCCTACTCGTGTACTTATGCTGCTGGTTGATGTGAACCTCTCTACTGCTATAGCTACTGGCTTCTGAGCCTGACCCCTTACCGTGATACCTTCTGAAACAAAAGTCCTTTTTTACGGGAAATCTTGCAGCAAAAAAAAAAAAATGCTATGGATGGGACAGCAGCTAAAAATGACTGCTCTGATACAGTATCTCACAAAAGTGAGTACACCCCTCACATTTTTGTAAAATATTTTATTATATCTTTTCATGTGACAACACTAAAGAAATGACACTTTTCTACAATGTAAAGTAGTGAGTGTACAGCTTGTATATCAGTGTAAATTTGCTGTCCCCTCTAAATAACTCAACACACAGCCATTAATGTCTAAACTGCTGGCAAAGTGAGTACAAAGTGAGTACACCCCTAAGTGAAAATGTCCAAATTGGGCCCAATTAGCCATTTTCCATCCCCGGTTTCATGTGACTCATTAGTGTTACAAGGTCTCAGGTGTGAATGGGGAGTAGGTGTGTTAAATTTGGTATTATCCCTCTCACTCTCTCATACTGGTCACTGGAAGTTCAACATGGCACCTCATGGCAAAGAACTCTCTGAGGATCTGAATAAAATAATTATTGCACTACATAAAGGTGGCCTAGGCTATAAGAAGATTGCCAAGACCTTGAAACTGAGCTGCAGCATGGTGGCCAAGACCATACAATGGTTTAACAGGACAGGTTCCACTTAGAACCGTGGTCGACCAAGGAATTTGAGTGCACATGTTCAGCGTCATATCCAGAGGTTGTCTTTGGGAAATAGACGTATGAGTGCTGCCAGTATTGCTGAAGAGGTTGAAAAGGTGGGGGGTCAGCCTGTCAGTGCTCAGAGCATATGCCACACACTGCTTTAAATTAATCTGCATGCTGTCATCCCAGAAGGAAGCCTCTTCTAAAGATGATGCACAAGAAAGCCCGCAAACAGTCTGCTGAAGATGAGCAGACTAAGGACATGGGTTACTGGAACCATGCCCTGTGGTCTGATGAGACCAAGATAAACTTATTTGGTTCAGATGGTGTCAAGCGTATGTGGCTGCAACCAAGTGGGGAGAACAAAGACAAGTGTGTCTTGCCTACAGTCAAGCATAAAAACCAACACAATAACCCAGCGCCAATGAATAACCACCTGGAGAACTCAATCAGGATGTGGCGTGTGTAGCATGTATTGTTACCATACCATGTCATATAACATCTTATGTGCATTTAGCATGACTGGACATCGAGGGGGGTGGGGAATAGAAGGAAGACCAGTGCGGCTGGACCAACCGTAGCTGATAGATACAGATCAAAATAAAACAACAAAAAATGTCCAGCGCTCTGGAATTCACAAAAATAAAATAAAATCTGGCAGTCCAACAATAAAAAAGGACAGTTTATTAAGTCCAATGATAATGTAAATGATGATTCATAAATTATAAAAACAAGTTTTGAACAGTTAAAATTGAACCCACAGTAACACAGTACTATATTGCACTAAATACAGACATGTTAATGTGTACTTGGGGTAAAAACATATATATGTAAGACAGTTGGCCCTTGAACAGCAGAAAACCCACACGGGAGATCCATCCAGGTGTATATTGCAACCAAAGTCAAATGAGAAAAAGTTAGTAAAACAGAAAATGGGCGCCTCGCCCAAAAAATCAAGGGGACTTACAGAAACCCCACTGGCTGTGTGATCTGAAGTCGGGAAGGACAACTCACCGGCTCCAGCGAGCAGAAGATGTAGCGTGGAAGGAGCCAAAGCTCCGCCGAGAGGAGAGCAACGCTGTGTGATCAGAAGTCAGGAGGGACAACTCACCGGCTCCAGCAAGCAGGAGATGTAGCGTGGAAGGAGCCGATGCTCCGCCGAGAGGAGAGCAGCCTCCCCGAGGCTCCGTCGCGGTGACCGATGACGTCAGCACAGGAGAGCCGCCGGAGTGTCAGCTGGTAAACGTAGGCTGCTGACTCTCCCGGCTTTGTCTCCTCAGGGATGAATTCAACCCCAATGGTAGATGGTGTCACTTGAGGGGATCCAAAGAGGAACTTGGGAAATCAACCAGGAGGGGAAAAAAATTTAAATAATCCCAGCAGCGCTGATAAAAAATCTCATGTGCCTGATCAAACTGTGACCCTTCAAAAAGAAAGTACTACAATGATGAATGGTGTCACCCAGGGGGTCCAGTGGAAAAAATGTCAATTAGAGGGGAATTGATGGAACTGGCAATGCTGAGAAAAAATACCGCTGTTAGCCAATGTGGAGCTCGCAGAGATAGATGGATGAATGGATGGATGGGTGAATGGGTTGATGATCACCGTGCCCTGGTTCTGGATAGGACCACTGTCATAGGGTTGCCTTGACGACGCATTTCGCGCATGAGCGCTTTGTCATAGTCAAAGTTTAAATATACTGATGTAAATTGGAGGGAGGGAGCAGTGGGAGGGGAAAAAAAAAGGGGGAAACACACACAATTAATTAACCCATTGTGGGAAGAAGGGGGAGGATAATATCTCTCGTGTTAGCTCCCTGCTGTTCAACGACCCACAATGGAATATCAAATATAATAAAATGAAACATACATTGTGGGAAAATAAACTTTAGGAACACATACTTAGAATTGCAATTAAAATTTAAGTTAAAACCAGACATTTTATTCTAAAAAAGTTTTTCAAAAAAACTTATTTGATCTCTTTCCAAAGGCTTTATTTTATTATTGAAAAAAAGATCACCCAGCATGAGCAAAAATCTACACAAAGCTACATGTCTCCAGTTCCTCATTCAACCCCTTGGGGGCAAGCGAGTCAAACATATAAATCCAAAAAACCTCACGCTTGCATAACAGGGAAAATCTCTCATTATTGGTTAGTGTTCCCTTGGGGATAGTTTCAATCACAAAGACCTCTAACTGTCTAATGTCTTTGTTATGGAAACGTAGAATGTGTCGAGGAACACTGTGTTCATCACTTCCTTTAGAAATCAGTCTACGGTGGTCACCCACTCTTGCCCATAGTGCCCGAATGGTCCGACCAACGTAGAGAAGCCCACATGGGCACTGCAGTACGTAAATAACGAAGTCTGTAGAACACGTGATGAATTGCCTAATCTCGTATTTTTTGCCTGTGTTGGTTGTAATGGACTTGGTGCCATGGGCAATAAATTGGCATGTAAGACAACTCCTCTTCTTACACTGAAATATACCCTTTCTGTCGTGGAAATATGATCTAATATCAAGGGGGGATTTGGATGATTTGTTTCCTTTTTACTAGGTGCCAATAAATTTTTCACGGTAAGGGCTTTACGAAACGTCACTTGTGGGACCTCAGGTAATACCGGAGCTAGACGCTGGTCCAGTCGTAGAATACCAAAATGTTTTTTGACAATTCTAGATATGGACTTAAACCTGTCATTAAAACTAGAAATAAATCTCACTGTCTGGTTGGATCCTGATTCTACTTTTGGGATCTTGTCCATAGGGGGAGGATTCATGTGAGACAAGAAGGCATCACTGATGAGGTCACATGGGTAACCCTTCTCTTGGAATTTCTTTATCATCATGGCCCCTTGTTCAGCATAATCCTCCACCCTGGAACAATTGCATCTCAATCTGTTGAATTGGCCATTTGGGATGTTACATTTCCATGATGGATGATGACAAATTCCAAAGTGGAGGTAGGAATTACCACTAGTTGGCTTAACATGACTTTTTGTGAAAACCCTATGTTGGTCATGAGCCAATACCAAATCCAAGAACACAAGTTCATGGGGGTCTATTACGTGATTACTCACGTAGTAGACCCCCATCAACTTGTGTTCTTGGATTTGGTATTGGCTCATGACCAACATAGGATTCACCCCCATAAAAAGCTCTGGTGCAACCAATTACCTTCAGAAGTCACATAATTAGTGAAATGATGTCCACCTGTGTGCAATCTAAGTGTCACATGATCTGGTATTACATATACACACCTTTTTAAAAGGCCTCAGAGGCTGCAACACCTAAGCAAGAGGCACCACTGACCAAACACTGCCAGGAAGACCAAGGAACTATCCAAACAAGTAAGGGACAATGTTGTTGAGAAGTACAAGTCAGTTCCACAGCAGAGACTGGAGTATCTGTACATAGGACGACAATAAGCCGTACGCTCCATAGAGTTGGGCTTTATGGCAGAGTGGCCAGAAGAAAGCCATTACTTTCAGCAAAAAACAAAATGGCATGTTTTGAGTTTTCGAAAAGGCATGTGGAAGACTCACAAAATGTATGGAGGAAGGTGCTCTGGTTTGATGAGACTAACATTGAACTTTTTGGCTATGAAAGAAAACGCTATGTCTGGCGCAAACACAACACATCACATCACCCAAAGAACACCATCTCCACAGTGAAACATTGTGGTGGCAGCATCATGCTGTGGGGATGTTTTTCAGCAGTCAGGACTGGGAAACTGGTCAGAGTTGAGGGAAAGATGGATGGTGCTAAATACAGGGATATTCTGGAGGAAAACCTGTACCACTCTGTGTGTGATTTGAGGCTAGGATGAAGATTCACCTTCCAGCAGAACAATGACCCCAAACACACTGCTAAAGCTACAGTTGAGTGGTTTAAGGGGAAACATGTATATGTGTTGGAATGGCCTAGTCAAAGCCCAGACCTCAATCCAATAGAAAATCTATGGTCAGACTTAAAGATTGCTGTTCACAAGCACAAACCATCCAACTTGAAGGAGCTGAAGCAGTTTTGCAAGGAGGAATGGGCAAAAATCCCAGTGGTAAGATGTGGCAAGCTCATAGAGACTTATCCAAAGCGGCTTGGAGCTGTGATAGCTGCAAAAGGTGGCTCTACAAAGTATTGACTTTAGGGGGTGAATAGTTATGCACATTGACTTTTTCTGTTAGTTTGTCCTATTTGTTGTTTTCTTCACAAAAAAAAATAAAAAAAAAACATCTTCAAAGTTATGAGCATGTTCTGTAAATTAAATGATGCAAATCCTCATACAATCCATGTTAATTCCAGCTTGTGAGGCAACAAAACATGAAGAATACTAACGGGGGTGAATATTTTTGCAAGGCACTGTAGTAAAGCACTGGTCAGGCACACATTTAACCCTTTGATCTCACCTGATGATAACCCCTTCCCAGCCAGTGTCATTAGTATAGTGACAGTGCATATTTTTTAGCACTATAGTAGTGTCACCAGTCCCCAAAAAGTGTCAAAAGGGTCAGTTATTGTCAGCAGCAATATCGCAGTCCTGCTATAGGTCATTGATCCCCATCATTACTAGTAAAAAAAAAAAATGAATGTAAAAATATCCCATAGTTTGTAGATGCTTTAACTTTTGTGCAAACCAATCAATATACGCTTATTGGGATTTTTTATTTTTCTTACCAAAAATATGTAGCAGAAAACATATTGACCTAAATTTATGAAGAAATTCATTTTTTTTTTCAATTATTTTATTGGATATGTTTTATAGCAGAAAGTAAAAAATATTGTTTTATTTCAAAATTGTTGGTCTTTTTTTGTTTACAGCACAAAAAATAAAAACTGCAGAGGAGAACAAATACAACCAAAAGAAAGCTCTATTTGTGGGGGAAAAAGGGACATACATTTTGTTTAGGCACAGTGTTGCACGTCTGCACAATTGTCAGTTAAAATAACGCAGTGTCGTATTGCAAAAAATGGTCTGGTCATGATCATGAAGGGGGGTAAATCTTCCGGAGCTGAAGTGGTTAACCATTTGTGAACACTGGACACACCATTCCCCATCCGTATACTGGATTGGATTAAATGTCAGTCAGGTGCAAAGGCGCATGCGCGGCGGCACCTAAGATGGACGCGTAGTCCGGGTGCTCCGTCCCGCCTCAGCAGACCGGATCGAAAATCCGGCACTTGGACCGGCGATCGGGACCTGAAATCGCCCTACACGGCCACCGGAATCCCTGGGGACATTCCCGATGTACTCGGGAGCGGTAAGAAGAAACCTTAAACCGGCCTTTGAAGCCGCTTTACCGCAGGCCGAGACTGCCAAGATGGCGACCGCGCCCCTCAGCTCTCCTCAGGCTGCACAGCCGAATCCCCCATACATGGCCTCCCCCTCCCTGCTTCAGCCAGAATACCCTACAGGCAGCGTCCCATCAAACCCAGCATCCCCAGCGTCCACCGCTTCTCTCCTGGAGCATAACCTGACAAGCCTGGGGTATTCCCCAATGGATGCAGGCCCGCCCCAGTCTCACCAGCTACTACAGCATGGGGACTCAGGCCTACTCCAGCCAGCATCAGTAGCAGACCTATATACTAAGTTTGCAGAACTACTGGACAGAGGCCTTCACAATACTGCACACAAAATAACCAGTGACATTAAAGCAGATCTCCAGAACATTGGCACCCGCATGGAAATCATTGAATCTAATCTTGACTCCACGATTTCCAGAACAAACCAAAATACTGCATGTATACAGACCTTGCAGGAACAACTAGAAACCGCCAACGCTAAGATTGATGACCTTGAAAACCGCAACCGAAGATACAATTTTAGGGTCAGGGGGCTCCCTGAATCCTACAAGGACATCCCTGAAACTATAAAATCGTTCATTAAAGATTTGCTCCCAGACACCCCACAGCACAGGCTTGAGCTGGATCGGGCTCACAGAGCACTCCGACCTCCTAGAGCTGACGGCCTCCCCCGTGATGTCGTGGTAAAACCACATTTCTTCTCAATCAAAGAAGAGGTCATGAGAAAATCGAGATCCATGTCTGAAATTTTGTTCCAGGGACACCGCCTGCAAATATTTGCTGACTTATCCCCCTCGACTATACAAAAACGGAGATCCCTAAAGCCACTTCTCCAAATCCTGATGGACAGAGAAATCAAATACTGGTGGCTATTCCCGTTTCAACTCAAATTACTCCACAAAGGCAAGGCATACACATTCGGATCCCTGCAGGAAGGAGAAAAGCTTTTCCTTCAACTGGGCCTCATCAACCAGGACCCGACTGCACGCCACCCAGGAAACCAACCCAACGCTGCAAAGAGACACTTGCCCACGAGTCCCCTGAATCCGGTTTGGGAAAAAGCAAGAACCAAGAAATCCAAGGAAACTAATCCTCCGTGAACTCCAGTCCTCACTTTTTCTTCGGAACTCAATTTTTTTTCCTTTTTTTTTTTTTTCTCCGTGACATATTCCTATATTTAGTAACACCCTCTTGCCCGCCCCTCTTCAGATGTTCGCTGAGGGGGTGGGGCCTCCCCGTTTGTGTCCCCCGAGATGAGTGTCCAGTCGGGACACCCTTACGCCTCTTTTGAGGCGATCTCGGGGGGCACGATCCTTGGGGACGTTGCTAACCCATACTTTTCATCATACGCTGACTGTGATCTATGCCTCCACAGCTTTTGGTTGGTCCGGGTGGGTAGAGAGGAGGGTGGGTACCTGTCCTGCTAGACTGACCCTGGGATTTATTCTCAATAACCCATACTATCTCTGGAGGTCCCCTCATGTTGCCTTTCCCCAATCTCCCCTGCTATTCCAGGTCCCTTTACACAGTTCTAATACTAGTTTATTAGCTTGTTTGATATTATGTTGACATGTACATCTTCTCCGCCGGGCTCTACTTAAAGTGAATGCTTATCCATGCCGGAGGTTGAGATGTATGTGTCGGGCCCAGTGCCTATTTCTAGGATTTTCATTTTCGATACTCTACTAAAAGGTCCCTCTGCTGGGGCGGCGTTCATGCCCCCCCTTCTGCCTAGTGGTTTTTGGTACTCCAACGGCCACTGGACAGGACCAATCTCCTCCTACTGGAGAGATTCTTCTGTGACTCACTCTTCCTGATGGAGGACTCTGTCCCCTCCACTCTCCGGGGATCTCCCTTGCTCCCCGTCTTTCTTCTTTACCTTCCTGCTTTCCTTCTCTGCTCATATTCTAATGTGTTTCTCACCACAGGAGTCCTCTGGGGGGACTACTATAGACGTATACTGCTGCTCTCACCGCTCTCCGCTCACCGCTTGAGGAGCCTTAGAACCCGTGGACACAGGATGGTGAGTACTGCTGATTGCCCAGCTCTGCCCTTACCTCTGCTCAATGGCTAATGACACACCTGTAAACACGGCCATTAAAATAGTATCCCATAATGCCCAAGGCCTGAACTCCCAGTCCAAAAGACGCAAAGTTTTTCAATACCTTCATTCCCAAAAAGCAGACGTGATCCTTCTACAGGAAACTCACTTTCCTAGAAGTTTCAACCCTACATTTATCCACTCCAAATTCCCCTTCTTTAAACTTGCCAATGCTGAGAACAAAACAAAGGGGGTGGGTATCTTTATTTCCAAACGATGCAAATTTACCCCCAAATCTGAATTCAGGGACCCGGACGGGCGCTACCTTCTCTTAGTGGGGGAATTAGACAATCATTTATACTCCCTAATCTCGTATTATGCTCCCAATAGGGGCCAGTTTGCCTTCTTCCAAAATATGTTCTCAACACTAACGCCACTATTGGAAGGCACAGTGATTTATGGTGGCGACTCTAACTTGGCCTTTGACCAGGGCATGGACAAATCACGCCCCCTGGGCAGGCGCCTCATTAGACCGACAAAACAGAGCCTACGCATAGCTAAACTTATCTTCCAGCAGGGTCTGATAGACATTTGGAGGGAAGTAAATCCTACATTGCGAGACTACACTCATTTCTCCAACCCCCACAGTTCTTTCGCAAGAATCGATCACATCCTTATAGCCTCAGCATCCATTCCACTAACGCACAGGGCATATATTAAAGACGTAGTCTGGTCGGACCACTCGATGGTGATTCTTGTACTTCAGCGCCCGAGGGGCCATAAACCTACCCGACGGTGGAGGCTTAACGAGTCCATCCTGAGTGATCCGATCAGATCAAAAGCCATTGAGACCAACATACGCGACTACTTCCTCAATAATGATACAGCAGACACTAGCCCCTCTTGTCTCTGGGCAGCTCATAAAGCAGTGATAAGAGGACACCTGATCCAATTAGCCTCTCAAATCAATAAAGAAAACAAAACAGACATAGAAAGGCTGGATAGGGAATATACAGCCTTAATTAAACGACACAAAGCGGACCGAAATGCAGTCCCTACCACACAGCTGGATGCAGCACGCACAGCCCTAAACCTCGCCTTAACCACTAAGGCTGAAAAATGGCTTAGGTGGAATGGAAACAGATTCTACAGCAATGGCGACCGCATCGGTCCTATGCTGGCAGGCAAATTATCCCCGAAATTGCGTTCTCCGGCCCTACCAAAGATCAGGATTCAGGGTGGTACCCTGTCCCAAAACCCACAACGGATAATGGGAGAATTCCTAACCTTCTATAAATCCCTATACAGTAGTGGAAGCAGCCCTTCTCCCGAGGCCATGGACCTCTTCCTAAACAGCATTCAGATTCCCAAATTAGAAGCTAGGCACCGCCAGATTCTGGACTCTCCTATTTCTGCTGAAGAAATTTGTGCGGTCATCAAAAACCTGAAATCACACTCAGCCCCTGGCCCAGATGGCTTCTCCATACCTTATTACAAATCATTTTCTACCCTACTCGCCCCATACATGGCTAGATTCTTCAATGCCCTTAGGAAGGGGGATCCCCTCGATTCATCACTTAACACGGCCTACATCACGGTCCTCCCCAAGCCAGATAAAGATCCCAGCTCTGTCAGCAACTACAGACCAATATCCCTCATCAACAATGATTTAAAGATCTTGACTAAGATCCTTGCGGACCGCCTGGCTTCCTTCATCAGCATATACATTAATAAAGACCAAGTGGGCTTCATACCGGGGAGACAGGGGCCCGACCAAATACGAAGAGCGATAGACATAGTTTCTCTTATAAATTCCAACTGGGATGGAGGCTCACCCAGGCAGGGGTGTCTTCTGTCTCTGGACTTACAAAAAGCATTTGACGCTGTCCAATGGCCCTACATTTTCCATCTACTACAAAAATGGGGATTCGGGGATTCTTTTCTCAATATCATTCACGCATTATACTCAACTCCATCAGCGCAGGTGCGTCTCCAGGGGTTCTACTCAGACTCCTTCCCCATAGCCAGAGGTACAAGACAAGGGTGCCCACTCTCCCCGTTGATCTTCGCCATAGCAATCGAATCCCTGGCGATTGCCATCAGAAACAACCCAAACATTCAAGGCATTCAAAGCGGCCCCAAGTGTCATAAATGTGCATTATTTGCGGATGACATCTTACTATTTGTATCTTCTCCGCTGACATCGCTCCCCATTATCTGCCGTCTTTTGGATGATTTTGGGAAGATCTCAGGCCTTAGGGTAAATTATGACAAATCCCAGGCACTTAATATCAATATCCCAGATCCTCTCCTGGCCAGGCTCAGGGACAGCTTTCGGTTCTCATGGAGCGACTCTTCCATTTCATATCTAGGGATACAGCTGACTCCTAAGATTGAACTCCTCTATCACGCCAATTTTCCCCCTCTTTATAAAAAACTGGAGGAGGACCTATCTCGTTGGTCCAGGCTGTCCCTGACCTGGCTAGGCAGGATCAACACGATCAAGATGACACTGCTCCCCCGCATCCTATACTACTTTAGAGCTCTTCCGATACCAGTAGACACTACCCGCCTAAAACGCTTCCAGGCCAACATTGTAAAATACATTTGGGGTAAAGGGGGACACAGATTCTCTAAAACGACCCTGTTTAGACCTAGGTCGGAGGGCGGCTTGGGTCTACCAAACCTACTCTGGTACCTACAAGCGGCTCAATTAGCCCAGATCTCTACTGTCTACTCTCGATGGGAACATCCTGATTGGATTCACATAGAGAGGCAAGCAGTCCCCCACCACACCCTGGACTTCCTCCTCTGGAGCCCAAGGAAACGTAGACCCCCCATCCTCTCCCCAACATTGTCATATTCCTTTACATTATGGGACAGAATGAAAAGCAACAACCGCTTAATATCCCCAATGACACCATTACAGCACCTGTTCCACAATCCCGATTTCCCCCCAGGTCTCAATATCTCCGCTTTTAAATGGTGGCTCGACAAAGGGATGTACAGAATAGGACACTTCCTTAGACCTTTAGGCCCACTCTCTAAAGCTTTCTGTGTCAGCAGACTCGACATGCCACAATCAGAATCCTTTCGATTTTCCCAAATTTCGAGCTACTTACACAATAAATGTAGGTCCCTACCAAATGGACCCCAAATGACTCCTTATGAAATATGGTGTGGCCAGGCCTGCGAGCAGAGGGGGGGCATCTCGGTGATTTACAAGGCACTATCATCTGCACAACTCAAGGCACCTTACATGCTAGCCTGGGAAGGGGATCTTTCCCAAAGCTGGCAGCTGGAGACTTGGCACAGGAATTTCTCCCAGTCTTACAAAGGCATTTTAAACACGGGTCTAGTTGAGGCTAGCTTAAAAGTACTAACAAGATGGTACCTGGTGCCCTCCAAATTAGCTCGCTTCTACCCTTCGGCTTCACCCCTCTGTTTTCGGGGATGTGGCCTGAGGGGAGACATGCTTCACACATGGTGGACCTGTCCTAGGATTAGACAATTCTGGCACAGGATCTTCAGTTGGATTAGTAGGATAGCCGAAAGGCCTGTGCAGGTGTCCCCGCTGGTAGCACTTCTCAACTTCCCAGTAAGAGAAGTCCCCAGGGTTACGCAACGCCTCATCTTCTTCATAATTCTGGGAGCTAAAATCACTCTGGCCAAAGCCTGGAAAAAACCCTCAGTCTCAACAATCCTAGCCAAGAGAAAGATATCTTGGATTATGAACCAAGAAAAAATGGCTAGTGTAATCCTGGAAAGCTCAACCAAGTTCAAACTAATTTGGGAACCCTGGGCAAACTACATTGGAGTCACGCTTTGACTTTCACACAGAGCAGCCACATTTGGATATGTCTACACCCCCCCAGTCGACTCCTATGCATCTCTCTCAACCTTTATCTCCTCTGCCTTCTCTCCCCTTTCTCTTTCTATTCTCTCTCTTTTTCTTCTCTCCATATGCCTTTCATCCTCTTCTCTTCCCACCTTCCCTCCTTACTGTTGGTCTCGGGCATTGGACTGTTTTCAAACGGCCATGACCTGGGTCTCGGCTGGGGGCCATCTTGTGTTGGCTCCCAGCCCTGGCCCAGACTGTAACAGCCATATTGGAGTTCATACTCTCTGTCTCCTAATGCATTCATTTTTATTATCAACTATTTAGTTATTATTGTAGAACAGTTGCTTCAAGAACTCATTATGGATCAGAAGACATCGGATCAACTCACACACCCAATGTGGTGAGCATACATTTAGTAGCCTCGGATAACATCCCCTCCATCCCTCTCAGAGAATCGATGTTTTTCTTTCTCTAGTAGGAGGGAGGTCGGAGGCGGTGAGGTCCCGCCACAGTGTGTCCCCAATTGGGGTGGCGGACCACTTCCTCCCAATATCGCATATATTATCTACTATATCTGATCATATGTCTTCTCACGATTACCAAATACAAAGTGATGTCTAACTGAGCCTACTCTGTATTAAGATGTTCTGTTCTCCTAAACTTCATTAAGTTGTTTGTCAAGCGACCGTGTTGGTCGTCTGTATTACGTTGACTCGAGATGTAGTCATGTCATGCACTGTTCTCCCCTCCCCCCTTTTCCCCCTCTAATTTTCCCCCTTTCTTTTTTTTGAAAATAAAAATATATTAAATGCTAAATGTCAGTCAGGTGCAAATGGATAGGTGGTCTGTTTACATCCGACTGCCAATAGAGGAGGACAGGTTGTGTCTGATCTGCATTAGTGGGGCGTACATACACCAGCTATCCGCCTGCTTAGCAGGATCAGTGTACAGACTCCCTGCTGAGCAGGCGGACTCCTGGCAGAGTCCACTCTATGTGAAAGGGGCCTAATAGCTGCTGCTTTAAAGAAAATTAAAGTTACGCTTACCGGTAACGTCTTTTCCTGTAGTCTTTCAGGACAGCCACTATTGAGAGATAGTCTCCTCCCCTTCCTTTAGGAAACACTGCGCCAGCCCATAAATTCTTACTTCCCCTGCTGGACCTCAGTTTTTTCAAGATCACCTCCGGCCAGCTGGGGAGGCACAAGAACACATTAATAACATTTCTATCCAATATCATTACCATGCTGCGTTCTGGTCTTTTGTAAGACCCCCCAAAGTTTCGGGTGGGTAACTAGGGCTGTCCTGAAAGACTACAGGAAAAGACGTTACCGGTAAGCGTAACTTTAATTTTCCCTTTTTACCAATTAGGGTGGGACTGCAGCTTGCAAAACCTTTCGCCCAAAGGCCTGCTCACCTGCCGACACCAGGTCCACTCTGTAATGCTTAACGAAAGTGGAGTAATTGGACCATGTCGCTGCCTTACATATTTGCTCTGGCGTTGCTCCAGCCTTCTCTGCCTGGGAAGTTGCCATGGCTCTGGTAGAGTGTGCCCTTATACCCATAGGGATCTCCTTCCCCGCTAATGAATATGCCTGACCAATAGTTAATCTAAGCCATCTGGCAATCGTGCGTCGAGACGCTCTGAGCCTTTCTGGTCCCGGAAATCAAAACAAATAAAGAATCAGACTTTCTTATTGTCTTAGTCATCTCTAGGTATTGTAGGATACACCTCCTTACATCCAAAAAATGAAATTTCAGTTCCCTTTCTCCTGACGGATTGGGACAAAATGAAGGTAGGACTATTTCCTGGCTTCTGTGAAAACCTGAAGCCACCTTAGGCAAAAATGCTGGATCAGTCTTAAGGACTATCCTGTCTTGAAAAATAATGCAAAAAGGAGGTCTAATTGATAAAGCCTCAATTTCACTGACTCTCCTGGCAGTTGTCACTGCTACTAAAAATACTGTTTTTAAGGTTAGTTCCTTTAACAAACATTTGTCCAAAGGCTCAAAGGGGATTCCCATTAGGCTCTGTAAGACTAAAGATAGATCCCACAAGACTCTGTCTGGACAGTGCCCTAAAGAATCTGACTACCCATGTATTGGTGGCCAGAGATTTTTCCAAATAAGCACTGAGTGCTGACACCTGACTTTAAGGGGAACCTATGGATAACCCCTTGTCTGCTCCACACTGCAGAAACTCCAACACAACTATGGGCCTCTTCACCGAGAAGGAGTTTCCTACGCACCATTTGTTGAAAAGGAGCCAGACCTTTTTATAAATCCGACGTGTCTACTTTTTTCTGCTGTTGAGGAGGGTGGAGATTAATCTCTGTGAAAATCCCTTCGATTTTAATATACCCTCCTCAGTAGCCAGGCCGCTAACTTCCACTGGTGTACTTGTGGACAGAGGACTGGGCCCTGTGAGAGGAGATCCTCCTGAGGTGGAAGGATTAGGGGCGGCTCTGCTGCTAACTGACTGAGAATTGAAAACCATGCCCTTGTAGGCCAATGTGGAGCTACTAGAATGAGAGAAGTGCTCTCTAGTTGAAACTTCCTCAGAACTGCCGGTAAGAACACCAGAGGAGGGAAGGCATAGCATATTTTGAAATGCCAATTCTGGGTTAACGCGTCCACCCCCAGTGCTCCTTCTCCTGCGTTTAGGGAGAAAAAACAGGGGGTTTTTGCGTTGTCTCTTGAAGCGAAAAGATCCACTTCCGGGGGTCCCCATTTTTTGGATATGAGATTGAAAACCTCCTGGTTGAGGGCCCAATCTCCCTCTCTCAGTCTCCTTCGGCTGAGAAAGTCTGCTATTACGTTCCTCTCCCCTCTCAGAAAAAACGCTGAGAGTGAGAGAGTGTTGGTCTCAGCCCAATTTAGAATGTCTGTTGCTAGGGCCAGAAGACTTCCACTTCTGGTGCCTCCCTGTTTGTTTATATAGGCCACGGCAGATGAGTTGTCTGACCGCACCTGGATATGGTGGCCCTGAAGTTCTTTTTTGAAAAATCTGAGGGCTAGGCCAACTGCCCTCAGCTCTTTCCAATTGGTTGATCTTTTTAGTTTGTTGCCCTTCCACATGCCCTGTGCTAGAAGGGATCCCAGATGTGCCCCCCAGCCTTTGCCGCTTGCGTCCGTGGTTACTATCTGAGAAACTGGGATAAGCCACAGACGTCCTTGCGACAAGTTTGCTTTCTTCCTCCACCACCAAAGAGATCTCTTTATCTGATGGGGAACCTGTACTAAGGTGTCTAGATCCCTCTGACTGTGGTCCCATACCCTTAGTACAAATGACTGCAGGGGACAAAAGTGTAATCCTGCCCACTGCACTGCTGGGAGAGTAGAGGTTAGAAAGCCTAGCTTTGACATTATGGACCTTTTGGAAACCAGATGGTTGCACTGGAGGGAGAAAACTGCTCTGTCCAGTTTTAGAATTTTTTTCCCCTGGGAGAAAAACTCTCAAAAGCGTAGTGTCCAGCAGTGTGAAGGAATGAGGCTGGATTTTCTAAGTTAAGCAGCCACCCCAATCCTGTTAGTACCTTCTTTGTTAGATCGAGATCCTTGATTAATTGTTCTGGGGATACTGCAAATAGGAGCAGGTCGTCCAGATAGGCTATAACTGACACTCCCTTTAGTCACAGGGAGGCCATGGCCTCTGCCAGGACCTTGTTAAATATTCAGGGCGAGGAGGATAGCCCGAAAGGCAGTACTTGAAATTGTAGATGCAGTGTTGCACCGTCCAGATCTATTGCTAAACGGAGAAACTTCTGAGAGTTTTCTGCGATAGGGATGTGTAAATACGCGTCCCTGAGATCCAGAGACACCATAAAACAATTGTGTGGTAGCAGGGCTCTGACCGTGAAGATTGACTCCATGCAAAATCTTTTGTAGCAAATTGACCTGTTTAGGGGCTTTAAATTCAGAATCAATCTGAATCTCCCTGAGGGTTTTTTCACCACAAATACGTGGGAATAAACCCCCCCTCCTTCCTCCCCCTTTGGTACTCTGCGGACTACGTTCTGAATTTCTAGTTTCTTTAGAGCGTCTAACAAAGCCTTGGCCTTTGCCATGCAGTTGGAAGGCTGTATGACAAGGAACCTTTGTGGGGGGGTCTTGTAAATTCCAGGAGATACCCCCTTCTTATGATCCCTAGGATGAACCGATTGGGGGAGATGGTCTCCCACTGTGGAAGGAAGGCCCCCAGTCTTCCTCCCACTGTACTTAAAGGGTCATTGATCTTTACGGGCTTTTTCAGGAGGGCTAAAAATAAAAAATAAAAAAACCGCGCTGCAGAGCCAAATATAAGAAAACAGACTGATAGCTGCACCAATAACACACCAATATCTGTGTACAAACTCAAAATGAAAAATAAAAAAGTGCGCTTACAATCTATGCAAACGTGTAATATTACAAATTGTTGAATATGTAAAACTCACAATATATTGAAAAATAGCAAACACATAAATAAAAAAATAAAAAATGGCAGCAAAATGAATTGCATAAATGAAAACGTATGTGAGGTGGAAAAAATCTAGTGATATGAGATACAACCTGTGAGATTTATGCAAACCTGATTCAAATAATTAATAAAAAGTGAATCTAAAAAATTATGTGTGAATTAAAGCTCCAGTCCATGAAGTGAAACAAAAAGAGTTCATCAGTGAGAGGAACCTTCATCCACCTTACATGAACCCATCATCCATATGGATATACTAAAAGGAGAGAGGGATATACAAGATGATATGACTCCACTTGCAGTGACTCCAAGAAGTGAAAATAAGGTAAAAGATGGACCCTTACTCTCCGTGTTGGACCCCCTAATGGCGAGGTCAAACGAGCATGCAGACTTCGCCCTCTGCAGGGACCGTGTAAAGATGATATCTGTAACAGCTGACGAACACCGTGTCTCCGGTCCGGGCTGGTCCAAGTCCTGAGCCTGGAGGGGGGAAGAGTGCTCTCTTGCTCCCAGAGTAGTGAAAAGGAAAAGCAAAAACAGGGCTCCAATAGTGTAAATGATAAAAAGGAAGAAAAGCAGCGCCGACCTAAGTGCAGTACTGTAGCATAAACATTTATTACAGGTTAAAATGCACTCACTCAGAGTAAGGTAGATACAGGCACATCAAGTAAAAAATCCATCCGGGAAGCTGTGTGGTGGGCAGCAGGGCTCCACAGGGGGCGATCCTGAAAGCTGGAGTGTGTTACACTTGTCTCCTTGTCCCGTCTGACGGCGCAGGTGGTAACCAGTGTCACAGGCTGGGTTGAGACAGGCACAGCGTGGATCGTCTGTTAAGTTGTATTTCCCGGGTATCAGTGACGCTGGGGGCGTGCACGCGTTCGGAGCATGCGTGCTCCTTCATCAGGCATAGCGTCCATTAATTTCGGAAGAGGTATAAGAAGGGCGGGCGGGCTAATTGCATCATTGGCTCCGCCTACCTCGTATTAGGCTTAAGGGAACCGTGGGAGGGGTGGACAGTGTTGAGGAACATGATGACAGAATAGGGGGTGGAGAGTGGAGGAGACAAGGAGGAAATAGCAAGGGAGGTGAACAAGTGTGTGGAGAGAGGGGGGAGGGAGAGAACAGCAGAGGGACGTGATAGCATGGATATGTGCTTATTAGAAGGCAGTTGCTGAGAGGTGGAGTGATCTCATGGCAATGGGATGACGAGGATAATATGTGGATAATATGTGGAAAAAAGGGAAAATTAGAAAATTGTAAAAATTAGAAAATAATCTAAGAAAAATCTATATATGTAGTAAAATAAAAATAAATGGGAGTGATGATGGGATGAAAATGGGAGAAATAGGAGGGTTTTTTTTAAAAATGAAGGGAGTTGTGGACTTATAAATGGGTAGGGAATTGTATATAAAAAAATGTGGAAAAGAAGGAATGTATATATAAAAATATACATAAAAAAATACATAAAAAAGATGTACATAAAAAAAAAAATATAAAAAAAAAAAAAAAAAAAAAAAAATGTATATAGAAAATGCATAAAAAAAGCATAAAAAAACGCATAAAAAAAAAAAAAAAAAAAAAAACGTATGAAAAACATATACACATATACATACACATACATTATATATATATATATATATATATATATATATATATATATATATACATATACATACATATATATACATATATACATATACACACACACACACATACATACACACACATACATGCACATGCGCATGCGTTGGGTGGAACCAGGACATGTATGGGCACATGCCGTGGTGGGTGTGGGTTTCCAGTGGGATATAGGGGTAGAACCTTAGAGTGGAAGAATTATAAAGGGGGGAATGGAAAGAGAAAAAGGGGGGGGCAAAGGGGAGGAGACACATCAGGGTGTAGAGGGGTGTTATTGTTGGGGGGAAGGGTGGTGGGTGAGGTGTGGGGTGTGTGTTGTTGGGGCTGTGAAAGAGGGGATCTGGGCATGATTGAGGATGGATTTTTAGAGGACTGGGTTGACTTCTATTTCTTCATTCAGGCCTCCAGGCGCAAGGGCGTCAAGGGTATATAACCAAAAAGTTTCTCTTTCACAGAGACGCTTGAAACGCTCTGTGGGGGGGAGGGTCCTGGGTATTTGTTCGATGACCCATACTAGTATACCATTGGTGGAGCCTTGGTGGTACTCTTTGAAATGTCTGGGGATGGTTAGATTAAGGTTTTCTTCTATAGATCTGCGGTGTTCGCCAAATCTTTTCCTAAGTGTTCGGATGGTTCGACCAATATAGAGTAGGTTGCAGGGGCAACGGATGCCATAAATTACAAAGTCTGAGGAACAATTAAAAAATTCTCTGAGTTGGTAGGTGTTTCCTTTTGTGGTGAAAGATTTTTGGCGATGGGGGACAAATTTGCAGGTGAGACATTTGATCTTTTTGCATTGATACATGTCGTTTAATGAGAGGAAGGTCCGAGATGGGGTGGGTCTGTTACGTGTAGTTTTAAGCTTGCTTGGGGCAATAAGGCTTTTTATGTTTCTGGCTTTGCGGTATGTGATCTTGGGTACAGTGTGGATGGATGATTTTAGCATGGGATCCTCCAGTAGAATGTCCCAGTGCTTTTTGAAGATTCTTTCCATTTTTTTGTATTTTGAGTGAAATTGGGTGATGAACCTGGTGGTGTGGGGCTGGGGGGGGTGGTTTCTTGGGTTGGTGGTTCTGTATGGGAGGGAGAGTCATTTTCTAGAAAATTGGCGAAAGCTTCTTCTATTAGATCTGGGGGGTATCCTTTTTCTAGGAATTTGGTTTTGTAAAGGTTGCCTTGTCTGATGTACTCGGAGTTGTGGGTGCAGTTGCGTTTTAGGCGGTTGAATTGGCTTTTTGGGATATTAGAGATCCATCTGGGGTGATGGCAGCTTTGGTAGTGTAGATATGAATTGCCTGCTGTGGGCTTTATGTAGTTTTTTGCATAGATCGTATTTTCGGTGTGACAGAGCTCAAGGTCCAGAAAGGCCAAACTCTCTGGGCTGCATGCGGATGTGAAGGAGAGGCCTAAGTTGTTGGAGTTGCAATAAGTTACAAAATTGTCAATGGGTGGTCCGGTTGTGTCCCATATGATGATAATATCATCTATATATCGACCCATGTATATGATGAATTCAGAAAAAGGATTGTTGTTCCAGATGAACAGATGTTCCCAAAGGCCCATGGTGAGGTTGGCGTAGCTGGGCGCAAAATTGGCGCCCATTGCCGTCCCTTGGGTTTGGAGGTAGAAGTTATTGTCAAATGAGAAATAGTTGTGGGTCAGGCAGAATTGGGTGGAGTCTATGATGAAGTCTGCCTGTGAAGTTTTGATGGATGGGTCTAAGGATAGGAAGTGTTTAACAGCTCGAAGACCAACGTCATGGGGAATGGAAGTATATAGGGAGTTGACATCTAGGGAGACCCATTGGTATGTGGGTTCCCAGGTGTAGTTTTTAAGGATGTCTAGGAGATGGGTACCATCACGGATGTATGTGGGTAGGTTTTGTGCTAATGGTTGTGTATATGGAAAAAAAGCTGGTGACGCTGTCCATGGCAGCTACAATTGGTCGACCTGGGGGATTGGCTGGATCTTTGTGTATTTTTGGGAGATGGTAAAAATAGGGAGTGTTATAGTATGATCTGGATAGGAAAGAGGCTTCGGCTTTTGTAATTATGTGGTCGTTGAGGGCTTGCTTTACGAGGGTATCAGCCTCTATGGAAAAACGGGGAAGAGGGTCACTGGTGAGGCGGGTGTATGTTTTGGTATCCGAGAGTAATCTTTGGGCTTCACCAAGGTAGGCCTCACGATTTTGGATGACAATGCCACCCCCTTTGTCTGCAGATTTGATGATGATGGATGTATTATTGGTTAGTTTTTTGAGGGAGGTAGTTTCTTGGGGAGTGAGATTATTATTTGGACGTTGGGAGGAGGTGGATTTGCACATTCGCTGTATGTCCGAGAATACGACTTGATAAAAACTCTGTATGTAGGGGCCTTTGGCGTGGCTGGGATTGAAAATGGACTTGGGTCGGAAGGGAGTGTGTTTTATGGGGGGTGAATCATACAAATATTGTAGGAGATGGTGAGTGTCTGGAACAGTGGAATCTTCATCAAAGTTATAGAGTTCCTCTAGGATCGCTAGACACGGATCCTCCAGATCATGTTCAGAGGGGGGTGTGGATGTGATGGTGTTTGGATTTATACCGTCTTGATTGTCATTTAATTTCTCTTTGTGGGCTTTTATATTGAAGAAGCGTTTGACTGTGAGGTCGCGAATAAATTTGTTTAGATCCACAAATAGAGTGAACGGGTTAGGTTGTGTGGTGGGTGCAAAGTTTAGGCCTTTGTTAAGTAAGGAGATTTCTTCAGGAGTAGGGACATGGGAGGAGAGATTGAAGATTTTTATAGTTTGGCAATCTTTTCTTTGGGCTTTGTGTTTGATTCTTCTACCCCCTCGTCTGCCTCTTCTAGTTTTCTTTTTAGGACAGAGAGGGGGGTTTTGGCTAAAAAAGACTGGTCAGTGTTTTGTGGGAGTGGGTCCATACAGTGGCCCGTCTGTGGTTGGGAGGCAGTGGCATCTTGAGTGTTGAGTTTGAAAGGGTACATAGATGGGTTAGGGGGATCTGTTGGGGATTGGGTGCTGGATGTGCCATGGGGGGCAGTATTGTGGTTGGGAGGGGGTTTGGCAGAGGGTGGTGAATGGGAGGTCTCTATGGAGGGGATGTTTGGATTGGTGGTGGCCACTGTTGTGGTTGTGGGTCTGGTATTAGTGGGAATGGCGGAAGTTTGTTTTTTGTTGTCAGACTGGTTAGCTGGAGGAGTTTTATTGGGTTTCCTATATCTTTTGGGTTTGGGCTGTAGTGAAGGGGGGTGATGTTCATATGGCGATGGCCGGGGATGAGTGGGGGGGGGTTTAGTGGGTGGGGGGTATATGGTTGTGGGATGTGGACGTGGGTTAGGATGATGGGATTGGAAGGGCTGGAAGGAGGGAGGGAAGGAGATTTGCATCAGGGGTATCAGTGTGGAATTTTTAATTTTCCATTGGAAGACTTTTTTATTATTATAGTCGTCCAGGTCTCTTCTCATTTTTTGGAGTTTGGTTTGGATAAGTTTGTCTTCATCTTTTTTAACTTTCTTTTTAAGGAGATCTAGCCAGGTGGTAGGGAGATTGGGTGTCTGGTTGGTGAGAGTGTGGATCAGTTGTTTGAGTTTCTCTAGGAGTGTACAGGTTTTTTGGTCTCGTTGTTGTATGATAATATTGATCCATTTTTGGGAGCAAAATTCAGAGATATGTTCCCATTCGTTTTGGAGGTCAGGAGAGAGGAAGGAGCATCTGGTTTTTATTCTGAGGCCCCTAGGGGTGACTTTGGACGACAAATATTCCTCGAGGAAGAATTTGTCCCATTTTTGATGGTTTAACAGGATAATATTATCTTCGATTTTTCTAAAAAGTGCACAGAGCTTCCCATACAGGTTCTCTTTAACTGTGAATTTTGGGCTGAAAAATTCAGTTGGGAAGTGTGAAA
Source organism: Lithobates septentrionalis (assembly GCA_037952835.1). Lineage (NCBI taxonomy): Eukaryota > Metazoa > Chordata > Amphibia > Anura > Ranidae > Lithobates > Lithobates septentrionalis. Next base: position 2,288,796 of record JBBDGP010001471.1, on the reverse strand, counting down.
ATAGTTCGTCCAAAAGAACATATTTGGACTGTTCCAGGGATAGCAGCATATCCATGATGGAAAATGAAAGGGTGAAAGAATAGAGGGGGAAGGAGAGGTAAAGGACAAGCTAAAAACAGTGTGGCTGGAGAAAAAGAACAGTGATTGTTAGGGATATTTAGGTGAGTGCCTGTGTCTAAAAGAGGGGGGGGGGGGGGGGGGAGGTGGAGTAAGGGAAAAAAAAAAAAAAAAAAAACACTAATGCTAGCAGTAATCACCAAGCAGCAAACAAAGGTTTCTGAAGATATACAAGATAATTTACAATATTTTGTTGCGCTAGGGGACGACAGCTATGGATGGGGGTGAGCAATATACAAAGGGATAGTAAGTTATAAAATAAAGAATTAAAAGATATTAATTTAAATAACAGTCATCTGTGAGTTACAATACATTTATATGTTAAAAATAATGATAATAGAAAATAAAAGATGAAAAATAAAATATGAAAAATGGTAAAAAAAAGTCCAGGGATGGTGCTGGGTTGATGAACAAAAGTCCAGGCATAAAAACTGGGATAGTGTAAATGAGTTTCAGATTTATTATAAAAAAATATGCAACAAAAACGGAGAGTGCACACTCCGTAAGGATATTGTTAAAACGATAAAATATGCCGGCATTAAGACAAACAGCCACCAGTGCAGTACATGGGGCAATCAACGTGACGGCTTACAACACATAGCCAGGGCTCTGACCGTGAAGATTGACTCCATGCAAAATCTTTTGTAGCAAATTGACCTGTTTAGGGGCTTTAAATTCAGAATCAATCTGAATTTCCCTGAGGGTTTTTTCACCACAAATATGTGGGAATAAACCCCCTCTCCTTCCTCCCCCTTTGGTACTCTGCAAACTACGTTCTGAATTTCTAGTTTCTTTAGAGCGTCTAACAAAGCGTTGGCCTTTGCCATGCAGTTGGAAGGCTGTATGACAAGGAACCTTTGCGGGGGGGGGGGTCTTGTGAATTCCAGGAGATACCCCCTTCTTATGATCCCTAGGATGAACCGATTGGGGGAGATGGTCTCCCACTGTGGAAGGAAGGCCCCCAGTCTTCCTCCCACTGTACTTAAAGGGTCATTGATCTTTACGGGCTTTTTCAGGAGGGCGAAAAATCGCCCCTCCTCTGCCCTTGCCTCTTTGGCCCCAAGTTTTCTTCTGCCCCCCTTGTTTTGGAGCTTCCCTGCACTTTTGCGGACAAAACCCCTTCTTGTGCTGGGGTTTTCCGTTTGAGTGGGAAGGACTTCTTTTTGTCCGTTGTACAGTCTAAGACTGTATCTAACCCAGGACCAAAGAGTAGATCACCTGTCTACCCACACAACTTGACCTTAAAGGCAGTGTCGCCAGGCCACGTCTTCAGCCAGAGGGCTCTTCTGGCCGAGTTAGCCAGAGCCGCTGATCTGGCCGACATACGGACTGATTCTGCTGTGGCGTCTGCTATGTATGCGATTCCTCGCAGAATCATGGGGAAAGAAGATAGAATAGTCTCCTTGGCCGTGCCAGCTTCAATATGCTCTTGAATCTGGAAAAGCCAGTGTTCTAAATTGCGGGCTACTACCGTAACAGCCATTTCTGGCTTTAAGTTACCTACTGTTGAGTCCCACGTCTTTTTAAGTAGTGAATCTATCCTTTTGTCCATGACATCAGACAAGGCCCCCATATCCTCAAATGCCAGGTCTGTGTGCCTAGAGACCTGAGAGAAGGCGACGTCCAATTTGGGATTTTTATACCAAATGGACGCTGGATCCTCCGAAAATGGGAGCCTTTTCTTTAGGGAGCTAGAGAAAAAGGGTTTCCTTTCAGGATCCTGCCACTCTTTTTTAATCGTTTCAACCAGAACTTCATGTACTGGAAAAACTTTTTTCTTTTGATCCCCCAAGCCCTTGTACATTAGGTCATGGAGTGATAGGGTTTTTTTTGTCCTCGTGTATACCGAGAGTGGTATAAATTGCCCCTAGGAGATCTTCCACCTCATCCAAGGACAATTTATATCTGGAGATTTTCCTGGACTCCCCGTCCTGGTCCTCCCCATATGATTCCTCATGGGAGTCAGAGGTGCCACTGTCTGGTTGCCTTTGCTCCACCCCGGAAGGGCCTGAGATCTCCTCTGCCATAACTATATTAGTAGATCTGGCAGGTGCAGAGCACTGAGCATGTGGCGGGGTTGTGTCCTGCTGAATGGGATTAGAGGGAAGCTGAAATTTTTCAAAAAGCGTTTTAAAAGATGAAAAAGTGGATGAAAGCTCATTTACAGAGGCTGCCAATCCGGACTGCTGTTCAGATTCGCTTTCCTTCACCAGGGAGTCTATGCAGTCTACGCAGTCTTTACACAAAACCTTGGTCCATGCTTCCCCTAAACTGTCTCTACAAGAGGTACACTTCCTTTTAGAGACATGAGTGGACTTTGTCTTTTCTGTAGCTTTCTGAAATTACATACAGAAAAAGACATTACATTCAGTATTTTTAACAGAAAACAACCCTGGGAGTGCACAAGACCAACCACTTAGGGATCTGAGCCACCCTCACCCCCTGACCACCCAGGGGTTCTGCCCCCCCTTCTAAGTAAGGAACCATACATGAGGGGGGGGACAATCCTAGATAGAGAGGATCCCTCCCCAGGGAACTCTTACCTTCGGAAGGCTGGAGATAGTGTCAGTATGAGTCGCAGCATCTGCCTCCGACATGACTGCAGGTGGTTGCCTGTGTTGAGTCTCATGCTGCCTGTGCGTGTTTCCGACTCTCTCCAGCCTGCACCCGGCCCCGTATCAGCTCCTCGACCCGAAACCGGAAGCCTCGGGTCAAAGGGAGACGTCCGCCCTCCGCCGGAAATGACGTCACCCGTCGTCCGGCCCGCTCGTTCCAAAAAAATTACGGCCTATACAGCGTACAGGGAGAGCGGACTGTCTCCTTGCTGCGGCCCTGTGGACGCGATAGGGGTCCCCCGCAACCTGATGCCGCGCTCGACAAGGAAGGGATGGCTTCTGCTGCGGGTATGTACCACTTTTTCTTATAAAGTTAAAGGAATACTGCGCTGTGAACCTGCAACCTAGCAGCCAGCACAGCTTGTAGACAAAAAGCAAAAACTGTGAATAAATAAGTGCAGCGCTAAGGTTGCAAAAAAGCTAATTTGCATAAATTATATAAATGTGACTTAAACATAAATATATAAAATAAACAGAGATTCATACATGGTGAAATGTGAATCAACCAAAGAAAAAGTTAAATTTCTGAAAAAATACAGGTATGGTGAAAAATGTGCTAGTATGGTGACTTTACCATAAATCAGGTGAGATATAGAAATTAGGGTGTTAATATTAAACAGAAACACATCAAATAAACAAGGATTAACACATAATGAATGTGAGTCCAAACTCAGAAAAAATTAGAATAATTTCTGAAAAATGTGCTAGTATAATAATGTGCTAGTATAGCAACTGCACAATAAACAAAGTCCAAAAAACGAAAATGGTGATTTATAAAGTCCAAAAAAATCCAATTAGATGTGCAGTCCCGTTAAAAAAGAAACATAAGAAAAAAAATGCTGGTATAATGAAAAATGTGCTAGTATGGTGACTATACCATAAATAAGGTGAGAGATAGAAATTGGGGTGTTAATATTGAACAGAAACACTTTAAATAAACAAGGATTAACACATAATGAATGTGAGTTCAAACTCAGAAAAAATGAGAATAATTTCTGAAAAATGTGCTAGTATAATAATGTGCTAGTATAACTGCACAGTAAACAAAGTTCAAAAAACAGAAATGGTGAATTGTAAAGTCCAAAGAAATCCAATTAGATGTGCAGTCCCCTTAGACATATGGGGGATTCCAATCCCCGGTATGAACTGTGAAGGAAAAAAAAGTAGAAAAAAGCATGTATATAACAAAGAGCGATGCAAACAGGAAGTCCACCTGACGCTTTTTGACTCCACGGTCATCATCTGGGGACCTCCTGTTTGCACCGCTCTTTGTATAATATATGATTTTTTCTACTCTTCCAAATGTGAGTGTTTTATTCTATTTTTAATAAATTGCCCTTTTTATACGGTATCACGCTATGTTAGCCCATCTTTTCAATGCATGATTTATCCCTCCTGGCATTTACCTTCCACCCTCCTCGCGATGATTGGAGCCTTCAAGTCACTATACAGTGACAGCCCAAGGTCGATTGATTGATTGATACAGATTTAGGACCAGTTGTTTCCAACAGATGTGTTCAACCTAATAAGCTCTGCAGACTTGGGTGGTGTAAGCCCCGCCAAGTGAATAAGATCTGGTAAGCCTCCCCCTGTTTATGGTGGGGGTACTTCTGTTTTTTTCCTTCACAGTTCATACCGGTGATTGTAATCCCCCATATGTCTAACGGGACTGCACATCTAATTGGATTTCTTTGGACTTTACAATTCACCATTTCCGTCATTTGAACTTTGTTTATTGTGCAGTTATACTAGCACATTATTATACTAGCACATTTTTCAGAAATTATTCTCATTTTTTCTGAGTTTGGACTCACATTCATTATGTGTTAATCCTTGTTTATTTGATGTGTTTCTGTTCAATATTAACACCCCAATTTCTATCTCTCACCTTATTTATGGTATAGTCACCATACTAGCACATTTTTCATTATACCAGCATGTTTTTTCTTATGTTTCTTTTTTAACGGGACTGCACATCTAATTGGATTTTTTTGGACTTTATAAATCACCATTTTCGTCTTTTGGACTTTGTTTATTGTGCAGTTGTTATACTAGCACATTATTATACTAGCACATTTTTCAGAAATTATTCAAATTTTTTCTGAGTTTGGACTCACATTCATTATGTGTTAATCCTTGTTTATTTGATGTGTTTTTGTTTAATATTAACACCCTAATTTCTATATCTCACCTGATTTATGGTAAAGTCACCATACTAGCTCATTTTTCACCATACCTGTATTTTTTCAGAAATTTCCCTTTTTTCTTTGGTTGATTCACATTTCACCATGTATGAATCTCTGTTTATTTTATATATTTATGTTTAAGTCACATTTATATAATTTATGCAAATTTGCTTTTTTGCAACCTTAGCGCTACACTTATTTATTTACTGCTTCTTTTTACCCTGGAAGCCCCTGCTTCCTTAGGGGTGTTATAAAGAGGCCACAATCTCCCTGACCGTTTAAGCCTGGTCCCATGCACGGTGTCTCCCCACCGGAGGAAACACTATTAACTGAGGTCCGGCAGGGGAAGTAAGAATTTATGGGCTGGCGCAGTGTTTCCTAAAGGAAGAGGAGGAGACTATCTTTCAATAGTGGCTGTCCTGAATGACGAAAAGGGAAAAATTGATTATTTGACAGTGTTTATAAACACAAAAAGTTATGATTTTGCTCTGCCTACATTTCTTACATGCCAGTGATTCAGAAAGGGCATGCTTTATTAAAATGGATGATTTGGCCCAACAGATTTTACCATACCTGTAGGATCAGATTGGGGTGAACTGAACCCTTGTTCCCTAAGATATTCGTTTATTTTCCCACTATTTCTGTATTTTTTAATCTGCAGCTTTTACTAAAATAATATCTAGTGATTCTGTCATAAAGGCTCTTGTTCAGTCACTTACTTTTAGGAGGTGACAACTGTCTCCTGCACTTTTACCTTATGACATGCACAACTCATTAGGTTTACAAGTGGCCACCCTAACATACATTAAGCATTGTCCACTGTTGTGAGCTAACTCATCCAGAGCAATTATGTGCAACCGATACTAGGAGCAGTCATGACAGACCAGGAGTGACTGAAAAGGGCTGGAAGAGATCAGCAGCACTGAGATGGAAAAATAAGCATAAAAAAGGTAAAAAGTATATTTCATTGGAAAAAACATGGCTGTTGTTTACAATACCTAGTGCTTCAACAAACTGTCATCCAGTTAGGGTTTACACACACTTTATTATTTACAATATTATGCATAAAATCTACTGTAAAATATATTAACAAGATATTCTAACTCTTAAACATTTGCATAAAATTATGTTGTAAACATCTACCTTTACAGATGTCATCTTCTCCTTAAGTAGTGGTTCTCTTGGATTTAAAGTTTTATTATTTTAAATCATAACGCATAAGGGCAGGCTACTGTTAGTATAATACACTTTAATGACACACCTACATATACATTTAAATTCATTTTAGAAAGCAACATTTGAGTGACTGTTGTTATGCACAAAAATGGTTCCTGATAATTTATGGAAGTGTTTCAGCTCTTCTTATATTATCTTGTCTTTAAAGGCCTCTGCTAGGTTAATCACAACTTATTTTGCCAAAAATTCCACTCCACTGAAGCATGTTTTAGAAGTACTTTGATTTGAATGAGGATTGATATAGACCCTGAAAGGAAAGCATCAGCAAAATGAAACATTTATAACCAAGTACCAGGCTGAATGTTAAATGCTAAAAGTCACCTGAAAAGTGGTTGAACTATGCAGAACCACAGGGGAATTTTCTGTATAATCTAAAAAGTTACCAGAGAGAAGACACAAAGAACTGGATGTGATATGTAAATAGGAAAACTACTATATATATATATATATATATATATATATATATATATATATATATATATATATATATATATATACAGTTGTGCTCATAAGTTTACATACCCTGGCAGAATTTATGATTTATTGGCCATTTTCAGAGAATATTCTTTTTATTGAATGCAAAGTTCTCTATGATCGGAGAAGGGGAGATTGTGACTTTAATCTACATCTCCTCCAATCACAGATTGGCTTTTTATGACTGAGGGAGGTGCTGAGACTAAAAACCTTAGTGCCAGATGTTAGGTGCCAACAGGAGACTACTGTGCAAATGGCCAAAAATAATTTTTGGATGTACTTCAGCTTTAAAGAGTATATGAGAATTTTCCTTCTTGGGTTAACACATACTTTTTTTTTTCCAAACAAGTTTTATCGAATAAAAGGTTTTTGTAAGTACAAAGTGAGCATATATTCATCATATGGTCAGACATTACTACAATTGTTGAACTGCGGAAAACAACATAGAATCTAGTGCAGTGAAATTAAATTTGTAAACAAGCAATTGTCATTGTGTAAGAACAAGGAAGGCTATGTATATCGAACAGATAATAAACAACAAATATAACTGGGCTAATCCCATACACATACTTTAATGAGGGGAGATGAAGACGTATGGCAAGTGCTACACATTAGGTCACCTGACAGGATAATCTTTAGGGGCCAGTATCAGGGCAGCACATTGTAACTAAATTGTAGACCCTAGACTAGAGGAACCTGTTTCTGCTCCTATTGTTAGTGGTTTAGAGGTGTGAAAGCAGCACGGTATGCATAGCAGGGTTCACTCATTTGTGTTAACTGGTGTTAAACCTGGATTTCAGGCAGATAAAAAATACTAATGTTTAATGCAGTAATATATTTCCTAAAAATTCTTACAGACATTACATGGCTCTAAACTCAACAAAGTGCTCAAAGTCATAAACCACACAATGTAATTGAAGCCATGTAACAGAACAAAATGTTTCCTCTCTCTCTTCTTTTTATTTAATTTCCAAAAAAAGTAGCACTTGTGTCCATATTAGGTCAATGATATCATAAGCATTCCCACCCCTTTGTGTATATGCAGCATGGACACAGAGTGAATGAAACATTTAATGTGCTGACCACCACTGATTGAGGTAACTTCCTTCCAGGTTTGGCTAAATAATAATTTGGACCAAACCCAAATGCATCCTTACTCCTCAATAGGGATTAGTGAACTGAGCTCATTTCAGCTAACTGTAGTTTAGGTGAACCCAGGAAAAATTAAAACCCATCGAATTCTATGGTAGCCAAATCTTGTTAATTTTAAAGCTTTTACTAAAACAATGGCATGGGTAGCTGGGCACTGCCATGGGAGACGTAATAATGCAAAAACAAAAGTGTTCATCGGAAAGAGGGTATTTTAATGCTGCCTAAAGAGTAAAATTTAAAATACAGAAATCCTTTAAATAACACGCTTTGGGGATGGCTTAATCCTTTATGTGAAGTTGAGGAGCAGTACAATGTACTCCTTTAAAAGTGTTTTTTTTTTCTTACAGAGGCTATTGCTGCTAAATGACAGATCCCAGCTTCTGTTTGTAAACAAACCAGAAGATATGTCAATTAATATTGGTAGCACTTCAACCGTTAACTGACAGATCTCTGTTGACACGTTTTTAAAACAAAAACAGGCATAGGAACCGGGGTTCCATCATTAAGTAAATATGGCCATGACTATATTTGGACATTGACATGGACTTTTCACAGTGTGGGTGTCTTTATTTGGTAGGAAAACCTGCGCTAATGAGCATAAATAAAATGTTTAAAATGCAAAGTGCAGCTGCAACAAAATACTTCAAATATCAATAAAGTGTAAAGACCATAAAAACTAAAATTGTGCGCTAGCATAAATATATCATGTAATGAAATTTAACTCTGCGACTGAAAAGGCTCCTTGGAATAATATCAGAAGCTGTGGTATATTTAAACCCCAGTGCAGCAAAATGACAAAACAGCAATTTATAAGTTATAACACATCTCCATGAAGAAAAAATGTGAAAGAGAAAAAGTGAAAGTTCAAAAATGCGATTGCACTCCAAATTGCTTGAAAAACACCACATTCAGTCCGTGAAAAATGAAAGAAGAAGGTGTATAAAGAAGATAAGCCGTTCCTTTGGTATATCGCATCAGGGTAGAGAGGTGAAAGATGTAGGAATACTTCCAAACCAGCGATAGTTGCAGGAGAGTAGTAATGGATGGTTGGGTGTCTTTATTTACTAGTTTCTTTTATAGGGACATGATTTTTTTTAAAGGACAATGTACATTTCTGTAATGCAACAAAAGATGGTGTCCATACCAGAATCTCTACATACCAGATCCTTACAACAGCATGCAATCTGACTGGGCAGGAAAGGGAGGTTGTGCGCCTCTCATCCTTAACCATACCAGACTATACCCTCCCCCCTTCCTTGCAGGGCACCTTGTCCCCATGTTGATCCCCATGTTGATTTCTGGCTGATGTTTACGTACAAACATTAGCCAGAGGTTTGGGAGGGTGAACTAGTGAAATTTGGCTATTTTTTTCACCCATTTGTTGAACTGTGAACAGGCTGGCTCATCAAGCTCATGCTCAAAGTGATCCAGAAGATCATCATCTCTGTAGAGATTTCATCTCATTCCTGATTTGACCCTGGGACAGTAATTTAAGGTAAATCTCCTCTATGGGACACAAGTATTTTAGGCCTTCCGTACTCTATTCAAAAAAGTGGAAAATTTGCCTAGCATGATCAGTCAGATATTTTGTCTTATTTCCCTGGGAAATAACATGTAACACAACAGTTTGAACAAGTTCTTGATACTTTGGAAAACTTTCTTTTGTACTGTTTTTAAAACATTTGCACACCACGTGAGGCTTAGTTCTACATTTCTCATTAATGAAACTTTACTCATGTAAGTGGGAAAGTTAAGCATACATAGAAAAGTAAAGCACGATTGTAGCAGCACAGGAGTGTCTTATATATTTGGTCTAAATTCATCAGTCGCAAAATACAAAAATCTGCAAATGGTCACAGGAACTGATTTAAAATTATGAGTTTTTTTAATTGCCTTTCCAACATTTCAAAGATCTGATTGTTTGGAGTGCTGGTGCTATGTGATTTCACTGCTAAATTGACAATATGATAAAAAAAAGCCACAGCTGCATTCAGTTTCTAACAGCTGCTGCCTATGGTTAGTGACTATTTCCTGTTTGAAAGCTCTGTGCCCACTGCAGAGCACAGATGCTAACCTGGCGCCCTTACTCGCTTGGCACACAACATTTTTTAATTAACCATCACTTTATTGCCTATGAGTAACGACATTTGATTCTGCTGATTCTGGCATCAGCTGATGATATCATGGTATTGAAATCCTAAAAAAACAACTATTTATTTCCACTTATGAGCTCTCCAGATTTTAGTATTGAAACAAAAGCTGTAATATTTTTGTAGAATTCAGGCTCAAAATGTAAGCCATTATGAGTTATGGGGCCTATAGTTAGGGAAGCAGGGTTTTTCATTTACTTCTTGCTGTATGTTCAGGCCACTCTGGCATAGTGATAGTGCACTATGTAGATATAGATTTCTGTGACAGTTGCTGATCTCAGGGGTTCTAGCTCTGTTGTGTCCCACATATGGTATGTTTATTGTAACTGCTATGCATTGAATTGTAATATTATGAACTGTGGTATTTAAAACAAGTCCTAGCTAGACCCTTCATGCTCTCTCATTGTTCTTCAGTTACATTCAGGTCATTACAGAGGACCTAGAAAAGGCATTGTGTTCTTACACTTCAAATGACTTGAATAACATCTGCTGTATTATACTGTGTAAAGCAAAACAGTGTTGGATTCAACTTCTGTGTCTTATTGAAGAGTTTAGCTGCCTGTGAATTCTGCTGAATCAGAAATGAGGGGTGGCTTCAGACAAATTTTGGGGAGTGCTGTGTTGGTGCTGAAAGTGGGGGAGCTAGTGGGGCTCATGTAGTGGGCCGCCTGCAGCACTCTTGTGAGTGTGGCCAAAAGTGGGTGTAGACAAAGGTAGACGTGAACAAAAAGTGGGTGTTTATTCATAGTCTATCCTTGATGTATAGACAAAATAAGGCCTTTAGGCACAGTAATGTGATTGTTGGAGTAAAATAGGCTTTCCTGGACCAGAAATGATAACCCCCAGCAAGTGTCAGGGTCAGCAATCACCCCAGCAAGTGTAAAGGCTATCATGACATAATAATTAACACCCCTGCATGGAACAAAAATAAACACCAAGCCTGGCACAATAAATAGCTACAAGCACAGCACAATAATGAACTCTCAACACGGTACAATATTTAACCACCAGCATGGCAAAATAATAAACCCCCCAGCACTGCACAACAATTGACATCCAACATTGCACAATAATTATCCCCGTAGCATGGCACAACAATTAACTTCCAGCACGGCACAACAATTAACTTCCAGCACAGCACAATAATAAATCTTAGCATTGCACAGTAACTCCCAACAGAGCACAGTAATAACCCCTAGGGTTGTGCATTATTAACACCCAAAACTACACAATAATTGACCCCCAACATCGTATAATAATTAACCTCCAGAAGTATAGTAGTCAGTGTGCCCCCTTTGTTGTGAAACATGTAACAGAGCATAAAAAGTGAAGAGGTCAGAACTATAAAGCGTATAGTGTGTGGAGGTCAGGACTGTTTATGACATTACTTTGTCAGTGTGGCCCTTGTAAAATGGTGGCTAGTGTATCCCCTGTACACTGGTGGTCAGTGTGTCCTCCAATACTGGTGGTCAGGGTACCCATGTACAATGGTGGTCAAGGTGCCTCCTGTATACTGGTGTGCATAGAGCCACCATTAGAAATTATAGGTTCCTATAGGGTCTACCTGACAGGGCTCCCCTCCTCAACTCAGTGTAACCATCTGTACTAGTGTAGGCAATATGCGACTCCAGTATGTAGTGTCAGTGCAGAGCAGTATGCACAAAAAGTGCAGTGAACAGTATGCAATGTGGGACAGTGAGTACTAGTAGTGAGGGTAGTGTGCAGTATGTAGTTGGGGTAGTGAGTGGTATGCAGTGGGGGTAGTGTATGGTATATAGTGGGGGCAGGGATCAGTATGCAGTGGGGTCAGTGAGCAGTATGCAGGGGGGAAGTGGGCAGTGAGTGGTATATAGTGGGGGTAATGTGCAGTATGTAGTGGAGGCAGTGAGCGGTATGAAGTGGGGGCAGCTATCAGCCTTACTAATGGGTAACCAAGTAAGCCTCCACATGCCAAAGAGCCACCTGCTTGTAACATGGTCACAAACATGCACCAGGACATCACACTTAAGTGAAAAGAAAGAATACCCTCCATAGTGAAGTTCCGTATGTAAACTATAAAATTTTTTGAGCCAATACACTTACAAATCTCGGCATATAAAGAGTATGAATACAGTTCCCAGAAAAAACTCCAAGTACCAGTTTCCAAATGGTGTTACAAGCAGGTGGCTCTTTGACAAGTGAATGCTTACTTAATGATTACCAATTGAAGTCATAAGGCTGATAGTAGAAGCAGAGGATAGCCATGGGAATGTGAAAGCCCAATGCTACCTAAAGCATCTTTTGACCACTATACATTAGTGGTCATATAACTCTGGTAAGCCCCTACCTATTTCACTCGGGTCGCGTGGTGTTCTAGAAATTCTCCTTTTGGGATTTGGAGGTATTTTGAGTTTCCCTTTTTTTGCACATCTCTGTTGATCCTCTGGAAGATTTTCTGTGATGCCTGGCCTATTTTACCAATCTTTAATGCATTTGAAACTGTTGATTTAGCCTGACCATATTCTTTTGAGGACATTTAGTTCATACAATATGCATGATGTGATTGTGTACAATATGCACAATTTTGAGTCTATCACGTACATATTTTTTCAGATTTTGTGTGCCACAGGTGATTTTTCAAGCACTGTCACCTATTCTAATTATTTTTTTTTAATTGATTTTTTTTCGCCAGGGTACTGGGCTGAACAATTACAGATGCAGGGAATTACTGCAGGAAAAAAAACCTTTCCTCAACAGTCACTCACCACATGGCTGGAGGTGAAGACTCCTGGGCTGCCATCTCTGCTCCTCCTCCCAGTCCTCTCCGATATTCAGCTAGAGCTGCCACCTGTGTATGTGGGAGAAGTCAGCCACACCCCTGTCCCACCCTCCAACTCAATCCTCCCGGAGAGAAGCTACAGGCCGAGAGATAGTTTCTGATAGTTTAGACTCGAACATTGGCTGTTCGCCCGTTCGCTGAATAGCGAACAATTTGGGGTGTTCGCGGCAAATTCAAAAGCCACGGAACACCCTTTAAAAGTCTATGGGAGAAATCAAAAGTGCTAATTTTAAAGGTAAATATGCAAGTTATTATCATAAAAAGTGTTTGGGGACCTGGGTCCTGCCCCAGGGGACATGTATCAATGCAAAAAAAGTTTTAAAAACGGCCGTTTTTTCAGGAGCAGTGATTTTAATAATTCTTAAAGTGAAACAATAAAAGTGAAATATTCCTTTAAACTTTGTACCTGGGGGTGTCTATAGTATGCCTGTAAAGTGGCGCATGTTTCTCGTGTTTAGAACAGTCTGACAGCAAAATGACATTTCTAAAGGAAAAAAGTCATTTAAACTACTTGCGGCTATATTGAATTGCCGGTCCAGCAATACACATAAAAGTTCATTGATAAAAACGGCATGGGAACCCCGAACCAAAATTTAAAAAATGCATGGGGTTCCCCCTAAATTCCATACCAGGCCCTTCAGGTCTGGTATGGATATTAAGGGGAACCCCCCGGGCCAAAATGTAAAAAAAATGGCGTAGGGTCCACCCAGAAATCCATACCAGACCCTTAATCGAGCACGCAACCTGGCAGGCCACAGGAAAAGAGGAGGGGACGAGAGAGTGTCCCCCTCCTGAACCGTACCAGGCCATATGTCCTCAACATTGGGAGGGAAGAGGGTTGTCGGGAAGAGGCCCTTGTCCTCAACAACATGGGGTCAAGGTGCTTTGGCGTGGTGGGGCCGCAGGGCGCCCCCCTCCCCCAAAGCACTCAACCCCCCATGGTAAGGGCATGCGGCCTGGTACGGTTCAGGTGGGGGGGCACTCGCTTGTCCCCACCCCTTTTCCTTGACCAGCCAGGCTGCGTGCTCGGATAGGGGTCAGGTATGTATTTTGGGGGGAACCCCATGCCGTTTTTTTGGCGTAGGGGGTTCCCCTTAAAATCCATACCAGACCTAAGGACCTGGTATGCCCCGTGCTCGCCGCAATAGGAAAATTTGTTTTTCCTATTGCAGCGAGTGCGAGATGCAGTACCCTGCCCTTGCGTCATATCTGGTCCGTCGGACCAGCATACAGATGAACGGGCTTTCCGTCAGGAACTGAGTCCGGTGGAGTTACGACATAAAGATTTCAAGCAAGTTTCAAATCTAAGTCCGTCGGATTTCCGACCGAAACGGTCCATCGGAAGTCCGATGCAGCCCACACACGGTTGGATTGTCCGCCGGATTCGGTCCATCGGACCAGTCCAGTCGGAAAGTCCGCCCGTGTGTACGCGGCATTAGGGTTGATATACTAAAGGAGTAGAGCATGTTTTCTTTGCAAAGTTATTTTTCAATTAGCTATGTAAATAAGGGGAAGCTGTACTGACTTCGGTCATCCAATCATGTGCACCAAATATCTTTTTTTTTACTTTTCCTTGCATGTGATATTCTCTGCAAAGTTAATTTTGTTCTCTTCAATATGCTTATTCATTTTTCAACAAGACTAATATTAATGTCAACAGTAGGAACAGCCTACAAGGCCTCATAAAATGATTGTATAAGAACAGAGAACATGAAAATTGTAAATTAAGCTTAATAAACATCATAATCACTCTTGAGTAATAGACATCAATATGCTATCCATTAGGTTCAATCAAGAATCTGCGCTTCTCCTTCTGGGAGTTATGCTGAGAGTGGTTAATGACAAAGTACAGGTATATAAGGAGACAATTAGGGCCCAACTATCTCGGCATGGGTCATACACGCCACCCCTATTGGTTCACGCTGTAGACTAGAAGACTCCGCCAGGAATAGCCTGAGCTCATCTCAATAGAACCTTGTGGTTTTTTGTCTCAAGAGCTTACTGTCAGACCAGGATGTTTTACCTCCTGGTCATTATCTGTAAATATATAGTAAACAGTGGAAATCTAAGACTGTTTGTCAGTGTGACAAATGAGCAGTAGAGGAAAGAATTGAAAGAGAGAAGCAAAGAAATTAGAGTTGATGGACCCCAAGACGGGGTAGGGGAGGGGAAAGGTGTTCCAGGAAGATCCATTTAAAGTAGTACTTCAACTGGAAAAAGAGGCACTTTTATATAGCATGCCCATAGTTCCAGATAGCAAATAGCAGGAGCTTGGCTACAATTTATTCCTAGGTCATGATCCAGGAGATTTTCCACTGTGTTGCTAAGATGGAGACTGAGGGTTTCTTCCAGGCTCCTGCAATCATGATTTTAGCACCCAAAAACAAAGAAAGACCAGAGTTTGAGTGTGTTTAGGGACTTTGCTTACTCTGTGGTTCAAAAGGGCGATCATAGGGTCTTGGGGAACAGCTACTCCCGTAACTCTCTGTATTATTTGGAAGAACATGTTCCAATAGCTTCTGATGCGGGGACAAGTCCACCAACTATGGTACATGGAGCCATCAGATTACACCCTCTGTAGCACAGGGGGGAGGGGTCTGGGTAGATCTTGGCCAGTCTAAAGGGAACATAGTACCATCTAGTAAGGATTTTAACATTTGCTTTGATATTAAAGAGATATTCATGACGCATTTAAAGGAGCGTCGGAATGAGTTAAACCACTTGTCCGGAAATAAGTGTAGTTCTAACTCAGATTCCCAGGATCTCAGGTAAGAAGGTTTGTCCAAATTGTCCACCAGGGAAGAATATATAATAGAAATGCCTCCCCTCTGATCCATGATATTGGAACACCATGTTTCATAAACGGTAGTTTTAGGGAGGATCGGGTTTATTCAGCCAAACAGAATGTAGGAAATATGTGATTTGAGAGAGACTGAATTTTTCATCATTCGGCATTTCGAGTTTACTAACACAATATCCTAACTAAATAGGACCCAACGAGGTGAAGAAGTGGCCCCTTATGAATAAACCCTTATTCAGCCACCATCGGAAGGCTAAAATATTCATGCCTGGGGGGAACGCTGGGTTATGAAATAAGTGAGAGAGGGGTCTGATTTTGGTTACTAACGAGCCCTGTTTGTGGAGTGTATCACAAAGTGCCAGGGAGTGGGATAGGGTAGGTACCAATACAGTAGGTCTTAATTAAGAGGGTCACCAAAGAAGGTAATCGATTGTGTGAAGAGGAACTGCTTGTCTTTCTATATACAGTGGCTTGCGAAAGTATTCGGCCCCCTTGAACTTTTCAACCTTTTGCCACATTTCAGGCTTCAAACATAAAGATATAAAATTTAAATTTTTTGTGAAGAATCACCAACAAGTGGGACACAATTGTGAAGTGGAACAAAATCTATTGGATATTTTAAACTTTTTTAGCAATTAAAAAACTGAAAAGTGGTGCGTGCAAAATTATTCGGCCCCTTTACTTTCAGTGCAGAAAACTCACTCCAGAAGTTCAGCGAGGATCTCTGAATGATCCAATGTTGTCCTAAATGACTGATGGTGATAAATAGAATCCACCTGTGTGTAATCAAGTCTCTGTATAAATGCACCTGCTCTGTGATAGTCTCAGGGTTCTGTTGAAAGCGCAGAGAGCATCATGAAGACCAAGGAACACACCAGGCAGGTCCGTAATACTGTTGTGGAGAAGTTTAAAGCCGGATTTGGATACAAAAAGATTTCCCAAGCTTTAAACATCCCAAGGAGCACTGTGCAAGCGATCATTTTGAAATGGAAGGAGTATCAGACCACTGCAAATCTACCAAGACCTGCCTGTCCCTCTAAACCTTCAGCTCAGACAAGGAGAAGACTGATCAGGGATGCAGCCAAGAGGCCCATGATCACTCTGGATGAACTGCAGAGAACTACAGCTGAGGTGGGAGAGTCTGTCCATAGGACAACAATCAGTCGTACACTGCACAAATCTGGCCTTTATGGAAGAGTGGCAAGAAGAAAGCCATTTCTCAAAGATATCCATAAAAAGTCTTGTCTAAAGTTTGCCACAAGCCACCTGGGAGACACACCAAACATGTGGAAGAAGGTGCTCTGGTCCGATGAAACCAAAATCGAACTTTTTGGCCACAATGCAAAATGATATGTTTGGCGTAAAAGCAACACAGCTCATCACACTCAACACACCATCCCCACTGTCAAACATGGTGGTGGCAGCATCATAGTTTGGGCCTGCTTTTCTTCAGAAGGGACAGGGAAGATGGTTAAAATTGAGGGGAATATGGATGCAGCCAAATACAGGACCATTCTGGATGAAAACCTGTTGGAGTCTGCAAAAGACCTGAAACTGGGACGGAGATTTATCTTCCAACAAGACAATGATCCCAAACATACAGCAAAATCTACAAAGGAATGGTTCACAAATAAACGTATCCAGTTGTTAGAATGGCCAAGTCAAAGTCCAGACCTGAATCCAATCGAGAATCTGTGGAAAGAGCTGAAAACTGCTGTTCACAAACGCTCTCCATCCAACCTCACTGAGCTCGAGCTGTTTTGCAAGGAAGAATGGGCAAGAATTTCAGTCTCTCAATGTGCAAAACTGATAGAGACATACCCCAAGCGACTTGCAGCTGTAATCGCAGCAAAAGGTGGCTCTACAAAATATTAACGCAAGGGGGCCGAATAATTTTGCACGCCCCACTTTTCATTTTTTTATTAGTTAAAAAAGTTTCAAAAATCCGAAAGATTTCGTTCCACTTCACAATTGTGTCCCACTTGTTGGTGATTCTTCACAAAAAATAAAAAAAATTTAATCTTTATGTTTGAAGCCTGAAATGTGGCAAAAGGTTGAAAAGTTCAAGGGGGTCGAATACTTTCGCAAGCCACTGTAAACCCAATCAGGTTTAGGACCTCTGGAGTATACTATGGAGATTTGAGCCAATTGTGCGGCCTGATAGTACCACCATAAATTGGGAAGAATTTTTTTCCCAGATGAAGCTAATTATTTTAGATTGAACTTTGGAGAGTGGCATTTTCTTTATAGGTATGGGGAGGGAGCGAAAAGTGTATAGTAGATGTGGCAGCAATGTCATCCTAATAGCATTTACCCTACCCAATCAGGACAGACTGAACTTTGACCACATTTCAAGTTCCTCTTCTAGCTTCCTAAACATGAGAAAGTAATTAGCTGCAAACTAATTGTCAATCCTGTTTGAAATTTTGATTTCTAAATATGGGATAGAATCCGCGGTCAGAGTAAATGGGAAATGGTGTTTGAGCTATTCCACTAGTTTAGGGGGGATTGAAATGTTTAAAGCAGCAGATTTGGTGATATTTACTTTGAGACCTGAGATAGAGCCAAAGTCTTGAAGAAGCTGAAGTACATTGGGGGTAGATATCAGTGAAGAGGTAAAAAATAAAAAAGGCAGGTCATCTGCAAACAGCGTGCATTTATGTTCCTGAGATCCGCAGGAAACCCCTTTAATATTGGGGTGGGATCTAATGGCGATAGCTAATCTTTCGATAGCAATCGCAAATATTAGCGAGGATAAGGGGCAACCCTGTCTAGTCCCTTTTTTGATGGTAAAAGTGTCTGAGTAGTGGCCAAATTTGAGCACTAGGATTAGAGTATAATGAATGGATAATTCCTAAGAATTTAGGGCCAAAACCCACCTCTTCAGTATTTCAAACAGGTAAGTCCAGCAGGTGGAGTCAAAGGCCTTCTGAAGGTCAACTGATAAAAGAAAGCCTTCCTGTGGAACACCCCTGTCCCATTGAGAATGAAGTAAGGAAAAATATCTATGGCTGTTCTAATTTAGTCTGGACCCTGTCTCCCCAGGATGAAGACAACCTGATCTTTATAAATATATTTAGCAATAAAGCTGGATAATCGCATTGCGAACATTTTTGTCATAATTTTGAGATCATTGTTTGTTAGGGAAATTGGATGGTAGTTACTGACCTCACTCACATCTTTCCCTGGTTTGGGAATGACCGAAACAAAGGCTGTGTTTAATTCGTTATCCAGTGTAGCACCAGCCTGAAGAGAGTTGAAGAACCGTGCCATATAGGACACCAGGGAAGGACCAAACTTCTTATAGTGACAAACCGAAAAACTATCAGGACCTGGGGATGTGTTTGTTTTAAGCGATTTAATGACCTCTAAAATCTCCTAATTATAGTTCAGCAGTCATGCTATTTTTAAACTCTGGGGGGACATCTAGATTTCGAGGTCCCCTGGTTTTATTTATCCAGGGAGAGGTCAAATGGCATGTTCGAATCACCCCCTATGATAACAGTACCCTTGAAATGGGGCCTCAAGTCATGTATCATAGATTCAAAAAATTTCCTTTGGCACTTATTTGGGGTATAGTATAACACAAATGTATAAGTCCCAGTCTATAGTGCCTATGATCAATAAATAATGACCTTCAGGGTCTTTAACCACTTCCCGCCCGCCCTATGGCGGATTGACGTCCGGGAAGTGGTTCTGTTATCCTGACTGGACGTCATATGACGTCCAGCAGGATAACATGCCGCCGCGCGCCCACGGGGGCGCGCATCGCGGCGATCGGTGGATCGGTGTGTCAGTCTGACACACCGCTACACTGATCCTGGTAAAGAGCCTCCGGCGGAGGCTCTTTACCACGTGATCAGCACGGCTGATCACGCTGTCAATAGGAAGAGCCGTTGATCGGCTCTTCTTCACTCGCGTCTGACAGACGCGAGTAGAGGGGAGCCGATCGGCGGCTCTCCTGGCAGGGGGGGTCTGCGCTGATTGTTTATCAGCACAGCCCCCCTCAGATCACCACACTGGACCACCAGGGATCGCCACTAGGACCACCAGGGAAGGGGCAACATGTTGATGGCCAGGTATGTACCCCATGGCCATCCACATGTGCCCAGTGTGCCCAATCTGTGGCAATCAGTGCCCACAAATGGGCACTGATTGGCACCATTATGTTGCAGTGATGCCCAACAATGCCACCCTTAGGGGCATCACTGCAAATAACCAGTGTCATGAGTGCCACCCATCAGTGTCCATCGGTGCCACCTGTCAGTGCACATCCGTGCCCATCAGGGCCCACCTATCAGTGCCCATCCGTGCCCATCTGTGCTAACTATCAGTGCCACCCATAAGTAACCATCAATGCCACCTATGAGTGCCCATCAATGCCACCTATGAGTGCCCATCAGTGCCGCCTATGAGTGCCCATCGGTGCCACCTATGAGTGCCCATCAGTGCCGCATACCAGTGCCACCTATCAGTGCCCATCAGTGCCACCTATCAGTGCCCATCAGTGCCGCCTATTATTATTATTATTATTATTCAGGATTTATATAGCGCCAACAGTTTACGCAGCGCTTTACAATATAAAAGGGAGACAATACAGTTATAATACAATACAATACAATAGGATTAAGAGGGCCCTGCTCAGAAGAGCTTACAATCTAATAGGGTGGGGCAGGTGAAAGCAGCGGCACTTTCGGGGCGGTTTGCAGGCGCTATTATTAGCGCAATAGCGCCTGCAAACCGCCCCAGTGTGCAAGGGCTCTTAGAGAAGCATATTGCTACACCCCTTGTTTTGTTTTCTGCATTAGCTAGGAAGAATTGCAGATAACTTTGGTGGATGAATGAATGGTCCCTTGTAGTAATATTACATCTGTCTTTAAGGAGTGATAGTGTTTGAATAGTTTTCATTGTTTTACTGGGAAATTAGGTCCCTGCTAGGGATGAGCCGAACACCCCCCTGTTCGGTTCGCACCAGAACATGCGAACAGGAAAAAAGCTCGCTCGAACATGCGAACACCGTTAAAGTCTATGGGACACGAACATGAATAATCAAAAGTGCTAATTTTAAAGGCTAATATGCAAGTTATTGTCATAAAAGTGTTTGGGGACCCGGGTCCTGCCCCAGGGGACATGGATCAATGCAAAAAAAAGTTTTAAACACGGCCGTTTTTTCAGGAGCAGTGATTTTAATAATGATTAAAGTCAAACAATAAAAGTGTAATATCCCTTTAAATTTCGTACCTGGGGGGTGTCTATAGTATTGTTCCCTGTGTTTAGAACAATCTGACAGCAAAATGACATTTCGAAGGAAAAAACATTTAAAACTACCCGCGGCTATTGCATTGCCGACAATACACATAGAAGTTCATTGACAAAAACGGCATGGGAATTCCCCACAGGGAAACCCCGAACCAAAATTTAAAAAAAAAATGATGTGGGAGTCCCCCTAAATTCCATACAAGGCCCTTTAGGTCTGGTATGGATATTAAGGGGAACCCCGGCCAAAATTTAAAAAAAAAAATGAGGTGGGGTTCCCCCTAAATTTCATACCAGACCCTTCAGGTCTGGTATGGATTTTAAGGGGAACCCCGCGCCAAAAAAAACGGCGTGGGGTCCCCCCAAAAATCCATACCAGACCCTTATCCGAGCACACAACCTGGCAGGCCGCAGGAAAAGAGGGGGGGACGAGAGTGCGGCCCCCCCTCCTGAACCGTACCAGGCCACATGCCCTCAACATTGGGAGGGTGCTTTGGGGTTCTTCTCCTCGGGCCGCTCCGCACCCATGGCATGAGGGGAGGCTCCCGCTCTTCTCTTCATCTTCCTCTTCATCTTCTTCTTCATCCTCTTCTCTTCTTTCTTCTTCTCTTCTTCATTTTCTTCTCCGGGCCGCTCCGCGTCCATGTGCTGGCATGGAGGGAGGCTCCCGCTGTGTGACGGCGTCTCTTCGTCTGACAGCTCTTAAATAACGGGGGGCGGGGCCACCCGGTGACCCCGCCCCCTCTGATGCACGGGCCATGACGGGACTTCCCTGTGGCATTCCCCGTGACGTCACAGGGAAGTCCCGTCAAGTCAACGTGCGTCATAGGGGACGGGGTCACCGGGTGGCCCCGCCCCCCGTTATTTAAGAGCCGTCAGACGAAGAGACGCCGTCACACAGCGGGAGCCTCCCTCCATGCCAGCATGGACGCGGAGCGGCCCGGAGAAGAAAATGAAGAAGAGAAGAAGAAAGAAGAGAAGAGGATGAAGAAGAAGATGAAGAGGAAGATGAAGAGAAGAGCAGGAGCCTCCCCTCATGCCATGGGTGCGGAGCGGCCCGAGGAGAAGAAGATAGAAGACGCCGCGGAGGAGATGCTGGACGAGAACGCCGGAGGAAGAACCAGAAGAACCAGAAGAAGATGAAGGAAGATAGAAGAAGCATTTAAATAAAGGAATTGTCAAAAACTGTCTCTTGTCATTTTTAACATTTTTGACAGTTTTTTAGTGAAATGGTAGGGGTAAGTACCCCCTTACCATTTCACACAGGGGGGGCGGGATCTGGGGGTCCCCTTGTTAAAGGGGGCTTCCAGATTCCGATAAGCCCCCCGCCCGCAGACCCCCACAACCACCGGCCAGGGTTGTGGGGATGAGGCCCTTGTCCTCATCAACATGGGGACAAGGTGTTTTGGGGGGCTACCCCAAAGCACCCTCCCAATGTTGAGGGCATGTGGCCTGGTATGGTTCAGGAGGGGGGGGCGCACTCTCATCCCCCCCTCTTTTCCTGCGGCCTGCCAGGTTGTGTGCTCGGATAAGGGTCTGGTATGAATTTTTGGGGGGACCCCACGCCTTTTTTTTTTTTTTTTTGGTGCGGGGTTCCCCTTAAAATCCATACCAGACCTGAAGGGTCTGGTGTGGAATTTAGGGGGAACCCCACGTCATTTTTTTTTTTACATTTTGGCCGGGGTTCCCCTTAATATCCATACCAGACCTGAAGGGCCTGGTATGGAATTTAGGGGGTCTCCCACGTCATTTTTTTTTTTTTTTAATTTTGGTTCGGGGTTGCCCTGTGGGGAATTCCCATGCCGTTTTTATCAATGAACTTCTATGTGTATTGTCGGCAATGCAATAGCCGCGGGTAGTTTTAAATGGCTTTTTTTCCTTCGAAATGTCATTTTGCTGTCAGACTGTTCTAAACACAGGAAACATGCGCCCCTTTACAGGCATACTATAGACACCCCCCAGGTACGAAATTTAAAGGGATATTACACTTTTATTGTTTGACTTTAAGCATTATTAAAATCACTGCTCCTGAAAAATAGGCCATTTTTAAAACTTTTTTTGCATTGATCCATGTCCCCTGGGGCAGGACCCAGGTCCCCAAACACTTTTTTTGACAATAACTTGCATATAAGCCTTTAAAATTAGCACTTTTGATTTCTCCCATAGACTTTTAAAGGGTGTTCCGTGGCATTCGAATTTGCCGCGAACACCCCAAATTGTTCGCTGTTCGGCGAACTTGCGAACAGCCAATGTGTTCGACTCGAACTCGAAGCTCATCCCTAGTCCCTGCATGTTATGAGTTACAATCCGTAGCTTCAGATTGTTAAAAGTGGATTTAGACATGGATCAGAGGGTTAGGCAACTCAGAAGAGGCATACTGTATATCTCACCCCATTAAAGAGAATTCCCTGGCAGAGTGGATCCTTCATATTTTGGTTAGGGTCCTGGTCCTGTGTGTTGCTGAGGGATGAGCTCCTGGAAGACCTTAAGTAGAAGGAAAGTTGTAAGGAAGGGAAAGGGTAGACAGATAAAAGAAAGAAAGGAGGGGATCAAGAGAGATAATCATTAATAAACAAATATGACTGAAAATTCTAAAACCCACCCAGTACAAGAAGGGCCCAGCCACTTCCTGTCCCATGCCCTGAGAAGGGCGATGCCCCCAAAGTTGGGAGTCATCAATCTGACTCTGAGAGGTAAACACGGTCATCTCAGTTGCAGATGGAGGCGCACTGCAACCGCTATGGTCACCCCGCCTTGTGAAACTTTAACAAATACCTATATAAAAATACAGAGTCCTGTCCCTAAGTGTTAAATATAGATGGAGCCTGGGCAGCTGTCCCCAAGCTGCTCCCCGACTATCAAGTACCTGGTATCAGAGCCCAACTGTAGAAGGAGACCTCTCTTACAGCCCTGGCTCGGGGACCACTGGGGTTGCAACAGTGGTACAGGAGCACAGTGAGGTAGGAGCGCCTGTATGATCCATGGTAGCTGATGCAGGTAGTAGAGGTGATCCACCAGACGGACTGGTAGCAGAAGCAGTAGGAAGCGGTGGTATAGGTGCGGGTCAGCGACCCCTGGATCTAGGCGGAGCTGGATCAGGAACGGACTAAGCAGAGTGAGACAAGCCGGTCAGAACGGGCAACAGGTAGTACAATCAGCAGGCAAAGGGTAGTCAGCAGGCAGGCAGAGGTTCGGCAACAGGAGATCAGCAGTTTCAGAAGTAGCAAGGTCAAGCAGGCCGGGTCATGAGAGGAGAAGGCAGCAGTAGTCAATGAAGCAAGGTCAGGTAACACAGCAGGTTCAGGATCAGACTCAGGTTAAGCTGCAGATCAGACAGCACTGTACCAGAGCAGCTGCTGGCCTTTTAAAGGGGAACTGGCGCCAAGCCGAGTCAGCGCATGTGCACGCGTGCCTGCCGCATGCTCTTGCACACGCACGCCTGCCTTAGTGACTCTGTGCACGTTCATGCGCCGCTGCCTGGTACAGCGCGCTCCCATAGGAACCTCCAGGCCGTATCCCTTCCATTTACCAGAAATTGTACCTGATTCCGCCTTCTCCTGCAATCCAAAATAGCCTCTACTTCATATTCCTCATTTCCATCAATCAAAACAGGTTCCTGTGGTTTAGGTCCTCTGTTGGGGAAAGGATCAGGTACTGCAGGCTTCAGTAGCGAAACATGAAATATAGGGTGTATCTTAAATGAGTCAGGTAAAGACAGTTCATATGATACTTCATTCAACCTTCACTTCACCGGGAAGGGACCAGTACATTTGGGTGCCAACTTTTTCAATGGACATTTCAACTTAAGATTGGTTGTGGAAAGCCATACCTGATCACCCAGCTGTAGGTTCAGTTCTCCTCTCCTTTTCCTATCAAAAGCCTTCTTGTTGTCAGCTTGCGCTTTGCACATTGCTTCCTGCAAGATCTTATTATTGTGGTTGAGGAAATCCATGGTATTCTGTACTGCTGGAACTGTAGACTCTGAAATGAAATCAGGCAAAAATGATAAATGGAAACCATAATTAGAAAAGAAAGGGGATTAGCCTGTAGCTGAGTGATTGGCATTGTTGTAGGCAAATTCTGCTAGTGGCAGTAAGGATACCCAATCGTCCTGAGCAAAGGATGTGAAACACCTAATGTACTGTTCAGGCGTTTGATTAGTCCTCTCAGGTCACCCATTAGTTTGGGCATGGTGTGCTGAGGACAATGCCAACTCAATTTTCAACACTTTACATAAGGCTCTCCAGAAGCGTGAGGTGAAATGTACACCACGATCAGACATGATGTTTGCAGGGACCCCATGTAATCTAACAATCTCCTTAATGAATACTCGGGCTGTTTCCATAGCAGATGGGGTACTCTTTAAGAGCAAAAAATGGGCCATCTTGGTTAATCGGTCCACTACAACAAAGATTGCCGTGCATTCCTCGGCAGGTGGAAGTTCCACTATAAAGTCCATAGAGATCATCTGCCATGGTTTATCAGGAATGGGTAGAGGTTTCAGCAGGCCCCAGGACTTACTTCTCTCTGTCTTGTTCTGAATACAAACAGAGCATGAATTCACATATTTCTAGGTCAGGCCACCAAAAGGTACATCGTACGAGTTTAAGAGTCTTATGTATGCCAAAATGGCCTGCCAGTGGATGATCATGGAACATCTTTAAGACCCCCACTCGCATACTCTCAGGAACAAAAACCTTGCCTCCTTTCCAAAGCAGACCGTCTTTAGGGGTTAGAGTCACTCCAGGGGGGCTGAGGATGTTCATGGAAGCTTGTTTGATTTGTGACAAAAGATCCGTCTGCAGAAGTAGGAAGTTCCCTGTAGGCAGGATGGTATCTGGTGTTGACAAGTCCTTGGGGTCATCGTACATACGAGATAGTGCGTCCGGTTTTGTATTTTTTGATCTAGGTCGGTAGGTTATATGAAAGGAAAAATGAGTAAAAAATAGAGCCCATCGAGCTTGTTGTGGCTTCAATCTTTTGGCAGATCCTAAATACTCTAAATTTTTATGGTCAGTATATATCAGTATGGGATGGTTAGCGCCCTCCAACAAGTATCTTCTCTCCTCCAGTGCTGCTTTGATGGCTAACAGCTTACGATCTCCTACGTCGTAATTTCTTTCTGCTGGAGAAAGTTTCCGTGAGAAGAAGGCCACAGGGTGCATCAAGGCTTTAACCCCTTGGAGGGGCGTGGTCGGCCGGAGAGGAAGATGGACGCCTAAGCTCACAGCTCGCCAGCCAGGGGACACAATCCAGCGCAATCGGCCGCAACAACAACGCCATCCACACCCATCCTCGCTCCTCACCTTCAGGAGACGACGATGCAGGCATCCAGAAAGAGATTTACCGACCACAGGCCCCAGAAACTGACTGAATTTGCCTATAAGCCCGTGGGCTGGGATATCCAAGATGGCGCTGACCAGGCCGCGCCGCGCGGACCTTACACGGACCTCCCGGATGCCTCCACGGATGAATACACGGATCAAGGTACTGTAGCTGACCCATCCCAGGCTCTGGAGGGTGACCCCCTCCCCAGCAGCCCAGCCAAAGCTAAAATGCGGCTAGACACGCCGCCGCACCGATCACAGCGCCAGCAAATTGAGGCCCAGGCTCCTATTCCCTTCTCCCTAGACCAGGCCCTGAACTCCTCTATGGCATCCTTCCCTACATCAGGCCAGCCAGTCATGGACACCACACTGAAGGACATGCTGCTCTCCCTCCAGACCTCCCTCATGACGGACCTCTCATCCATGTTCCACAGAATCACCTCTGATATTCACTTACTGGATGACAGGGTGACTAACACTGAGAGAGGGATACATGCATGCACATCCACAGTTAATGAAGTCATTGACGCCTATGACACAGTTAAAGAAGAACAGGCATGGATGCGGGCCAAGCTGGCCGACTTAGAAGACAGGTCCCGCAGGAACAACATAAAGTTGAGGGGTGTCCCTGAAGCCATACTCCCCGCGGACTTGCCGAGATACGCAAAAGAACTGATGCACGTTGTGATTCCTGAAGCGTCTCCGCGTGATGTAATCATAGATAGGATTCACAGAATTGCCAAGCCTGCCCACCTAGCAACCTCGGTCCCCAGAGATGTCCTAATGAGGGTCCACTTCTACCACACCAAAGAGAAACTCCTCATGGGGCTCAGAGCTAAATCACCCTTGCCTGCTCCCTACACTGGCATCCAACTCTTTCCCGACCTGTCCAAGTACACCCTCCAATCGAGACGACAACTTAACCCGATAACCAAAAGCCTGCAAAATCACAAGCTACAATATAAATGGCGCTACCCCGCAACCATCCTTATTGTACACAATGGCCAAACGCACGCCATTGGGGATCTAGAAAAGGGCCTAAAGCTTCTCCACTCTTGGCGGATAATCCCCGAATTACCCAAACCACCTCCTTCAGCCAGAGGACCCAATACGTCCCGCAACTCGCAAAATCGCAATCTCAACTGAAGGTGCATACACCATTACTGCACTTGGCCAATAACATTCATTATGGCTTCCCTGAGCTCTGGCAACCTGATTCTCCTGCCTTCTCCTTCTGGTATCACTGACTCTTTGTACCCCCTAATAGAGGCTTATACGGTGTTCTTCACCCCCTCTAGAGGTCCTTCTACCACTAGAAGCACCACCTCCAACAACTAAACCGAACTTTCCACTACTGGATCACTTCGACAAGCTTCACCACCTGTATTATACTATACAAGTTACTGTTCTTGCATTGACTTTTTTTTTTTTTTTTTTCCTTTTTCTTTTCTTTTATTATTACTGCAATCTAACACATTGCTCTATTCGCAGCATTCTAGTCCTATCTTTTTTCAGCCGTCCACACTGCCACAAAGCTACCACTAATCCCTTGACCCAGGATCCTCCAGCACCTACCTCCACTACCAGCCTACTACCGCTACAACCTACACTCAAGTCTCGTACTTCTGCTACCCATCTGCTGAATCCCACCGCCAGGTACCTCCGGACCTACTCACCAACAACTAACTGTAAGTGTTGTGCACAACTCACACCGCAAGATGCCAATCACCATTCTCTCCTTGAACGCCAACGGGCTAAATCATCCCGCCAAACGTCACTCACTGTGGAAAACCGCCTCGGCTCTCCACAGCGACGTGCTATGTATCCAGGAAACCCACCTACTGCATTCCAATACACCCTTATGCAACAACCACCAATATCCACACATCTTCCATGCCACGCACCCCACTAAATCAAGAGGGGTCATGATAGCGTTTCGGAACACTTTAGATTTCCAACTCCTTGATACATTATCAGACCCAGAAGGTCGGTTTCTTATCCTAATCTGCACAATCAACAAAGCGACTTATACCTTAATCAATATATACGCCCCGAACTCGCACCAAATGAGATTCCTCCACAAAGTTCTTCGCTCTGCCAACACCATCCAAAAAGGCCACCAGATTATCTGTTGCGACTTCAATCTAGTCCCAGACGTCTTGATGGACTCCACCTCACCGACAAAACGCCGTGAATCTCCTTTAAAGAAATTCATCGCCTCCCAGGACCTATACGATGTCAGGAGATGCCACCACGGCTCTGAACGTGACTTTACTTTTTTTTCATCCAGACATCGCTCGTATTCGAGAATAGACCTGTTCCTTTCTGACAAATGTATTTTGCAAAAAATATCTGACTCACAGATCCACACCACGACATGGTCGGACCATGCCCCCATATCTATTACAATACAGGACACCAATCTACAACAAAATACGTTTCTCTGGCGTGCTAACAACTATATTATACAAAACGACACATACGCCCCAGAAATATCAAAACACATCACTGAATTCTTCTCCTTGAACAAAGGCTCGGTACCCGATCCTGCCGTGGTGTGGAGCGCTCACAAAGCATTTATGCGGGGAATGTTAATTAAACTTAGCTCTCAGCATAAGAGGAAGAGGACGCAGCAGATAGACGAACTGACAATCCAGATAGCGACCCTAGAGGACAGGCTCAAAAAAGACCCCCAAGACCCGCAGGCCAACCAACTACTAAACCTCAGACAGGAACTTAGAACACTACTCCTCCACTCCTACGAATTCCTTCACAGGAAACTTAAAGCGTCTACATACTCCACCTCTAACAAAGCTGGCAAGAAACTCTCCCAACGACTAAAAGGTAGACGTACCAAAACTAAAATAACCCAACTCATCCACCCCCATACGCACACCCCCTTAAGCAACCCCCAAGACATAGCTGATGCCTTCAGCACATACTATGAAGACCTCTACAACCTGAAACAGGACCCCCATACCCCACAACCCTCCCAAGACGAAATAGACCACTTCCTCTACAAGCTAAATCTACCCAAATTGACTGAGAAACAACTGACCTCCTTAAATGCCCCATTCACTGATCAAGAAATTAAAAAAACCATAGACTCCCTCCCTAGCGGGAAGGCACCAGGCCCCGACGGAATAACCGGGGAATACTACAAACAATTTCATTCACAGTTGATCCCACATCTTAGTGACCTATTCAATCATGCTGCCTCCTCTTCTACCTTTTCGCCAGAATATTTAAAAGCGTTAGTTATTACGATACCGAAAGCAGGGAAACAGTCGAATGTCCCCCAAAACTTCCGCCCCATTTCCTTACTCAACCTTGACCTCAA
Organism: Lithobates septentrionalis; assembly: GCA_037952835.1. Taxonomy (NCBI): domain Eukaryota; kingdom Metazoa; phylum Chordata; class Amphibia; order Anura; family Ranidae; genus Lithobates; species Lithobates septentrionalis. Next base: position 2,259,325 of record JBBDGP010001471.1, on the reverse strand, counting down.
ATTATACGCTAAAACTATAGCGACAAGATTACTCAAAATGATGCCCACAATTATAAACCAGGACCAAACTGGATTCACAAAAGGCAGACAAGCCTCAGATGCCACCAGGAGGATGATTAACCTTATTCACCATGCTGAGTCCACCGGAGCGCCTTCTCTGCTCCTATCCCTGGATGCAGAGAAGGCGTTCGATAGGGTTCACTGGTCCTACCTAGCGTCGGTCCTCCGGAAGTTTGGATTTCAAGGCCAAATTCTCGGAGCCATTATGGCTTTATATTCCAACCCCGAAGCTCAGGTTTACACAGAAGGCATGCTATCCCGACCATTCCCAATTACAAACGGCACCCGCCAAGGTTGCCCCCTATCCCCCCTCATATTCAACATGATCATGGAACCCCTAGCAGAACATATCTGCTCTAATGCCGACATCTCGGGCCTAAGGATTGGCCCTCATCACCACAAAATTAGCCTGTTTGCGGATGATGTTATCCTCTTCCTCACCAACCCGACTGCTTCCCTGGCAGAAGTACAAAAGATGCTAAATTGGTTTAGCTCGGTATCATACTATAAAATCAACACGACCAAATCCTTCATACTAGACATCAATGTAGACGCTACTATAAGAAACCTCCTCCAAGTACAATATTCATTTGCTCGGGCAGACTCTGACATATCATATCTAGGCATACAACTACAGAGGACGACTAAAAAAACTCTATTCATGTAACTATCTTCCACTCCTCCAAAACATTCAAGCGACCACACAAAACATAGCGAAACACGAACTCTCCTGGACAGGTAGGCTTGCGGTCTTTAAAATGATCTGCCTTCCCCAAATACTCTACTACTTTCGAACCCTACCTATTCCCCTGCCCACCACATTCTTTAGATCCCTCCAGACGCTATTTAATAAATTCCTCTGGAAAGACAAACGACCCAGATGTGCCCACACAAAACTGGTCAAACACAGACTGGTAGGTGGCTCGAGCTCAATAGACTTCGAAGACTACCACCTGGCGGCTATCCTGGCCCAACTACCCTGCTGGTTTCAACCATCCCCGTCCACTCTGTGGGGCCACATTGAACAATCTTCACTCACAAGACCAAACCTGCAAACATGGCTACTAAGCATTCCCCTAGGCGCTCCAATCCCAAAATCCCTATCTCCCACCGTGAAAGCCTCAGCACAGGCATGGAAAAAAGCGTCATCCCAAATGCAATACTGTCCAATCACACCACAATCCCACATCCATATTACAATCCTTACTCCATCTAATGCCAGAAATCTCACTCTCACCTTGGACCCTTAAAGGCATAAATTACATACAAGACATATTACAAGACAACCACAACAAATCATTTCCTCAACTACAAACCACATACGCCATACCCGCATCAGAATACTTCACCTATCTCCGTATACGTCACTGCCTGAAAACTATACCACTCCCCATCTACAATATACACCCCAAGACTTGGGAATACCTCACCAACCCCGACACAAAAATTAAAGGGATCTCATACTTTTATAATAACCTACACCAAAAACGTACCTTTACCAAACTGCCACCTCACCACACCTGGGAAAAAGACACACAAATTTTACAGACACACAATGGCAACAAGCCCTCAAGACTATTTACAAATCCACCAAATGCGCGGATCTATGGGAACTCACACAGAAGATTACACTAAGATGGTATCTGACCCCTGCCCGCATAACATCTTTTAACCCTCAAATCCCTAATACTTGCTGGAGATGTAAATCTTCCACAAGCGACCTACTACACGTCTTCTGGTCGTGCACCAAACTACACAAATACTGGGAAGACACCTTCCACTTAATCTCGACCATCACCCAAATCACGACCCCTCCAACACCGGCCCTAGCGATCCTAAACCTCACTATTGAGGACTTTCCTCACCCCCTCCAATTCACAACCACCCACATCCTCATGGCAGCCAGACTCAATATAACCAGACACTGGAAATCTGACACACATCTGACGCTTACTCAAATCACAGACTTGGTATCACTACACTACAGTTACGAGACCATCACAGCCACACTATCTGGGCAAGCCACAAAAATACGCAAAGCATGGCAACCTTGGACCGACTGGACTAGAAACTGCACCACGCGCACAAATGAACAGATCTACTGACCATCCTTCTTGATCGAGCAATACCTATCACTCATTAAGAATGTTATGTTACCTTTATAACTGAAAATTTTTCACTGATTGGAACTTTCGTGTCTATCACAAAAGGGTCCGCTTCGCTCCTGTGCCACTAAAGGTCCCACATGAGGTGACACACTAGTGAAGTGGACCGAATACGTCCTCTCAGAGTTTCCTTTCTGTTAGCATAATACGAAATGACTTGATTATTACTTATATACTTTTATACATGTTTCTACTAGATCCCTGTCTGTGGACAGAAGTTCATATCTATGATTGTTATACAGACGTCGTTGCACGACGTACAGTGTTTAATTGTACAATGTACTCTTTAAAAATCTAATAAAAAATATGGAATTAAAAAAAGGCTTTAACCCCTTGACTTTGGGAAACAACTGCCCCCACTGTAGTTTCGGAAGCATCCACTTCGAGGATGTAGGGTAAGGAAGGGTCAGAGTGGCTGAGGATAGGAGCCGAAGTGAAGAGTTTCTTTAGCGTTTTGAAAGCGATCTGTGCCTCAGAGTTCCAGAAGAATCGTAGGTTTTGTTTAGTTAGTTGTGTTATTGGTGTGATGATGGCAGAGAACCCTTTAATGAACTTCCTATAAAAGTTTGAAAAACCTATGAAGCGTTGTACCCCCTTCTTGTCTGTGGGTACAGGCCATTCCAGTATGGCGGACACTTTTTGGGGATCCATTTCAACTCCTGCTGTAGAAATTACTAGTCCCAAAAATTGAATGCTCTGCCGCTCAAATTCACACTTCTCCGGTTTTGCATACAGCTTGTGTTGATGGAGTCGGCCTAACACAATACTGACGTGCTCTCCGTGTTGATCAAGGGAATGAGAGAAGGTTAAGATATCGTCCAAGTAGACAATTACGAAGATATCCAACAGGTCTCGGAACATGTCGTTAATAAAGTGTTGGAAGGTGGCCTGGGCATTGCAGAGCCCAAAGGGCATGACCAGATACTCGAAGTGCCCGAATCTGGTGCGGAAAGCCGTCTTCCACTCATCCCCTTTTCGGATACGTATCAGGTTATTGGCACCTCTCAAGTCTAGTTTAGTAAAAATGTTTGCAGATCTCAGTTTCTGGAACAACTCAGTCATTAGGGGCAGGGGATAGCGGTTCTTAACCGTAACTTTATTTAGCTCCCGATAATCCACACAAGGGCGGAGAGAGTGATCTTTCTTGGTTACGAAAAATATCTCTGCTCCTGCTGGGGAGGTGGATGGGCGGATAAACCCCTTCTTGAGGTTCTCATCAACATACTCTTTCAATGCCTCTTGTTCTCGCTCTGACAATGGAAACACACGTCCAAATGGAATCGCAGCTCCGGGCAAGTGATCAATAGGACAGTCATATGGGCGGTGGCACGGCAAGGTATCAGCTCCTTGTTTGCTGAAGACGTCAAGGTACTGGTGGTAGGGTTTGGGTACAGATTGAAGAACATCTTGATCAAAGTCCATATAGAATAGGTTTGCCAACGTACTCATAGATCCTGGTAGACAATGCTTCAGACAATACGGTGATGACAACTTGATCTCCCTGGACAACCAGTTAATCCGAGGGTTATGGGCCTGGAGCCAAGGTAAACCCAGGATGACAGGAAACAAGGGGGAAGTAATAGCGTCAAGGCTCAAAAGTTCCTTATGTTGATGGGAGGAAGTAATGGGTAAAGGAGGTGTCTCCTGAGTTACTGGTCCAGAACTGATACGTGAGCCATCAGCTAAAAAGACAGACGGTCCATGCGTCTTTGGCCGCAAGGGAATATGTTGCTGGGTGGCAAAGTTTAAGTCAATAAAGGAACTGCATGCTCCGGAGTCCACAATAGCGTTAAGGGGAATTGTCTTTTCAGGAAGCTGGACTAACAGAGGAAGAGTAAGGTGAGCTGACTGGGCAGGTGGCATTGTGAGGTTAGTAGGAGGAAGCTTCCTCATCTTTGCAGGACACCCATGAACATAATGGCCAGCCTCTCCACAATACAGGCAAAGATTCTTCTGCTGGCGGCGTGATCGCTCCTCTGGAGATAGCATGTGGCGCATCACTCCAAGTTGCATGGGCCTTGGAGCAGCAGATCCAGGGTTGATGGAACTTGGGCCAGGAGGGGCTGAACAGGAGCCTTTGGTGTCATCCATACAGAGTGGGTCTGCTGGGTGCATTTCTCTGATTGGCGCTCACAGAGCCGCTGGTCAATCTGAATTACCAGACTGATAAGTCCTTCCAAGGTATCAGGTATTTCTACTCGGGCAAGTTCATCTTTCAAGTCCTCAGATAAACCCATGCGGAACTGATGCCGCAGAGCTGCATTATTCCACTGGGTGTCTGCGCTCCAGCATCTAAAGTCTGACACATAGTCATCAACCGCTCTGCGGCCTTGCTGGAGCGCATGGAGAGCAGCTTCTGCCATGGAAGTACGTAATGGATCGTCATATAGTTGTGACATAGCATCGAGAAAAGATGACATAGTATGTGTCTGTATGTCGTCTCCTTCCAGCAACCGGTGGGCCCAGGCTTGAGGATCCCCTTGTAGTTGCGAGATTATAAACCCCACTTTGGTGGATTCCAGCATGAAAGTCCGGGGTTGAAAAGGAAAATACAGCTGACATGCGTTGCGGAAGGCCCGAAACTTGATGTGCTCCCCAGAGAATTTCTCAAGAACAGGAACTCTGGGCTCAGGTGAAGGTGCAGTGAAGGATACTGGAACTGAGCTGACAGGGAGTGTCTGGATTTGTTCTTCCAACTTAAGGTACCCTTCGTGTAGGGACTGTACAGCTTGTGTGAGGGCTGCGAGGTGGCGGCCCACCTCCTCCATCTGCGAGACTCCTTCTGTAGGCTCAGTCATGGCTGTCTGATACTGTCACGTACCTGGTATCAGAGCCCAACTGTAGAAGGAGACCTCTCTTACAGCCCTGGCTCGGGGACCACTGGGGTTGCAACAGTGGTACAGGAGCGCAGTGAGGTAGGAGCGCCTGTATGATCCATGGTAGCTGATGCAGGTAGTAGAGGTGATCCACCGGATGGACTGGTAGCAGAAGCAGTAGGAAGCGGTGGTATATGTGCGGGTCAGCGACCCCTGGATCTAGGCGCAGCTGGATCAGGAACGCACTAAGCACAGTGAGACAAGCCGGGTCAGAACAGGCAACAGATAGTACAATCAGCAGGCAAGGGGTAGTCAGCAGGCAGGCAGAGGTTCGGCAACAGGAGATCAGTAGTTTCAGAAGTAGCAAGGTCAAGCAGGCTGGGTCAGGAGAGGAGAAGGCAGCAGTAGTCAACGAAGCAAGGTCAGGTAACACAGCAGGTTCAGTATCAGACTCAGGTTAAGCTGCAGATCAAACAGCACTCTACCAGAGCAGCTGCTGGCCTTTTAAAGGGGAACTGGCGCTAAGCCGAGTCAGCGCACATGCACGCGCGCCTGCCACGTGCTCTCGCACATGTGCACCTGCACTCTGCGCACGTTCACACGCCGCTGCCTGGTATAGCGCGCTCCCATAGGAACATGTGTGTGCACGCGCGCACGCCTGAGTGCCTGTCCTGCCACAGGGTATCCCTGACACGACAGTGACAGGTAACCCCATAATAGTCAGGGCACTCCATTGTCGCCTGGGGTGTACTGTGAAGGCCCATCCAGAATTATTTATCGTAGCTCTAGCTTTGGGTGATTATCCTATCATAAGAGGGATCTCTAGATAATACTGTGAGGGAAAACTTAGTTAAATTGAGGCTATTAGCAAGCTGGTAGCATACGGATAGTGGGGAGACCCTGAGCTCCAGTTACCGCAACATATAAAATATAAACAACTTGTAAACACTGTATAACATCTGGTCCAAACCTTTTCCACTGCCCAGAGGAGCCCCTTGGAGAACCTGGGAAACAACTCGGCAGGAGAAAAAAAAGAAAAAGGTAATTTGGGTAACTTGTGAGGGGAGGGATATCACTCTAAAGTTTAGTTCCAAAGAGAGAAAAACAGGGCGACTTGTCCACAGCCTGTAAGTCTACATCAGGGAGGTTGAGAGTCTCTTGACCTTTTGGATTGTTGTTTTTGCCAAACAGGAGTGAGTGGGCTCAGTGGAGAGGGCCTTTTCGTAGATGATGAGCCTCTGTTGGTGGGTGGGTTAGGGATTTCTTGGGAGATCAGCCCTAGATGTTGAAGCAAACGCGCGCTTTCCGAAAAGGATGAAAATCCATGGGCTTTATTCTGGTAGGAAAAATTTAGGCAAAATGGAAAGGACCAACTGTATGATTTATTTTTGTGTCAAAATCTGGAGAAGGGGCTTCTAAGAGTGCCGTTTTTGGACTGTGTAGGACTAAAGGTTGGCAAACACTTGGATTTGTTGACAATGAATTGTAAGTCTATCCAAATTACGGGACTTTTCATCACCTCTTCTTTGACAGCATAGAAATGGTGTTTGACTATGATGTCCAATGGTATCCAGCATATGCATACAACAAATTACACCCCAAAATACATTCTGCTACTCCTCCTGAGTATGGCGATACCACATATGTGGGACTTTTACACAGCCTGGCCACATACAAAGGCCCAACATTTGGATTTTGGATTTGTTGACAATGAATTGTAAGTCTATCCAAATTACGGGACTTTTCATCACCTCTTCTTTGACAGCATAGAAATGGTGTTTGACTATGATGTCCAATGGTATCCAGCATATGCATACAACAAATTACAAATTACACCCCAAAATACATTCTGCTACTCCTCCTGAGTATGGCGATACCACATATGTGGGACTTTTACACAGCCTGGCCACATACAAAGGCCCAACATTGAAGTAGCACCATTAGGCGATCTACGAGCATAAGTTGCACATCTCATTTCTCAACCACCTATTACATTTTTGAAGGCCCTGGCGCACCAGGACAATGGAATTGCCCACAAAATTACCCCATTTTGGAAAGCAAACACCCCAACGTATAATCTATGAGGCATATTGAGTCTTTTGAACAGTTATTTTTTTTCCAGATGTTTTGGGAAAATGTGGAGAAAAAATTAAAATGAATTTTTTTTTTTACACAAAGTTGTCCATTTATAAGATATTTCCAACACATAGCAAAAATGACACCCCAAAATACATTCTGCTTCTCCTTCTGAGTATGGGGATACCACATGTGTGAGACTTTTACACAGCTTGGCCACATACAGAGGCCCAACATCCAAGTAGCACCATCGCGTTCTAGGAGCATACATTACATAGATAATTTCCTGGCAACCTATAATTTTTGAATGACCTTCATATTTCTAACACAAAGCATGTACATACCAAGAATTACAATCCAAAATAAATTATTTTGCGGAAAGGGTAAAAAAAAAGTATTACCTGTGCTTTTCATGGTGTTCACAGAAGAGAACACTGGTGCAGGCAGCAGTCAGGGATGTGTTTAGCGACAGCAAAAGTAATTATCCAGGCAGCAGGCAGGAATATTGTTTATAGTCAGCACAAGGATATTGTCAGCACAGCCAAAGCATTTGTTTATAATTTCTCTTTATTAGTTTTTTCATATAAAACAATCATTTATATCAACAACATCCCAATTAAACATAAACAATTCCACAGATTATACATCGTACTTCAATTTTCGTGATAATTTTCCCTTTTTCTTTTATTACAATCTGTGAAAGCATTCTTATCTAAAACCTTTTTCTACCATGCAGTCTTAGCCCTCCTTCCCACCCCCCAATTCCTATATCTGCATCCGTACCCCTTTCATACAAACAATCAGACATCCAATTCCATATCCCGAGGTAAACAAAAAAAAAAAAAAGAATAAGGGGGGGAGTTGTTAACCTCCCTCGCCACTTCCTTTCCTCTCTCTCTCCGTTCCCTCTATATTTTATTATAGATATTCTAATACTTCTCTTGATGATCGAAACTCGTCCCAACTTTGCCAGATTTTTGATAATTGATTTGTTATATATCCTTCCTCCCTTATCTGTTTTTCCATATAATGAATTTCATTCATTTCACATATCCAGTCTGCTATTGCTGGACTCCTCGTTTTCCTCCAATTACTTGCTATTATTGTTTTTGCTGCCGATAACATATGAATAATGATATCTTTTTTAATTGTCTTTATGGGCTTCGGTATTAGAGACAGTAACAAGATTTCCAAACTTGGGATTAACTCTACTCCTGATACCTTATAATAAATCTGAAATATCTCGTTCCAGAAACCTCTCACTAGGGGGCATCCATACCATATGTGCTCCATAGTTCCTTTTTCTATTTCACACCTCCAGCATAAGTCTGTATTTCCTTTATGTATTAATTTTAGGGTGACTGGACTTCTATACCACCTCATTACTATTTTATAATTTCTCTCTTGGTATTTATTTGCTGTGGTTGTTCTATACATACCGGTAATTTCAAAAACCCTTTCCCATTCTTCCTCTGGTAAGGATCTGCCCATTTCTGCTTCCCATTTCTTTATATTTGTTATTTCTTTGCAGGGGCTATTCGGAATTAAGTCAGCATATATTTTGGATAAATTCTTAGCTGGGATCTGTTCGCTCAGCAATAGTTTTTCAAATTTAGTTAGTGATCTATCTATCTTAAATATTCTGGGCTCTATAAACTTCTTTAATTGTTGATACTGTAACCATTTATTTTCGTTTTCCAATCCCAGTTCCCGCAACGTGGGTATTTTCCCATTCTCAAGAACTTGTACCAGTCTTGTATGTTCCGATCTATTCCATTTTAAAAACTTTCGCGCTTCCCTAGCTGGGATTGAGAAACAATGGAGTCATGGGTCCAATCATCGTGGAGAGCTTCCCCCCTTTCATTACGTCATCCCATATCTTTAATGTGGCTTTAACGAAGAGTGTTAATTTGTTTCTTTTAGGTCTTAAGTGGGACTCTGTCCATGGAAGAACTTTTAATTGGGGCCCCACTATTTCTTCCTCCATACTGACCCATTGCTTCTTTTCTTTATTATGGTACCAGTCTACTATTCTGGTCAGTGATGCTGCCTGCAGATATTTTACAAAATCTGGTAACGCAAGCCCTCCATTTCTTTTTCTTCTTGTTAGGTTTTCCCTTTTTATCCGGGGAGTTTTATGCATCCATACAAACTCGACCGTAGCTCTCCTCAACTCCATCATCAGTTTTTTGGGGGGTTCCAATGGTATTGTTTGAAAAATGTATAAAAGCTTTGGTAGTATGTCCATTTTTACAATGTTAACTCTTCCTGTCCATGAATATTTTAATTTCTCGTATTTCTGTAGTAGTTTGATAGCCCTCCGAATTGCTTCCTCATAATTCTTCCCCTGTAGTTGTTTCAAATCTTTTGTTATGAAGATTCCCAAATATTTTATTGCGTCTTGTTTCCATTTAAATGGAAAATCCTTTTGCATAAGTAGATATATTTTTTCATTTATTGATATATTCATTATTTCCGATTTATCATAGTTTACTTTGAAATAGCTTAATTCCCCAAATCTTTTGAATTCCTTCATTAGATTAGAAATAGTTATTAAGGGGTTAGTTATATATATTAGCAGATCATCTGCATATGCCACTATCTTGTACTCTTTCCCCCCCCAGTTTTATTCCCTTTATATCTTTGTTACTTCTAATTGCTGTAATTAGATGTTCCATGATTAATACAAACAGTAGAGGGGAGAGAGGACAGCCCTGGCGGGTTCCGTTCGTTATTTTTATATCTTTTGATAATATGCCGCTTATTCTTACTTTTGCTTTCGAGTTGGAATACAGCGCGGAGATCCTACTGCGCATTATTGGACCCATACCTAGTTGTATTAATGTTTCTTCCAGAAAGCCCCACCCTATCCTATCAAATGCCTTTTCGGCATCTACAGTCAGTATACATGTTTCCGTGGCTGTTCTTTGGGCAAATTCTATCAATGTGCAGGTCTTTATGATGTTATCTTTAGTCTCTCTGCCTTTCGTGAATCCTGCCTAATCTAATTTTATATAGCTAGGTAGGATGGGTGTTATTCTATTTGCAATAATCTTGGAATATAGCCTTATATCTATATTGGTTAAAGAAATAGGTCGGTAGTTTTTGCAAAGCGTGTGGTCCTTCTCTGGCTTTGGAATTAATATAATGTGAGCCTCTGTGCTTTGTGGTATGAAGCCTTGAATGTGAGATATAGAGTTGTATGTTTTTTTCAGAATGGGGGCGATTATATTCTGGAAGTGCTTATAAAATCTAGTGGTGTACCCTACAGGTCCTGGGCTTTTCCCCGGGACTAATTCTGCGATCACTTTCTGAACCTCTTCTATTGAGATGTCTCTTTCTAAGACCTCGAGTGTTTCTTTAGGGAATCTCGGCAGGGCTGTTTCTTCAATATATTTTTTAATTTCTTCCCTGTCAATTTCATCCTTCTTTTTCCCCTGTGGTGTTTTAATATTATATAAATTTGAGTAATATGCGTGGAATTCCTTCAATATTTCTTTTGGGTCATATGTATATTCCCCATCTGCTTTTAATATTTTAATTATATTTGATGTATTTTGTTGCTCTTTTAATGATTTGGCCAATATTTTACCTGTCTTATTTCCCTGCTGGTACCATTGTGCTCTTCTTCGGTCCCTAATTCTAAGAGATTCTTCATCAAGCATGGCTTGTAATTCCATTCTTTTCCCTTTTAGATTTATTTTTTCTGATGGATTAAGGGTTTGTTTATGTTTTATGTTTATGTTTATTTCCAGTTCTTCTATTTCTTTTATTAACTGGGATTTCTTCTGACTCTTACTTTTTTTTAATCTTGAGCCATGCTTGATGAATGTCCCTCTTATTACACATTTTAATGCTTCCCACTGCATGGGTATTGATGTTTCATCGTTCTCATGAATCTCCATAAATTCCCTTATTGTTTTTCTTATATCTTCTGCACATTCTTTATCTTTTAACAAGTTGTCATTTAGCCCCCAGTTACCTTTTATCTTTTCGCGTTCTACTACCTTAATTTCCAGAAATAATGGGGCGTGGTCTGACCATAAGAACCCCCCTATATCTGATGATGGATTCATTACCATTCCTGAATTATTAATAAAAAAATAGTCTATCCTATGGTAGGAATCATGTTAGAATAATATGAGTAATTTTTTTCCGTTTGGTGTTGGGCTCTCCATATATCCACCAGATGGTACTTTGCTAATGTCCCTTTAAATTTCTCTATTTGATTTTTATTTTTATAAGCTTGGGTATTAGTTGTATCCATTTTTGTGTCCATTATAAAATTGAAGTCCCCGCCCATTATCACTGTACCCTCAGCTTTCTCCATAGCCCTGTTTACAGCTCTTGTTCCCGTCTTTATTTGATCATAATTTGGTAAATATAAATTAATGATTGTAAAGATTTTACCATATATTGCTACCTTTATGACCAAAGATCTGCCATCCTTGCCCATATATTTTTGTATTATCTGATAGGGTACTTTCCTGTGGAAGGCAATGGATACCCCTTTCGACTTCGAGTGGGGAAATGTATCATGTATCCAATTGTTATAATTTCGGCTATTAAGTTTTGGTATGTGATTTGAGCGAAAATGCATCTCTTGAAACAGTATAATATCCACATTTTGTTTATTGAATAAATTTAGAATTTGATTTCTTTTGTTGGGAGAGATAAGACCCCTTGCGTTGAAGGAACAAAATTTGATCTCGCCCATTCAAGAGAGAAAGAGTGAAGAAGGGAGAAAAAATAAAAAAATAAAAATAAAATAAAAATAAAAATAAAGAAAAGCACCTTTTTTTCTGCTCCGCACTTAACCTCACTCACATTCACACACGTTCCTCATACGATCTACTCTACTACTACTTGACTTACGGTATACAAGTCTATCTTACTAACTAGAGTAAGTTCCCTACTTTGGGGGATTTTGAGTCTGCTGACCAGAATCTGCCGTCCTTTTGCTGGCCTCTTGCCATATTTTTAATTGCTGATATTTTTGCTTTCTCTCCCTTCCCTTTCTCTTTTTTTCTATATGTCTTCTTATATTCACTTTTATCTGTCCCTGTTCCATTATATTATTTATTTACCTCTTCTGGGCCCCTTATCCCCTTCCCTTCCTTTCCTCCCTCCCCCTCCTCCCTTTTCTCTCCTCCTTCCTCTTTTATTTCTTTCCTTTTCTGCACCATCACTCTATTTCCTTCCCATACCTTTTTACTCCCTCTTCCCCCCTGTTCCACCTTTCTTTACTCTCTCTCATATTGAGAACCGTAGAGGGACAAGAGGGGGGGGGGGTCATTATTAATTTTATTACCGTGAGAGAAAAAAGAAAAGAAAGGGGAAGAAAAAAAAAATTTATCCTGGAGCTATAAACATAATTATTATTCTCTCTCTATCCTGTGTTACAACCAGTTCCAAATCCCAATGTGAAAGTGTGGGGGGGAGAAAAAGAGAAAAAAAAAAAAAAACACCCACATCCGCACATCCCTAATTTCCTTCCCTTTTCCTCCCTCCTTTCCCTCCTTCCTTCCTTACTTCTTATTATTAATTAACCTCATTCCGTACAGTATTCCAATGCATAACATTAACCTTATGCTAAAATCATTATTATTATCTTTTTTGTACTTTCTATTTGCCCTTTCCTATCCTTCCCCCCCTTCCCCCCTAGCAACAACAAATATTTACCCCAAATGCATGTGCTACTACGTTCATTTCTATATCCCAGTGCAGAAAATACGTAAGGGGAGAGAAAGAAAAAGAAAAAAAAAAAAAAATAATACATTTATTCTTTTCTTCAAAAAAAAAACTTTTAAAGACTTTTTCTTTCCCTTCCCCTTCCCTGATTATTATTGTCAAGTAACCACATTCCATGCAATATCCCGGTGCAAAAAAAAAAAATAATCCCCTGTGCTTGAAACATAATTATCGTCTCTTTTGTGCTTTCTATTTACCTTTTCCCTTCTTACCCTCCCTTCCTCCAAGTATTATCAAATTTTTTCCACAAATACATGTGCTTTCTACATTAATTTCCCTATCCCGGTGCAAAAAAAAAAAAAAAAAAGGCCCTGTGCTTAAAACATATTTATCATCTCTTTTGTGCTTACAAAAAAAAAAAAAAGCCTTGTGCCTATATATTTTAAAACTTATTTATCATCTCTTTTGTGTTAACTATTTACCTTTTCCCTTCTTACCCACCCTTCCCCCAAACGTTATCAAATTTTACCACAAGTACATGTATTGCTACATTAATTTCCATATCCCAGTGCAAAACAAAACAAAAAAAAAAAAAAAACCTTGTGCTTAAGACATATTTATCATCTCTTTTGTGCTAACTATTTACCTTTTCCCTTCTTACCCTCCCTTCCCCCAAACATTATCAGATTTTTACCAAAAGTACCTGTACTACTACATTAATTTCCATATCCTAGTGCAAAAAAAAAAAAAAAAAGAAAAAGAAAAAAAAAAAAAAAAAGAGTTTTTTACCAAAGTACCAAACATGTTAAATCTTCTCCTTTTCCGTAGCTCAATTACCTAAAACGTGCGTATTAACTTTTTGATACTTATTATTTCCCCTCGGGGGGGGGGAGAGAAAAAAATACAAAAAAAACAAAAAACCAAAAGGAAGGGAAAAAAACCCTTTACATCTTTTTAAATGTTTGTATATATGGAACGGGCCAGTCCGGTAGTGTTATTTCTGGGATTTTAAGAGTGTCCAATAGCTCTGGCAAGTCCTCCAGATCTCTAAATGTTATAACACGTCCTTCTGCTTGAACCTGTAATTGAAATGGGAATTTCCATCTATATTGTAGTTTATTCTTTATCAGCTGCTCCACTAGAGGTTTTAACGCTCTTCTATGATCCAACGCGAATTTTGATAGATCCTGGAAGAACATCAGAGGATCTCCGTCATATTGGATGTTCTTATTTTGATGGACAGCGAACATTATTTTGTCTTTTATATGAGCAAAATGCATTCTACAAATTATATCCCGGGGCTTTTTTGGATCTAGCTTCCTTATTCCTGTTACTCGGTGTGCTCGGTCTATAATTAAATCTTTTGTATCAATGTCTGGAGCGATTTCCTGAAAAATTTTTTGTAGTGTTGGTATGAGTGTTTTTGGGCTCACCTCTTTTCTTAGGCCTCTTATTCTTATATTAGATCTTCTATTTCTGTTTTCTTGTTCATCTATGTTGTTTATTGTTTGTATTAGTTGTTTTTCTTGTTTCTGTATTTTTTCCTCTATCCTGATCAGTTCCTGTTCTGTTTTTAGAACTCTCTTATCTAATGTGACCATTTTTTCTTGCGTGTTTTTAGTGGATGTTTTAAGTTCTTGTATCTCCATTTTATATGATTCTTCTAATCTGTGCACGTATTGATCCATGTCCGCCCTAGTTGGAAGCGAGCGAATATATGCTCTTATATCCCATTTCTCCTTATCCTGCTCTTTTTGTTCGTTTACTGATCCTGTTGTATCAATAGGTGAGCTGTTTCTAGGATGGTTTATTTGTTCTTCTCCTGATGATCTGGATGTTATAGATGATTCTGCTAAATTTGATAATTCTTGTGATGTTTGTATTGCTTGTGTTGCGTGGGGAGACTGTGGTTGTAACTGTTGAAAGAATTCTTTGATATCAGTCGTTTGTATTGGCTGTACCCCTGTAGTGTTTTGATTATTAGTTTCCGCTTTATCTTTTTTGCTTTTTGTGATTGCGGTGTTTTGTTGCCTTTCTTAGGTGCCATATTCCTCTGCCAAAGCATTTGTCCATATAAATTGTCTAGGCAGTCCAGACACTCATTATTGTACCACTCTCCAGCCCTTCATAAACATACTACCTCTTTCTACAGCTAATTATTTGCATAGTCCAGGTAGCAGGCAGAGGTGTGGTCCATTCATGCGACAGGCAAAGGCATGATGGCAGCAAGTCAGCAGCAGGCTGAGGGCCGCAGTTGGGTAAGACCTGTGCACAGGGGCACAGGGGTAGGGATTTCGACCCACCTAAATCTCTATAAAGGCCCCTGGCTCCAGACCCTAGTCTGGAAATTACAAAACACGGAGAAAACAAAAAAAAATTGTTTTCTCCATCCGGAAAAACTATTCTGGAGCCCCTCACATATGTGAAACCCCTGTATACTACAGTAGCAGGGCAACAGATAAGTCCAAGCAGTAGGCAAAAGCATAGTCCATAAAACAGACCAGGGTCAGTTCATGTGCAAGCAGTCCAATCGCTTGGCAGAAGCATAGTCACAAAACAGGCCAGGGTCAGTTCACGTGGAGGCAGTCCAAACGGTAGGCAGAGGCATAGTCACAAAACAGGCCAGGGTCAGTTTATGTGGAAGCAGTCCAAACGGTAGGCAGAGGCATAGTCAAAAAGCAGGCCAGGGTCAGTTCACATGGAAGGCAGTGGCATGGTTATTTGGGGAAGCATGGAAAATGGTCAGCACAGATGATGAAAATGGGGAAAATATGGGCTAATATTTTAGGGATGTATGATAAAGTTCGAAGCATTAAATGCAAAGGTCAGGTTGGGAGAGACACTGGGGAAAATGGAAGCTGGTATCTTTTCCAAACCCTCTTCTGCTGCACACGCAATATATTTTTTGCCATTTTCGGCCTGCTTCCGATGGTGGAATGTTGTACGGGAAGTGGCGTTCATGAAGTCGGCTAACAGCATCAGAGCGAAGGTCTTCTGGGGGGAGTCTTTGTTGATAGATGAGGGACGTGACTACTACTTCTATGAATTTTAGGAAGGGGCTTTCTGTGGATTTTGTGTAGATTATGTAGGAATTATAAACGGCCAAATTGATGAAATAAATTGCTACCTTCTTGTACTAGAATCGGAGCCTCCTTATTGACAAATAGGGCTGAATCATTTGATCATTGAAATCCACCCTCCCCATGTAGAGATTATAATCTTAGACACATGTCGGTTTTTCAATGGGACCTCATCTTCGCTGAACTACAACTGTAGTGTCATCGTGAATGGTGGACATCATGTGCATGTTCCTGTTATCCTTCCACCTCAAGGCCAGCACTTCATTGCATCTCAGTGTTGCTCTTTCCCCCCTTTGCAGCTTTTTGTTTACTATGGATTGTGGGAAGCCCTTCCTATTTTTTCTTGAGGTTCCACAGGCCAGGGTTTTTTCGATGTATAGGTGTCTGAAAAGGAGCAGGCTGGTAAAAAAGTTGTCAAGGTATATATGATATCTTTTTTTCAGAAGTGGGTAAGCCAGGTCCCATACGATTTTTCCAGTTGTGCCCATGTAGGCCGGGCACTCAGGGGGCTGGAGCTGGGAATCTCTTCCTTCATATATGCGGAACACATACAGATATCCCGTGGCTCTTGTAAAATGTTACTCCGTATTTGGCCTTTTTGCTAGGAATATATTGTTTTATTCCTAGCCGGCCTGAAAATGGTACCAGGGACTCATCCACACATATATGCTTCTCGGGGACATAGAGTTCTGCAAATCGTTGGGAAAATAAATTTATCAGTGGGCGAATCTTATATAACTTATCAGAATTTGGATGATTGCCGGGAGGGCACTGGGTGTTGTCGTTAAAATGAAAGAATCTCATAATCATCTCATATCGGGACCTGGGCATTGCGGCAGAATACATGGGCATATTGTGGATGGGGTTGGTGGACCAATAGGCATGTCCTTCATTTTTTTTTATTAAGCCCCATGTTTAGGGTGAGGCCCAAAAACAATTTGAACTCCTCCAAATTCAGATCTCTCCACTCAAATGGATGGTCACGGTCACTGATGGGTGATGGGTGACAGGGCACGGTCACTGATGGGTGATGGTTGCACCGCTGATGGTCACTGATGGCAGTCTCTTATGTGACAGGTGCACTTTTATGGGGTGACTGTTGGGTGACAGATGACAATTGGGGGGGCGATGGGACAGGTGTGGTGTTGGTACAGACACTACTAAACACAGATCTGTAACTCACTGCTTCTGGCTCTTCTCTCCTCACACTTGAAACGGTGTGTGAGGAGAGAAGAGCTGGTAACAGCTAGTTACCGCTCTGTGTTTACATTTAGTGATCGGCTGTGAATGAAACACAGCTGATCACATGGTACACAGCCCTGGCCAATGGCTGTTTACTATCGTCGGTGACGAGCAGTGTTCCTGGGAACACGCCGCCACCGACGTGCACGCTCAGCGTGCTCACGGTCGCACACACGCGCTGTACAATGTGGGGAGTTACCATTCCTGATCAGTCGTGACTTCATCACGGCCGATCACGTGGTAAACAGCCATGCCCAGTGGCTGTTCACCCCTGTCGGTGACGAGCGGTGTCTCAGTGACACTCCGCCACCGACAGTACAGGGCTGCGCGTACACGATTGTGCGCATGCCCTGTTTAAACGGGCTCATGTCATATGACTTCCGCCCAGAACTAGAGCCTTACTGTCCCGCCGTCATATGACAGTGGGCAGTAGGCTAGTGGTTAAAGAGTCATTGTAATCATTTGATGAAGATTTTTCTTTTGTTTTCATTCACTTTGCAAGTGTAAAATTAATTTAAAAAAAAACAGTAAAAATATTTTAAAGCATTTGTACTTGACATAATTTTTTCTCAGTATTGTACATAGTAAAATGTTGAAGGGAAGACACTACTTTTATTAATTAGAACACTTTGCATATTTTGAATAAATGTGTTATTAATACCAACAAGATCAATGTGTATAAATAACAATAAGATCAATAAGATATTTAGTTACTCGGATGCCGCATTCGAATCGAAAAAAAAAGTCGAACATGTTCAATTTGACCGATTCGAAATGTATCTATTGGAACATTTTGAATCGAGAACAAATTGGTAAATTCAAAGAAAATTTGAAAAATACATACAACGAATTCCGAATACGAATCCTGAATACGAATTGAAGGAATCAACCGAATTTAACAAAACAAAATAACTAGATTATCTAAACAAAACAAAACAATTCTTTTTATCATGCACATGTCTAATAGGATAAGGACAGGCAGTGGCAGGACAAGGTTCTTAAGCGCCCAAGTTAACAATGCCAATGTGCCTCCAGCCCCCAAATTCTAATTCCAAAAACAAACACCAATTTAAAACTCATATATACGGTAAAGTGAAGGTTAAAGTAGTTCTAAAGTTAAAATATATTTTTTTTACAGTAAAACATGGGCTAGCACAGATGGGATTCACAATAAAGACAAACACTGTTATTTAAATTTCAACAAATTATTTATTAATTGGTATTTATAAGGCCACAGTGTTATCCATAGGGGTTACCTAAAAGTACTCTAATTTATTTTAAAGAATATAAAGCCATCCTGGCTAAAATTGAACAAATTAAACGGTGTCCATCCAACAATGCTGGACGACTACTCCCCCTCATGGAACACATCATGACAAAAAAAAAAGGGGGGCGGGTGTGTGATCATCGCCCGTTCTGCTTCAAACGGTCAGTGAGCCGCTGCACTCAGTTCCTTATATAGGCTTCTTCAGCGCTGCTCAGCGCCCGCCAAATTCCTCCAATCCAACGCTGGCCCTTGCTACCAATCCTCTGGCTGTTGCTGCCCTGAGCAACAGTGGCAACCAATGGCAACCTAAATAGATAAAGAAAAGAGAGAGAGAAACTACAGCCCCTTCTGAGCCATCCCATGTGGGCCCCAGCATAATGCTATGACCCTTCATGGGCTAGCACAGATGGGATTCACAATAAAGACAAACACTGTTATTTAAATTTCAACAAATTATTTGTTAATTGGTATTTATAAGGCCACGGTGTTATCCATAGGGGTTACCTAAAAGTACTCTAATTTATTTTAAAGAATGTAAAGCCATCCTGGCTAAAATTGAACAAATTAAACGGTGTCCATCCAACAATGCTGGACGACTACTCCCCACCGGCTGAGGACAGCAGCAGCGCTGCCGGCCGAGGCCCCCCCCCAACACCATGGCTGATTCAATTAGATTTTGTAAACCCATATTAAATATATCTAACAGATAAATGGACCATATCTTTACGAAATAAACCATGCACAAAATATTCTAATTCTAAATGGCGAAAAGATATACCACCGGAAGAACTTAGAAAACTATGGATTGTTCTATTGAGACGTCTTCTAATCTTATCTACATAAAATAAGTTGCTTGAAGGAGACCATAGAAGACGAGGAATCATCTCTGAAAATGCCACTATAGCATTTGGGAATAAAAGTTGGATATAACAAAGATCTCTCTTAATTTCACATAGAAGATCCCACGTCTTAACTTTACCTAAATCATTGGCCCCGGCATGAAGAACTAAGATCTGGGGTAAAGGCCAAATGTTAGATAGGTGAAGTAAATGATCTCTCAGATTTTTCCACCTCAAGCCCTTAATACCTGACCACAAAACTGTGAAAGACTTAGAGTCCAGACCTAAGTTAGCAGAGTAGGTTCTAGTTTCAGCATGCTTGGCTGCCCAAAAAACGTAGGAATGACCTACAATCCAGACCGTAGCTTTGGGAGATCCTGAAAAGAGATTACATAATTAGAAGATCAGGCCTTATATCTATCACTACCCCAACGGCCAATTCTTTTTAAAGTTTCTGCCGGAAAACCTAAAGAGTCAGCTGTGGTGGCTGCCCCAATGCGAAATGAATGTGAAGAAAAGAAAAAGCCAGACAGGTTCAGGCGTTTCAGAGAAGCAGCCAACACAGCTGAAAACTGATACCTAGTCAAGGAGGACAGATCCTGATGAATAAAAAAGGAATCGTCAGAACATGGTCTAATTGACATATATCTAGAAACCAGTAGAACCGAGCATATTGTAGGATTGATAGAGCTAGCCAGAGAAATCCAATGACCTTGACCTGTTGGAAGGGATTTTGACCTACAAAGGAAAAGGCTAAGGGACCCATCATACACAGCGACATGTGATTTGCGGAGAAAAGATGAGGACCTTTTATTTTCAGCCGTAAATTCCCCAATTCTGAGGGCACCAAAAAAGGCAACTGAAAAAACGGCCCTGAACAAAATTAACTCAAATTCTGAGAAACACACCACTTCTAGAATCTTAAGAAGATCAACCAAAAGAGCAGCCGAAATAGGGCGCCTATTATCTAACAAAGGTCTTGACCTCCTAAAACCCTTTAAAACTTGATTAACTTGAAAGAAAGAGGTTAAAGATGGCAAACCAGCAAATTTTAGAAAGAAGGAGACACCCGCTAAAATTTTGCTGATAGAAGCTGGGCTAAGATTAGCCTGAAGCAATGAAGACACGAAGGACAGGGAGACATAAGAAGTTACAACAAGAGAATCCAGACCGAAGTCCTGACAAAAGGAGCACCATCTGGTCCAAGATAGGTGATAATCTAACCACGTTTTCTTTGACACTGAATTCTTGAGGTTACCAAGTATTAACTCCATATTAAGCCCCAGAGGAAATCCGGGCAAGGGGTTCCGCACCGATCCGATGTTGGAGCCAATTCCCGAAACCTCGTGAACTGTGAACGAGATAAAGCATCAGCAATATTATTTTGTACGCCTGGAATGTGCTCTGCTTTCAACCAAATATTGAATCGCATGCATTGTAAAACAAGAAAACGTAGTAGTTTAATCACCGGCTCGGACTTAGAGGATAAAGTATTTACTGCATACAAAACACCTTTATTATCAGTATGCACCAGAACTCTGCGATTCGCAAAAACGTCTTTCCAAACTACTAAAGAAACTATCACAGGGAAAAGCTGCAGAAGGACCAAATTCTGAATGATGTCCTTTTGTAACCAGTCCTGATGCCACTCACCTGCGCCCCAATGCCCATCCATAAATGCTCCAAAGCCTGAAGACCCAGCTGCATCCGTGAAAAAATTGAGCTGATCGTTAGTAACAAAGTCTTGTTGCCATATGGTAGAACCATTAAAATTACACAGAAAAGCATCCCAAATTCTAAGGTTTTCCCGAACGCTCTTGGAGATACGAATATGGGAATATGGGTTTGTAAAACCTTTGATTGCCAACGAAAACTTGCGAGAAAACACCCTAGCCATTGGAATGACTCGGGCTGCAAAAGCGAACAGATCCAGAAGAGATTGAGCCTCCTTCAATATTACTTTCTTTCTTAAAAGAAAAACTGAAATCAGGGATCTCATTTTTTGTATTTTTTGAAGAGGCATGTTAAATTCCATTGCAGCTAAATCAATGGTAATCCCTAAAAATTCAATAGAAGTAGATGGAAACACTGTCTTTTCTGCTGCTAGAGGGATCCCAAAGTGCTCACAAATATTGAAAAATATCTGAAGAGATTTGAGGCACGAGGGGGAATCAGATGGGCCAACAAATAAAAAATCATCTAGATAATGCAGAAAATCCCCACAGGGATAGAGAACTGACAAAATCCAGTGTAAAAAAGTTGAAAAAGCTTCAAAATAAAAACAAGACAAAGAAAACCCCATGGGCATACATTTGTCAAAGAAATATTCACCCGAGAATTGAAAACCTAGCGAACTGAAGCCTTGCGGATGGACCGGGAGCAGCCGAAATGCTGACTTAATATCTGCCTTGGCTAGCAAAGCCCCTTGTCCATGATTCCTTAATATAACCAAAGCCTCATCGAATGATGCGTAACAAACTGGAGCTTCAACACCAGCCACATCATCATTTAAAGAAGAGTTCTCTGGATATGAAAGGTGATGTATCAAACGGTAAGAACCTTGCTCTTTTTTAGGAACTAACCCTAATCGGGAGAGCCTAAAATTTGCAAATGGCGGAGAAGCAAAAGGACCTGCCACCCTCCCTTCTTCCAGTTCTTTGTAAAAATTTTTTCTTACCACTGACGTGTTAGTATAAACAGATTTCAAGTTCTGAACCATAGAACAGCCCGTGCCTTGAAAGGCCGGGACCAAAAAACCTTCCCTGAAACCTTCAGTTAGCAGAGCCGCCATCCTGCGATCTGGATAGCGCTCTAACCACAGGAGCATTCTTGGAAGGTTCACTGGAGTCACTGCTCTTCCCATGAGCGTGCCCGGGAAATGGCTGAAAGGCTGTCGCTGCAGATTTGCGAAAGCACCTGCTAGCCGGATGGTTCCCGCTACAATGGGAGCATTCGTGTTTATATCTGCAATTTGAGAGAAACTTGCATTGCCCTTCATTGAAAGAAAAGCAAAATCCTTTACGAAACGCAGACTGTGCGTTAGATACCACTTTTGGAGTGAACTGAGGCTTAGGAGGCAACATGAGATTCAACCACAGTCCAACGTCTTTGGATCCCCAATGTAGGGAGGGGTGGACTGCCAACTTTTGCCGAAAATTTTCGTCATATGTGAACCATGCAGAGCCACCGACGAAAAGCCTCTGCAACAATATCCAAGTGTTGGAAACCTGAACACTTTGTAGGGAAACGTTCACCCATAACTGCTGCATAAATGCAGAAAGCCTACAACCAATTTTGGAAGGTCCTTGGTATAGCCCTCCTCCTGTCCTCCTCAGATCTATCTACTGCCAGCCTGTCAGATTTCAACAAAAACTCTTTAGAAGCCGGCAAAAGTGACAATATGTCAATGAATTCTCTTCTCCAAATCTTTTCTTTAACAGACTTGGCTAAATGGAACCCTAAAGGTGACAATACACATGGTAAGGGTTCTTTAAAAGAAGCCTCCCCAACTGCCACTGCTGAAGGCCTGATAGGCAGGATGGGATCAACAGATAATGGAGAGTTAACAACATTATCATGGTTTAGCATGCCATGATCAATCATTTGTGACTCATTTAAATTTTGCCATACTGAACTAACTTCAGTCATATAATCATTCAATGGTAATTTTTTAACAGCACCATAATCATGTGCCCCTGTAAATATTTCAGTATCACTACCAACAGGTTCGGAAGCACCAGATATCTGTGCCCTCTGACCAATTTTACTGGTATGCATAATATGCCTAGCACCAATTTTTTCTTTTTGTGCCCCTAGAATTTGAGAATTAACATTAGGTTGCTTAACATTCAATGCACCAGTGACCTGTGCTCCTTTAAAACTATTATTAGCACCAACAGTCCGTGCCCCTTTAAATTGTTGTAAAATATTTGACAATGAATTAACTAGTAATGAAACATCTGCAATATTAGTAAACTGACACTGCTCACTATCATTTGATACTGACGGATGCTCACTGAGTGCAGCAGCCTGGGGAAGCTGAGTAGCGCTGCTCTCCCTCATAGCCGGCTCTCTCTGTGTTCTGGAAATGCCAGCTCTCTCCTCCCTTGTCATCTGAGGTGAAGCCGCTGTTCTCAGTCGTTTCTTCTTTCTCCCCGGCTGTTGTCGAGTCCTGCCTCCGACTGAGGCCGAAGCTTCTTCCATCTTCGGGTTTGTGAGGGATGTCTCTGCAGGCGGAGCCGAGTCGCGCTCCTTCCCTAGGCACTGAAGGAGCCATTCTTCACCGCCCTCTCCCTCCGCTCTCTCAATAAGGCGACACAGGAGTTCTTCCCGACTTTTTGACGAACGGCGCTTCATGTTGCAGGAGCTCTGTGACATCTCTCGTTCTGCTTCAAACGGTCAGTGAGCCGCTGCACTCAGCCCCTTATATAGGCTTCTTCAGCGCTGCTCAGCGCCCGCCAAATTCCTCCAATCCAAAGCTGGCCTTTGCTACCAATCCTCTGGCTGTTGCTGCCCTGAGCAACAGTGGCAACCAATGGCAACCTAAATAGATAAAGAAAAGAGAGAGAGAAACTACAGCCCTTTCTGAGCCATCCCATGTGGGCCCCAGCATAATGCTATGACCCTTCATTCCGCGCAGTTGCTGTACTTCCCCTTTTCCAAAGACTTACCTGACTCTTTTATCAATGCAGCACTGTGCACAGTAACATCTCCCATCTCCCCTCTCCCTGCTTTCACAGGCTTCACCAAAAGCATCATGGGCAGCTCCTACTGCTGTTAGTCAAATCCTGTCAGGGGGGGACATGCTGTGTATGTCAATGAATAGCACACAGCTTGCTATGGGAACACACTGAAGAGGAGAAGTGAAGAGCGCCTGCGGGGGTCCCCAGAAGAGGATGAATAGGGCTTCTCTGTGCAATACCATTGCACAGAGCATGTAAGTAGAAAATGTTAAATTTTTTATTTAAAATAACATTTTGCCCTTAGAACCGCTTATAGTGAAGGGAATGAAGAAGTTAAAAATAGATGTACAAAATTACAAATTTAGGTAATTAAGAGTAATTAATTAATTAATTAAATAGAATAACCAGTGCTACCACTAGGCAAACTAAGCAGCCGCCTAGGGTGCACTGCTGCTTAGGGCCCTTGGCCACTGGTGTTTCCACTCTCTTCTCTCTGCAGCAAGCAACTAAGTCTCAGCATCAGCAGGCAGCCGCTGCTCCAATAACACATAGTGTCAGAGGTGCAGCAGCGGCGAAGGAGCGGCAGACTGTGTCTGTGTCCCGACTCCCGAATGAATGGAAGTAAGCAAACATTCATTGATGGGAACTGGTAGGCTGCATTGATGGGCACTGGTAGGCTGCATTGATGGGCGCTGGTGAGGCTGCATTTGAGGGGCGCTGGTGGGGCTGCATTGATGGGCGCTTGTAGGCTGCATTGATGGCCGTGTGAGTCTGCATTAATGGGCCCTGGTAGGCTGCATTGATTGGCGCTGGTGAGGCTGCATTTGATGGGTGTTGGTGGGCTGCATCTGATGGGTACTTCATTAAAAAGGTGGGGTATACATAGATAGGGCAAAGGGGGTGGAGTCAGGGGTGGGACCAATGGGTGGCGGAAAAATAAGGTTTCGCCTAGGGTGTCAAAAATCCTTGCACGAGCCCTGAGAATAACTACAAATTTTATTCTGTGATTTGTCCCTAGAATCATGTTTCTGGTAGAAAGCATGTTTTTCATTTGGTACTACATGAACGAACAGTAATTTAAAAAATGTACACGCAAACAAGAAAGAAATCAGCAAAAAAAAAAAAACTAAGGCAAGAAGGGAATGTAAGTTAATAAAAGTAAATAAGGGTTCACTAAGGGTTAATAAGGGATAAAATGTTTTCTTAAAGAAGCTTTTTTGTTTATACTTTTGTTTATTTAGATGTAAGGCCCGGTTCACACTGGTGCGTTGCGAATCCTAACGCGATTTTGACCTGATTGCGTTGCAAATCTTCTTTGCGAATTCATTACATGTTTGTTGCGAATTTAGAACGATTCTACAGGAATAGTTCTGATTTTGGGAGGTAACTGCGATTTCATGTTTGGCCAATGGAACCCAGGGTGGTATGCTGATGTAAAAAAAAAAAAAAAACATAGCTTTTATTAACTTCCTGTTCTCTTCCTGGTTTTTGTGGAGTGTGCGGAGAGTGTGTAGAGAGGAGTGTAGGATAATGTACCATTCATTGGCTTTGGTTATGGCAGCAGTAGTTACTGCTACTGCTGCAGTCATAATAAAAAAGAAGAAAGCCAGGCTGAGGAGGAGGAGGATGATGATGCTGTCAACCAGAAGATACTGGGTACACCCTGTAATTGCAAATAGGGAGGAGAGAGGACAGTTCAAGATGATCTACAATGATCTACGTCAACATAAGGAGAAATTTTTCAAATACACTCGTATGTCAGTTGAGAGGTGAGCAATTATACTTTTTCTCCCCATTCCTCCAGACCTGCCACATCCCCCCCCCTCCATCCCTCACCCTATATCACTCCCCCCTCCATCCCTAACCTTCACCGTATTCGAACATCCCTCCCACCCCAATATTTCTCATCCCGCTATCCCTCCCCCCACTATACGTCACCCATCTATCCCTCACCCCCACTTTCCCTTAAACCCTCCATAACCCAATACATCCCTCTGCTCTGTATCCAACCTCCCTCCCTCTCCCTACTTCTCCCCCTTATCCAAATTTCCCCCCCTTTCACCTCACTTCCTTATCTGATACCTCCTCCCTTCCTTTATCTATGTAATCTTAACTCTTCTCTGTATATATTTAAATTTTCGTTTTGACGAATTGCTTCAACTGATCTACAGCAGTGTGGAGCATCAGAACACCACTTTCAGAAATAGTGTGGAGCCAGCTGAGCGATTACTTGTCACCTTAAGGCAGTGGTTCTCAACTCCAGTCCTCGGGACCCACCAACAGGCCAGATTTTAAGTATTACCTTGGGGAGTTGCAGACTAGAATACTGCAATCACTGAGCAGCAAGTGATATCACCTGTGATGTATTTCAGCTATCTTGCAAACGTGGCCTGTTGGTGGGTCCTGAGGACTGGAGTTGAGAACCACTGCCTTAAGGTAACATATTTAATAAAAAGCCAGATAGCCATCAAATGCGTATGTTTTTTTTATTTTTCATGGCAGCTGATCCACTCTTGGCCTCACGTATTTGATGTAGGTGTTGTGTATACTACGCAAAGAATGGAGGGGACACTAGGGAGGGGAAGAAGAGGATTGCTGCTCACCCCTTAGAAATTAGAGCAAAAAAAGGAAGGTTTCCCCACATTGGGGTTTTTAGGCAGCACAAAAACAAATGTAGTCAATATTGTATGAAAAAATATAACACTTTTATTGGATAATAATATATATGTCATCAGAGTTAAAAACCATGAGCTCCAGTGGGATTTATCGAAAAGAATGATTTGACTGAACATACAAAAGCAGACATTTGTTCATAGCAATATTTATGTCATGAACATTAAACTTGACGCGTTTCAACCCCTATGATTGGGGTCTTCTTCAGAGGATCGGTCTGCTGGAAAGAACATGAAAGTAAAATTGATATACATATACATGTTCTATTCATAAAAAATATGTAACATGAGCTACATTGATTGTGCAGTACATCAGTACAGTATAGTTACCAAGTAAGAGTATGTCCAACGAAAAACATAAATTCCCACATAGAGGTCCCTTTAAAATTTAAAGTGCTTTTTCCTCTTCTCCAGAGGGGGATTCCAACCTCCTCTACCGCCGCCACAGCCCAGACCAGGATGGTGAGAGACAACGTGGCTTACGAGAGGCCACACTTTTGAGCACCGCTCGCCAGAGAGGGCAACCAACCGGAGAGCACCAAATTACCTGTGATGAAGATTGGCAAGGGAAGAGTAATAACTAAGAGACCCATATAAAGATAATTAGGTTTGATCTATGGGCTAAAGGAGCCTCTAAGATATCAAAGACATTATAGGTATGATATATATGGCCCAAACCCGCAGGGGAGTTCTGGACCATATTTTTAGGTATATGTTTAGAAGAGATTACCATATAAAGGAACAAATGTGATAAGGGCAATAGATGTTGTGCCTGTACTAGAAAAAGAAATAGTAGTGGCAAAGTAAGAAAAATAAGAAAGAGGGAGTGAGACAGTGAGGTGAGACCATGTGTGCAAGTGTGGTGATACGTAAGAAAGGAGTATGTGAGGTGCAAATGAGTGCCAGTGAGTGGAAAAGGGAAGAGAGGATGAGGAAAAAAGGGGGGGGGGGAGGGGGAAGGGGATGGGGGGAAGAAGGAGGGGGGGAGGGGAGGGAAGAAAGGGGGGGGGGGAAGGAAGAGGGGGGGAGAAAGGGGAGGAAGGGGAAGAAAAGGAGGATGTGAGAGAATGGTGATATAAACAAACTAATGTATTATCATTACCTCAAAAAGGTGCTAAATGGCACATGTGGATGCATCAAGTTGTCCCATATATCTAAACTGTTGCCTATTGGCCAACGCGAGATTGGTCATAGGTTGTATAGGACTCAGGTGATAGTATCCAAAAGCTGAGTCAACCAGTCTAGAAGTAAGCAAAGTATATAATTGTAAGGGGTATAACCACATATATTATAAGTGGTCAAAAAATATATTATCAGTCATAGGGGTCGGTGACCCCAATTATTTGGGGCAACACGATGCTATATACCACATGGCTAGAAAGGGTACTTACTGTGTGATAGACGCAAAGAACATCAGAAGTGGTGACAGGCAGCGGGGTGTGTTTGCAGTTCACCAGACAGGAGGAAATTGAACACATGTATCAAGTGTGAGCTTTTATACCCATGGTTAGATGGGCGTATATACCTTGCCTCTTATCTCTCCAGGTGTACGCAATCCGGTGATGGTCCCATGGCGGGCGGCAGGGCGGCCAAACATGGCAGCCTAGTGTGGTCTCCCCGGCGTTCCGGAAAAGCAGCGCTCCGAGTTCTCGTCATCCTCGCCGAAATCTCGCGATGTCTCTGACGTCACGACGCTCGCGTGGGGCCCCGCGCATGCGCGGTGACGAAAGGCATCCGAGGATGTTCCGGAATGCTGCCGGCAAGGAGAAAAGAGATTCCCAGTGCGACGCCCGGTGGCCAGCCGGGCGTCCAAAGGGAAAAACATGGGGGGGGGGGGAGCCGCCTAACAGCGGGTGGGCCCGTCCCACCCCCCTCACCTTGCCGGGAAGGCACGTCATAAATCACTCCTGCCCCGGAGATGACAGCAGAGAGAGTGCCAGAGCTCCCCCAGTGGTGGAAAAAAGCAACTTCAAGGGGGGAAAAACAGATACAGATTGTGCAAATATATTTTTCACAGTTTAAAATTGAACAACATTATTGCATATCTTATGTGTACAAAATTATGTATGGAGCTTCAGTAGAGAACAGGAGCAACTCAATCACATGTATAGATAACTTTACCCCGTCAATTGAGAGTAAAATAAAGAAAAAACAAAAACAAATCAATGAAATGTGATAGCAGATATCATTGGATCAACATTAGGGAAAAGGGGAGCAGTTATAAGTGCAGGGGGGGAAAAAACAGGACATAGTCACTGATATCAAATATTCCCTATTACTTTAGACTGTATTATATTATAACCAGAAACAGGGGGGACATGATTATTGTGTTTTGCCAGAGACAAAGCCTTTTAAGAATGGAGCAAAAGAGATGGCTTCGTTCAATCCTGGGAACAGGGTGGAGTTTAATTTAAATATCCACCTCTGCTCATGCTGCAAAAGAATTTTATTCCAGTCGCCGCCTCGCACTGGTATATGAATTCGGTCGAGAGCGGCGAAGGATACTATGGGCATTCTGTAGTTGTGAATTTCCATCACGTGTCTCCCAAGAGGCACATAGGGGTTACCAATTTGCATGTGGTAAATATGTTTAGATATGCGCTGGTGAAACTCTTGTTTAGTCTTTCCGACGTAGTGTGCTCCACATTCGCAGGACATGAGGTACACTACGCCACGTGTTTGACAATTGGTAAAATGTGACGGTTTGAAAGTTGTCCCATTTGGGAGGAGAAAGGTCTTTTCGCGTCTTATGTATGGGCAGCAAGAGCAGTGTCCACAAGGGAAAGATCCCAGGATGGAACAATGCCTACGTCTCTTCTGTGCCGTTTTGAACTCACTCTGAACTAGTTTATCCTTTAATGAGGTTGCTCGTCTAAAAGTAATTGAAGGGGTATCTGCAATGAACCTACTAACTTTAGGGTCATCTCGGAGTATAGGCCAATGCTTACGGATAATGTTTCTGATCTCATTTTGTTGTTTGGAGAAACGCATGATCACCCTAGTGTGATCCGTACCTGGGTCGCCCCTGATCCTTTCCCCAAAAAGCAGTGTATGTCTGGATTGTGCGGCTGCGCGATTGTACGCTTTGCGTAGGGTTGAGCGGCTGTAACCACGTGCTAGTAGTCTTATTTGTAGCTTCTGTGCTTCCTGTTTGAAGAGGACCTCATCAGAACAATTCCTGCGTAAACGCAGGTATTGTCCATATGGAATAGACCTCTTCAAACCTATGGGGTGAAAGCTATCCGCATGGAGGATGGTGTTTCCTGCGGTGCTTTTCCGAAATAGGGTGCTGGAGATGAAATTCTCAGAAGTACGTCTTAGCTGCACATCCAGGAAGTTTATTTGATCGTGATCATAAGTCATAGTGAACTTAAGATTGCGTTCATTATGATTGATGTGGTCAAAAAACTTCAATAGTGATTCCTCAGGTCCCTCCCAAACTAGGAGGACATCATCGATGTATCGTCGCCACATACGTATACAGCTTACGTATGTGGCGAGGCCCTCGTCCTCTCCGAGTGCCTTCTCCCACTCCCCCAGGTACAGGTTGGCGTAGGCCGGGGCACAGCATGTGCCCATAGCCACGCCCTGCACCTGGAGGTAGTGGGAGTTGTCAAAAAGGAAAAAATTATTATTCAAAATATATTCAAGGCCATCGATGATGAACTCACCCAGAGCTCCATCATATCTGCTGGTTCTCTGGAGGAGTGCCCGTACCGCCTCGATCCCCTTGTTATGGGGGATCGAGCTGTACAGGGCTTCAACATCAATGGCCACAAAAAATGAATTGGGTGGGAGGGATATTTCCTGAATCAATTGGAGTAAATGCATTGTGTCCTTGAGGAAAGAGGGCATACTTGTGACCAGAGGTTGTAAAAATGAGTCAATCACTTTGCTCAAGTTTTCTGAGATTCCTCCATTCCCGGAGACAATTGGTCGTCCGGGAGGTTTGGTTTGGTTCTTATGGATTTTAGGCAAGCTATAAAACGTGGCCATACGTGGATGTTTAGTTCGAATGAATTCATACTGGTCTCGAGTGATAACTTCCTTGTCCAAAGCGGACTGTATTAGATCATAAAATTTGGTATAGGACCTCTGTATGAATTTAATTGGGATGGTCTTATACCATTCATCATTGTCCAAGATGTCTTGGCACATCCGTACGTAGTCCTGATTGTCCATCAGGACTACGTTGCCTCCTTTGTCAGAAGGTTTTATTGTAATGTCTACATTATTGCACAGGGAATCAATGGCTGCTGATTCCTCAGCAGTCAGGTTTTGGGGACCTACTTTTTTGTATGTAAGTTTTGATATGTCTCTAATTGTTTGTTTTACAAAAATCTCTATGTTTGAGTTCAAACTAAGAGGTGGAAATTTTCCAGAGGGTTTTTTGAGATTCATGGCAGGGTTTTGAGTAGGTTCATTGGCACTTTCAAGTAGAGTTTCTAGATCAATTTGGTCTATGAGGTCTAGGGTGTTGTTTTCTTGGAACAAAAGCGTTAAGTCACGTAGGGCTTTACATTCCTTCATACTGAAGGTGGCCCACTCCGTCATGTCCAGGTTAGTGTCAGTTTTTGCATGCAGGCTCTTCAGAAGTAGCCGACGTGCAAATAATTGTAGGTCAGTGACCGCTTCGAATAAATTGAAATTTTCTTGTGGGCAAAAGGTCAAACCGCGTGACAACACGTCGATTTCCGCTGCAGATAGCAAGTAAGAGGACAGATTGATCACACTGAAGGATTCATTGGAATCCGCGTGACATATGCGTCCAGGTTCCCTACTCCCCTGTTTGTTTGGGATGGAGAGAATCCCTGTGCTTGGTTTAAAGGGGCCTGTGATCCAAGTTTTTGATGTCCTAGTGATGAATTTGGGTGTATTTTAGGTGCTGAAATATTTGATGAAGGATCTATTTCATTCATAGCTATGTTTGTTATGTCAGATTTGGGTCCGACATGTTTCACTTCACCTATATGGACCCCCAAGTTAGGCTCCAAATTAGCCTCTATGGTCCGTTTTTTACTTTCTTGTTCTGGGGAGCCCTTGTTATTGCGGTTTCTCTTAAATTTATCGCGTTCCTTGGGTGTTTTTGAATTCTGATTGGTGTCAAGGTCTTTTTTGGGTTTCAAACTATTGCTATTTTGTTTCGGGTGTTGTTGTACCACATATTGTTTATTTTTTGGGGGATTTATTTGGGACTTGTTATTCCATCTGTATGCTCGTCCTTCAGAGAAGGCCGCATGATCCCTCCAAAACTTCGACTCCTTTTTCTGCAGCACGTTCCTATTATAGGTCGACAGGCCATTCCGAAGATTTGCCTGTAGATCCGAATAAAGGGTGTGCTGCATAAAGGGTCTCAAAGAGGTGTCTATGCTGTCAATTTCCTTATCTAATGATACCATTTGTTTGTTGTATTCCCTGGTGAGAATGGCCATCATTTCCTGGGAACAGGCATTTAGATTGGCCTCCCATTCACTTTTGCATTCAGCACTGATCTGGTCCAAATTGGGAAATATTTGGATCCGTAGACCTAAAGGATTAATTTTATCTTCTTTATATCTATTTAAAGTTTTGATATGCCAAAATAGTGCTGATTTTTTCTCAAGTGTTCTATTGAGTTTGTGAAAAAGGGATGAGATCTGGGTTTTTGCTCTGTCCCCTTGTTCAAAATCTGTTTCATAGCCTGACATTAGATTTACCCATTCTGTACCTTGAAAATGACTCATATTGACAACAAAAACAAAATACTTTTGCGGAGATTATCACAACATATAGACAAATAGTCCTATATACTGAAGCTCATGTTTCCACTCTCATGTGTCATTGGGGAAGGGGTGTTTAACCACCCAAATATATTTCGAAAAGAATGGAGGGGACACTAGGGAGGGGAAGAAGAGGATTGCTGCTCACCCCTTAGAAATTAGAGCAAAAAAAGGAAGGTTTCCCCACATTGGGGTTTTTAGGCAGCACAAAAACAAATGTAGTCAATATTGTATGAAAAAATATAACACTTTTATTGGATAATAATATATATGTCATCAGAGTTAAAAACCATGAGCTCCAGTGGGAATTATCTAAAAGAATGATTTGACTGAACATACAAAAGCAGACATTTGTTCATAGCAATATTTATGTCATGTACATTAATCCTGACGCGTTTCAACCCCTATGATTGGGGTCTTCTTCAGAGGATCGGTCTGCTGGAAAGAACATGAAAGTAAAATTGATATACATATACATGTTCTATTCATAAAAATATGTAACATGAGCTACATTGATTGTGCAGTACATCAGTACAGTATAGTTACCAAGTAAGAGTATGTCCAACGAAAAACATAAATTCCCACATAGAGGTCCCTTTAAAATTTAAAGTGCTTTTTCCTCTTCTCCAGAGGGGGATTCCAACCTCCTCTACCGCCGCCACAGCCCAGACCAGGATGGTAAGAGACAACGTGGCTTACGAGAGGCCACACTTTTGAGCACCGCTCGCCAGACAACCAACCGGAGAGCACCAAATTACCTGTGATGAAGATTGGCAAGGGAAGAGTAATAACTAAGAGACCCATATAAAGATAATTAGGTTTGATCTATGGGCTAAAGGAGCCTCTAAGATATCAAAGACATTATAGGTATGATATATATGGCCCAAACCCGCAGGGGAGTTCTGGACCATATTTTTAGGTATATGTTTAGAAGAGATTACCATATAAAGGAACAAATGTGATAAGGGCAATAGATGTTGTGCCTGTACTAGAAAAAGAAATAGTAGTGGCAAAGTAAGAAAAATAAGAAAGAGGGAGTGAGACAGTGAGGTGAGACCATGTGTGCAAGTGTGGTGATACGTAAGAAAGGAGTATGTGAGGTGCAAATGAGTGCCAGTGAGTGGAAAAGGGAAGAGAGGATGAGGAAAAAAAGGGGGGGAAGGGGATGGGGGGAAGAAGGAGGGGGGGGAAGGGGAGGGAAGAAAGGGGGGGGGGAAGGAAGAGGGGGGGGGAGAAAGGGGAGGAAGGGGAAGAAAAGGAGGATGTGAGAGAATGGTGATATAAACAAACTAATGTATTATCATTACCTCAAAAAGGTGCTAAATGGCACATGTGGATGCATCAAGTTGTCCCATATATCTAAACTGTTGCCTATTGGCCACCTCGTCTTTACGTAGATCAAAAACCTGAAACAGTAAGCACACAAATAATTATCCTTCTCCTTCCTTACAGGTACCTGGCTACCGGCAATTCCTTCGCCAGTTTACATTATGAATTCAAGTTGGGCAAATCGACCGTGAGTTCTATTGTGCATACAACTTGTGCAACTATCTGGCTAGTTTTAAAGGACTTGGTGATGAAGTAGCCGACTAGAGAAGACTGGGCTAAAATTGCCAAAGTTTTTTGGGAGCGGTGCAATTTCCCAAATTGTGTGGGTGCAATAGATGGAAAGCACATCCGAAGAATCAGCCCAATTCATAGTGGCTCAAAGTATTTTAACTATAAAAAATATTTTTCATTTGTCCTAATGGCTGTGGCTGATGCCAATTATTCCTTTACCTACGTGGATATCGGATCATATGGAAGTAGCTCTGACTCCAGCATCTTCTTGCATTCTTCTTTTGGCAAGATGCTTCGAGAAAACTCACTGAACCTTCCTGATAATCTCCCACTTCCTGGAACAAATCAACCTTTGGAGCCTTATGTGTTTGCTGGGGATGAGGCATTCCCTATTTCTGAGCGCCTTCTATGGCCATATGCAAACAGGGGACTGTCCACAGCAAAAAGGGTATTCAATTACAGACTGTCAAGGGCAAGACGTGTAGTAGAGTGTGCTTTTGGCATACTTGCCAATAAGTGGCGTTTCCTGCACTCACCGATCAGCCTTAACATGGAGAATGCCATTGGTGCAGTGCAAGCAGCATGTGCATTGCACAATTTTGTTTGTGCTCGAGATGGGTACTTATTTGAGGACTCTTTGAAGCATGACCTTGAAGATCCAACATGGATCAGAACCCGTGGCAACTACAGTGGGGAAAATGTGCGCCAGGACTTCACCGATTATTTTATGTCAGCAAATGGGCAGCTATCGTGGCAGCTTGATGCAGTCGGTTAAAATGCTGTACTCAGCTTGACATGTGTCATTATTTTTGTGTACATATCGATCTTCACATACCATATCCTCACTACAGATAACCTTAACCCTTTCCGTAACCCTAACCGTATAATGTAGCCTAACCCTGACGTCTCCAATCAGTGCTTCAAATGACAAATACACAGTGATAAGCAATATACTTACAATTGGGTTTATAGGTTCCAGTAGGTAATCTGTACCGGTCATGGTACATGAGATGGATGATTTGCGCCATAGTAAGCAATAGTAATCAATATAGGCAATGCAGACAGATATCACACCATAGTTGCCTTCCCAAAAAAAAATTTTATTTGTTTAATTTGTAATCTTCATGTAATTACATACTTTTTGAAACATTTTTTTGGAAATAATTAGGGATGAGCCGAACACCCCCCGGTTCGGTTCGCACCAGAACCCGCGAACGGACCGCAAGTTCGCACGAACGTTAGAACCCCATTGACGTCTATGGGACTCGAACGTTCGAAATCAAAAGTGCTCATTTTAAAGGCTAATTTGCATGGTATTGTCCTAAAAAGGGTTTGGGGACCCGGGTCCTACCCCAGGGGACATGTATCAATGCAAAAAAAACTTTTAAAAACGGCCGTTTTTTCGGGAGCAGTGATTTTAATGATGCTTAAAGTAAAAAAAAAAAAGTGAAATATTCCTTTAAATATCGTACCTGGGGGGTGTCTATAGTATGCCTGTAAAGTGACGCGTGTTTCCCATGTTTAGAACAGTCCCTGCACCAAATGTCATTTTTAAAGGAAAAAATCTCATTTAAAACTGCTTGCGGGTTTAATGTCATGTCGGGTCCTGGCAATATGGATGAAAATCAGTGAGACAAACGGCATGGGTACCCCCCAGTCCATTACCAGGCCCTTTGGGTCTTGTATGGATATTAAGGGGAACCCCGCACCCAAATTAAAATAAGGAAAGGTCCCTATATACTCTGAACAGCAGTATACAGGCGGTGCAAACAAGACAGGGACTGTAGGTTTGTTGTTAAGTAGAATCTCTTTGTAATTTTGAACATTTTTAATGTGTTTAGCTCCAGCCAAAAAATCTTTTCTAAGCTTTTTGGAAAACATAGGGAAGGGTTATCACCCCTGTGACATTTGTTTTGCGTCTTTCCTCCTCTTCAGAAGATTTCACCTCACTTTTTTGTCCCAATGAAAAATGTTTTTTGAAAATTTGGGTTTTTTTGTGGAACAAGGATTGGAAAGCATCAGTGGAAAGGAGAAATTGTTTTCCCATATTAACTCTTACATGAGAGAATTTCCCTTCCTATGGGTAGATTTCATCTCACTTCCTGTTGTCTCCTTCCGTTTGCAAGTAGGAGTCGTTTGTAAGTTAGATGTTTGAAAGTAGGGTCCTGCCCTATATACTCAGCAGAAATTTGGGCCTTAGGTGTTGCTGTGGCCAAAACACTGTAAGCCCTCACAGGGCCCTGCTGTGAAATATTAGATCAAGAATTGTAATTACATGCCCCTGTTGAACAGGAGCTGAAAAATTAGGCCTTAGGCACTGGTGCTGGTGCCACAACACTGCAACCCCTCACAGACACTCTAGTTGGAACGCAGGAACGAGCACTGCTGCAAAGTATTGCATCAAAAATTGTAATTACACGCCCCTGTTAGACAGGGGCAGAAAAATTGGGCCTTAGGCACTGGTGCTGGTGCCACAACACTGCAACCCCTCACAGACACTCTAGTTGGAACGCAGGAACGAGCACTGCTGCAAAGTATTGCATCAAAAATTGTAATTACACGCCCCTGTTAGACAGGGGCAGAAAAATTGGGCCTTAGGCACTGGTGCTGGTGCCACAACACTGCAACCCCTCACAGACACTCTAGTTGGAACGCAGGAACGAGCACTGCTGCAAAGTATTGCATCAAAAATTGTAATTACACGCCCCTGTTAGACAGGGGCAGAAAAATTGGGCCTTAGGCACTGGTGCTGGTGCCACAACACTGCAACCCCTCACAGACACTCTAGTTGGAACGCAGGAACGAGCACTGCTGCAAAGTATTGCATCAAAAATTGTAATTACACGCCCCTGTTAGACAGGGGCAGAAAAATTGGGCCTTAGGCACTGGTGCTGGTGCCACAACACTGCAACCCCTCACAGACACTCTAGTTGGAACGCAGGAACGAGCACTGCTGCAAAGTATTGCATCAAAAATTGTAATTACACGCCCCTGTTAGACAGGGGCAGAAAAATTGGGCCTTAGGCACTGGTGCTGGTGCCACAACACTGCAACCCCTCACAGACACTCTAGTTGGAACGCAGGAACGAGCACTGCTGCAAAGTATTGCATCAAAAATTGTAATTACACGCCCCTGTTAGACAGGGGCAGAAAAATTGGGCCTTAGGCACTGGTGCTGGTGCCACAACACTGCAACCCCTCACAGACACTCTAGTTGGAATGCAGGAACGAGCCGTGCTGCAAAGTATTACATCAAAAATTGTAATTACACGCCCCTGTTATACAGGGGCTGAAAAATTTTGCCTTAGGCACTGGTGGTGGCGCCCAGAACCAAAAATGTTCTTACAAGCTATCAGCGTGATGATTGAGGAGGAAGAGGATAATTACTCAGGGATAATCACTCAGCATCAGCATAGGCAGTCTTTGAAGGGATCTGAAAAAAATTATTCAGTTACATCAGCATCAGGTGCTTGGTAGCTGGTGGTGATCCAAGACTGATTCATTTTTATGAAGGTCAGCCGATCGACCGAGTCAGTGGACAGACGCACCCTGTGATCGGTTACCACGCCTCCAGCAGCACTGAATGTACGTTCCGAAAGAACGCTGGATGCAGGACAGGCCAGTAGCTCAATTGCATACTGTGCAAGCTCTGGCCAGTGATCCATCCTCAAGACCCAGTAACCCAGAGGATTTTCGGTGGGAAAGGTGTCCAAGTCTGATCTTGCCCCTAGGTATTCCTGCACCATGTAAAACAGACGCTGGCGATGGTTGCTGGAACCGATCATACCTTGGGGCTGCGGACCAAAAAATTGTCTGAACGCATCGGTCAGACGGCCACCTTCTCCACCGCTCCTTCTTTGACTGACCGAAGCCTCAGCAACACGTTGTCCAGAAACAGGAGTTTGTAACCTCCCAGTCTCTGGGAACGCGTTGCACAGACCTTTCTGCAAGGCCTCCCGAAGATGTTTCATCCTCTGCTCCCTCTGCGATGGCAAGATAAGGTCCGCAACCTTACCCTTGTAACGTGGATCAAGGAGGGTTGCCAGCCAGTATTGGTCCTTCTCCTTGATACCACGAATACGAGGATCCTTACGCAGGCTTTGCAGGATCAGGGAGGCCATGCAGCGTAGGTTTGCTGAGGCATTCGGTCCGGAGTCCTCTGGGTCACTAAGGACAACAACGTCCGCAGCCACCTCCTCCCAGCCACGTACAAGTCCATGTGTTCCTTGGGACTGATCCCTTAAAGACTGCTGATGCTGAGTGCCAGGCTCCACCTCCATACTGACACAATCTTCCTCCTCCTCCTCCTCCTCCTCCTCGTCCTCTTCCTGTGTGATCGGCGGGCACGCAGGAACACTGTCTGGATAAAGGGGGCCTTGAGAGCTAAGGAAGTCCTCCTCTTCCTGCCTCTGTTCTGCCTCAAGTGCCCTGTCCATTATTCCACGCAGCGTGTGCTCCAACAGGTGGACAAGGGGGACAGTGTCACTGATGCATGCACTGTCAGTGCTCACCATCCTCGTGGCCTCCTCGAATGGTGACAGGACAGTGCATGCATCCCTGATCATGGCCCACTGGCGTGGGGAAAAAAAACCAAGGTCCCCTGACCCTGTCCTGGTGCCATAGTCGCACAGGTACTCATTGATGGCCCTCTGCTGCGTGTGCAGCCGCTGCAGCATGGCCAACGTCGAGTTCCACCTGGTGGGCATGTCACAGATTAGGCGGTTCTTGGGCAGGTTAAACTCCTTTTGGAGGTCCGTCAGCCGAGCACTGGCATTATATGACCGGCGGAAATGCACACAGACTTTCCTGGCCTGCCTCAGGACATCCTGTAAGCCCGGGTACCTGCCCAAGAACCGCTGCACCACCAAGTTAAGGACGTGAGCCAAACAGGGCACATGGGTCAGTTGTCCCTGTCGGAGGGCAGAGAGGAGGTTGGTGCCATTGTCGCAAACCACCATTCCTGCCTTAAGTTGGCGTGGCGTCAACCACCTCTGAACCTGCCCCTGCAGAGCTGACAGAACCTCTGCCCCAGTGTGGCTCCTGTCCCCCAAGCACACCAGCTCAAGCACCGCATGGCATCTTTTGGCCTGCGTACTTGCGTAGCCCCTTGAACGCCTACGGAGCACCGCTGGTTCCGAGGAAGAGGCCATGGAGGAAGAAGAAGAGGAGGGGGTGGAGGAGAGAGGTGTGTCACAATCAGCATTTTGGAGGCGTGGTGGCGGAACAACCTCCAACACTACTGCACCTTGTCCTGCATCCTTCCCAGCTGCCAGCAGAGTCACCCAATGCGCCGTGAAACTTAAGTAACGTCCCTGTCCATGCCTGCTGGACCATGAGTCAGCGGTAATATGCACCTTACCGCTGACCGCCCTGTCCAGCGAGGCATGGACATTGCCTTCCACATGCCGGTAGAGAGCCGGAATCGCCTTCCGTGAGAAAAAGTGGCGTTTGGGTACCTGCCACTGAGGAACCGCACATTCCACAAACTCACGGAAGGGGGCAGAGTCTACCAACTGAAAAGGCAGCAGTTGAAGTGCTAGCAATTTTGCCAAGCTAGCATTCAACCGCTGGGCATGTGGATGGCTGGGAGCAAACTTCTTTCGGCGGTGCAGCAGCTGGGGCAGGGAAATTTGCCTGGTACAATCTGACGTCGGTGTACCAAAAGCAGATTGCCCACAAGTACTTGGCTGTGACACACCTAATTCTACACCTTCATTCCTCTCACTGCAGGTCTCAGAGAGGACTGAAGGTCTAGTGGGGTTGGAAATCTCAGCTGATGAGGAGCAAGGAGAGATCCTCTTTGTTCTTTGGTGTGGGTCTTTCAGATACGCTTGCCAACGAACTGCATGGCAGGTCAACATATGTCTGGTCAAGCATGTGGTACCCAAGCGGGAGATGTTTTGGCCACGCGAGATACGCTTGAGACATATGTTGCAAATAGCAGCGGTGCGATCTGATGCACTCGTCTCAAAAAAGGCCCACACCAAAGAACTTTTTGAATAACGCGCAGAGACTGCAGCGCCCTGCACATGTGGAGCTTTGGGGTGTGATGCAGTCAATGTGCTGCCCTTAGGCTGGCCCCTGGAGGGCATCCTGCCTCGTTGGTGATGTGCCGCCTCCTCCTCCTCCTCCTCCTCCTCTCTCCTATCAGGCACCCACGTTGAGTCAGTGACCTCATCATCCCCTCCCTCCTCATCACTGGAGCAAACCTGGCAGTATGCTGCAGCAGGGGGAGCATGACTGCCAGATTGCTGTCCTTCTTGGGCACCCCCTCTGTCCGTGCTCATGTTACTGCCTTCATCGAGCTCAGTATCATCATCAGAGCCTTCCAAACGCTGGGCATCCTCCTGGAGCATGTACCCAACACTGTGGTCAAACAGTTCGAGGGAATCCTCATGAGGACATGGTGGAGCTAGGGAAGGAGTCACTGATGACATTGAGCTGAGGGAAGAGGCCGCTGCTTTGCCAGACAAAGCACCCTGGGCATGGGTGAGAGAGGATGAGGAGGATGAGGACGGCTTGGTCATCCACTCGACCAAGTCTTCCGCATGTTGCGGCTCAACACGGCCAGCTGCCGAAAAAAAGGCCAAGCGTGTCCCATGGCCACGTGCTGATGAGGATGCACCGTCTCCACGACCAGCACTAGACACAGAGCCTGCTTGCCCTCTCTTATTGGCTTGTGACTGTCTGCCTCTCCTTCTTGGCCTTCCAGACATACTAATGGCCTGTAGCTGCACTAAGCTGGGATAGAACACCTGTAATTTTCTTCAGGTAGCTTTATATACTGTAACCAGACAAGCCTGCCTGTCAGTAGGAAGATAACAGGAACGGATCTAGCTGAACACTGTGAGCAGGACACACTGTACTAAATGTAAATAGTCTAGCTGCCTGACCGTGGTACTAATAGGATCAAAAAGAACACCTGTAATTTTCTTCAGGTAGCTTTATATACTGTAACCAGACAAGCCTGCCTGTCAGTAGGAAGATAACAGGAACGGATCTAGCTGAACACTGTGAGCAGGACGCACTGCACTGAATGTAAATAGCAGGAACGGATCTAGCTGAACACTGTGAGCAGGACGCACTGCACTGAATGTAAATAGCAGGAACGGATCTAGCTGAACACTGTGAGCAGGACGCACTGCACTGAATGTAAATAGCAGGAACGGATCTAGCTGAACAC
This sequence comes from Lithobates septentrionalis, assembly GCA_037952835.1. NCBI lineage: Eukaryota > Metazoa > Chordata > Amphibia > Anura > Ranidae > Lithobates > Lithobates septentrionalis. The sequence goes on along the minus strand of JBBDGP010001471.1, from coordinate 2,218,233 downwards.
TGTGAGCAGGACGCACTGCACTGAATGTAAATAGCAGGAACGGATCTAGCTGAACACTGTGAGCAGGACGCACTGCACTGAATGTAAATAGCAGGAACGGATCTAGCTGAACACTGTGAGCAGGACGCACTGCACTGAATGTAAATAGCAGGAACGGATCTAGCTGAACACTGTGAGCAGGACGCACTGCACTGAATGTAAATAGCAGGAACGGATCTAGCTGAACACTGTGAGCAGGACGCACTGCACTGAATGTAAATAGCAGGAACGGATCTAGCTGAACACTGTGAGCAGGACGCACTGCACTGAATGTAAATAGCAGGAACGGATCTAGCTGAACACTGTGAGCAGGACGCACTGCACTGAATGTAAATAGCAGGAACGGATCTAGCTGAACACTGTGAGCAGGACGCACTGCACTGAATGTAAATAGCAGGAACGGATCTAGCTGAACACTGTGAGCAGGACGCACTGCACTGAATGTAAATAGCAGGAACGGATCTAGCTGAACACTGTGAGCAGGACGCACTGCACTGAATGTAAATAGCAGGAACGGATCTAGCTGAACACTGTGAGCAGGACGCACTGCACTGAATGTAAATAGCAGGAACGGATCTAGCTGAACACTGTGAGCAGGACGCACTGCACTGAATGTAAATAGCAGGAACGGATCTAGCTGAACACTGTGAGCAGGACGCACTGCACTGAATGTAAATAGCAGGAACGGATCTAGCTGAACACTGTGAGCAGGACGCACTGCACTGAATGTAAATAGCAGGAACGGATCTAGCTGAACACTGTGAGCAGGACACACTGCACTAAATAGTCTAGATAGAAGATAACAGGAACGGATCTAGCTAAACTGAATACAGTGTATATATATATATGCAACACCTGGGATGCATATATATACACAATACACTGTAAGTGCAGCTAACTGACTGACTGTTCTGCCTAATCTATCTAACTCAAATCAAATGACACTGTCTCTCTCTCTCTCTATCTCTCAGCACACCGGAACACACACTACACAGGGCCGCCGTGCAGGCGGCCTTATATAGTGTGGGGTGTGTACTAAATCCCCTGAGCCATAATTGGCCAAAGCCACCCTGGCTTTGGCCAATTACAGCTCTCTCTACTGACGGCGCTGTGATTGGCCAAGCATGCGGGTCATAGTGCATGCTTGGCCAATCATCAGCCAGCAATGCACTGCGATGCCGCAGTGAATTATGGGCCGTGACGCGCCACACGAATTTGGCGCGAACGGCCCATATCGTTCGCAATTCGACGGACGGTCGAACAGCCGATGTTCGAGTCGAACATGGGTTCGACTCGAACACGAAGCTCATCCCTAGAAATAATCATACTTCAAACATTGTAAAGAACCGCATAACGAAGAGATAATACTCTGTCTCCTTCTTCCCTTTCTCTCACCCTTCATTCTTTCTCCCCCTCACTCGATCTCTTCTTTCAAGTATGACCCTCTAACTTTCTCAGACCCTCTCACTTCCTCTGACCCTCTCACTTCCTCTGACCCTCTCACTTCCTCTAACCCTCTCACTTTCTCAGACCCTCTCACTTCCTCTGAACCTCTCACTTCCTCTGACCCTCTCACTTCCTCTGACCCTCTCACTTCCTCTGACCCTCTCACTTCCTCTGACCCTCTCACCTAAACCTCCACCTCACTCTCGTACTCTCTCTCTTCATCCTACTTTTGTACATGTATCCCACTGCATAATCCACGCTGACCTGAAAAGTTGGTAGGACCAAAAAACTTTTACATAACGTAAACAAATGCAATATGGTTAACAACATGAAAGAGGCTGTGCCGTTTAACAGGTAGGCATCTATCAATTCAAAATAATAGTTACACTCTGTTTCTCAGGTGTTACTAGCTTCAAAGGTACAAACAGGGATATCACTCTATCTGGTGGTTCACTCGTGGAGGGACCATATGCCATAATCGCACCACAGACCTTTACATTTTGGTCAGAGGTGGGATACAAGCCCTGACATTGGTGGACAAGCAATCCCACAGACCACCAATGTCAGGGCTTTTATGACCACCAATAAATGCCCTTACATTGGTGGTCATTAGGATTGCTGGTCAGTAGGATGCATGCCTTTACATTTTGGTCATAGGTACAAGTCCTGACATTGGTGGTCAGGTGGGATGCAAATCCTCTAAAAAATAGAAAACATAACCTAAACAAACCCAATATGGATTAACAACATGAAAGTGGCAGTGCCATTCAACAGGTAGGCTGCAGGCAGAGTGTTACAACATATTTGAATCTATAAATTCAAATATGTTGTAACACTCTGTTGCTCAGGTGTTGCTTGCCTCAAAGGCACAGGCGGGGATATCACTCTATCCAGTGGTTCACTCGGGGGCCCATATTGTGCATTTGTGGGAGGCTCGATTGAATTAACTTCAAGTGATTGATTTCTATATGGATAAGGACTAGGATTGATTTGTTTGCGCTGTTCCACAGGTCTTGACACAGGTGTATATCGGTTTGGCATGGATGGCGTTTGATTGTAGAGCTGTGGCACTCTGCTTTGTTGTGATAAATGGTGAGGAATTGAGTCGCGTGGTCTCAATTCCATTGCTCTTGTTATACCAGGGGTTCTATTTGGAGGGATGATTAAGGAAGCAATTGGTGGAGGAATCGGATATGGGATTTTTGATCTGGGGGTCTCATATATGCTTGAGTGGTCAGAAAAACTAGAAGGATAAGGGTTTGGTGCAGGATTTTGAGCAGCAGAAATGGGTGTAATTATTTGAGTACTAGTACTCTCTTGCGTTGGCTCTGAAACATGGCTTGGCATAGTGAAGGAATGTATGCAATGTTGCACTGCAATCCTCATGTTGAAGTAATGTTCTGGCAAGACCTCTTTGAGAAGAGGCACCAAACTTAGGGCAAACATTGTATGAGGGCATCTCTGAACATTGATTTGTTCAGTGATCCCTGACACTATATTGAGTAATTTATTTGTCTCATCTTGTTCTTCCACCTGTTCTGCTGCCCTGCTGCTTCGCTTCCTGCGTGAGGTAGATGTTTGTTTTTCCTTCTGTTGGAAGGTGTAGAAATGTCAGTAGACTCATTATCCTGAGTCGATGATTCATGTACATCGATTGCGTCACCCTCTACCTCCATAGATGATGAATCCTCTATGTTTGTGCAAGCGAATGATACTCCCTCATCTACGTCAACAATAGCAGCATGCTCCTCTCCCTCTTCCTCCTCCTCTTCCCAACTTGCTTCTGTGCTGAAATACAAAAGTTGATACTTGAAATTCTAACTAAAGATGATAGCGGTAGAAGCGAAGGTTAGGGGGAGGAGAGGTATATTAGAGAGGGATGGTAGAGAGAGGTATTCTTGTATGTAAACTTACTTCCTTAATTCTAGAACTGGCTTGAGAAAATCCAGGTATCTCGCAAAAGAATAGGGACGCCTTGGGGCGGCACCAGACCCACTTCGTGCTTCATGCTCCAGTCTCTGGTGTCTTTGAAGTGTATCCTTGAGGCGTCGCCACCTAGTACGTATGAGTTCTTCTGTAATCAAATAAAACATAAACAATTAATTGGTGGTGAGTGGGAACAATGCTCATTACACAGCTGGTCAGTGGGATTTGTAGTCAGTGGGATGCATGCCCTTACATTGGTGGTCAATACTTCGGCAGTGGCAGGTGACAGTGGAGGATATCAAGTCCCTCCCCAGGAAGCTTCTGGAGAAGAGGATTTTGAGCTCTGCTTTCAGTGTGTCACTGGCCTTAAGGGATTGCCCAGGCTCTGTAATGAGGGAGGGGTTGCGTTTAATCAATTTAGAAAGAATCCCCTTGAAGTTTAGGGATCAAGCCTGGCTCGCTTTCCATGGAAGGCTCTATGTCAGAGGGAACTTGAAGCATCGCCCTGTGGATGATCGGGATTGTCCTAGAGCGGAGTGTGTTGGTAAAGTGGAGTCTATGGACCACTTTTTGCTGCAGTGTCCCTTTAACATAGAGGTGTATAAAAGGGTGGGGAGGGCTCTAGGCATCCCCTTTTTCTATCGCATGAGTTATGCGGAGTGGGTGTACGGGGCATTCCCGACTCGCTTGGATTTTGGTTTGGATACACTGTTTTTAGTTAGTATTGTTGTCCGTTACTTCACATGGAATGCACGGTGCCAGATTACCCTGCGGAAAAAAGTCCTCTCTGTTGAGGTGGTGGTGCACGATATTCTGGGTGAGGTTGGGAAAATTCGGGGTCTTGAGAAAGGCAGGGAGCCTCGGGCGGTCTGGAAAAGGGCGTGGAGGAATATCAGACCTGCCTTTGGTGAACTGCCCATCTCTGAGTGAGGAGCTCTTTTCTTTTTCTGTTTCTTTCACTCTCTTAGCTTTTGTTGGTTAGTATCTTCTTTTTGAAGAAGGGCTGCATGCATAATGGGTGCGGGTTTGTTTCTTGACCTCATAGTTTAGATGTCTGGTGTATTGGTGTGAGTTATAGTGAGATTATCCCCAATAATGACATGTTCATGATGAGTTCTGTTTTTGCTGTAAAGTCATTTTTTGTTTGAGAGCAGATTTGCTATATTTATTTTCATTTATGTATATTATATATAGTGATTTTATGCTTATTGATTGCAAGACTTTTAATAAAGAAAAATTGGGATACATGCCCTTACATTGGTGGTCAGTGGGATGCATGCCCTTACATTGGTGGTCAGTGGGATATATGCCCTTACATTGGTGGTCAGTAGGGATGAGCCGAACACCCCCCGGTTCGGTTCGCACCAGAACCCGCGAACGGACCGAAAGTTCGCACGAACGTTAGAACCCCATTGACGTCTATGGGACTCGAACGTTCGAAATCAAAAGTGCTCATTTTAAAGGCTAATTTGCATGGTATTGTCCTAAAAAGGGTTTGGGGACCCGGGTCCTACCCCAGGGGACATGTATCAATGCAAAAAAAACTTTTAAAAACGGCTGTTTTTTCGGGAGCAGTGATTTTAATGATGCTTAAAGTAAAAAAAAAAGTGAAATATTCCTTTAAATATCGTACCTGGGGGGTGTCTATAGTATGCCTGTAAAGTGACGCGTGTTTCCCATGTTTAGAACAGTCCCTGCACCAAATGTCATTTTTAAAGGAAAAAATCTCATTTAAAACTGCTTGCGGGTTTAATGTCATGTCGGGTCATGGCAATATGGATGAAAATCAGTGAGACAAACGGCATGGGTACCCCCCCAGTCCATTACCAGGCCCTTTGGGTCCTGTATGGATATTAAGGGGAACCCCGCACCCAAATTAAAATAAGGAAAGGCCCTATATACTCTGAACAGCAGTATACAGGCGGTGCAAACAAGACAGGGACTGTAGGTTTGTTGTTAAGTAGAATCTCTTTGTAATTTTGAACGGGTACATTTTTAACGTGTTTAGCTCCAGCCAAAAAATCTTTTTTAAGCTTTTTAGAAAACATAGGGAAGGGTTATCACCCCTGTGACATTTGTTTTGCTGTCTTTCCTCCTCTTCAGAAGATTTCACCTCACTTTTTTGTCCCAATGAAAAATGTTTTTTGAAAATTTGGGTTTTTTTGTGGAACAAGGATTGGAAAGCATCAGTGGAAAGGAGAAATTGTTTTCCCCTATTAACTCTTACAGGAGAGAATTTCCCTTCCTAGGGGTAGATTTCATCTCACTTCCTGTTGTCTCCTTCCGTTTGCAAGTAGGAGTCGTTTGTAAGTTAGATGTTTGAAAGTAGGGTCCTGCCCTATATACTCAGCAGAAATTTGGGCCTTAGGTGTTGCTGTGGCCACAACACTGTAAGCCCTCACAGGGCCCTGCTGTGAAATATTAGATCAAGAATTGTAATTACATGCCCCTGTTGAACAGGAGCTGAAAAATTAGGCCTTAGGCACTGGTGCTGGTGCCACAACACTGCAACCCCTCACAGACACTCTAGTTGGAACGCAGGAACGAGCCCTGCTGCAAAGTATTGCTTCAAAAATTGTAATTACACGCCCCTGTTAGACAGGGGCAGAAAAATTGGGCCTTAGGCACTGGTACTGGTGCCACAACACTGCAACCCCTCACAGACACTCTAGTTGGAACGCAGGAACGAGCCCTGCTGCAAAGTATTGCTTCAAAAATTGTAATTACACGCCCCTGTTAGACAGGGGCAGAAAAATTGGGCCTTAGGCACTGGTGCTGGTGCCACAACACTGCAAGCCCTCACAGACACTCTAGTTGGAACGCAGGAACGAGCCCTGCTGCAAAGTATTACATCAAAAATTGTAATTACACGCCCCTGTTAAACAGGGGCTGAAAAATTGTGCCTTAGGCACTGGTGGTGGCGCCCAGAACCAAAAATGTTCTTACAAGCTATCAGCGTGATGATTGAGGAGGAAGAGGATAATTACTCAGGGATAGTCACTCAGCATCAGCATAGGCAGTCTTTGAAGGGATCTGAGATTTCAAAAAAAATTATTCGGTTACATCAGCATCAGGTGCTTGGTAGCTGGTGGTGATCCAAGACTGATTCATTTTTATGAAGGTCAGCCGATCGACCGAGTCGGTGGACAGACGCACCCTGTGATCGGTTACCACGCCTCCAGCAGCACTGAATGTGCGTTCCGAAAGAACGCTGGATGCAGGACAGGCCAGTAGCTCAATTGCATACTGTGCAAGCTCTGGCCAGTGATCCATCCTCAAGACCCAGTAACCCAGAGGATTTTCGGTGGGAAAGGTGTCCAAGTCTGATCTTGCCCCTAGGTATTCCTGCACCATGTAAAACAGACGCTGGCGATGGTTGCTGGAACTGATCATACCTTGGGGCTGTGGACCAAAAAATTGTCTGAATGCATCGGTCAGACGGCCACCTTCTCCACCGCTCCTTCTTTGACTGACCGAAGCCTCAGCAACACGTTGTCCAGAAACAGGAGTTTGTAACCTCCCAGTCTCTGGGAACGCGTTGCACAGACCTTTCTGCAAGGCCTCCCGAAGATGTTTCATCCTCTGCTCCCTCTGCGATGGCAAGATAAGGTCCGCAACCTTACCCTTGTAACGTGGATCAAGGAGGGTTGCCAGCCAGTATTGGTCCTTCTCCTTGATACCACGAATACGAGGATCCTTACGCAGGCTTTGCAGGATCAGGGAGGCCATGCAGCGTAGGTTTGCTGAGGCATTCGGTCCGGAGTCCTCTGGGTCACTAAGGACAACAACGTCCGCAGCCACCTCCTCCCAGCCACGTACAAGTCCATGTGTTCCTTGGGACTGATCCCTTAAAGACTGCTGCTGATGCTGAGTGCCAGGTTCCACCTCCATACTGACACAATCTTCCTCCTCCTCCTCCTCCTCCTCGTCCTCTTCCTGTGTGATCGGCGGGCACGCAGGAACACTGTCTGGATAAAGGGGGCCTTGAGAGCTAAGGAAGTTCTCCTCTTCCTGCCTCTGTTCTGCCTCAAGTGCCCTGTCCATTATTCCACGCAGCGTGTGCTCCAACAGGTGGACAAGGGGGACAGTGTCACTGATGCATGCACTGTCAGTGCTCACCATCCTCGTGGCCTCCTCGAATGGTGACAGGACAGTGCATGCATCCCTGATCATGGCCCACTGGCGTAGGGAAAAAAACCAAGCTCCCCTGACCCTGTCCTGGTGCCATAGTCGCACAGGTACTCATTGATGGCCCTCTGCTGCGTGTGCAGCCGCTGCAGCATGGCCAACGTTGAGTTCCACCTGGTGGGCATGTCACAGATTAGGCGGTTCTTGGGCAGGTTAAACTCCTTTTGGAGGTCCGTCAGCCGAGCACTGGCATTATATGACCGGCGGAAATGCACACAGACTTTCCTGGCCTGCCTCAGGACATCCTGTAAGCCCGGGTACCTGCCCAAGAACCGCTGCACCACCAAGTTAAGGACGTGAGCCAAACAGGGCACATGGGTCAGTTCTCCCTGTCGGAGGGCAGAGAGGAGGTTGGTGCCATTGTCGCAAACCACCATTCCTGCCTTAAGTTGGCGTGGCGTCAACCACCTCTGAACCTGCCCCTGCAGAGCTGACAGAACCTCTGCCCCAGTGTGGCTCCTGTCCCCCAAGCACACCAGCTCAAGCACCGCATGGCATCTTTTGGCCTGCGTACTTGCGTAGCCCCTTGAACGCCTACGGAGCACCGCTGGTTCCGAGGAAGAGGCCATGGAGGAAGAAGAAGAGGAGGGGGTGGAGGAGAGAGGTGTGTCACAATTAGCATTTTGGAGGCGTGGTGGCGGAACAACCTCCAACACTACTGCACCTTGTCCTGCATCCTTCCCAGCTGCCAGCAGAGTCAGCCAATGCGCCGTGAAACTTAGGTAACGTCCCTGTCCATGCCTGCTGGACCATGAGTCAGCGGTAATATGCACCTTACCGCTGACCACCCTGTCCAGCGAGGCATGGACATTGCCTTCCACATGCCGGTAGAGAGCCGGAATCGCCTTCCGTGAGAAAAAGTGGCGTTTGGGTACCTGCCACTGAGGAACCGCACATTCCACAAACTCACGGAAGGGGGCAGAGTCTACCAACTGAAAAGGCAGCAGTTGAAGTGCTAGCAATTTTGCCAAGCTAGCATTCAACTGCTGGGCATGGGGATGGCTGGGAGCAAACTTCTTTCGGCGGTGCAGCAGCTGGGGCAGGGAAATTTGCCTGGTACAATCTGACGTCGGTGTACCAAAAGCAGATTGCCCACAAGTACTTGGCTGTGACACACCTAATTCTACACCTTCATTCCTCTCACTGCAGGTCTCAGAGAGGACTGAAGGTCTAGTGGGGTTGGAAATCTCAGCTGATGAGGAGCAAGGAGAGATCCTCTTTGTTCTTTGGTGTGGGTCTTTTAGATACGCTTGCCAACGAACTGCATGGCAGGTCAACATATGTCTGGTCAAGCATGTGGTACCCAAGCGGGAGATGTTTTGGCCACGCGAGATACGCTTGAGACATATGTTGCAAACAGCAGCGGTGCGATCTGATGCACTCGTCTCAAAAAAGGCCCACACCAAAGAACTTTTTGAATAACGCGCAGAAACTGCAGCGCCCTGCACATGTGGAGCTTTGGGGTGTGATGCAGTCAATGTGCTGCCCTTAGGCTGGCCCCTGGAGGGCATCCTGCCTCGTTGGTGATGTGCCGCCTCCTCCTCCTCCTCCTCCTCCTCTCTCCTATCAGGCACCCACGTTGAGTCAGTGACCTCATCATCCCCTCCCTCCTCATCACTGGAGCAAACCTGGCAGTATGCTGCAGCAGGGGGAGCATGACTGCCAGATTGCTGTCCTTCTTGGGCACCCCCTCTGTCCGTGCTCATGTTACTGCCTTCATCGAGCTCAGTATCATCATCAGAGCCTTCCAAACGCTGGGCATCCTCCTGTAGCATGTACCCAACACTGTGGTCAAACAGTTCGAGGGAATCCTCAGGAGGACATGGTGGAGCTAGGGAAGGAGTCACTGATGACATTGAGCTGAGGGAAGAGGCCGCTGCTTTGCCAGACATAGTACCATGGGCATGGGTGAGAGAGGATGAGGAGGATGAGGACGGCTTGGTCATCCACTCGACCAAGTCTTCCGCATGTTGCGGCTCAACACGGCCAGCTGCCGAAAAAAAGGCCAAGCGTGTCCCATGGCCACGTGCTGATGAGGATGCACCGTCTCCACAACCAGCACTAGACACAGAGCCTGCTTGCCCTCTCTTATTGGCTTGTGACTGTCTGCCTCTCCTTCTTGGCCTTCCAGACATACTAATGGCCTGTAGCTGCACTAAGCTGGGATAGAACACCTGTAATTTTCTTCAGGTAGCTTTATATACTGTAACCAGACAAGCCTGCCTGTCAGTAGGAAGATAACAGGAACGGATCTAGCTGAACACTGTGAGCAGGACGCACTGCACTAAATGTAAATAGCAGGAACGGATCTAGCTGAACACTGTGAGCAGGACGCACTGCACTAAATGTAAATAGCAGGAACGGATCTAGCTGAACACTGTGAGCAGGACGCACTGCACTAAATGTAAATAACAGGAACGGATCTAGCTGAACACTGTGAGCAGGACGCACTGCACTAAATGTAAATAGCAGGAACAGATCTAGCTGAACACTGTGAGCAGGACGCACTGCACTAAATGTAAATAGCAGGAATGGATCTAGCTGAACACTGTGAGCAGGACGCACTGCACTAAATGTAAATAGCAGGAACGGATCTAGCTGAACACTGTGAGCAGGACGCACTGCACTAAATGTAAATAGCAGGAACGGATCTAGCTGAACACTGTGAGCAGGACGCACTGCACTAAATGTAAATAGCAGGAACGGATCTAGCTGAACACTGTGAGCAGGACGCACTGCACTAAATGTAAATAACAGGAACGGATCTGGCTGAACACTGTGAGAGGGACGCACTGCACTAAATGTAAATAGTCTAGAAGATAACAGGAACGGATCTAGCTAAACTGAATACAGTGTATATATATATATGCAACACCTGGGATGCATATATATACACAATACACTGTAAGTGCAGCTAACTGACTGACTGTTCTGCCTAATCTATCTAACTCAAATCAAATGACACTGTCTCTCTCTCTCTCTATCTCTCAGCACACCGGAACACACACTACACAGGGCCGCCGTGCAGGCAGCCTTATATAGTGTGGGGCGTGTACTAAATCCCCTGAGCCATAATTGGCCAAAGCCACCCTGGCTTTGGCCAATTACAGCTCTCTCTACTGACGGCGCTGTGATTGGCCAAGCATGCGGGTCATAGTGCATGCTTGACCAATCATCAGCCAGCAATGCACTGCGATGCCGCAGTGAATTATGGGCCGTGACGCGCCACACGAATTTGGCGCGAACGGCCCATATCGTTCGCAATTCGGCGAACGACCGAACAGCCGATGTTCGAGTCGAACATGGGTTCGACTCGAACACGAAGCTCATCCCTAGTGGTCAGTGGGATACATGCCCTTACATTGGTGGTCAGTGGGATGCATGCCCTTACATTGGTGGTCAGTGGGATAAATGCCCTTGCATTGGTGGTCAGTGGGATGCATGCCCTTACATTGGTGGTCAGTGGGATACATGCCCTTACATTGGTGGTCAGTGGGATACATGCCCTTACATTGGTGGTCAGTGGGATGCATGCCCTTACATTGGTGGTCAGTGGGATACATGCCCTTACATTGGTGGTCAGTGGGATAAATTCCTTTACATTGGTGGCCAGTGGGATGCATGCCCTTACATTGGTGGTCAGTGGGATACATGCCCTTACATTGGTGGTCAGTGGGATGCATGCCCTTACATTGGTGGTCAGTGGGATGCATGCCCTTACATTGGTGGTCAGTGGGATAAATGCCCTTACATTGGTGGTCAGTGGGATGCATGCCCTTACATTGGTGGTCAGTGGGATACATGCCCTTACATTGGTGGTCAGTGGGATACATGTCCTTACATTGGTGGTCAGTGGGATGCATGCCCTTACATTGGTGGTCAGTGGGATACATGCCCTTACATTGGTGGTCAGTGGGATGCATGCCCTTACATTGGTGGTCAGTGGGATACATACCCTTACATTGGTGGTCAGTGGGATACATGCCCTTACATTGGTGGTCAGTGGGATGCATGCCCTTACATTGGTGGTCAGTGGGATGCATGCCCTTACATTGATGGTCAGTGGGATAAATGCCCTTACATTGGTGGTCAGTGGGATGCATGCCCTTACATTGGTGGTCAGTGGGATACATGCCCTTACATTGGTGGTCAGTGGGATACATGTCCTTACATTGGTGGTCAGTGGGATGCATGCCCTTACATTGGTGGTCAGTGGGATACATGCCCTTACATTGGTGGTCAGTGGGATGCATGCCCTTACATTGGTGGTCAGTGGGATACATGCCCTTACATTGGTGGTCAGTGGGATACATGCCCTTACATTGGTGCTCAGTGGGATGCATGCCCTTACATTGGTGGTCAGTGGGATACATGCCTTTACATTGGTGGTCAGTGGGATGCATGCCCTTACATTGGTGGTCAGTGGGATAAATGCCCTTACATTGGTGGTCAGTGGGATGCATGCCCTTACATTGGTGGTCAGTGGGATACATGCCCTTACATTGGTGGTCAGTGGGATACATGCCCTTACATTGGTGGTCAGTGGGAAGGAGGAGGAGGACACACCTAAGGAGCTCTCTGTGAGAACCAGCCTTTTTTCAAGCCTGGGCCTTGCCTGTTAGCTTGGCCCAGGAATAATGCCTGATCCTGGGGGAGGCCCAGGGAGAGATCCCCCTGATGACACGGGGCCTAGTGAGGAGGAGGAGGAGGTGGAGGATCTGACTGTGGGTCCAGGCCCTGGTGAGAATGTGGATGTCTACAGACAGAAGATTATTGATCGCTTTCGAGCAATTGGAAGGGCTGAGGAGAAACTGAAATGTTTAAAAGCTGAACATAAAAACTTCAGGACCAAGTATTTCCAGGCCTGGAGTAAGAATCGTTTGGCCATGAAGCCAGAGTTACAGCAAATGGAAGAGGAGGTAAAGAAACAATCTTTATTTTTGGAGAAATTAAAAGATAAAAGTGGAGCTTTTGCGGAAAAGTTTAAAAATGACAGAAGATTTGCCAGCCAGACATCGGTGAGTTCTGTGGAACAGCAGCCGCAGGTAACAGACAACCCGGCTTCATCTGCCTCTGCACCTCTCCCCCCATGTCAGGCTGGGGAATCGCCAGCAGCAACCAGCCAGGGGGTTGAGAATGAACATGGCACCCTAAAGTTCATCCAACAGATGGAGTCACCCCTAAGGGCAGACAGGTCTGTTGGTGAAGTCCCAGAGGATGAGCAGAGGGGTTACAGACCGGCAGAGCCAGCACTGGTGGAGAAATCCCAGTGCACCATGCTGCCTCCTTCCAACATGTCTTCCCCACCGGCTGTGGTGGATGGTGTCCCGGCTGTGGTGGATGGTGTCCCGGCTGTGGTGGATGGTGTCCCGGCTGAGGAACAGGAAGGGAAGAAGCTCTGCAAACCGCTGCCTGTTGGAGTCTCTGCTGTGGAGAAACCTTCTGCAGACATGGAGGGAAAACCCCTGGCAGAGGTGTCATTAGCTCACCAGAGCAATGTGGATGGATCTGCATCAAGCACCCCGGACATGGATTTTGCTGCTACTGCTGAGACCTGTAGTTCTACAAGCAAGATGACTGCCAGCTCCAGAGAGCCTGTTTCACCTTCACCTGGGCTGATTGATGCAGGTGGGGGAGGGGATCAGCATAGTGCAGCATGTGAAGTGGAGACAGCCATGGAAGTCTCCTGCAATGATTCACCTGTTGCTGTATTGGAACAACCTTCACTCTGCTCTGCTGATAGTCCTGTCCTGATGGAGGAGAAGAGTCTGCCTGGAGGTGATGTGTGTATGGGGACAGCAGTGAGTGAGGACACAGCAGGAACTATGAATGTGACAGAAAATAATGACAGCAATATTACTGATAAAGCAAAGGATGTGTTGGTGGTGGTGAAGGGGTTAATGTGGCTGCTATAGGTAAAAATGACATTTCTTCTGCTCAGCAGGGGAAAGATTCTTCAGGTGTGCAATCCAATCTCAAATCTGTGCAATCGTTATCTGCCAAAGTTGTTTTAGATGTTTCTAATCGCACAGATGGATCCTCTGCAAGGAAGAATATGGGGAGTTATGCATCTGTTCTGGGGAGTCGCAACAAGGAGGGTGGAGGGAATTTTGTAAATACTAGTCACAATTTGGGGAGGCTTGGTGGTGGGATGGTTGGTGGGTACAGAAGAAGGAATGTGGTTCAGTTAAGGTGGGAGGGGGAGGGGACCCCACCAGTAAGGGGGAGGGTGGCTGAGTTGGTTTTAGAAATGGGGTTTAAAGCCTTGGATATATTTGCTTTGATTTGCCCAGTGGGGAGTTATGAATTTGATTTGTCCTTTGTAAAGCCTGAGGGTCTGGATTTATTTTGGGAGCGATATAGGAGGTGCAAGGGCCTTCCGCAGTGGAGTGGTTTGGTGCCAAAGGTGATTTCCAGGCAGCCTCTGATAAAGTCGGTGACGATCCTGGTGCGTAACGAATCCATACCAGAGGCTGATTTGATAGTATGGCTACGCCGATATGGTGAGGTCCTCGCTCCACTGCGGAAGGTCCTGGATGAACATGGGATATGGACAGGGGCCTGGACAGTGTCACTAAAATTGGGCATGCTGGGCAATGTAGTTCAACACCTTCCCTGTTCAGCTTTTCTGGGGAGAGATAGGCTGACTATTTTTTACCAGGGTCAGCCTAAGGTCTGTAATAAATGTGGAGACAAAGGCCATTTTGCATCCACCTGTACCCGTAAGAAATGCTCACTATGCCAGGATTTGGGCCATTTGGCCAAAGATTGTACCGAAATTCGGTGCAATTTGTGCCAGAAGCTCAGTCATCCTTATAGCCAGTGCCCGGAGGCATTACATAACTTGCCAGGATTGGCGGCTGAGCTACAGAGGCTTGATAAAGAGGATGAGGCCGCTAAAACTGTTATTGTCCCTCCTGTTTCTGTTACATCTGTTCCAGATTCTGTTTCCCCTAGTGATGTGGTCCCTGAGTCTGTCCCTCCTGTGTCTGTTACATCTGTTGTTTTGGATTCTGTTTCCCCCAGTAATGTGGTCCCTGAGTCTGTCCCCCATGTGGTGGTCCCTAATCCTTCTGTACGTAGATCCTCCAGACTGGCAGAAGCTGCTGGGGGGGCAGGTTTGGCAGATCTTCCATCTCAGCCTCCAGTCCCTGTCCCTCGGCAGCGTAAACGTGGTCAGGGGCCTGTGAGGGTGTTGGATGGGGGAGGGGTTGAGGGAAAGGTGTCCATATCCCATGTCTCACCCTCTGTTGAGGGGGATTCAGATGATGAGGGGTGGGAGAAGTTTAGGAGGAAGAAAAAGAAGAAGAGGAAGACAAGTAAAGTGGTCATTTCTTCCTCAGAGTCGGACCCAGGAGGGGTTCCTCTTGGTAATACTTTTTCAGTTTTGTCGGGTGATGAGATGTCTGATATATCTTTCTCTTTATCATCCATGGATGAGGGGAAGTCACGTAGTCTTAAGAGAGCTGTTTCGGGTGATGAGAGTGTGACAAAGGTTAAGAAACGACTACCCCAATCATCCTGATGGCAGTTCCCACTCCGATAAAGGTGGCGACCATTAATGTCGCCAGCATTAAATCTGCAAGAGCTCGTGATATTGCCTTATTTTTGCTCAGCGAGTTTGATGCCGAGATTTTATTTTTGCAAGAGACCTGGCTCAATACTTTGGCCGATGTCCATCTAGCAAAACGGGAGTGGAGATGCGGTCCCTCCTTTTGGTCTCTTGCGGCTGAGCCCTGCAGCGGAGTTGCGGTCCTTTTTAAAACCGATATGGTAACGTGCCGGCGGGTAATTGAGGTAGAAATGGGGAGATGCATGGTCTTAGACGTCTCTGTTGGGGGGCAGGACCTGCGCCTGATCAATATCTATGGACCGCAGTCAAAATGGGGCAGGAAATGCCTCCTCACAGAGATCAAGCCCTTCCTTTTTACGTCCCAGCAGGTTGTCTTTGGAGGTGATTTTAACACCATAATTAGGCCTGAAGACAGGAGAGGCTCCATAGACAGGCTGGGTTACGATAGCGTTTTTCTTAGAGATATGGTGAGACAAGCAGGCCTGGTAGATGTGCATATTAAGCACTGCCCTGGCAGCACGGGATTCACATTTCAGAGAGGGAATAGTCAGAGTAGGATAGATAGGTTTTTTTTAAAGGAGAACTCTGCTTTCTCGGCTCCTGAGTTGAGGGCGGTGGAGTTCTCTGACCACTGTATGCTGTCTGTGACTCTGAATGCCTCGGACACTCCACCCAGGGGAAGGGGTACCTGGAAACTGAATTCGACTCTCCTGGAAGATGTAGAGGTAAGACAATCCTTTGAGGATTTTTTTCAGGCACAGGTTTCTATTCTGGACTTTTGCAGCAGTAAGTCAGAGTGGTGGGAGCTTGTGAAACAAAGGGCAATTGGACTTTTCAAGGCCGTAAGTAAGAAGAAGCAGCTTGGTATGTACATTGCCTACCAGCATTTGCGGAGGAAGCTTGATCGTCTTGTCTCGTATAGAGGAGATCCAGGAGAGATCTCTGAGGTGAAGTTTCTTCTTAGGAAGTGTCAATACGACCGGCATGCCTCCTTGGTTCTGGAGAGGGATTATGGAAAATATCACTCGCCTGATCCTTACCAGAACTGTAAGCAAGGCATAGCAGTTAAGACGGTCATAGGCCTGAGGGATAGTACGGGTTCCCTGGTGAAGTCCAGATCAGGGATCCTGGAGATCTTCAGATCATATTACGCAGACCTTCTGGGAAGAAAGGACCTTTGTCGGGACAGGATGGAAAGCTTTCTGGATTCTACTCCAGGATTGGGAAATGGTACATTGCCTTTGATGGATTTGACAGAACCAATTTCAGTGGATGAGGTAGTTCATGCTATAGAGAAGCTGGCTACCAAAAAATCGCCTGGGCCAGATGGGTTGACAGCTGAATTCTACAAGTGTTTTAAGTCCGTTCTGGCTCCCTTTTTAGCAGAGGTTTATAACAGCTGTCTAGAAGAGGGTTCGCTCCCTCCCTCCATGAGGCAATCCGCTGTGATTCTTCTGTCAAAAGGTAAGGACCCCTCAATGATTGAGAACTGGCGCCCCATCAGTCTTCTCAATGTTGATAGAAAGATCCTGGCGAAGATTCTTTTTTGGCGCTTGTCGTCAGTAGCAGGCGATTTGTTGTCCAGTCATCAGCACTGCTCGGTCCAAGGTAGAAGTACCTTTTCAGCGGTTTTAGCTGTCCGGGAGGCTTTGGAACGATGCAGGGCTGCTGGATGGAGAAAGTACTTGCTGGCATTGGATCAGGCGAAGGCTTTTGATAGAGTCAATCACGAGTACCTGTATTTGCTACTTGGTAGATACGGCCTGCAGGGGAGGTTTATAGATTGGCTGAAGACATTATATAGAGGGGCTGAGAGCTTCCCACTGGTTAATGGTTGGGTTGGACGGCCTTTTGAGGTTGGCTCTGGTGTGCGCCAGGGATGTCCTCTGAGCCCCCTGTTATATGTATTCGCAATCGACCCCTTCATAAGAAGGCTAGAGAGTGGATCTTTGTGCGGGGTGCCTTTGGGCATTGTTGGTGTGCCGCCTCTGAAGGTCGTGGCCTATGCCGATGATGTGTCTGTTATTGTCTCTGGGACAGAGGAGGCGCAGGAGGTGGTCTCTATGATAGAGCAGTACACGGAGGCTTCTGGTTCTAAAGTCAACCATGAAAAGAGTGAAGTTTTCTGGATGGGTGAGGAGGGTGAAAGCTTCGAACTTCCGGATGCCTTCCCAGAGCCCCAGCAGGAAATTAAAGTGTTGGGCATCCAATTTGGTCCTGGTGACTATGGTCATCGAAATTGGGAAAGCAGGTTGGTGTGTGCCAATGCCAAAGTAGCAAGCTGGAAGAAATGGAAGCTTTCCTTGAGGGAGAGGGTTGACTTGATCAAAACGTACCTGGTCCCAATCTTTTTATATGTCAGCTTCGTCTGTATCTTGCCAGCATCTCTCTATGCAAGGGTGTACAGCTGTTTTTTCCAACTGTTATGGGGAAGTAGGCTGAACCTGATCAAACGCAATGTAACTTACCTGTCTAGGCGGGAGGGTGGCCTAGGAATGGTCAACCCAATAGTTTTCTTTTCTCTGCTCTTTTTAAAGTACAATCTTGGTAACATGCTAGCAGAGAACCCGCCGGGATGGGTGGGCATTTTTCAATCTTGTTTTAGGCCTTTTCTGCGATGCTGGGAAGATGGCGGGCCAGTGAAAAGTCTGAGAGTCCGACATGGCAAGCTCCCGGCTTATGTTGCCCCGTGTCTGAAAATACTTCGGCAGTGGCAGGTGACAGTGGAGGATATCAAGTCCCTCCCCAGGAAGCTTCTGGAGAAGAGGATTTTGAGCTCTGCTTTCAGTGTGTCACTGGCCTTAAGGGATTGCCCAGGCTCTGTAATGAGGGAGGGGTTGCGTTTAATCAATTTAGAAAGAATCCCCTTGAAGTTTAGGGATCAAGCCTGGCTCGCTTTCCATGGAAGGCTCTATGTCAGAGGGAACTTGAAGCATCGCCCTGTGGATGATCGGGATTGTCCTAGAGCGGAGTGTGTTGGTAAAGTGGAGTCTATGGACCACTTTTTGCTGCAGTGTCCCTTTAACATAGAGGTGTATAAAAGGGTGGGGAGGGCTCTAGGCATCCCCTTTTTCTATCGCATGAGTTATGCGGAGTGGGTGTACGGGGCATTCCCGACTCGCTGGGATTTTGATTTGGATACACTGTTTTTAGTTAGTATTGTTGTCCGTTACTTCACATGGAATGCACGGTGCCAGATTACCCTGCGGAAAAAAGTCCTCTCTGTTGAGGTGGTGGTGCACGATATTCTGGGTGAGGTTGGGAAAATTCGGGGTCTTGAGAAAGGCAGGGAGCCTCGGGCGGTCTGGAAAAGGGCGTGGAGGAATATCAGACCTGCCTTTGGTGAACTGCCCATCTCTGGGTGAGGAGCTCTTTTCTTTTTCCGTTTCTTTCACTCCCTTAGCTTTTGTTGGTTAGTATCTTCTTTTTGAAGAAGGGCTGCATGCATAATGGGTGCGGGTTTGTTTCTTGACCTCACAGTTTAGATGTCTGGTGTATTGGTGTGAGTTGTAGTGAGATTATCCCCAATAATGACATATTCATGATGAGTTTTGTTTTTGCTGTAAAGTCATTTTTTGTTTGAGAGCAGATTTGCTATATTTATTTTCATTTATGTAAATATGTATATATTTATGTATATTATATATAGTGATTTTATGCTTATTGATTGCAAGACTTTTAATAAAGAAAAATTGGGATGCATGCCCTTACATTGGTGGTCAGTGGGATACATGCCCTTACATTGGTGGTCAGTGGGATGCATGCCCTTACATTGGTGGTCAGTGGGATACATGCCCTTACATTGGTGGTCAGTGGGATACATGCCCTTACATTGGTGGTCAGTGGGATACATGCCCTTACATTGGTGGTCAGTGGGATGCATGCCCTTACATTGGTGGTCAGTGGGATACATGCCTTTACATTGGTGGTCAGTGGGATGCATGCCCTTACATTGGTGGTCAGTGGGATAAATGCCCTTACATTGGTGGTCAGTGGGATGCATGCCCTTACATTGGTGGTCAGTGGGATGCATGCCCTTACATTGGTGGTCAGTGGGATATATGCCCTTACATTGGTGGTCAGTGGGATACATGCCCTTACATTGGTGGTCAGTGGGATGCATACCCTTACATTGGTGGTCAGTGGGATAAATGCCCTTACATTGGTGGTCAGTGGGATGCATGCCCTTACATTGGTGGTCAGTGGGATAAATGCCCTTACATTGGTGGTCAGTGGGATGCATGCCCTTACATTGGTGGTCAGTGGGATACATGCCCTTACATTGGTGGTCAGTGGGATACATGCCCTTACATTGGTGGTCAGTGGGATACATGTCCTTACATTGGTGGTCAGTGGGATGCATGCCCTTACATTGGTGGTCAGTGGGATACATGCCCTTACATTGGTGGTCAGTGGGATGCATGCCCTTACATTGGTGGTCAGTGGGATGCATGCCCTTACATTGGTGGTCAGTGGGATACATGCCCTTACATTGGTGGTCAGTGGGATACATGCCCTTACATTGGTGGTCAGTGGGATGCATGCCCTTACATTGGTGGTCAGTGGGATGAATAAATATGTACTTATGTTTATGTTTGCGAACTTGTGGAGTGAAGTCTTCCCAGTCTGAATACAAAGTTTTACAAATTTCTTCCCAGCCTCTGCCCTTCTGGGCATTATTTTTATATTCAGGTATACGGCTGTCCCATATATATGGCCTGTCACAAACAAGCCTGATGAGCTCCTCATTGTCGATGCTGTTCTGACGCCTGGGGGCCATCTTATCTGTTTGCATATGGACATGAGACAGGAAACAGGAAGTGGGGGGGCGGTACTGGGAGGAGGTGAGGGGGCAGTACTGGGAGGAGGAGCTGGAGGTTACGAATTCGCACATATGTGAACCATCAAATGCGATTCCAGAACGACTTACATTGATGTCTATAGAGACTAAATTCGCAACGCAACGCAGTAAACTCGCACAAGACCCTTTTTTTATCGCATCGCATTCGTAGAGGAATTGCAACGCATGTATGTGAACGACCGTCATTGAAAACAATTACTTCAGGGATGACATGCAAATTTAAAGTGCTTTTGACGCATCGCATTCGTTATGAACTCGCATCAGTGTGAATCGGGCCTAACATTAATTTATGAATGCAATCTATGGTAGCTTTCATTCATAAATGAATGCAGAGTAGGACCTGCAGAGTAGTAACCCTGGGTGGCTCTCCCTTTGTAATCAATAGAGCTCTTTGACAGCTGGATGCTGTGCTCTATTTTCCTGGAGCGCACACACAGCTCATGATACATCACTGACAGATTATTATTATTATTATTATACAGGATTTATATAGCGCCAACAGTTTGCGCAGCACTTTACAACATGAGGGCAGACAGTACACTTACAATACAAATCAATACAGGAGGGATCAGAGGGCCCTACTCATTAGAGCTTACAATCTAGAAGGGAGGGTCAAGTGGAAACAAAAGGTAATAACAGTGGGGGATGAGCTGATGGGAAAAAATGAAAATACAGTTGTTAAGTGTGGGTAAGATAGGCTTCTCTGAAGAGAAGGGTTTTCAGGGATCGTCTAAAAGCTAATAGAGTAGGAGCTAAGCGGACAGATTGGGGTAGGGCATTCCATAGGATTGGAGAGGCTTTGGAAAAGTCCTGGAGGCGAGCATGGGAGGAGGTGACGAGGGAGCAAGAGAGCAGGAGGTCTTGAGAGGAACGAAGAGAACGAGTAGGTTGGTATTTAGAGACTAGGCTAGTGATGTAGCTGGGGGCGAAATTGTGGATGGCTTTGTACATAGTTGTTAGAATTTTGAATTTAATTCTTTGGCCGAGCGGAAGCCAGTGGAGGGATAGACAGAGAGGAGTGGCAGACACAGAGCGATTGGTAAGGTGGATGAGTCTGGCAGCGGCATTCATGATGGATTGAAGAGGTGATAGACTATGTTGTGACTGGAGGGCCCGTGGAACTCAGAATCCCTTGAAAAGTAGGGGATGTCCTTGTTTCAGCTCCCCATATACCTCTTATGTCTAAGTCACCCTGTGCTATCCTGGCACAGGGTGAGTGAGAAAATATATCTTGGACTACTTAAAATGGGACAGTAATATTTGTCCACAATACCTCCCAGGATGTATGTAGAGACTTTTATTGGTTTGTTTGATTCTGAACTCAACCTGTTAATTGAGTGAGCTGATCACATTAGCCTCCAGGACTGGCTAGGAGACGAACTGTTGATGACTAGGCTGAGGAGGGAGGGATATTGTTGTTTGTATTGTTAATTGTAATTAGCTTCTGCTATTGTGTTTATACTACTGTGTGAAGCTCAGTGCCCACAAGTCTGTGTCCTACAGGTCATGTCTCTGAGTCATCTGGTCTGGGTAAATATTTTAGTAAATTAGCTCATGTTAATTAGTTTAGCTTTGAGTCATCCTGCTGTATAAATTTGTGTGAGATCTCAAATAAAGAGTTAGTCCTGATGTACTCCAAGACTGGTGTTGTCTAGTTCTTGGGAGTTCCTATAGCCAGATCCATTGAACTCGTGTTCCAGAACTTAGGAAGCGGTATACTGACGGAAGCACTCAAGCGGAGTGTGGGACGTTCCGTGACATATGTAGAGGTAAGCCAATGAGAAGGGAGTTGCAGTAGTCAAGGCGAGAGATGACCAGCGAGTGAATTAAGAGCTTTGTTGTGTCATTGGTTAGAAAGGGGCGTATTTTGGAGATGTTGCAGAGGTTGAGGTGGCAGGATTTGGACAGTGATTGGATGTGTTGCTTGAAGGAGAGTTCAGAGTCTCGGACTACACCTAGAACCTTGGCATGTGGGGATGGGCTTATAGTTGTGCCATTGATTTTGACAGAGAGATCAGGGAAAGGGGCATATGGGGGAGGAAAAATTATAAGTTCGGTTTTGGATAGATTGAGTTTGAGGAAGTGGTGTGACATCCAGACTGATATATCTGATAGTAAATTAGTGATACGTGAGGAGACAGAGGGAGTGAGCTGAGGGGTAAAGAAATAGATTTGGGTGTTGTCAGCGTAGAGGTGGTATTGGAGGCTATCAGTTGACCCAGGGAGGCGGTGTAGATTGAAAATAGGAGAGGTACAAGAACAGAACCCTGGGGGACCCCAACAGAGAAAGGAAGAGGAGAGGAGGAAGTAGAGTTGTAAGAAACACTAAAGGTGCGGTTGGATAAGTAGGAAGAAAACCAGCGAAGTGTACAGTCACGGAGACCAAAGGCGTGTAGTTTTTTGAGGAGGAGGGTGTGGTCAACCGTATCAAAGGCAGCAGAGAGGTCCAGGAGTAGGAGTACAGAATAGTGTCGATTGGTTTTGGCCGTTAGTAGATCGTTTGTTAGTTTTAGGAGAGCAGTTTCTGTGGAGTGTTGAGGACGAAATCCAGACTGAAGGGGATCAAGAAGGGTATTATCAGCGAGGTGGACGCTCAGTCGGTTGTAGACCAGACGTTCGAGGAGTTTGGATAAGAAGGGGAGCAAGGAGATGGGGCGCAGGTTGTTAAGATTGGATGGGTCCAGTGAGGGCTTTTTAAGTATGGGTCTGACAAGTGCATGTTTTAGAGAGTTGGGGAAGATGCCAGAAGAGAGGGAGAGATTGAAGATGTGGGTTAGAGAGTGTAGCATAGGGCCAGAGGGTGAACGTAGCATTTGTGAGGGAACGGGATCCAGAGGGCAGGTGGTAAGGTGGACATTAGCAAGTAGTTTAGCAACTTCATCTGTAGTGGTGGGGTTGAAAGAGGGAAGTAATGATTGTGCCTGTGGGCATGAAGTGTAAAGCGTGGAGGGTATCGGAACAGTAGAGATCTCCACGCGAATTGTATCAATCTTCTGTATGAAGTGATTGGCGATCTCCTGGGCAGTGAGTGAGTTGGCGGGAGGAGGCGGTGGAGGATGAAGTAGAGAGTTGAAGGTGGAGAAGAGTTGACGGGGACGGGATGATAAGTTGCTAATGAGAGTGGTAACATAGGTCTGCTTGGCAGAGAGGAGGCTGGAATTATATTTTTGGAGGGCAGATTTATATTGGTTGAAATCTCTCTGAGACTTAGTCTTACGCCACAGACGCTCGTGAGCACGACTACGTTTTTTCAGACTTCTAGTATCATCTGTTTGCCAAGGTTGAAGGGGTCAGGGCTTGATTCTGTGTGTAGTGAGGTGGGCCAGTGAGTCCAGTGAGGCTAGAAGTGAAGCGTTGTAGACAGAAGTGGCTAGGTTGGTGCAGGATAGGGGTGAGATTTTGTCATAGAGGTTGTTGATAGCAGAGTAGAGAAGAGAAGGGTTGAGATGACGTAGGTTTCTGCGGGTAACTTTAAGGCGGTTGGAGAGAGAGGAGGTGAAGGAAAGGGAGAGAGTGAAACTAATAAGGTGGTGATCAGAGAGAGGCAATGGATAGTTAGAGAGGTTGCATGGAGTGCAAAGGTGAGAGAAAATGAGGTCAAGAATATTGCCTTCTGAGTGAGTAGGAGCATGTATCCACTGCTTCAGGTCAAAGGAGGATGTTAGGCTGAGAAGTTTGGAAGTGGCAGGAGTGTTAGTATCAATAGGGATGTCGAAGTCCCCGAGAATGATTGTGGGGATTTCAGAAGAAAGAAAGTAGGGTAGCCAGGCAGAGAAGTCATCGAGAAAGGTTGATACTGGTCCAGGGGGCTTGTAGATCACGGCTATCCTTAGAGAGATTGGAGTGAAAAGACGAATACAGTGTGCTTCGAAAGAGGAGAGTGACAGAGAGGGAGGTGGCTGAAGTACCTGAAAGGTGCTATGTGGGGCTAGGAGGATTCCGAAACCTCCTCCCTTACGTCCACTGGATCTGGGGGAGTGAGTCCAGAGAAGACCACCATGGGATAGGGCAGCAGAAGACGCAGTGTCGGATTCGTGGAGCCAGGTTTCGGTAATGGCGAGTAGGTTAAATGAGTTGGCGATAAAGAGGTCATGAAGAGAGGTGAGTTTGTTGCAGACAGAGCGGGAGTAATGAGCAGAGAGCTGCTGATTACACAGGGAGAGCTGCGATCACTGCAGGACAGTGCCCAAAGCAGGTGCCTCTTTTTCTTTTGCCTCAGCCCAGCCTTGTGGAATGGTACGTGTGCGATTTGTGGGGAATCTTAGAGGGTAGGGGTATTTAACCACTTCATATCCGGGCCATTTCTGACACTTCGCTCCTACATGTCAAAAATCATAATTTTTTTGCTATAAAATTACATAGAACCCCCAAACATTATATATGTTTTTTTAGCAGAGACCCTACAGAATACAATGGCGGTCATTGCAACTTTTTATCTTGCACGGTATTTGCGCAGCAATTTTTCAAACGCGTTTTTTTTGGAAAAAAAACAGTTTCATGCTTAAAAAAAAAAGAAAACAGCAAAGTTAGCCAAATTTTTTTGCATTGTGTGAAAGATGAAGTTACGCCGAGTAAATAGATACCTAACATGTCACGCTTCAAAATTGCACACGCTCGTGGAATGGCGCCAAACTTTGGTACTTAAAAATGCCCATAGGCGACGCTTTAAAATTTTTTACTGGTTACATGTTTTGAGTTACAGAGGAGGTCTAGGGCCAAAATTATTGCTCTCGCTCTAACGTTCGCGGCGATACCTCACATGTGCGGTTTGAACACTGTTTTCATATGTGGGCGGGACTTACGTATGCGTTCGCTTCTGCGTGCGAGCTCACGGGGACAGGGGCGCTTTAAAAAATTTTTTTTTTTTTTTTTATTGTTAAATTTACTTAAAATTTTTTATTTTGACACTTTAAAAAAATATTATTTTTTTTGATCACTTTTATTTCTATTACAAGGAATGTAAACATCCCTTGTAATAGGAATATGACACGATCAGTCCTCTTTACAGTGAGATATGGGGTCAATAAGATCTCTATGGTGAACATCCGGCGCCGGCGGATCCGCTATCCGACTCACCGATCGCTGAGGTGAGTCGGTAGTAGCACCGGAGGGCGGCGGGAGGGGGGGGGTGTCCCCTCCCGCCGCCCGTAAGAACGATCAAGCGGCGGAACAGCCGCTATGATCGTTCTTATGGTGTACGGAATCGCCGGCTGAAAATGCCGGTATCTGAATGATGTCTGTAGCCTCAGACATCATTCAGATATAAGCCCTGAAAGTGGAGGCCGTCATATGACGGCCTCCGGATGTCAAGTGGTTAAAGGACTAACTATAAAAGTACAGCTATGCTTTAACTGCATAAGTGATGTCCAATTGCACTTTCGTTATAATAATATCTGACTATTTGGTATAACTTGCATAGTAATAATAAAAATACACCAGAATACATTACCAAAGTAAACTGTATATCCTTTTTCCATGCAACTACTGTCTGCATATACACTTGAGTGGAAGCTCTAATCGGATCCCATTAGGAAAAGTGCATTTTGACATTTTTGCTCTAAAGGAGTTTATAATAGTTAGGGAAGTTATTCTCTTACTTTTTACTATGTGTATAAAAGTCAAATAAATATAAATAAATATTTAACCACTTGACCTCTGGAAGGTTTTACCCCCTTCATGACCAGGGCATTTTTTCTATTCAGCACTGTGCTAATTTAACTGTCAATTGTGCGGTCATGAAACTCTGTACACAAAAAAAAATTATATCATTTATTTCACACCAATAGAGGTTTCTTTTGGTGGTATTTAATCACCACAGGGTTTATATGTTTTGCTATATATACAACAAAATACAGAACATTTTGAAAAAAAAAAAAAACAAGTTTTTCTTTGTTTCTGTTATAAAATTTTGCAAACAAATAATCTTTCTTTAAAAAAATGTGGCCAAAATGTATTCTACTACAGTTTTTCAGTGAAAATAACCCAAATCAGTGTATATTATTTAGTCTATGTAAAAGTTGTAGAGTCTACCAACTATGGTATATAGAGTATATTTGAAAATTGATCAATCCTAATGTACTGACAGCCAATCTTTTTTTTTTTGATGCCCTAAAATGCCAGGACAGTACAAATACCCCTCAAATGATCCACAAACCAACATAAAGGGGAACCAAACAGGTCATCCCAAGAAACAAGTTGTCCTCTGATGAATTGTCCCTGTACCGGGCCAAAGGACAAGGCAGGGGGTCTAAGGTCCAAAATGGGGGATGCCTAACAAAGGCTAATGCACCCCAAGACCGCATGGTAAGGCGCAGGGCTGTGCTGCGCTGCATACGTAAATGCGTTTCGCATACACACACATGTATGTTTCGTCAGGAAATATCTAATCTCTCATTCATGATCTGAATGGCATACTTATAGATGGCCAATTCCCCAAGATGATATGAGACAGCCAACCATTTATGTGGATATGTGTTTCCACCATCTCAAGTATCCCATGCTATAGCTTGCCCCAGATGGGAAGCCCTTAGTAGGGCCATTGAAACCCAGTGTAGTCCTTCCTTTTTTGTTTTCTCCCTAGTTGGTTATCCGCAATAAACCATAGGACATTGGAATTTCTAGAGGGCAGTGATGTGGAGTCAGTGGAGTTCTTATGGTGCATTAGCCTTTTGTTAGGCATGCACCATATTGGCCCCTAGACCCCCCTGCCTTGTCCTTTGGCCCGGTACCAGGGACAATTCATCAGAGGAAAATTTGTAGTATGCATGAATGTGAGTATGGGGCCCTGTCTTGTTGATTGTGTGTGACAACATAGTCCACTTTGTTTGTAATTGCTGGTGCTTGGAGGTATCAGCCAATCAGCCCAAAAAGTTTTGATTTTTGATACATTTTTTCAATAAAGTATTTTTTCTAGATAACAATATTGTGGTTGATTCTCCTTATGCAACTTCTGTTTCTTGAGATGACCCGTTTGGTTCCCTTTTATGTTTGTTTGTGGATTGTCACTCAGTTGCGGAGGTACCCTGTCGGACGAATCGGTCTAGTACGAATTGGTCTAGTACATTATAAACTATGCAGACCCCATATATCTGGGTTAAGGCCCCCTTTTTAGTTTTTATGTTGACACCCCTCAACTTATCCCTTTTTGGAAAGTAGACAGACCAAGATATGTAGTAAGAGACATGGCGAGTTTTTTGAAGTTGTGATTTTTTGTCACAATTTTTTGAAAAATGAAGAAATGAAATAAAATGTGTTTTTACATACATTCATCAGTGTAGTACAGCGTAATCATATGACTTGTGAGGCGGTGATCAGGGATACTGACTGGGGACAGTATTTAAGAAAAAAATGTTTTTTATTAAATTTTTTAAAACATTTTTCCTTTTTTTAAGATTTTTACATACTGTCATCAGAGTAGTTCAGTATGACCATAGTGACACTGCACTACTCTTCTGGGAGGTGATCAGGGAAATTTTTTTTACACTGTTATTTCCTTATAACAGTGAGGATAGCAGTTATAAGCAATATTTTTAACTGTCCTGAATAGCTGCACACATCCCTCAGCCTGGAGCTGACGCCCTGCTACAGTAAATGTGCTGTGGGTGGGCGGCAAGTAGTTAATATAGGATGCATCCATATAACAGGATTCTGAGAACCTTATGAGTTTTCAGAATAAGGAGAAATGGCAGTTTTCCTTCATACTCTTTCTATCTGATTAAAACTTTCCATGACTCTGTGAAAAAGGTGGAATTGGGACAGCCCATCAGTCTGTAAGTCCGAGAATATTCTGACTCATTCATTTGTAGGTATGTGTTAATTTCAGCACTGGCTTTGTACACAACAGGCTTTTTCAAAAGAGCTGCTAAGAATTAACAGGAACTCATTCGAAATAAGCTTACAGCTCCATCTGCTACCTATAAATATAAGTATGACATATTCCTATAACAATTATCTTGTCAATATCACTTTTTTTGGTCCTTAACAAAATTATGAGAACAACATATATACAAAAAATATATACATTTTCTTTAAGGTATCCTTAAAGTAATATTATGTTTCAGGATGACAATACGGTGGGAACTTGTATAATGTCATGTTTTTAGGTCTACATGCAAAAAGTCCTCCTACTGGTATATGTAACCCCATAAAAATATATAAACTCTTAGTGCAGTATACAGAATTTGATGAAACACAGCCTGTTTCATGAGATGCAGGTTTTCTGGAAAGTCAAATTTAACTAAACACATCTGGGTCCACGCTTATGTACATTTGGCTTATCGATGAGTAGAACTCGATAAACACTGTGTTAATTATATGGGCAGATTAATTTCTGGCCCCACAGTGCTTCTACTTATGAGTAATAATCAAAGATCAGCTTGTTAACTGGGCAGCGTTAGGTAATTCTCTAACACCATGCTGAATTGATTTGCCGTCAGAATGTGTTTTCTTGCCGAGAGGCAATACAAGGCTTACATGAAGTAGGAACTGTTAAAGATATCCCAAAAGGAAATGTACTTTCTATCACTGCAGCATCAGCTTATGTTTGAACAATGCACCCCATGCAAATACACATGCTTCAACAAAAATACAAGTGCTTTTTTATTACTGATGGGGGGTACACTTGGTAGGTATTTTATTCTTAGAATGTAAAATGTAATTTTAAAAGTAAAAAGTCACAGCAGTAAACTGTTGTTTACCTCCAAGTCTTTTTTCTCTAAATAAGTTATTATTATTATTATTATTATTATTATTATTATTATTATTATTATTATTATTATTATGTGTGAGCTTGTGAGAGTAATGTAGACACACTAATGATCTGTCTTTCCTATAATTTTATAATATTTATTACATCTAATTACTCATTTATTCTAGATGATTCAAACTTAAATCCTCAACTTTTAAGATATGTCTTAGACAAAGTTTCATGGCCTCGCAAGCAAGTTTATAGCAGGTGTAGGAATGATGCTGTAAATATAGCATTTGAATTTGAGTCACATTTACTGTAAAACCTAACTCCAGACACATTTCATAAAATAAATTTTGTATAGATTTGGGAAGAGTTACATTTCTTTCAGGTTTTTATTTCTTTCCTTTTTTGTTCACAATAGGGGATATTTTTTCCCCTGTCTGCAAAAGCGATGAGGTGTATGGTTATTGCAGGGACATAAAGGTACAGAGAGCCAATAAAACATTGTCAGTGGTTTAAACCCTAAATCATTTTACTGAAATGCATTTTTTAATTTGTCCACTGACAGAAAAAAATGGTGAACTTACCCCAAGAGGGACACAGAAGATATTAAAATCCTTACAGAAGCTCTAAGTCTTCCCCTCTCTTTCTAAAATAATACAAAAACATTTGGTCTTAAAACAAATCTTAATGCCTAAGCACAATTTAGCAACTTTAACATATGTTAGTAAAACTGTACATATCATCCCAACTACTTTGTGCATCCAGGTGGATTATACTGCGTTTTTTCAGGACAAATTGGGCTCTCCGTTGGTGGTAAATAATAATGGATATCTCCTAATTTTTTTATTATCAAAGGAAAACTCGTCCAAAATTGTAAAAAAAAAATAGCTATATATTTCTTGCTACTACCATAACCTTCCACCAAAGAACAACCCAAATGTAATTCTCCTGCTCCTGACAATTGCAGTGATATCACATATGGGCATGTTAGTTGCTGTTTGTACCCATAGTACAGCCCAACAACAATATTGCACATTTTGCCTTTTTTTTGCTTGATAACTAAAACACACTGACACTTATGCCCCGTACACACGGTCGGATTTTCCGACAGAAAATGTGCAATCGGAGCGTGTTGTCGGAAAATCCGACCGTGTGTGGGCTCCATCTGACTTTTTCCATCGGATTTTCCGACACACAAAGTTTGAGAGCAGGCTATAAAATTTTCCGACAACAAAATCCGATCGCGTCAATTCCGACCGTGTATGGACAATTCCGACGCACAAAGTGCCACGCATGCTCAGAGGAAATTCCGAGAAGGAACAGCTCGGTCTGGTAAAATTAGCTTTCGGAATGGATAGAGCACTTTCGTCAGGCTGCAACGTTAAAAATTGTTTAATGCAGCGCACTCTCTTCTTCTTTATAATGCTAGAAGAATGAAGTAATTTTGCTGCTCATATTCACACAGACTTCTCACAAACGTATTTCTTTATTATTTATCGTGATCTCCTCCAATATATTTTGATTTGTCACATCTGACAAAATTTTTTTTTGGTTATTTTTTTTTTAGTTTTGTATTTTTTTCAAGGCTGATTTTTTTTGTTTTTGTTTTACTCCAGAATATTTTTGTGTGTGTTTTGTGTGTCAAGTTACCACAACACGATTATTATCTTGTATTATTTAATCTGAAGGAGATTGCTTGGTGTTGGTGTCTCTTGTTAATTTCACATTGTATTTTTGAAATGTACCTGCCTCCTCACAAACAAACTGTCCTTTTTGAAGGGAAACACACATAGGCGAGTATAATTAAAACAAAAATTCCTTTATTAAGGGCTCTGAACCAAACAAAGAGGGAGGCAATGCTGGAGAAACAGCAGAAATTGGCGAAGCCTTGGACCCCCAGGGCAGACATCAATTATTTTACGGCAAAATTGGTGGCCTGAGGAGTCCATATCTAAGGGAGTGCAGTCTGGTCCAGAAGTCCCAGAAATCTGGAAAGCAGCAGATGACATGTATGTTCCTAGGCTGTGGTACTACAAGAGGCTGCATATTTGGCCAGACCAGACTGAACCCAGGTCATCACTCTCTGGTCTTCCTTCCATGCTTCCTTCCCAGCTGTGGCTCTGGTGTTGGAGATGTGGCAGGAGGAGGAGTAGGACCTGGAGGAGGAGGAGGAGGAGTAGGACCTGGAGGAGGAGGACCATGGGTGAGGTGACAAATGTGGGTTGCACATGTGAGTTGGCCCCTCAACCCCTTATTTAGAGCTTCCAAAATTAAGAAATCACACAGGAGTCGTTGACCCTCTTTCATCTGCATCATTTTGCAGGCAGTTATGCCAGCAAAGTCCTCCTCCACACTGTGGGGTGTTCTGAGGGCCTCAGTAGCCTTCCAAAATAGGCCTATGGCAGCCTCCTCCAGGTTACTCCTCTTCCTGCCACTTTGTCTTGGAAGGCGGAGGGTAGGGACCTGGGTATCGGGCAGCCTGCTTGGCCCGGCCACCTCCTGGCTGAGACTTCCCTGTGTATGAAAAAGGGACATGGTTTTAGTTTTTGCATCATCAATCACAATCAGAAATTAGTACTCCAAACAAACATCTATTTAACATCATTGATTTGACAACCAGCAATATTTAGAAGAATGCTATACGTGGCTCAAGCTGGGCTCCTCCACATGTTGCTGCCTGGAAGGCCCAGGTTGGGCGTCAGAAGCCTCAGCTGGGGGGGAAGGAAGCGTGGAAGGAAGAGTGGAGAGTGCTGGCCTGGGTTCAGTCTGACCTGCCAGAAAATGCAGTCTGTCATAGTACCACAGCCTGGGGAGATAAATGTCATCTGCAGCTCCTGATCTCTGGGAATCCTGGACCTTCTTGTGCTCCCTTAGATAAGTGCTCCTCAGGCCACCAATTAGGATCTTCAAATAGGTGATGTCTGCCGTGGGGATCACCATCTTCACAAATTGCAGCAATTTATCCAGTGCTGCCTTCCTCTTTGTTTGGTTCTTATAATCAGGGTGGTTTACCTGCCACAGACAGGGCAGCTCCCTGAACATATCAGTGAAGATTGGCATAAAGTCCTGATCCTTCAAGATATCAATTTTCACTGCAAGACACAACACAAGACAAACCCTAATGTCAAAAAAGTAAAAAAGAAAAACCGCGCTATAAAGCTCAAATAGGACAAGAATGTAGCTGCACAAAAAAAACACCAATATCTGTGTAAAAACTACCAATAAATATAGATAAGTGCGCTTACAGTCTATATGTAAATGTGATAAAATTAATTAGATATACATAAATCTAAGTACGATGGATTGAATATCCTGAAAATGAGTGCACACTAATGTGCAAAAAGAAAAAAACACATATTAAAATTTAAATGCATAAGTGCTGAATTTGTGATCACATCGATATATCACCAAACAAAGCAAAAATAGTCAACAGAGAAAAACATGAAAAAATATAAAAAAATTATGAGTGAAATCCATATGATAAATGGCAGAGAAAAGCTCCATGGGCGTTTTTCAAATCCATGAAAATAGGAGAACAAGTCCACAGTCCATCAAACCGTAACCCATATAGGTGAAGGAAGAGGAGAAGAATATATAAATGTGACTCTTAAATATAGTGAATCCAAGAAATATTGAAGGTGGACCCTTACCCGAAATGGTGGACCTCCCTGTTGGCAAGGTCTTGTACGCAAGCAGATTTAGCCCTCTGCGGGGACCGTGAGGTGATAGCGTCCAACACAGCTGATGAGTCGAGCGTCTCCAACCTGGCGTGGTCTAAATCGTCTGCCTGAAGGGGGGGACACCCACTTAACCCAGAGTTGGTGGGTGAAAAAAACAGAAGAGGGCTCCAAACCCTAATGTCAGCCTAAAGTCTTCTAAACTTGTGCAAATACAGGCCTCAATCTAGAAGCAGTATAGGCCCAATGTTAAATCTTACCTTCGCTATCACGATCGGCGCCTCCGTTAGTCCTTCCTCCGCTCGCAGATCGTACGTACTACGCACACGTGTTACGCTTTATAGACACTGCGCATGCGTTAAACTCCGCCCGCCCCTGACGTTCTTTCTAGTCTATTCCCCGCCCCTTCTCGTTCGGTGCAGTGGGGGAAGAGCACATGGCGGAGACACAGCAGGTGTCTGATAATTACACCAACGAGGAGGAGGAGGAAAGCCCGGAGAATGAAACGTCCCGATCCAGAAGGAGATGATTTAAGGTATCGAATATGTCCTTTGTGGAGATGGTGGAGATGGTCGACATCCTGAAGAAGGCCGACTATGATGGGAAGTATGGACCTTACCCCAACCCCAATGTCAGATCGTTTGTACGCGGCATAACCCTTGCACTGACCTAGATCTAACCTCTATCTAGTTTTTTTTTATTTATATATTTTATTTCATTTATTTTTTTTGTTATTATTATTATTATTATTATTATTATTTTATTTTTCTCTGTACAGAATTGCAGAGAAAGAAACATGGGGACATGCTTCACAGTGACTGATCACTGTGATAGCTAATCAGAGGGTATCACAGCTATCAGGTGAGGTTGCATATTTCAGTATGGTCAGCGTGAAGGGGTTAAAGTTACAATAAGCTAGTTGATTTAAATAATTTCTAGGCAAATATATATATTTACTGTACAATTGCATAGTTAGGTTAAGAAAAATAGACCAAGTTGAACAAAATCATACAATTCCCAGCACTCTAATGCCGCGTACACACGGTCGGACTTTTCGTCTACAAAAGTCCAACGGACGCTGACGGACTAAAGCTGGCTGGTAATCCGATCGTGTGTGGGCTTCTCCGGACTTTCAACGTACTTTTTTAGCCTCAAATCCGACGTACTTTAGATTTGAAACATGCTTCAAATCTTTACTTCGTAACTACGACGGACCCCGAAGTCCGCTCGTCTGTATGCTAGTCCGACGGACAAAAAAACGACGCATGCTCATAAGCAAAAACTAAACGGAAGCACTCGGTCTAGTAAAACTAGTGTTCGTATTGTAGGTAGCACATTCATCACACTGCAAAATCTGTGATCGTTGAATGCAGCGCATTTTATGTCTTCTTTACGAATGCTATAAAGAACGAAGGTGTTTTGCTGTTCATATTCAGAGTTCTCCCAAACTGATTTCTGGATTCTTTTTCCTCTTTGATCTCCTGAATGATATAGTATGCTTTTTAAAAACAATGTTTCCATACTAATAATACTTTTTACCCTTCTTTTTTTTTTTTTTTTTTTTTTTTTTTTTTTTGTGTGGAGTCATATTTTCTTGTAATTTTTATCCAGATATTTATTTTATGATTGTTGTTGAACTTTTTTATATGTTTATCTCTATATTTGTTTTTTTTTTTGTGTTTGTAAAGTTACCACAAAAAACCCATTTGTATTTTTTATTTTTTTATTTTTTTTTAGTTTGTTAAAGTTACCACAAAGAACCCATTATTATAGTTTTGTTTTTATAGTGTTTTTTTTTTAGTTTTTAGATAAAGTTAACCCAAAGCACCGTTTTTGGTTATGTATCTTTTTTTTTTTCAAGACTTACCACTCGAACATTATTAACATTATTAATGTATTTTTGGTGTGTTTTTGCAAACTCAGTGAGATTGTTGTCCCTTGTTAATTTAACATTGTGTGTAAAATCAATGATTTAAAAGAAAACACATAAAGTCTTTTGCTAAACTCAAAAAAGATCCATTTATTCATGGTCAAAATAAAATAAAGAGGAAGTCAACGCTGGCAAAAGTCGGTGTACAAGAAAATTGGGATCTTGAGGAGTCCATATAAGAGGGAGCACAATCTGGTCCAAGAATCCCAGAGATCAACAGCACCAGCAGATGATATAGATGTCCCCAGACTGTGGTCCTACAACAGCCTGCGTCTTCTGTCAGACCAGACTGAACCCAGGTCATCACTTTCTTCTCTTCCCTGCAGCCTTTCCTCCACGCTGCCCTGCAGCCTTCCCTGTAGCCTTCTTTGGAGGCTGTGGCTGTGGTGTTTCAGTTGTGGCAGGAGGAGGAGGAGGAGGAGGAGGAGGAGGAGGGGGGGCTGCCTCATGGAGTTGGGTGTTTCTGGTTAGCGTGCCCTGCAGCCCCTTCTGGATAGTTTCCCCAAATAGGCGCTCGCAAATGAGGCGCTGGTCCCAATCCATTTGAAGAAGCCTGCTGGCTAAGTAGCAGCCATAGGACTCTTCCGCTTCGGGGGTGCTCCTCAAAAAACGGGTGGCCTCTTGCATGAGGCGCAGGGATGCCTCCTGTGTGACCGTCCCCTTCCTGGCCCTTTTTTTGGGAAGGCGGAGGGGAGGCACTTGGGATTGGGTCATGCTCCTACTGGGCCCAGCCACCTCACTGGGACCAGCCACCTCACTTGGCCCAGCCACCTCACTGGGACCAGCCACCTCCTGCCTGACACTGGGCCCAGCCTCCTCCAGGATGATGCTGAATCCGGCCTCCTCCAGGCTGTCCATGGGCCCGGTCTCCTGCTGCCTGCCACTTTCCACACATTCCTCCTGGATGGACTCATCCTGTGTATAAAAAAAGGACATAGTTTTAGTTTTTTTTGTGGGGTTCATCAATGACACACAATTTGCTTCTCATGACTAGCAAATTCAATGTGAATACATCTCTTTAATAAAAGAGTCTAATCAGACACCCTAATTTTTTTCTAGCAGGTGCCAAACATATTTAGCCACTCTTGTCAATTGATGTGTATACCCAATTTTGAGGGAAAAAATCTTTGAGACAATTATAACATACAGTTAACCTCATTAATATTAGTACAGTAAATATTGTTTAAACAAATTCACCTGACTCCAGATGGTCATATCCGGTTCATCCAGGATGGAAGACCCAGCTTGCTCCTCATCAGCCTCTGCTGGGGTGGAGGGAAGGGTGGAGGGAAGGGTGGGGGGAAGGGTTGAAAGTGATGCCCTGGCTTCAGTCTGGTCATCAAGAAAACAGAGTTGATTGTAGTACCACAGCCTGGGTACATAAACATCATCTGCTGATGCTCCTGATCTCATTGATTCCTGGATCTTCTTATGCTCCCTCTTATACATATTCCTCAAGACCCCAATTTTCTTGAGCAATGTCTCCATTGTTGCTTCCGGGATGGTCGCCTGGACAAAGGACAGAAGTCTCTCCAGCGTTGACTTCCTCACATGCTTGGCATAATACTGAGGGTGTTTCACCTCCCACAAATTCCTCATCTCTCGATATTTCGTAATGAAAGCTGTAAGGAACTCTGGATCCTTAAATAGGGGATTCATTATATCTGGAAAAGATAAAGTCACAAGACAAAAAACACTTATTAGGTTTCTACTAAACCCTCATCATCTTCTCCCTATGTAGGCCTCATCAATCTGTCAAGCCATATAGGCGGCTTGCTACAAAGTCATGACCATAAAAAAAAATATAATTTTAAAATTACCTTCGTTTAGTAACGTCCCGGTCCACTATCACCTACGCACAGAACGTACGTACGACACGTGCACAAGGCCCCTCTTTATACACTACGCATGTGTGAAACTCCGCCTGCGTCGCCCGCCCCTGACGTTCGATTTTAACTCATGTTCTCTGCCCCCTAATTCGACGCACAGAACGTACGTACGACACGTGCACAAGGCCCCTCTTTATACACTACGCATGTGTGAAACTCCGCCTGCGTCGCCCGCCCCTGACGTTCGATTTTAACTCATGTTCTCCGCCCCCTAATTCGACGCACAGAACGTACGTACGACACGTGCACAAGGCCCCTCTTTATACACTACGCATGTGTGAAACTCCGCCTGCGTCGCCCGCCCCTGACGTTCGATTTTAACTCATGTTCTCCGCCCATTTTTATTTACGGCGCGTAGTGGGGTGAATAATGGCGGAGACACATCAGGTGTGTACTACGTCAGGTAGCGAAGAAAGCCCGGAGGCTGGAACATCAAGATCTGTGAGGCCTAGATTTAAGGCCTCCAATATGTCCTTTGAAGAGATGGTAGAAATGGTGGCCATTCTTAAAAAAAAGGACTATGATGGGAAGTATGGGCCGTACGCCCGGCCAAATTTGCGCAAGGCCAAAATAATGGCGAAGGTGGTGGACACTTTACAGGCTTCTTTTGGGGTCCAGCGCTCCAAGGATCAAATTCGAAAAAGATGGTCTGACCTCAAACTCAGGGAGCCGGATCAGTACAGACGGATCCGTAAAGTGCTGAAAAAAAGTAAGTACTTGTCGTGTTTTTCTCTTGCGTTGATTACCTTGTATACTGCTCCATGTGCTTTTCATTCCTATACGATTTTTTTGCTCCTCGTTTCAAACGATCTTTTAATAAACATCGTTAAATATCTATAGATATATCTATCTATATATCTATATGTGTGTATATATATATATGTGTGTATGTATATGTATATGTATATATATATATATATATATATATATATATATATATATATATATATATATATATATATATATATATATATAGATTATATATATATAGAGATATATAGAGATATATAGAGATATATAGATATAGATAGATAGATAGATATAGGTAGATGTAGATATATAGATATAGATAGATATAGAAATGTAAAACATTCTTTAGGAATATTTTAAGTTATATATTTGTTTTTATTTACATTTAGTTAGATATTTATATTTTGTTACAGATATATAGAGAGAGAGAGAGATCAAAAGATTATTAACTATATTTATAGATATTGATATCTAGATATCTATCTATCCGATATGTCTTTATAATTTTAAATATTGAGGTAAAATAGGAACTCTACACAAACAGAACATTTGTACACCACTTCACTACAAATGTTTGAAAATTACTATGTACTAAAATATCTGTGTGCTAAGTATATTAATTTTTTGGTTCACATAGGGGAAAAATCACTCAGCCAACAAGAACACAGTCCACCCCAAGCCAAAGAACATACTTGGAAAATCAGCCCAAGCCCCACTGAGGATGTGGAGGAAGGAGAGGTGGGCGACATGGGCACCCCACCAGGTTAGTGTCTGACACACCAGCTTACGGTATTCTATGCATGGCTGCCTTTTCTTTTATGTAATTTTTCGACTCTATTTTAGGTGATCTGGTTGTGCTTGAGTCAAGCAACAGCGCCACCCCCGAGGATGTTCAGGAATTATGCGACATGGGCACCCCACCAGGTCAGTGTCTGAGACACCAGCTTTATGGTAAGGTAAACTATGTATGTGTGCATATTTCTAAACACATTTTTTTGTTTCATTCCACTTTAGGTACAAGAACTGACTATTTCACCTCAGACAGTGCCCAAAGGCTAATTGGTCAAATAATGGCCTGGAATGGGGAGATCGATGAAATGCGGAATCGGCTGGATCGTATGCAGCAGGAAATGAAGGACATGATTGATGTTTTGGGTCGAATCTAAATGCCCTTTTTGAAACCCCAAAACATCGATCATGTCCTTCATTTCCTGTTTTGATGACCCCATTCTGGGCCTTCTCTTTATTATTTTAGCGGAAATTATATGGCTGTTTAACATAATTTAAAAAAGGAGGGCTGTTTATAGAAAATACCTCAAAAATCCAAAAAATAAAATAAAATGTGATTTTAAAAAACAAAAAAAAAAAAAAAATGGATTTTAAAAAACAAAAAAAAAAAAAAATGGATTTAAAAAAAAAAAAAAAATGGATTTTAAAAATAATAAAAAAAAAAAAGATTTTAAAAAACCAAAAAACAAAACAAAAAAAAGCCTGTTTGCGAAAATCAAAAAGCCCGAAAAAATTTATTTTTGATTCTGTAAATATTTAACTATAATTATATTTTTAAAAATTATTCAGATATCATTATATTTTTGGCTAGGAACATTTTAGACTAAATGCATAACTGAATGCATAACAACGATTAATAAAAACATCTCCTTAGGAATTAAATAAATGTGTGGTTTGTTATTTCAATGCTCAGTATCAGTTTGGTTATAATTGTAAAAAAGTTGTTTACAGTGGCAATGGAGCTTATTTAGACATTTAAAAGGAAAATACAGTTGGCACTACAACTGCTCGACCATAACCTAGGAGAAAGCCCAAAAGAAAGGCAAGCAATAAATATAATTCAAGATTTCAGCAATATTTTTTTTATTTAAAATATTTAAATATCATGGCCCATTGCAATGGCCCCCCTACCCATAAAATAATTCACATATTGCTGTCTAACTTGACGGGCACTTTGGGGGGCCAAGCCAGTACGGACAGTATCCAGGCCCATAAGGTTGTCATCTATAAGTCCGGCCTCAGGCCCAACTGTTCCCATATAATTTTGAGAATGTTGATGTAAAAAGTTGTGCAGGATGCAGCACGATAAAATTATAAAATTAAGTTTGTATTCCGCCAAATTTATGGAGGTTTGAAACAGGCGGAACCGGCTGGCCAGAATCCCAAACGCATTCTCAACCACT
Organism: Lithobates septentrionalis; assembly: GCA_037952835.1. Taxonomy (NCBI): domain Eukaryota; kingdom Metazoa; phylum Chordata; class Amphibia; order Anura; family Ranidae; genus Lithobates; species Lithobates septentrionalis. The sequence goes on along the minus strand of JBBDGP010001471.1, from coordinate 2,179,070 downwards.
CTTCTAGCTCTGGCCAGCCGGAAATTAAAAACCCTCCTCTCCGGGGTGAGGGTTCTTTGGGGGAATGGCCTCATGAGGTGCTTGCTCAGAGCGAAGGCTTCATCGGCAATGAAGACAAAGGGGAGTCCTTCCACGTTATCCGCATCAGGTGGCAATCCCAGGCCACCACTCTGGAGACGCTGGCAGAACTCCGTCTGGGCAAATACTCCTCCATCCGACATCCGGCCATTCTTCCCCACGTCCACATATAAAAATTCATAGTGTGCCGACACCACCGCCATTAAAACAATACTGTGGAACCCCTTATAATTAAAATAGTATGACCCCGAATGGGGTGGTGGCACGATGTGGACATGTTTCCCATCTATAGCCCCTCCACAATTGGGAAAGTCCCAACGGCTGGCAAAATGGGATGCCACAGTCTGCCATTCCTGTGGCATTGAAGGAAACTGGGGAATCAAACAAGAAAACCAAAATCATTAATTTTGAAGATAACATTGCAAGAAAATTATACAATTAAAAACATTATTCCCCAGCATCAGTAGAACATTAAATAATTTAAATCTTCTGGAATAACTAATATGGAAAGGCACACTTATCAGATTGCTCACCCCCTCTGATGGAACATTGATTACATTTTAGGGGGTTTTGAAATACATAAAAAAGATTACTTTTAGGACACGCAGGAATTTAGGGACTAAAAAGGCAACAAGACTGCAGTTGTCGCACTCTGCAAGTGCAGTTGCTACCCAGCTTACAGTAAATGAGGTAAGGTAAAAAGGCAGTCATGTTGCAAGGAGTACACAATCACATGCAAGGGCAATTAATGAAAACACTTTGTGGCTTGCATATGATTTGATGATGGAAATCAGCAGAGCTTCTGCTCATTTACTAAAGCACTGGAACAAATGCACTTGTAGAGTGCACATGCATTTTGCAAAGTGCAACATATATTTGCTTTATACAAATCAACACCACAGAACATTCTAGCAAATTTTGAAGGGGGTGGGGGGGGTTGGGAAATCAAGCTAATTGCTATTTCTAAGCACACTATTTGGATTGAGTTGGGGTGGGGGGTTGGGAAATCAAGCTAATTGCTAATTATAAGCACACTATTTGGATTGAGTTTAGGTGGGGGGTGGGGGGTTGGGAAATCAAGCTAATTGCTAATTATAAGCACACTATTTGGATTGAGTTTAGGTGGGGGGTGGGGGGTTGGGAAATCAAGCTAATTGCTAATTATAAGCACACTATTTGGATTGAGTTTAGGTGGGGGGTGGGGGGTTGGGAAATCAAGCTAATTGCTAATTATAAGCACACTATTTGGATTGAGTTTAGGTGGGGGGTGGGGGGTTGGGAAATCAAGCTAATTGCTAATTATAAGCACACTATTTGGATTGATTTTAGGTGGGGGGTGGGGGGTTGGGAAATCAAGCTAATTGCTAATTATAAGCACACTATTTGGATTGAGTTTAGGTGGGGGGTGGGGGGTTGGGAAATCAAGCTAATTGCTAATTATAAGCACACTATTTGGATTGAGTTTAGGTGGGGGGTGGGGGGTTGGGAAATCAAGCTAATTGCTAATTATAAGCACACTATTTGGATTGAGTTTAGGTGGGGGGTGGGGGGTTGGGAAATCAAGCTAATTGCTAATTATAAGCACACTATTTGGATTGAGTTTAGGTGGGGGGTTGGGAAATCAAGCTAATTGCTAATTATAAGCACACTATTTGGATTGAGTTTAGGTGGGGGGTGGGGGGTTGGGAAATCAAGCTAATTGCTAATTATAAGCACACTATTTGGATTGAGTTTAGGTGGGGGGTGGGGGGTTGGGAAATCAAGCTAATTGCTAATTATAAGCACACTATTTGGATTGAGTTTAGGTGGGGGTGGGGGGTTGGGAAATCAAGCTAATTGCTAATTATAAGCACACTAAATACACTCAAACAAAATACATTCAAAATGAGTAGACTAGGTGGATATGTTCCCATCATTGCATGCTGGGGAGGTTATTGAAGGAAAATATACATGCATGACAAAAAAGAACAGGAAAAAAATCCTGCATGTGTGAGGCGAAAAAGGGGACATTCACACTATATTGCAATGATGGTAAGTAGTGTTTGAGGCAAGAAATACATTACATTATCAAAGATTACATAAAAGAACATGTGATGCTAATAAAAGAAAAATATCTTACCTTAATATAGTCCTTCTGCAGGACCTGGATGATGGCAGAACAGGTCTCTGGGATAATGATCCCCAGAGCCTGGGGGGAGATGCCTGTCGAGAACTTGAGGTCCTGCAGGCTTCTCCCTGTCGCCAAGTACCGCAACGTGGCAACTAGCCTCTGCTCCGGAGTGATGGCTTGCCTCATGCAGGTATCCTGCCTGCTGATATAGGGGGTCAGCAAAGCCAACAAATGGTCAAAAACGGGGTCCATCATCCGGAGAAAGTTCCTGAAATCCTCAGGATTATTCTCACGGATCTCACGGAGCAATGGCATGTGACAGAACTGGTCACGCTGGAGCAACCAATTCTTGGTCCATGAACTCCTCCTCGCCCTGTTCATGGACTGGTCTTGGTCTGAAGAATAAACTACAGCACCAAACACATACAATGCACGAGCTCGACAACGAGTACGTACAGGTAACATGGTTTCAAAACGGTCGGCTGGTCAGAACGCACTAAACAGAACGCACTGAAGAACAGCAAGGCCTGTGAAGAGCGACCTGAAAATCAGGAACGAGCGGACAATAAAACAAAGATTTCTCAATGCCAACTGACCAAACGCACTGAAAAGCAGATACAAACCTCACAAGCACAGACTGAACAACAGTTAAAACGAACTGAAAAATACGAGTCTCACAAGCGCGAATCGTCTCTCACCAAACTTCTACTAACACGAGATAAACACGAGATTAGCAGAAGGAGCCCAAAGGGTGTCGTACGGGCTATTGAACTTCCGTTTTATAGTCTCGCCGGACTTGGTTTACGTCACCGCGTACTAAGCTGGCAAACTTTTGTGTGGTCGTGTGTAGGCAAGTCCGTTCGTTAGAAAGTCTGCCGCAAGTCCGCCGAAAGTCCGCCGGAAGTCTGTCGGACAGGCTGTCGGACTTTTGTAGCTGAAAAGTACGACCGTGTGTACGCGGCATAAATAAACCAGAGGAAGACAAGAAACTCTAATACAGACTAGCTAAATTAACTATAACAGGGAAACATTCTATCAAAAGTTGGAAAAGTTGGCTGATCAGTCTAAGCTTGCTTACTACCCTTCTCAGATTGTATGATGCATGCATGTATTTTTTTTAGCTCCTAGTGCATGTCTTTATATTTATACACAGTAAACCTTATTTGCCATGTATCTGTCCAAGTAAACAGTGCATTTAGGTCAGCTTGGAATGTAGATATATTTTGCAAAAGATTGTATACCACTACATAGCTTTGTGTCATCTACAAACACAGTAACAGGGGTATTTAAATACAATCTTACACACTTAGACTATTCACTGTGCAAACCATAAACCGATTTCTCTAAATGTAGATTCAATCCAGTTTTCTATCCATGTATAGGCCAAATTTATTTAGACCTTATCTTATACATACCGGTAGATCATCTTAGAAATCGAGTCAAACATACTAGAGAAGTCCAGATATACTGTATCCTCTGATGCCCTTCTCTCTATGATTCCGCTTAATTCCTCCTAAAAGTTAAATAGATTTGTTTGACAACATCTGCCTTTCATAACTTCATGCTGGCTTTTGCCTATGATTATTTTCTAGCAGCTATTCTGGCATGTAGCCCTTACCTCCTGTAAATAACATCAGTGTAAAAAGTTTATTTTTTAATCAGAGCTTGCTCTTTATACAGTATGGGCACTAACTGTTAAACTACTGTCAAATTAACCAATACTTAATTTAAACATAATGCTGGCTTTTACTGACCGTTGATCCAGAAGTAGTGCATTCATTCAAGAACATTCACTTGGTGTTTTGACCCTCACTGATTTTGTCTGGCTGTCTTTGTTAATCAGTGTTAGTCAGGCTATTGCCACAGTTGTTGTATATCATTGAATGGCTATCACTGTCAGCCATTCTGTTTGAGTTTTATGAATTACCTTGAGTTTTACCAACTACAATATGTTCTTATCCCATTGAAATAAATATGGAGGGTTATGGATTCCCCCTGCTTGAATTATAAATATGTACTATTTTGTCTGTTCCTATGATTGGCTATTCTGGTAAAGCTCTGATAATATTGATGGTGACACCATAAACATTAATAGCTATAATAATAAACATAATGCTCAAAGAAGCAAATGTCTTATTTATTTACAAAGAGAGTAAAACCCTAACATAGAAATCTAAAAGAATATTACAGAGCAAATAGAAATAAAACTCCGTCCTCAGAGTTCTGTATCTTAGCTGGACACCAGGAAGAGAGAGGGCGATCATAGATGGCCCTTGCACTTTTATGCCACTCACAGATACAGGAAGTATGGTACTGCTGTAAATATCCTCCAGCAGATGGCGTTGTTACACTGCAGGCAAGTTCCTTGGTCCGGGTCAGCATTCTAGTCCCCCAGCTGACCCTTTGATATTGTTGAAAGCCAGAAAATCAGCCTTTTTAGTATCCCCATCACCAGGAGGTCTGAGGCAATGCTTGCTTATCTCCATGTCCTGTCACTATGGGGTATGTGTGAACTCCCTTCCAGAGGCAGGATCCTGGTATGCAATCTTTTGTTACACACACTGCTGTGTAATCCTGTTCTACTGGCATTCCAATATGATATCCAGCAATGTCCAGATGGCTTAGATATAACCAGTTAATAAATTTGAAAAATAAAAAACAAAAAGACACTACACACCAAACTGAGTAAACTACAAATTCTATTGAGCAGTAGGCTCAGAATACATAAGCATAAACACCATAACTATCCCCATAGATCCTAACAACCACCCGAATCCCCCTAAAAACCCCTCCCAGACTGAAACCATGGACCACCCTTGCTATAAGGGAACAGATGCAGTCCCAACAAGGAGCTGAGCCCACCCTCCCCTACACAAAAACCTCCCCCCACACCAGGGGACCCTAAACCACCCCATCAGAAACCAGAGGTAGCACTCGTTGACACCAAGTGCAGTGCTCCACCTTAAAGCCACAATGGACAAATGAGGCACCTGCACTAGGTAGGGCAGAGATGCATACCTGCCCGTAAGGGGCTGACATTCATATAGCACATACCTACAAAACCAGTCAGTCAAAAAGGTCAGTCAATGGCAGGGAAGGAAACCAAAGGCTACAATAGGAGCTCACATTTCAAAAACTGGTGTTCAGCTGCTGCGCTGGTAACATAAGGTGTATGAAAGAGCCTTGCACATGACAGTCAATAGATTATGAACTGATTGGATGATCCATAACGGATGTGAGGGAGACCAGGTGTAAAGCAGTTAGAAATGTACAGGAAGAAAACGGCGGCTAATACCCTCCTCTCTGCTGAGAGCCACCACCCAAAACCACTGATTCATGAGATCCCGGGGGGACAGTTCCTCAGGATCCAATGTCAGAAAGGCCAAGATCATGGCGAAAGTAGTCAAAAGTCTGCAGAAGAATTTCCGGGTACAACGATCCAAGGATCAACTCAGGACGCGGTGGTCAGACCTCAAATTAAGGGAGCACGATCAGTATAGAAGGATCAGGAGAGTGCTGCAAAAAAGTAAGTAGTTGTCCTGTGTTCCTATTCTTTATGTTTATTACATTCGTGCTGCTCCATGTGCTTTTCTTTACTGTCGTACAGTTTAAAATGACAACTTTCATGTTCATGGGCACATTGTTCGTTCGGCATAGAAAACCCGATTGTTTTGGCCATATGCATTTGAATACCTTTTTTCTGGCCTACTTCTCTTCAAATAATTTTGTTGTGTAGATGGGTTGTTAACTAGAATGAAAAGCAAACTAGATTCTGTGTAAGGAGAGGACACTCAGCAGCTGTTTACACATCTGGACACTGGAGCACTAGTGTGGGACACAAGAACACCCTTTTTATTAGGGGGCCCACACAGGTGCACCAGTGTATACTATAGGGGTATCTCCATCTGTGAAGCTTGTGCAAAACAGGTAAGTATTCAAGCTTGACAAAGGAAAAAAATATTTATTCATCTTGTAACCCTGACCAAACAGACAATTGTACCCCAATTCCAAGCACTGTTTCATATTCCTATTTCTGCCATCAAATATCTGTGTGCTAAGTATACCTATTTTTTTTACATAGGGGAGAAAAGACTCGGAGGACACTCTTCATCAGAGGAGACCACAGACCCCCCACCTCTGGAAGAAGGGGAAATCCACCAAAGCCAAGCAGAGCAGGAGGAGGAAGACGTGGTGGAAATAGTCACCACAACAGGTGAGTGTCTGCGACCACAGGCTCAGGTAGGAGATGGATGCCGGCAGATTTATAATACATGGTGTGTTTTTTTTTTTTGTAGGTGATCGTGATGCTGTGGATCCAGGTCATTTCACCAGTGAGAGTGCACAGATCCTGATCGGGGAGATCATGGGGTGTAATAGGGACTTGAAAAACATCCAAAAAAACATCAATGAGGTTAAAAACAAAATTAACAACATCATTGATGTTTTAGGGAGAGTTTAAAAGACCTCCAAATCCCTTCCTTTTTTGTGGTATTTGTAATTGAAGAATTTGTAACATTTTTTGACATTTTATAGAAAAGCCAAATTTTGAAGATGCGCACAGTGTGTCAACATGTGCTCTTTGCCATCACGGGAGATCAATGTAGGCGTTTTGGGGGTGCAACCCCTTCCTCAATAATAAAGTAGCTGTGAGGAAGGGGTTGCACCCACAAAACACGTCCCTTGATCCCCCGTGATGGCAGCTAGCACATGTTGACATTCAGCAATTTGTGTGCATCTTCAAAATTTGGCTTTTCCAGGGGAGACTTCACCCCATCTGAACGCAATATCAAACACAGTTTATAAATACTCATGTCTGATATTGCCTTCAATTCCTACAAAAGTTGAACTTTGTAAGTTCCATATTTGTGTATTTCTTGTTTGTTTGAAACATGCCTGTTTTACCTTAAATGGACATTTCTACTTTTATTAATGTGACCCAAAAAATTGTTATACAACAAACATGTTGGTTTGTTTTAAAAACCTTTTATAAATGCACATGTGATTGTGCTGGTATTAAAAAGATTGATACTCAAGAATGTGTGGATTATTGTTTAAATGCTCCTTACATTTTGTGGTGGAAAAATTGTGGTTTTCCGTGACAATGGGGGTTATTTCCTAAGGGCAAATCCACTTTGCACTACAAGTGCAGTTTCAGTGCAGTCTCAAGTGCACTTGTAGTGCAAAGTGGATTTTTCTTTAGTAAATAAAACCCAACAGTGCTTTTTTATGTTACACAATCATGCCATTTTCAGGACTCCCCACATTTATGTCAGGGTCAGCTAAAAGAAACACAAGCAGTAAATGTCACCAAAGATTTTAGTAGTTAAAATGCTTTTTTAATTTAAAAAATGTATCATACATTGTCTGGCATATTGATGGCCCCCCTACCCGCAAAGTATTCAAGGTATCTTAGACGGACCGCACCATCTCAAGCGCCATCAGGGTTGTTTCAGTTCCAGGAATTCCGGCCTCAGGCCCAACTGAGGCAGCATAGTTGGCAGAATTTTGCCTTAAAAAGTTGTGCAGAACACAGCACGCCAGGATTATATAAATTCAGTTTATACTCCGCTATGTGTATGGGTGTAAGAAATAGGCGGAACCGGCTGGTCATGATTCCAAATGTGTTCTCCACCACTCTTTTGGCTCTGGCCAGCTGGTAATTAAAAACCCTCTGGTCTGGGGTGAGGGTCCTCATCGGGAATGGCCGCATAAGATGCTCCCCAGCGCAAACGCTTCATCCGCAACAAAGACGAATGGGAGTCCTTCCACATTGTCTTCTGGAGGTGGCAAGTCCAAGCTGCCATTCTGGAGATGCCTGTAGAACTCCGTCTGGGTGATGACTCCACCATCGGACATACGGCCATTCTTCCCCACGTCCGCATACAGGAACTCATAAGTAGCCGACACCACCGCCAACATCACAATACTATTGAACCCCTTGTAGTTGTAATAGTATGACCCCGAGTTGGGTGGTGGGACAATGTGGATGTGTTTCCCATCAATTGCCCCTCCGCAGTTAGGAAAGTCCCACCGCTGGGCAAAGTGGGAGGCCACAGTCTGCCATTCCTGCGGGTTGGAAGGAAACTGTGGAGTCAAACAAGAAAATAAAATTAATTATTTTGCACATAAACATGGAAAACAGATTAGACACAAACATTCTTGGCCAACATCAGTATAACATTTATTTTAGGGAGTATTTAAAGACCAAGGTATAAGGTCCACCTATCAGATCCCCCCCTCTCATGGGCCATTTGCTAAATTTTATGGGGGGGGATATGTTTGGGACACGTAACCCCCTCCACTTCATTGAGAGATGAATGCCTAAATAATGTGTATTACTTTGGCCAGCCCCTCCTTACTTTACACTATTAGCAGCGCACTGGTAAGAAGTGTCATAATACAAAGCGATAAATACACACTGTACAAATGGAAACACATTTTTACATTGTGCTATTACCTATCAAGATAATAATAGGATACAAAAACTTTAAACAGCACCATTTGTAAGTATTCAGGCAGGCCCTTGCACTACATGCTTTGGGGAATTCATCCATAAATATGACCACTAAAGAGGTGGGTATAGTGTGTATGGGTTTGCCAAAGTCAGCAGATAGAGGATTGGTATCAGCTGAGTTAGCACTTGGGGGGAGGGAGGGTTCCAAATGATTTTGTGACCGAAAAAAAAAAACCTCTGCCACTCTGCCAGAATTTCAAACACACATCACAAATTTCTACATTTTAGGGGGTTTTTAGGGTAAAGCACTACTATGGAGCTGACAAAATACATTGTTAATTGACTACACAAGGTGAATATAGGCCCAGGAGAGCATGCTGGGGAGGTAAGTGAAGGCAAATATGTACGAAGGACAAAAAAAACCCCCTAAAATTCCAGCATGAATGAGGACAAAGGGGACATTCACAGCATATTACAATCATGGTAATTAGGGAATGAGGAAAGAAATACAATACATTAGCAAACATTCTATACAATAAAATGTGATGTTAAAGGATACAAATCGTACCTTAATATACTCCTTCTGCAGGACCTGGATGATGGCAGAACAGGTCTCTGGGATAATGATCCCCAGAGCCTGGGGGGAGATGCCTGTCGAGAACTTGAGGTCCTGCAGGCTTCTCCACGTTGCCAAGTACCGCAGGGTGGCAACTAGCCTCTGCTCCGGAGTGATGGCTTGCCTAATGCAGGTATTCTGCCTGCTGATATAGGGGGTCAGCAAAGCCAACAAACTGTGAAATACAGGGTCCGTCATCCAGAGAAAGTTCCTGAAATCGTCAGGATTATTCTCACGGATCTCACGGAGCAAAGGCATATGACAGAACTGGTTATGCTGGAGCAACCAATTCTTGGTCCATGAACTCCTCCCCACCCTGTTCATGGACTAGACTTGTGTCAAGGTAAGGACCCCAACACCAAGCCCCCGCACAGCACGAACTCTATGAGGAGTACGTATACGCAACATGGCTAGAAAACGGTCGGGTGCTCAGAACGACGTAACAGAACGCACTGAAGAACAGCAAGGCCTGTGAAGAGCGACCTGAAAAACAGTAATGAACGAACAAGAACACAATGACAGAGTCACGCGTAACTCGCTGCACGCACTGAAGACCAGATACAAACCCACAAGCACAAACTGAACAGCAGATCTGAAAACCACAAGTCTGAAAAAGCACGAATTGTCTCTCACCAAACTTTTACTAACATGAGATTAGCAAAAGGAGCCCAAAGGGTGCCACGCTTGGTTCTGAACTGCCCTTTTATAGTCTCGTCGTACGTGGTGTACGTTACCGCGTTCTTGGCGATCGGAAATTCCGACAACTTTGTACGACCGTGTGTATGCAAAACAAGTTTGAGCCAACATCCGTCGGAAAAAATCCATGGATTTTGTTGTCGGAATGTCCGATCAATGTCCGATCATGTGTACAGGGCATAAGTCTTTCACCGACTCTGAAGGATTACGCGAGTACGAGATCAAACAGTTTATTAACTGTGCTACAATGAGGGTCTTCTACATTATGAAGTGCCTATGCAAAAAGCTGTATGCAGGTAAAACCAAAGTCAGTTACGGGTAAGATTTGGTGAACACAAATTCAAACATTAGCTACCACAATATATATTAGTGACATATATGTGACAACTGATCCTTCAACATGATAAAAATAACAACCACATTGGAAAAAAGAGGGAGGGGTAAACCTCATTGACTAAAAATAATGTTCATAATCAAATTAAAGTCCATCAACTTAAACAGAATAATCTTTCTGGTGTCAAGAAGAGAGAGCGTGTGTGGTAGGTGCACTTAAATCACATGAGTGGTCTTCACGTATTGAGAATCCACAGGAAAAATGGAAGGAGCAAATACGCTTACCAAAAAAGGTGGACACGTTCGCTGTATGGCTAAGTGTCATTCAGGCTTGTGGATCCACCGATCCAGATAGATGCTTGCGGAGAAACGTTTGTGGCAGATTCGAATGGTTCCTTTTGAGGCAACCATGGACAGCCGTAGGGAACGTCTGATATTCAAAGTATGGATGAGATCACCTTCACAGCAGGTGGATGGCTGGAAAGTGTGGCTTTCACTAAGCCAGTGTGAGGACATAGAAGGACGGGAGAAGACTCCACATAGTGCATGGATCAGTAAAATCAGGTTTATTATAAACCACAAAAAAATGAACAGGTTCAAATATAGACAGCAACTGCGATGAGTAAAAAAGTAATCACAAGTGGAATAAAAAAGCGTGGTACCGGGGGACAGATGGCTTTTAGTGACCCGACATGTTTCGTACAAAGGGTCCTTCTACTGGGGCATACAGCCTAATGTCCGGTATCACGCTTGCATATATAGACATAATATTAATTTAGAATAGCTATCAACTGTGAGCACCGCTGTGGAGCGGACATCGCAGCCAATAGAAAACCGACAGTGTGTAGTTGTCCTGCGTTACTAAAACATGTGATCTGGCCGACAAATCAGGGCTCCTAATGCTGAGTCACATGCCGGCGTCGTCCGGGATGACGTCATCGCGCACTGACCCATGTGCTCCAAGCCTCGATTTCATACCAGGAAGAGGCTGATGTAGTAACGTGGCGAGGGATGGAATAACTCCGCCCTAAAACCAGATAACAGCGTCATTGCACATTTGGGTTAGACGCTCCTGTCCGAGCAGCTTCCTGTGTCAACGGAAGTGCCAAAAAAGGACGCGGATGTGCTGGCAGAGCAGAACAAACAACAAATGTTCAACTAACAAAAAATATTTTATTAAAACATCAACCTGGACACCCAGCAGGGAACTCCCCAATAATTGCCCACTGGCCAGAACACAAGGTACCAAGTGGACAACCAAGAGCGGCCCAAAAAAATGTCCACGAAACCAAAGACATTATACTGTCCTTGTATTACCCAACTGAGGATAGTCATGCAAGGCCTTAGAGCTTTACATAAGGTGTCCCGCAGGGATATGTATAATAGAAAGCATAGGTATACATAGACATCTCCAAATGGTATATACATTGTGCATGGAGGTACCATCATCTGGACGATGTCAGCATGTGACTCGGCATTAGGGGCCCTGATTGGTCGGCCAAATCACATGTTTTAGTGACGCAGGACAACTACACACTGTTGGTTTTCTATTGGCTGCGATGTCCGCTCCACAGCGGCGCTCACAGCTGATAGCTATTCTAAATTAATATTATGTCTATATATGCAAGCGTGATACCGGACATTAGGCTGCATGCCCCAGTAGAAGAACCCTTTGTCCGAAACATGTTGGGTCGCTAAAAGCCATCTGTCCCCCAGTACCACGCTTTTTTATTCCACTTGTGATTACTTTTTTACTCATCGCAGTTGCTGTCTATATTTGAACCTGTTCATTTTTTTGTGGTTTATAATAAACCAGATTTTACTGATCCATGCACTATGTGGAGTCTTCTCCCTTCCTTCTATGTCTTCACACTGGCTTAGTGAAAGCCACACTTTCCAGCCATCCACCTGCTGTGAAGGTGATCTCATCCATACTTTGAATATCAGACGTTCCCTACGGCTGTCCATGGTAGCCTCAAAAGGAACCATTTGAATATGCCACAAACGTTTCTCCGCAAGCATCTATCTGGATCGGTGGATCCACAAGCCTGAATGACACTTAGCCATACGGCGAACGTGTCCACCTTTTCTGGTAAGCGTATTTGCTCCTTCCATTTTTCCTGTGGATTCTCAATACATGAAGACCACTCATGTGATTTAAATGCGCATACCACACACGCACTCTCTTCTTGACACCGGAAAGATTATGCTGTTTAAGTTGATGGACTTTCATTTGATTATGAACATTATTTTTAGTCAATGAGGTTTACCCCTCCTTCTTTTTTTCCAATGTGGTTGTTATTTTTATCACGTTGAAGGATCAGTTGTCACATATATGTCACTAATATATATTGTGGTAGCTAATGTTTGAATTTGTGTTTAGCGCTGCATTTATATATCTTTTCATTTTGTTCACATTGTCACTACACTGTTGATGCTGGCTGCTATTTTATTCACATGTTTCTCACAGTAGCGCAACAATATTTGGTTAATTTAAGATTTGGTGAACACCTTAAGAGCATCAAGCAAAAGGAGGATACCCCCGTAGCACAACACTTTGCGTAGTACCATGGTGGGCAACCCGATGGCCTGAGAGTTAAGGGGTTCTTTGCTTTGAATTTGACTAAACGTAGAGGTGACTTTGACACAGTCCTACATAGGAAAGAAATATCCTGGATATTCAGGCTAGGCACTTTGTCGCCTAGAGTCTTAAACAAACACAGTTAAGACTCAAGATTTTCCTTGAACTCTAGAATAGTGTGATGTTACCACAATGCTAGAAGTATCCATGAAGTGGATACTAGTGGTGTATTAGTGGTGTAAACACCCTACCTGATTGTCTTTGTACTAATCGCCTTAACTTACGACCTTATCCTGTGCATATACGCTGTTTGAATATAGGATATTTAATCTGCCATGCACACTTCTTTTCCCATCTTTTAATAGCTACAATATGATCTTTCACCACTAGATGGTCTCAAAATGAAGTTCCGATGTAACTGATGTTAATTGGGCATTTTCCCCTTTAAAAAGATGGAGATACTGAGCTGTATACGTCCTGACAAAGCGCATGATCGCATGTGTGAAAAGAGTTGACGTAAACAGCGCCACCCAGCCCTGCACTCCACCATGCATTCCAACAAGCGTGCGGCTCAACATCAGCCACCCCTACCGCATTGACTGACTGGATAAGTCCACCCCAGGCTACCTCATGAGCCCTCTAAGCTAATACAGCTGCATCCGACCTGACTTGCTAGATTGTCAACTAACAACACGAGGATATGTAAACATGCTGACTGCAGTGATTATGAAGGGAGTCTCCCATGTATCACCACAACATCAGTCAACACTACAGAGTGGTGAGAGTCAATCTCCTCTGACTAATCCTAAGCTGAGCCCTTAGTGCTGTGTTATACCCTTGCAATACAGGACAGTAAAGTTCACAAAGGTGTCTCCTGCATGCCATACTGACAGATATCCTCACCATTGATTTGGCTGAACTGTCACAAGGACATAAAGAGAGCAAACCCATTTCATGCTAACAAGACATCGGCACATTTAGAGCTCAGGCTTATCCAAGTTGTTTACATCTTGGCACATGCACCGCTGCACAGCCGGTCCTGACGACACCAAAAATGTGTGGTACTTGACTCTGTGAGGTTGATTCATTTGCTACATTACCACAGCTTTTACACTACTTTTGCACAAGCCTAATCCCTGGACATGCTAGATGTAGAACCCGGGAAATTTTTTTTTATTATAATTTTTCACTTTATTCTGGATTAGTACCAGTCCCTCAACTATTGTAGATGCATGGATGTGTGTCTGGGGCCTAGGTGTTTGCGCCATTTACTGTGACAACGTTGTCATTTTGTGTGTTCTTTAATCTGGGTACACAGGGGGGGGGGTTGTTTCCACTTGATTGGCGCAATTGTCACCATAAGTGGGTAATTTACACTGCCTTTTTAATAAAGTTTTTCTATTTTTTGATATACCGTGGTTGATCCTCCTTTTTGCTATCCTCTCTGAGACATCTCTTTATTCTCCCTCTGTTTTACATGTAAAGCAGTTATACCAGCATGATAGACATTCCTAGGGAGCGTACTGGTAGCAGAGGCTAGAGGGCTGACAGAGGTGAGTAATGAACCTGGAGATTCCCAACTAAAACCAGGTAACCTCAACCCCGCAGTAGTACTATCAGGGAACATTGACTCCCACGTGTGGGTGTCAGAAGTACTCATGGTCCTCCGTTTGTGTTCCCCTCCAGATGAATAATGTCCGCTCTGCTGTTCCCAGCAAATACAGCTCTCCTATGTATAATGAAATCCTGCCAGAATTCACATGCTCTGCACTGTGCGCTGGTCGGCTGTTCCAGTAGTGTGTAGCCGGTCTCTCCAATCTCCTGTGTGTGATTGAGTCCTACTAGTTTCCTGATACTGCTGTGCGCAATGTGCTGTTCAGCTGATCCAATCATAAGTGGCTGGTCTCTTCAATGAACTCATACACAGTCAGCTGAATGAGCCACAATGAAATTCTAGAGCTCTCTGTAAAGATGGGGTGGTCGGGCCAGATAACAAATGGGGGGGGGGGAAATCCCTGCGTCTGTGTCTACATATTTCGATCCAGGGGGCAGAACTTTGTCAGGACATGTCAAAAGTATAACCAGGCCTTAACAGCCCAGAAATGTATTATATATAAAAAAAGCATGTTGCACCTACCAACACCCATAGTCTTATGTAGTTACATGATAATAGGACTCTTTGGTGACTCCTGCTTGTATTCTCATTTATGGTAGGG
Source organism: Lithobates septentrionalis (assembly GCA_037952835.1). Taxonomy (NCBI): domain Eukaryota; kingdom Metazoa; phylum Chordata; class Amphibia; order Anura; family Ranidae; genus Lithobates; species Lithobates septentrionalis. The sequence goes on along the minus strand of JBBDGP010001471.1, from coordinate 2,163,986 downwards.
GGCACCAAATATGCATAATTGCAATATGGATAGCCATTGAACAATAAAAATGTGTATGGAGCTTAAATATATTGTGAGGTATACAGAAAACATACGGATACTAGACTAGACTATACTAGACGGGTTTCCCCACATCAAATTTACATGTCTGGAGATTGTGACCGGCTCTCAATGGAGCCGGTTCACACATCTCCTGAGTGGCTCCAATGCAAATTGCACAGGAGTCCTGTGCGTCTTCTAGTCCATTTCAGGTTCAAATTCAGCCACAAATTCTGACTGAAATCGGACCTGAAACCGTGAACCGCTCTGTGCAGCAGTGTGAACACAGCCTCATTTAGAGCTTACATAGGGTCTATTTCCTTGCACCCAGGGCTGACCAGAGTATTGAAGGAGTAAAAAATGTGTATGTGTGGCTGGGGAGAGTGGCATGAGCAAAGCATAGGTTTGTTTTAAGGTTTACAACTGGTAGCTGTCAGCCACTGTTAAAGCCCAAGACTAGTTTGTGTTTCCTTTTAAAATAGTTGACCACTGATTTTAAAATGAAAAATGCAGCTTTTGCTTCCATACTTACTTCCTCTCTGACACTGTTCTCCACAGACTCATCCGTGCAAAGATATAGTTCCAGTCTTCCTTTAGGCTAAATAATGTCAGGGTCATTTAACCCACTACTTGGAATGCAGGGCTTTGTGGATTCAACCATAAAGGAAGTTATCAGCACAGTGCCCTGGATCCATGAAATAATGATGTAGAAATCCTTTGTGACAGTATCATGATAGTGGCATTCTCTGCATTATCGAGGACCACATGTCACTGGCATAAAGAAAACCTTTTTTAAAAAAGGAGAGTATATAAAAAAAATCTGCCTTAGGCCTTCTCAAAGCAAACACCTAAAGAAGGTAATATTTATTTTTCATTTTTTTTTTAGGTACGCTGCATGCAGGGCTTTTTTCAGCGGGAACACAGGGGAACGCAGTTCTGGCACCTCCAGCACTGAATGTATGTAATAGCATGGAGTGTGGGGTGTGCTGGAGGGTCTATTGATGTTGGCTGCGGGGGGATCTATTGTCACTGGTGGGGATAAGATTTTGTGTAAAGGTCTATTGTTGCTGATGGGGGGGGTCTTATGTTGCTGGATGGGATCTACTGTTGAGGGAGAGGTCTATTTTTACTGGCTGCTGGAGGATCTATTGATGCTGGCTGCTGGGAGATCTGTTGTTGCTGCTGGGGGGATCTAATGTTGCTTGGGTGGATATTTTATTACTGGGTGTGATATTTTGTTGTGGGTGGTTTACTGTTGCTGCAGGGAATCTATTGTTGTTGGGGTGGAGTCCATTGTGGCTGGGGGAGTCTATTGTTGTGTGGGAATCTATTGCTGGAATTCTATTGTTGCTGGCTGCAGGGGATCTATTTTACTGTTTTTCTTTCTTATCATTAACATGTTCCATACAAATGATTTAGCACCACAAAATGATACTTGGTTCTGTATTCTCTAAAAGGGGCAGTACTGGTAGGTGGGTAGGGGTTGGAATCAAGGGACGATGGTCTGAGGTGGGTAGGGGGCAGAGACAAGGGGTGACTCAGACGGGGGGAGTTCCTGCACCTATTCTCCAAGAAAAAAAGCCCTGGCTGCATGAATGGAAACGCATAACAAACATATAGTGGACTTTTCTCAAATTTGACTGCAAAAGTGGAAATACACTTTATGCACATATTCCTTGAGCACTTTTTGAAGCTATGTAAATGGATACTCAAAGCCAAAGTGGAGTGGTTTCTGTTAAATATTTTTTTTCATGATCCCTCCCATCCAAAAAAATGCATATACAAGAATTGTATTACATTTGTATTCTCTTTGGTGCTGAGCTGCTGTGTTGTCGTTATTGCTCCAGTTTTTTTTTTGTGTGTTTTTATGCTGCCTGTTTCTTGATCCTAATATTATAGGGTTTCATTGTGTTTATGCAACATTGCTTTTGAATAAACCTTTGAGTTTTTTGTGGTATTTCAAGGACAGTTTCCATACATTGCATACATGGATCTTTGAAATCTGAAAATTTGTGGCTACCTTAAAAGAGTTGTCAAAATTTATAAGGCCCTATTTTGTTCAGTCTTAAACAATTACAAGGGCAAACATTAGCCAAAAAGGATAACATATGAATAAATGCTGCATTAGATATATTTTAAATGGAATGTAATTTTTTTATAATGTATTTATCCCAAATAAAATTGTATTTATTTTTTTTCTGGTGAAATGTCTTTGCAAAGGGGCGTGGCTTGGACGGGACCGGAGATGGTCGCTTGAGAAGAGAGCTCCGGCGCACTGAGGACGAATTTAGCTTCTTCTAAACCACCGCCAGCCAGTCTTAGCCATGGGTAAGCCGAATAAAAGCACCTCGGCACCCCGCTCCACCAAGGAGACAGATAAACAATCTGGGACACAGCTAAGCAATAATATCCCGGACATATTCCGCTCCAAGGCCACAACCCTCCACGAGGAGACACAGGCCTCACAGGCGTCCAAGGCCTCATCCCCGGCCTCGCCTAGCTAGACCGCGATCGTGCCGGCGGACATCCACAGTGCAACTTTCACAAATCCATCCTTATTGGATCTGCAAAGAGATCTCCAAAGGGTTGCGCTGGACATAAAACATACACTAACAACCGCCATATCAGATCTAAAAACGGACATTCAATCAATGCACAATCGCCTATCTGAAGTGGAGGAATCCTCTCAAATACAGGCAGCTGCCATCGGGCAAGTACAAAAAGCTCATGATCTGCATCTCCCCCATATCTTTGAACTCCAATGACAAGTGGAAGATCTCAATAATAGAGGACACAGACATAATATAAGAGTAAGGGGGGTCCCTGAAGGCATAGATTGATATAGAAAGACTTCATCATGCACTAAGACCACCTCCCTGGGACTCGGAACCCCCTCGGGACATAGTGTGCTGTCTAGTAAACTTTCCGCTCAAAGAGGAGATTCTCAGAAAAGCGAGAGATAGAGACCGTATTTTATACAATGGCGCAGACATTAAATTGTTCCAAGACCTATCTCAGATAACACTACAAAACAGATGCACACTACGCCCCCTGCTGGAAACACTATGGGCACGCAATATACAATATAGGATGAAGTTCCCATTTTGCCTCTCAGCCACCACCAGAGGTTGCACCGCACTCCTCCGAACACCAGAAGACCTCCCTATATTCTGCGAACAGCTCGAAACGCCCCCTGCTGGAAACACTATGGGCACGCAATATACAATATAGGTGGAAGTTCACATTTTGCCTCTCAGCCACCACCAGAGGTCGCACCGCACTCCTCCGAACACCAGAAGACCTCCCTATATTCTGCGAACAGCTCGATATCCCAGCAATTGAACTGCCGGAATGGTATTCCTTCTACTTCCCATCGGAACCATGGAAAGCAGTCTCCTACAATGCTTCACCAAAAGCACAATGCCACAGATCCAGACGCCGAAGACTAGACCCTACATCCCCTGGAGAACGTTTCTCACGCCGAGATGTACCACCGCACGCCATGAATCGTGCAAACACCCCGCACAGGAATCACAGGGATGACTAATTTAGTCCTCAACCCACCCCAGAGTCATGTGCAGTATATGCCTGAACTTTTCTCTTCAAGATGACGAACACTCTTCAGAATTACACTGTCAACTAAGATACTGTGTTCTACCCAGAAAAGAACATCACCGTGTTAAGATCACAAACACCCCTCTTCAACTCCCTCGGAATGAACTTCCACAGACATGCAGAGACTAAATACCGCATAATTACCCCCAAAATCTTTTTGTCGCAAGTTAACAGGAAAGGTAAAGTTTTAGTTTCTGAATGCCTTAACAGATAACCTATTCCCTAAAGTGGTAATAGCTATATGCCTCAACCATAGCAAGGTTTTAATTCACTGCCTTCGTGGATATGTTTTCTTTTTTTTGTGTTTTTTTTCCTTTTTTACTATTTTTTCTCTGATGTGTCTCGCTATTACAGAAAATATTCAGTTCTAGGCTGCACAATAGTGGTGGGGGGTCCGGTTCCTTTGCCTTGGACTGATCCTTCGCCACTATGAAATAACAACCCCTCGTGGGTCCGTGGGACCTGCTTCACTACTGTGGAGGGGCGGAGCCCGGGAACCGTATCGGGGGGTAAATAGACACAGGGAACTCCTAACTAACATGGGGAATCCCCTCATGCTAACATTTAGTACTGTTTGCTCACAAACACCCCTCTTCAACTTACTCGGACTGAATTTCCACAGACATGAAGAGACTAAATATTGCATAATTATTCCAAAATCTTTATGCCGCAAGTTAATGGGAAAGGTAAAGTTTTAGTTTCTGAATGCCTTAACAGATAGCCTATTCCCTAAAGCGGTAATAGCTATATGCTTCAATCATAGCAAGATTTTAATTCACTGCTTTCGTGGATATGTTTTCTTTTTATGTGTTTTTTTCTTTTTTTTACTATTTTTTTCTCTCATTTGTCGCAATGTAACAGAAAACGTTCAGTTCTAGGCTGCACAATAGTGGTGGAGGGACCGGTTCCTTTGTCCCGGACTGATCCCTCCCCACTATGAAATAACAACCCCTCATGGATTTGTGGGACCTGCTCCCCTACTGTGGGGGGCGAGGCCCGGGAGCCGTGACGGAGAGTAATTAGACACAAGGAACTCCTAAATAACATGGGGAATCCCCTCAGGTTACATTTAGCACTGTTTGCTATGTTTATTATCCTAGTAGGATTTAGATGGGTAGATATATATACACTTATAGAAGTCTTGATCACATGCTCAGAATCTTAAAACTCACCTATGTAACGCTTGATCTGGATAGAATAATTAATGAACTCACCAATCATATGACCAAAAAGGGTATTTATACAAATATCCCCCTTGTAGTCATGGCTTACACCACATAGATAACTATATTTCTTTATCAATCCATCGCAACATACTTGAAGACACATTACTGTACCTTACTAGTCCTTAAGTGTGCCGACACCTCCGATCACCCTCCAAGTTTATTGTCTCACCACAGTGGTCCTATTGGACTCTAACTGACACCCCGGACCCTTTCTTGATTAGGTGGTTAGGTATTCCAATAACCACCTCCGGTGAAGTACCATACACAGAGCGTGGATTCTCCACGACTGCGCAAGCCAATACATTCTCATACCCAAAGTCACAATCCGTGGGGAAGCAACGGCTAAACGTACGATCTGAAACCACTTCCTCCCCCCTCTCTTCTGGTTCTCCATCCCCTTCCTAACTTCACCTACTACCTCCATTACCCTAGATCCCAGTGAGGGCTGGTCTTCCAATCCACACATACACCCCTTCCTTCTTCCTCTAGACTTCAAGAATGCACTCGAAGCTGAGAAACAATAAGATACAAGTGTCACTAAAATGCATATCCCTTAACGTTAAAGGTCTAAACCTACCAGAAAAGAGGTCACAAGTCCTCTCAGCTCTGACAAAACACAAAGCACACTTTCTCCTACTTCAAGAGACACATTTCAGAACTAACGCCATGCCCAAACTGACAAACCACATCTATAAACAAGTCATACACTCCACAAACCAGGAATCCAAAACAAAAGGAGTTTCAATTCTCATATCCAAGCAAGCTGACTTTCAAATGACAGACACATTAGTTGACCCGGAAGGCAGATTTATATTTATAAAAGGAACATACGCTGCTAAACCCATCACCATAGCCAACATCTACAGTACTGCCCAAATGAACACCAGGTGTCCTTTGTTAAAAAAATCTGTGACCTTCTCCAAAATTTCCAAACCGGATTATTGCTATTGGGAGGTGACTTTAATGTACCATTAAATCCCAGCCTTGACACATCGACAGGCACATCCACACTTTCATACAGGGCAATCAAACTTCAACTACAAAACCTTACACTCCATGACACTTGGCGCACCATGTATACATCTGATAAAGACTATACCTTTTATTCAGCCCCACACCAAAAATATTCTAGAATAGATTATCTATCACAGAATGACCTACCCCTACTCACGCGGGTGACTATAGAACCAATGTTTCTATCTGATCACCACCCTATCTCAGTAACACTCACATTCCCTGAAAAAAGAGAAATAACCAAAACATGGCGACTAAACCCCGCTCTTCTCAAGGACCCAGACAACTTGACCCAGATACACTCCCGCATACAAAGCTACTTCTTAGAAAACAATACCACTTCCGGTTCCGGCGCCACATGAGGAGGAGGTGAGCAGCTCCAGCTCCCGCACAGCTCCTCACAAAACCGGCATCTAAACCAGCCACAGCGCCGGGGGAACCCCTACTGCCTCTGCTCCATCCCAGGCAGGCATGGATCGCTTCGTGGAGCGATCATATGCTCGGGCGCTGCCCTCGCCCCCCTCCACAGCTCCGCCGGCGGGAGACATAGCGGCCGACACAGCCAAGATGGCAGCCGCTCCGGACATAGCAGAGCGGCCTCAGCAGCAGCCACAACCTCCCCCTGCCCCTGCTATGGCAGAGACCGACCCCACATCCCCTGCTAACATTGCCCAGGCTGTAGTACAAATTCTGGGGCCATCCCTAACAGCCACTGTGGACGCAGCGGTACACAGAGGGCTGGAACAGCTGCACATAGAGCTCCAGGCTCAGACCCAGCGCATCACTCAGGTGGAGGAAAGAATTTCTATACTTGAAGATGACTGCACAGCCTCATCTGCAGCACTTGCACGCATCAATGCCTCACATAGAGACATATGGGACAAGCTGGACGATTTAGAAAATCGCTCAAGAAGGAACAACTTGCACATAATTGGCTTGCCAGAGTCGATCCCAGCCTCCCACCTTACAAACATATGTGCGAAAACCATCCCAGAGCAACTTGGCTTCCGCATACCCTGCACTGTTGAACGAGCGCACCGTATGGGTCAATATTCTGACACACGCGCTAAACCTCGGCATGTGATAGTGAAATATTTAAACTACGCTGACAAAGATGCCATAATGCAAAAATTTCGTCGCACGCGCTCACTGGTGGTAGATGGCGCGAAACTGTTGCTCTTCGCGGACTATTCCATAGAGGTAATGAAACAACGCAAGGCATTCTCCTCGGTATGCTCCACTCTGCACCACAATCAAATCCGATTCTCCCTAGCTTATCCAGCTGTCCTCCGCGTTCAAACACCTGAAGGGGAGCAACTCACCTTTCATACACCTGAAGAGGCGGAAACCTACCTAATCAACAGAAGCTCCGAAATGGAACACAGCGCTGCGGCAGAGGGCTCACCATCGTCATCTTCACAGCACGCGTATGGACCCCCTAAACACCCCTGAAGCCCGACCAAACCTCCATACAAGCGCAGCCGCTTCACCAACCAGGAAGATCGCTCTGGGAATCGTTGAAGGACTCCACATCACCACCCTTTTCACCTCGTCATCTTCTAACGGGTAGTATAAACCCATCTTGTACGTTTTTCTTTTCTTAATTTTTTATCCTTAAGATGAGGATGCTTTTGATGCCTCTGTAAACTGCCGTACATGCTCTTTATGGAGCACTACCCCTACCAGACTGTAGCTAAAAGTTATGCAGTTATAGTGTTATGGTCATGTAACTCAATAACAGAGATGGCCCCCCACTACCTGGGAAACCTTTCTTTTCAGGGACACTTGCAATGTTTTGATTACTTGTATTTTCTATTTTCTGGTTTGTTTAAGCCTAATTTAAAGAGGGGGGCCCTCCCCTGTGTTTAGCCTACCTCGCCATTGATTAATTTAAACCTGCACTGCCTCAGGGGATCCCCCCCTAGACTACCCTCCCTTCCTATCCTGTACCCCCCCCCATCCCCCTTTCCTCTCCCCTACCCTCCCTATCCTCACCCCCCGTTGCTACCACCCTGCCCCTACGTGAGGAGCTGGCAATCAATGGGAGCTATGCTAACTAGATAGGTGGGACCTCATGTGGAAAAAAGAGAAGTCCACAAGTTACGTTATATATTTCCTTATACGATATTCTGCCTTATTAATGTTTATAACTTATTGTTGCTTAGAGAAGTTTAAGTTCATGTTTGCCAATCTAGTTCATATGTCTTCAGGGGCTCTGAGGCGCTTTGGTGGCTCCCAAAAGGTAGATAACACATCTACAAAGGGGTTCTTATACAAACCCCTAAACCAAACCACTTTTAACTATCAATCATGTCACAGTCTACAGATGGGAGTCACCTAAGGCTTGTCTCGTGGAATGTTAAGGGGCTGCGTTCCCCAAACAAACGCATGTCCATCCTCAGACACCTGCGGCGTCTCCGGGCTGATGTGGCTCTACTTCAAGAGACACATCTGGCTGCAGACAACTTGCAACGTCTTCGTAGATTGTGGGTGGGCTCTGTTTATGGTTCACCAGCAGTAGGCCGTAAAGCGGGTGTTGCTATCCTTCTGCACAAGAATTTACAGCACACTGTTAGGGATGTCAAGGTTGACTCGGAAGGAAGGAAAATGACTCTACATCTGACTATAGATGACAAACCTGTAGCACTTACTAACATCTATGCTCCCAATTCTCCTGACACCTCCTTCTTTCAAGATTTAGTGAAATGGGTGCTAACTACCCCAGAGACGTTACACCTACTGGGTGGGGATTTTAATTCAGTCATGTCCTCCCTAGCTGATCGCACAGGCCCCCCTACCCATAGAACACACACCCGTACCCCCTCATCATCTGCATCTACCCTACTGTCACAAGCCGTCGCCTCCATGCAATTTGTGGATGTCTGGCGCTTAATGCACCCAACGGATCGGGAATACACTTTTTTTTCGCCCCCGCACAATACGTTCTCACGTATAGACTATTTTTTTGCCTCCCCGGCCCTAAGCTCCGTAATCAGCGCACCAGACATACAAGACGCAGTGATTTCAGATCACAGCCCAATTGTGGTTCATCTAACCCAAACGGCTCGCTCATCTCCCTCCCCTACTTGGCGCTTCCCCTCCTATTTAGTTGACAATGAGGACTTTCAACATACACTATACTGCGCCTGGGAGGAATACATCTCCACTAATGGAGCTCACATTACAGACCCTACTCTATTCTGGGAAGCAGGTAAGGCCTTCTTACGGGGTAAAATAATTTCATACACAACCCAGTTTAAAAAAAGAGCCAAGCAACAATATAGTAAGTCAAGCGAAGCCCTACGCTTGGCACATGAACAGCTCACATTAAACCGCACCATAGAGAACATACAAAAATGGAGACAGGCTAAAAGCACCTTTGACCTCTGGGCAGAACAGCATGAAGCGGCCAAAACGTCATACTCTCAGCTACATTTTCATAGATTTGGCAACAAGGCTGGCAGGCTCCTGGCCAAGATGTGCTCAGGCCCTAGACGTCCTACCCGTATCTCTGCTCTTAGAGCTAAGACAGGTTCTCTGGTCACCTCCCCAGCTGAAATTAGCAACCTACTCGTGGAATACTACACTAATCTATACAAAGCTGACCCGACTGACTTGCCTACTACTGACTTTCTGCTCGACAAAATACGCCTACCCAAACTCCACCACACACAATTGGAGATGATTAATGACCCCATTACTGCTGATGATATTCGATTCACGATCAAAGACATGGCCTCAGCCAAAGCCCCGGGACCCGACGGATACACCGCCGAATTCTATAAAATGACCAGGGAATTTATTCCGGATACCTTAAAACATGTATACGCAGCCATGTGGGACGGAGGGCCCTATCTTCCTACGGGAACACAGGCCCACATCAAACTAATTTCTAAGAAAGGGAAAGATCCCCTATTACCGGGCTCATACCGACCGATATCGTTAATCAATGTCGATGTCAAAATCCTATCCAAAATAATTGCATCGCGCCTAGCTCCCCTACTGCCATCATTATTACACCCAGCCCAATCTGGCTTTGTTTCGGGCAGATCAGCTACCCTAAACATTCGCAAAGTGTTAATGGCTCTGGAATATGCCAAAACCCACCCTAACCAAGACATTGCCATCATGTCCTTAGACGCGGAAAAGCCTTTGACAACATCAGTTTCTCCTGGCTCTTTAGAGTGATGACACAATTTGGATTCTCAGGACCGATTATGCGATTCCTTCTACAAATGTACGCATCCCCTACCGCACGTCTTGTCACCCCTGACTTTATCTCAGACACGATTCCATTAACAAAAGGAACGAGACAGGGCTGCCCCCTGTCTCCACTCCTGTTCAATCTAGCAATCGAACCCCTGTCCAGAATACTAAATTCAGTTGATGGAATCAGTGGCATCACTCTAGAGAACCACACTCTTCGTTCGGCGCTATTTGCAGACGACATACTATTGTTCTCCACCGACCCTATAACAGACTTTGACAGACTCAAACAACTTTTTTCAGACTTTGCTCGGGATTCAGAATCAATTTTGATAAGAGTGAGATCCTACCATTGCACCCCCATCTCTCCAGTAAATGGAAACACCTATCCCCCCTGGCCATAGCCAACCAACATATTACATACCTGGGCATTAAAATAGGACGTGAACCATCCTCTCTGTACTCTTTGAATTATCCCCCTTTGATAACCAAAATTGTGAAGGAGTTGGAGGCTTGGGGGACCCTACCTCTCTCGCTCTTTGGGAGATGCCACCTTTTCAAAATGGTATCTTTTGCACGCTTGCTTTACCCAATGCAGACCATACCTCTTCTAATTAAACATTCAGATATCCAAAAACTCCAGAAGGCCCTAACTGCCTTCATATGGTCTCGCAAGAAACCTCGCATAGCGCTGCAGAAACTATGTCTCCCGAAGAGCGAGGGCAGGGCAGGACTGCCCAATATGCGTTTCTACAACCTGGCATGTTTACTTAGACAGGGCTTAGACTGGCTAACTGGTGGTTCTAAATATTCTAACCTATCCTTAGAAGAGGCTATGGTACACCCATATGACCTCTCGGCCATCCTCCATTCTAATCCCAATACATTACCCCCCCACCTCAAAACAAGTGTACTAATTAAGGATACGGTCATTGCATGGAGAGAAGTAAGAAAATTGCTTAAATTGCCATCCAGCATCTCCAAATACCTCAAAATACAAGGCAACCCTATGTTCCTTCCATCTATCATCCATAAAGCTTTTGGCCAATGGAAACTTAAAGGCCTCACGGATGTCTCATCTTTCTATCTCAACAAGCCGGGCAAATTCAAACCATTTCAAACCCTGATGCGGGAGTACTCCCTACCACCAACTCATGTTTTCTTCCATCACCAACTCATCAACTATCTCAAATCATGCTCTGGCCCCAATACCAATCCACTTGAAACATCCTGCATTGATACTCATCAAAAGCAATAACTACTCCATCTCCAATATTTACTCCTGTCTCATACAACATCAAACACGGAAATATGCCCTCAAACCCTTTCAAAAGTGGTCACACGTATTAGAAGACGAATCTCTACCAGAAAAAATCCTTGAGGGGTACAAGAGAGTCCGCAATCTTACTGCTTCTGAATCTTGGAGGGAAACACAATTCAAGATCATTCACAGGGCTTATTTCCCTTTCCGCTTCAACAAGAAGGACCCCACCCAAGCGCAATGTTCCTGGTGTAACCTACCTCGCCCCACTTTGCTACATAGGCTCTGGGACTGTAACAAGATTGATGCTTATTGGACTAAGGTGATCACCTACATCAACGAGGTCCACAAAATTCAGTGTACTAAGGACCGCCTATTATGCCTGTTTAGCATACCCCCTTCACCCTCATCGCCAACGAGGGTCTCACAAAATATTCCACATTGGGCTCACCTGTGTCTTCTAGTGGCTCGCAGGACTATTATGTCTCACTGGATATCAGCTACTCCACCTACCCTAACAATGTTTAAAAAAGCCTTGGCATCACTTTTCCATCTAGAGAGATTGGACACCATCACCCTTAATTTCCGATCGACTTCCCATTTTTTTAAAAGATGGAGGAAATACATCGAAGCTACATTCGCTCCGCAGGCACTGATGGATATAATGCACCCATTCCGCTACACGAAATGGTACTTGACAAAAGATCTCACCAACTCTCTTGGCCGACTTAAAATACCCCCCACCCCGGATTCCTTTACTTTTAACCCACCGTAGGATTTCCACAAATCCATTGTGCCCCTTAGCATCCACCCCCCCAGATTTATTACTCAATATTTCCTAGTATAGTAAGATCAATCAGGTTATTTATTATACCCTGACCAATATATACCATGCTCAGCCAGATATGTGCTGACACTGCCTCCACTCCTGAAGGTATCTAGATGTTAAGATTTCATATGTCGAGCAAAGTTACGCTCCATAGTGTTGATAAGATGGCAAACATGAATTCCCCCGTCCTCCCCTTCCCCTAATTTTTATTTTTATTTTTATGTTTTCTGTTACTTCTCTCTTGTTCTAACTGATATGACAAGCTTGTATTTCAACCACTATGAGAAGTCATTGATCTTTACAGATTGTAACAATTAATACTCTGTAACCTTTGTTACACTCAGTTTTTATACTTCTGTATGCCATAAAACCCAATAAACATTTAAAAAAAAAAAAAAAAAGAAAACAATACCCCAGATATCGCACCAATCACTATATGGGAAGCATATAAGTGTGTACTAAGGGGGGGAAATCATTACACTCGCATCCACAATTAAAAGGAGACATCAGGAACAAATCAGATCCTTAATTCAAACCATAAACCTGCTAAAGGCTACACATAAGCAAACAACATCACAAAATACACTACAGGAACTACTTCAAGCCCGTTCTACATTACCAGACAAATTAGGAAAGCGTACCAGAAGGCGTACTTCAACAGAAAGTGTTCTATGAACACAGCAACAAAAGCGAGAGGCTGCCAACTCGTGCAGTTCAAGCAACCAAAGCACCCTCTAGAATCCACCAGATTCGAGATAAACACGGCACTCTCCTCTCCAAAAATGCAGACATCGCCAAACATTTCGAAGAATATTACTCTAAATTATATAACATAAAACAACATAATGATTCCAAACCAAAAAAGGGCGACCGAAATTCCCAACTAAAGGAATTTTTAACGCAGTTCTGCCCCAAACCTATCACCTCTCAACAAGCAGAACTCATGGAGAGCCCTCTCTCAACAGAGGAACTCCAACTAGCAATCAAACAGATGAGCGTCGGAAAGAGCCCTGGCCCAGACGGTTTTCTATTAATTACAAAAGCTTCCAAGATACTTTGATTCCAGAAATGCTTAACCACTTCAATACCAGGCACTTAGACACCTTCCCGCCCAGCCCAATTTTCAGCTTTCAGCGCTGTCACAATTTGAATGACAATTGCGCAGTCATGCTACACTGTACCCAAACAAATTTTTTATCATTTTGTTCCCACAAATAGAGCTTTCTTTTGGTGGTATTTGATCACCTCTGGGGTTTTTATTTTTTGCGCAACAAATAAAAAAAGACCGAAAATTTTGAAAAAAAACACGTTTTTCTTTGTTTCTGTTAAAAATTTTTGTAAATGAGTATGTTTTCTTCTTCAATGACGGGCACTGATATGGCTGCACTGACGGGCACTGATACGGCGGCACTGATGGGCACCGATGAGGTGGCACCAATGAGGTGGCACTGATGAGGTGGCACTGATGATGGGCACTGATAGGCGGCACTGATGCGCACTGATAGGTGGCACTAATGGGCACTGATAGGTGGCACTGGTAGGTGGCACTGATGGGCACTGATAGGTGGCACGATGGGCACTGATAGGCGGCACTGTTGGGCACTCGTAGGTGGCATTGATGGGCACTCGTAGGTGGCGTTGATGGGTAGTTATGGGTGACACTGATAGTTGGCACAGATAGGCACGGATGGGCACTGATAGGTGGGCACAGATGGGCACAGATGGGCACTGACAGGTGGCACCGATGGACACTGATGGGTGGCACTGATGATACTAATTGATGGCAGTGATGCCCCTAAGTGTGGCATTGCTGGGCATCACTGCAACATAATTGTGCCAATCAGTGCCCATTTGTGGGCACTGATTGGCACAGATTTGGCACTGACTGGGCACATGTGGATGGCCATGGGGTACATACCTGGCCATCCACATGTTTCCCTTCCCTGGTGGTCCTAGTGGCGATCCCTGGTGGTCCAGTGTGGTGATCTGCGGGGGGGCTGCGCTGATAAACAATCAGCGCAGACCCCCCCTGCCAGGAGAGCCGCCGATCGGCTCTCCTCTACTTGCGTCTGTCAGACGCGAGTGAGGAAGAGCCGATCAACGGCTCTTCCTATTGACAGCGTGATCAGCCGTGATTGGACACGGCTGATCACGTGGTAAAGAGCCTCCGCCGGAGGCTCTTTACCAAGATCGGTGTAGCGGTGTGTCAGACTGACACACCGGTCCACCGATCGCCGCGATGCGCGCCCCCGGGGGCGCGCTGCGGCATGTTATCCTGAAGGACGTCATATGACACCCAGTCAGGATAACTGAACCACCGCCCGGCCGTCAATTCGCTATAGGCCGGGCGGTAAGTGGTTAAATCCTTCAACTCCCTCGCAGACACGCACACATCAACAAGCAGACTACTAGAAGCACATATAACCCTCATACCAAAGGAAGGCAAGGATCATACACAAGCCCCGAACTACAGACCGATTTCTCTACTGAATGTAGATATCAAATTATACGCTAAAATACTGGCCAACAGGCTACTACCAATTATCCCTGGCCTTATATCCTCCGACCAAGTCAGGTAGAGAAGCCAGGGATAACACTATACGTACCCTAAATATACAACATTGGCTAGCCTGGAAATAAAGGCTTTCTCCTATCCCTAGATGCTGAGAAGGCCTTTGACAGGGTGGCATGGGATTACATGCAGGAGGTCCTCAAGGGCATAGGCCTTATGCCACGTATGTACACGCATATTAACGCACTATATACCAACCCTTCAGCCAGGGTAAGGGCCAATGGCCTCCTGTCAAACGCCTTCTCTATAAGCAATGGTACCCGCCAGGGATGCCCACTCTCCCCATTGATCTATGTCCTGACATTAGAACCCCTACTAAATAAAATACGCAACAATTCAGATATCAAAGGTATACCCATTGCACATACAGAGTTTAAAGTAGCCGCTTTTGCGGATGACGTATTACTCACCCTTCAAGACCCTCGAATCTCCCTACCCAATTTACTGAGCGATTTAAAACATTTGGGAGAATTGTCAAACCTAAAAATTAATTATACCAAGTCCCATGCCCTGAATATATCTCTTACCCCGCAAGAAGTAACCCATGCCCAATTATCATTCCCATTTCATTGGGAAAAAAAGCCATTACGTATCTAGGAATCCGGATTACCAAACGAACAATAGACCTCTATAGTCACAACCACGCAAAGGCCCTAGCTAAACTTCAAACAAACATTAAAGAATGGACCAACTTAAACATATCCTGGTTCGGCTGCACAGCCTTAATAAAAATGATGGTTCTCCCCCGCCTTTTATACCTCATGCAAGCAATCCCAATACATGTACCCCCCTCCTTTTTTGCCACATACAAAAAGATGTGCACAGCCTTTGGAACAGCAAATCTCCACGCATAAAATATACCCGACTAAGACTCCCGAAAATCAGAGGGGGAATTGGCCTCCCTGATCTATACAAATATCACCTAGCATGCCATCTGACCAGGATTGTGGACTGGAAGATACACCATATAGAAAAAGCATGGGTGGGGGCGCATGCGCGGAGCTGACGGCGACGGACATGTCCCACTGAAGCTCCGCTTTTCTCGGGAGCTCACGGCCGTCATATACACCCGTATGTAAGGGTAAATTATATATAAAACTTACCCACATCTTCCTCAGTGCCCTGGGTATATTCTGACATGGTTTTGGGAGCCACCCGCGGGAAAAATAAGACAAAATCCTTCAGAGATAATCTCCCCAGAGGCTCCTGTAAGATGGCGCAGTCTAAATCTCCTCACACAGGCACATCTCGCGCTGACAGGCAGCAGCCTTTACCTCATGTTATGTATGACACAGACACTGAATACAGCGCCACCTCTCAGCAACAACTAACAGATTCATTACATCCAAATGTTCTGAATCAAATAGAGAAAATGCTGCAGAAAGCCTTAAAGCTGACCTCCGACCATATAACTGAAAAATTGACTAAAGAAATTCGTGACTTAGGTCAGCGCACCGCTGATTTAGAAAATAAAATGGAAGACATGGAAACTAATATAATGACTCATGAAAATGAATTAGACTCTCTTAAAAACGAAAATGTATTGCTGCAAACGCGTTTGGAGGACTTTGAAAATAGAGCACGGCGCTCGAACATCCGCATACGCAGTATTCCTGAGTCTATTATTGACCTTCCATCAACTATTACCGCCCTATTTCAAGATTTAACACCGTCAATTTCAATTGAGAGGCTGGAAATAGGCAGGATACATAGAGCTTTAGCGCCTCGCAAGTCAGAAGGTCCTCCTCGCGACATAATTGTGAAATTTCACTTTTTTCGCACCAAGGAGCAAATCTTGGTCGCCACAAGGAGTAAAGAATCCCTTATCTTTCAAGGTCACCCATACCAGATCTTTGCTGACCTATCCCCAATAACTGTTGCTAAAAGACGCGAGATGAAACCGTTACTACAAAATCTACAACAGCATCAGATTCCTTATCAATGGGGTTTCCCATTCTCTCTTCGCTTCACATATCAAAGCACCAAACATTCATGCAAATCCTATGATGAATTATTGAACACCCTGCAAAAACTTCACCTTTGCGAAAGACCATCTGCTAGTCCTCGGTGACGTACAATATCTAGCTCTCCACAACATACCTCCAAAATCGGAAATGACAGTAACAAACAAAGCTCATCCAAGAGGGGTCGATTCAACTCCCCAGACCAAGATCCTCCAGATTCAATGGACTAAATATATTTTGCTTGTTTCATTGCAGCTCATTTAAACTTGAATGATCTTTCACCCATTCTATAGATACTGAATACTTATTCCTTTTTACCCATCCTAAATTTACTTCCTTTGAATAGTTCATAGTTTAACCTCAGATTCTTCTCTTTTTTTTTTTTTTCCCTCTCTAGATTAGAATAAATGAATATTTAAATTATCCAATTTATCCCTATTCCCTTTACACTCCTCCTCCTTCTCCTCCCCTTCCCCTATCTCACATTCCTTTTTTCCCTCCCTCCTACTCCTCCAATTCTACACCCCCCCCCTCCCCCATCCCCACCCCTTTCCCATTTTTCCTTCATTATTAAAAGGGTCTTATCTCATTTTGTTCAAAATACTTTTTACTGCATAGAAGTAAATTTTGTTATCATATAAGTATTAACCCTTACTTTATAATTATTATCCATTAGTAACACTACTGCCTTAACCACAACTGATAACCCAGAGGTAACCGACATAATTCAACATAATTTTTAATTTTAGTTCACACTGCAAAACATTACAAATTATTTACTTAATTATACACATTCTATTTGATCTAATGTTGTAAAATATGTCAATTCTTTTCTTATACTTGACAAATTTTTTTTTTTTTGCATATTTCCGCCATATATGGGTGTCAAAAGTAATTTTTTTCTTTTAAATATATTTTTGGTCGTGGGGGACCCGAGAAACAGTCACTGCTCCCCCCATTTTTCTATCTTAGGACTCTCCTCCACTCTTTTTTTTGTGCGAGGGGCCTCCCTGGATAGATTTTGTGCTTCTGAGCTAGAACTTTCGCACGCTCAGAACGCCATCGTTTTATCCTTTTATCTTCTAAAAGTTATTGTAAGTTATTTGTCTTATAATAATTCTCACTTTCTTTTCCTTCTTATCTATTCTACTTCTACTTTCCTCTTTTTTCTTACTCCTCCCCGAAGTGAAATTGGATCTACACTTTATGTATGGAATATTTTGTAATATCCTTTATAAATTATCATAATGGCGCCTTTAAATGTCCTTACCTTAAATGTTCAAGGTCTGAATGTTCCACAAAAGCGAACCAAAGTTTTTCGATCATTGTCTTCCTCAAAGGCTCATATAGTGTGCCTCCAAGAAACTCATTTTACTGAAACCTCGGCACCTAAATATTTTGGTACATTATACCCCCAAGTCATTACTGCTTCAGCTAAGACTAAACAAAGGGGAGTACTAATTGCATTTCATCGATCTACACCTTTTTCTCTTCAGACTGAGATCAAAGACCCAGAAGGTCGCTATCTTATCCTTACGGGACATCTACAGGGCCGTCTTTAATTTTGATTGGGCCCTGGGCAAACATTTTCTTGGGGCCCCCCCTCCATTCTGAGACATACAAAAAATAGCAGGTAGACTCAAAATCAGTTTACTGCAGCAGATCACGCAGCGATTGCAATTGTTTGCCAGAGGTTACAGCCTATCATTACTACTCAATGGCTGGTTTCTAGAGGTTACAACACATAATTTCTGCTTGCCGATTGGTTGCTAGAGGTTAATGTACATTATTAGCGCTCACTAATTGGTTGCTAGGGGTTACAGCACATCATTAGCACTTACTGATTGGTTGCTAGAGATTAAAGCAGATCACTACTGTTTGCTGATTGGTTGCTAGAGGTTCATGCACATCATTACCTCTCACTGAGCAGTGGAGCCATCCCAAATAATTGAGCAAGTAAAGGGGCACATTAATACACATACTACAGGACAGGTTTAGAGACTGCGGACATACTGCAGGAGACAATCAGAGACTGTGGACATACTGCAGGAGACAATCAGAGACTGCGGACATACAACAGGAGACAATCAGAGACTGCGGACATACTGCAGGAGACAATCAGAGACTGCGGACATACTGCAGGAGACAATCAGAGACTGCGGACATACTGCAGGAGATTACCAGAGACTGCGGACATACTGCAGAAGATTACCAGAGACTGCAGACATACTGCAGGAGATTACCAGAGACTGCGGACATACTGCAGGAGACAATCAGAGACTGCGGACATACTGCAGGAGACAATTAGAGACTGCGGACATACAACAGGAGACAATCAGAGACTGCGGTCATACTGCAGGAGACAATCAGAGACTGCGGACATACTGCAGGAGACAATCAGAGACTGCGGACATACTGCAGGAGATTACCAGAGACTGCGGACATACTGCAGGAGACACTCAGAGGCTGCGGACATACTGCCAGAGACAATTCAGAGACTGCGGACATACTGCAGGAGACAATCAGAGGCTGCGGACATACTGCAGGAGACAATCAGAGACTGCTGACATACTGCAGGAGACAATCAGAGACTGCGGACATACTGCAGGAGATTACCAGAGACTGCGGACATACTGCAGGAGATTACCAGAGACTGCGGACATACTGCAGGAGATTACCAGAGACTGTGGACATACTGCAGGAGACACTCAGAGGCTGCGGACATACTGCCAGAGACAATTCAGAGACTGCGGACATACTGCAGGAGACAATCAGAGGCTGCGGACATACTGCAGGAGACAATCAGAGACTGCGGACATACTGCAGGAGACAATCAGAGGCTGCGGACATACTGCAGGAGACAATCAGAGGCTGCGGACATACTGCAGGAGACAATCAGAGACTGCGGACATACTGCAGGAGACAATCAGAGGCTGCGGACATACTGCAGGAGACAATCAGAGGCTGCGGACATACTGCAAGAGATTACCAGAGACTGCGGACATACTGCAGGAGACAATCAGAGACTGCGTACATACTGCAGGAGACAATCAGAGGCTGCGGACATACTGCAGGAGATTACCAGAGACTGCGGACATACGGCAGGAGACAATCAGAGACTGCGGACATACTGCAGGAGACAATCAGAGACTGCGTACATACTGCAGGAGACAATCAGAGGCTGCGGACATACTGCAGGAGACAATCAGAGACTGCGTACATACTGCAGGAGACAATCAGAGGCTGCGGACATACTGCAGGAGACAATCAGAGGCTGCGGACATACTGCAGGAGACAATCAGAGACTGCGGACATACTGCAGGAGACAATCAGAGACTGCGGACATACTGCAGGAGACAATCAGAGACTGCGGCATACTGCAGGAGACAATCAGAGGCTGCGGACATACTGCAGGAGACAATCAGAGACTGCGGACATACTGCAGGAGACAATCAGAGGCTGCGGACATACTGCAGGAGATTACCAGAGACTGCGGACATACTGCAGGAGACAATCAGAGACTGCGGACATACTGCAGGAGACAATCAGAGACTGCGGACATACTGCAGGAGACAATCAGAGACTGCGGACATACTGCAGGAGACAATCAGAGACTGCGGACATACGGCAGGAGATTACCAGAGACTGCAGACATACTGCAGGAGACAATCAGAGACTGCGGACATACTGCAGGAGACAATCAGAGGCTGCAGACATACTGCAGGAGATTACCAGAGACTGCGGACATACTGCAGGAGATTACCAGAGACTGCGGACATACTGCAGGAGACAATCAGAGACCGTGGACATACTGCAGGAGACAATCAGAGACTGCGGACATACTGCAGGAGACAATCAGAGACTGTGGACATACTGCAGGAGACAATCAGAGACTGCGGACATACTGCAGGAGACAATCAGAGGCTGTGGACATACTGCAGGAGATTACCAAAGACTGCGGACATACTGCAGGAGACAATCAGAGACTGCGGACATACTGCAGGAGACAATCAGAGACTGCGGACATACTGCAGGAGACAAACAGAGACTGCGGACATACTGCAGGAGACAATCAGAGACTGCGGACATACTGCAGGAGACAATCAGAGACTGCGGACATACTGCAGGAGACAATCAGAGACTGCGGACATACTGCAGGAGATTACCAGAGACTGCGGACATACTGCAGGAGACAATCAGAGACTGTGGACATACTGCAGGAGACAATCAGAGACTGCGGACATACTGCAGGAGACAATCAGAGACTGCGGACATACTGCAGGAGATTACCAGAGACTGCGGACATACTGCAGGAGACAATCAGAGACTGCGGACATACTGCAGGAGACAATCAGAGACTGTGGACATACTGCAGGAGACAATCAGAGACTGCGGACATACTGCAGGAGACAATCAGAGACTGCGGACATACTGCAGGAGATTACCAGAGACTGCGGACATACTGCAGGAGACAATCAGAGACTGCGGACATACTGCAGGAGACAATCAGAGACTGCGGACATACTGCAGGAGACAATCAGAGACTGCGGACATACTGCAGGAGACAATCAGAGACTGCGGACATACGGCAGGAGATTACCAGAGACTGCAGACATACTGCAGGAGACAATCAGAGACTGCGGACATACTGCAGGAGTCAATCAGAGGCTGCGGACATACTGCAGGAGATTACCAGAGACTGCGGACATACTGCAGGAGACAATCAGAGACTGCGGACATACTGCAGGAGACAATCAGAGACTGCGGACATACTGCAGGAGACAATCAGAGACTGCGGACATACTGCAGGAGACAATCAGAGACTGCGGACATACTGCAGGAGACAATCAGAGGCTGCGGACATACTGCAGGAGACAATCAGAGACTGCGGACATACTACAGGAGACAATCAGAGACTGCGGACATACTGCAGGAGATTACCAGAGACTGTGGACATACTGCAGGAGACAATCAGAGACTGCGGACATACTGCAGGAGACAATCAGAGACTGCGGACATACTGCAGGAGACAATCAGAGACTGCGGACATACTGCAGGAGACAATCAGAGACTGCGGACATACTGCAGGAGACAATCAGAGACTGCGGACATACTGCAGGAGATTACCAGAGACTGCGGACATACTGCAGGAGACAATCAGAGACTGCGGACATACTGCAGGAGACAATCAGAGACTGTGGACATACTGCAGGAGACAATCAGAGACTGCGGACATACTGCAGGAGACAATCAGAGACTGCGGACATACTGCAGGAGATTACCAGAGACTGCGGACATATTGCAGGAGACAATCAGAGACTGCGGACATACTGCAGGAGACAATCAGAGACTGCGGACATACTGCAGGAGACAATCAGAGACTGCGGACATACTGCAGGAGACAATCAGAGACTGCGGACATACGGCAGGAGATTACCAGAGACTGCAGACATACTGCAGGAGACAATCAGAGACTGCGGACATACTGCAGGAGACAATCAGAGGCTGCGGACATACTGCAGGAGATTACCAGAGACTGCGGACATACTGCAGGAGACAATCAGAGACTGCGGACATACTGCAGGAGACAATCAGAGACTGCGGACATACTGCAGGAGACAATCAGAGACTGCGGACATACTGCAGGAGACAATCAGAGACTGCGGACATACTGCAGGAGACAATCAGAGACTGCGGACATACTGCAGGAGACAATCAGAGACTGCGGACATACTGCAGGAGACAATCAGAGACTGCGGACATACTGCAGAAGATTACCAGAGACTGCGGACATACTGCAGGAGACAATCAGAGACTGCGGACATACTGCAGGAGACAATCAGAGACTGCGGACATACTGCAGGAGACAATCAGAGACTGCGGACATACTGCAGGAGATTACCAGGGACTGTGGACATACTGCAGGAGACAATCAGAGACTGCGGACATACTGCAGGAGACAATCAGAGACTGCGGACATACTGCAGGAGACAATCAGAGACTGCGGACATACTGCAGGAGACAATCAGAGACTGCGGACATACTGCAGGAGACAATCAGAGACTGCGGACATACTGCAGGAGATTACCAGGGACTGCGGACATACTGCAGGAGACAATCAGAGACTGCGGACATACTGCAGGAGACAATCAGAGACTGCGGACATACTGCAGAAGACAATTAGAGACTGTGGACATACTGCAGGAGACAATCAGAGACTGCGGACATACTGCAGGAGGTTACCAGAGACTGCGGACATACTGCAGGAGACAATCAGAGACTGCGGACATACTGCAGGAGACAATCAGAGACTGCGGACATACTGCAGGAGACAATCAGAGACTGCGGACATACTGCAGGAGACAATCAGAGACTGCGGACATACTGCAGGAGACAATCAGAGACTGCGGACATACTGCAGGAGGTTACCAGAGACTGCGGACATATTGCAGGAGACAATCAGAGACTGCGGACATACTGCAGGAGACAATCAGAGGCTGCGGACATTATAGAGGGGATGGTCAGAGAACTTTCAGCAATGCACAGCTTTACAGTTAAATAACACAGCTCAGGGTTTAAACATTCAGGCATTCTATGGGTGTAAGGACATACCTGGCCAGCCAAACTCACTACATACATTCAGGACTGTGGGCGGGGCTTCCACTCTCTGCTGTCACTAAGCAGCTGGGAACTCCACTAATGCTTTGTTGGGTGGGCCCACATCACCCATTAATTGTCGCCCCGATGACAGCTTTGCAGAGCGCACAGAGGACATGGGAGGATGTATTCCGCGCTAGCCAGCTGAGAGGGGCGGGGCCGGGTGCTCCACTGACGCTCTGACCCCGCCCACGTGCAGCCTGTGTACTCGGAATAGAGCGCCTGTAGTGAGAGCCAGTGATCGGAGTGGGAGTGTCTTTGGAGCTCTCAGCCCCGCCCCCGGACCTCTGTATTCACCAGCCAGTATAGAGGGGGCGGGGCCGGAAGCTCCACTGACACTCGCACTCCGATCACTGGCTCTCACTACAGAAGCTCTTTTCCGAGTACACAGGCTGCACGTGGGCGGGGTCAGAGCGTCAGTGGAGCTCCCGGCCCCGCCCCCTCTCAGCTGGCTAGCGAGGAATACATCCTCCCGTGTCCTCTGTGCGCTCTGCAAAGCTGTCATCGGGGCCCCAATTCACGGCTAGCGCGGGCCCCCCAACAAAGATTGGGCCCAGGGCAAGTGCCCCGTTTGCCCTGCGCTAAAGACGGCCCTGGACATCTATGTGATGCCCCGATCACAGTGGTATCCTATTATGCTCCTAACAGAAATCCATCGTCTTTCCTCTCTCATCTATTCCGAGTAATTGACTCTCATAAAATGGGCACACTTTTGATCTGTGGAGACTCGAACCAAGTTTTATATCCTTTTTTAGATAAATCCCCAACTCCTATCACGTCCAACTCTCAATCTCGTATGTTCCAAAGTCTTCGTCAGAGACATTCCTTGCTAGATTCCTGGCGAGAAATCAACCCCACAAAACGTCAATATTCCTTTTATTCCCATCCACATAAATCCTTTTCCCGTATTGATCACATTCTAATTTCTATAAGTATGTCACCGGAATTGCTCACATCATCTGTTAAACCCTTTACATGGACTGATCATTGTGCAATAATTTCTACTTTCGCTTCCCTCATACCTAAATCACAAGACCCCACATGGCATATAAATGACTCAACCTTATCCCACCCATCACACTCTACCGACCTAGAACTAGCTATAAAAGATTATTTGAAAAACAATAATACTCCTGACATATCTCCATTAACCTTATGGGAAGCACATAAACCTGTTCTTCGTGGCATTTGTTTACGCCAAGCATCATACCTTAAAAGAGAAAAAAAGAAACTACAACAAAAATTAGAAATAAACTTCAATACTTGCCATGCTAACTTTCATTCGAATCCTACCCCTGAATCCAAATCTCAGTTAGATGAAGCTAGACTAAACCTTGATCTTTTCCTACCTGACTCAGTAGATAAAACTTTACGTAACTCCAAGCACAAATTTTATCTTAAATCTAATAAGCCTGGCACTCTTCTTGCTCGAGCTCTTAAAAAAATGGACAACCCATTTAAACCGATTCGACTAAAATTACCCCATAATACTTATACCAGCAATCCAGAAAAGATCCTACACACCTTCCACAAACACCTTAAATCCTTATACAATAAAGAGGGACCTTTTGACCAATCCTCTGCAGAAACATTTTTCTCACAAATTAAACTCCCAACTATTCCTTTCAATCAACATGAAAATCTTGAAAGTCCTATTACACCTGCAGAAGTTGAATTAGCTATTAAATCCCTTGCACTAAACAAACGACCAGGTCCTGACGGCTTTTCTGCCTTATATTATAAAAAATTTTCTCATCTCCTTGCGCCAATGCTATCTGAAGCTTTCAATTCACTTCTAAATAATCATTCCTTTCGCCCTGAAACTCTAACAGCTATAATCATAATGATACCTAAGCCCCAGTCTGACAAAACATCGTGTGCTAATTATAGACCCATTTCTTTGCTTAATCTTGATATAAAACTACTAGCTAAAATTCTAGCGACTCGTTTAAATAACATTATAGGCTCACTAATAAATAAGGATCAAGTAGGTTTCATACCTTTTCGCCAAGCAGCAGATAATGTACGCAGGGCTATGCTACTGATTCAAGCAGCTAAAACACGACAAATACCCATGTGTCTTCTGTCGTTAGATATTAATAAAGCATTTGACACAGTGTCATGGCCCTACTTGCATTTTATCCTACAAAAATGGGGCTTCGGTCCTCACTTCCTTAATTGGGTTTCATCATTATATAATAATCCTAAAGCCTATATTAGATATGCTGGATACAAATCAAGTTTATTTGACATAAATAGAGGAACACGTCAGGGTTGTCCACTGTCCCCACTTTTATTTGCCCTACTTATTGAACCCCTTGCTCAGGCTATTCGAATGGATGCCTCAATTAAAGGGTTAGACTTAGCTGGCCATCAACATAAAATATGCTTATTTGCTGACGATTTATTAATTTTTATGTCTTCCCCTCATATATCGGCTCCCAACCTTTTAAAAATAATAGAGCATTTTACCCACATATCTGGACTTAATATCAACCCCCAAAAATCTACAGTCTTAAATATCTCCTTACCTCCTCACACTTTACAACAAGCACAAACATCCCTCCCTTTTTCTTGGTCTACATCACACCTGGCTTACTTAGGAATTAATCTAACCCCCAATTTATTTGAACTC
The DNA here is from genome assembly GCA_037952835.1 of Lithobates septentrionalis. Classification (NCBI taxonomy): domain Eukaryota; kingdom Metazoa; phylum Chordata; class Amphibia; order Anura; family Ranidae; genus Lithobates; species Lithobates septentrionalis. The sequence goes on along the minus strand of JBBDGP010001471.1, from coordinate 2,137,968 downwards.
TTCTCGGCTAACTTTCCCCCACTACTGTGGCTAATCACAAATCTCCTTAAACAATGGTCCTCTTTACCAATCTCATGGATAGGTAAAATAAATGTCATTAAGATGACCATACTACCTAAAATTTTATATCTATTTCGTGTGTTACCCATTCCAGTTCCAGCATACTTTCTTAGAAACCTCCAACGAAAAACTCTAGAGTTCATTTGGGGTTCCCGGAAATCTCGTTTACCTAAATTCACACTGTACCTTCCCAGACTTAAAGGTGGATTAGGATTTCCTAATTTTGCCACTTACTATCATGCAGCTCAAATAGCACATATCCCTAAATACCATGCAAAAAATGAAATCCCACATTGGGTAGGACTTGAATCAATTGACTGTGATCCATTCTCTATAACAAATCTAATATGGTCCAATACATCTGATCATAAAAATATTAATAATAAGATTACCAAACACACAATAAACATCTGGGATAAATTTAAAATAACCCATAGACTGCAATCTCCACATGCTCCCCTTTTGTCATTTATCAGAAACCCACTTTTCTACCCAGCTAGCACATTTCCAAAATCTTTTAAAAAATGGATTTCCTCCGATCTGACTCAACTTTGTGACTTATCGACATCTACCTCATTTAAAACATTCCCTGAACTGTGTGATAGTCATCAGCTTCCCAATTCAGAACTTTTTCGTTATCTACAGATCAAAACATTTTTTACACCATATATACAAGGAAAGAGTAACCTAGACGAATTCACACATTTTGAACGCATATGTAAACATGATCCCCACTCAAAAGGTCTTATATCACTATTATATAATTATCTTATCACTTTACCCAATGCAGATCTACCATCGTATACGACGAAATGGGAGAGAGACCTTGGACTTCATTTGGAAGCATCCACTTGGGATAAAATTTGGTCCGCAACAAAATCATCTTCACAAAATGTTATAGCTCTGGAGACAAACTATAAAGTACTTATGCGCTGGTATTTGGTCCCAGTCAGAATTGCAAAATTTGTTCCCCAATACTCTCCGCTCTGCTTTCGTGGCTGTGGTGAATTAGGATCGCATATACATATATTTTGGGACTGTCCGGTTACAAAACAGTTTTGGAAAGAGGTTTTCCTCATGCTCTCAACCCTATTCAAAAAATCGATCAAACCGGATCCTTCAATTGCACTCCTAAATCTAAAACCAGCCAATATTTCACACACTCAATTTAACCTCCTGATACAAATCACCACAGCGGCAAAACAGACAATCACCAAAGCTTGGAAAACCACAACATTAACAATTTCTGAAACCAAGAATAGAATAAATTAAGCTATGACTCATTCCAAAACAGAAGCCATAACCAATGATAAAATAGAAAAATTTGAAAAAATTTGGAATCCTTGGGTGACTCATTTTTTCTCTCCCAATTTTGACACCACATTATTAAGACCTTTGTAACACAACTTCAAATATATACTTTACGTACCCATATATATGATAACCACTATAAGAAACCTCGGGGACTTTATCTTCATTCTTCTTTCCTTTACCTTTCTCTCTTTTCTACTTTTTCTTTTTAGTCTGTCTTTTCTTTTTATTTCCTTTTTCTACACTATACTAGTAGCAGAGTTCTTCTATTATAACTCCATATCTATTATTAAACAATAGTTACTGAGTTCCATTAAATTAATACGCACTTATTGGATATACAATAGACACGTGTGTGTGTATGTATGTATGTATATATATATATATATGTATGTATATATATATATATATATATATATATATATATATATATATATATATATATATATATATATATATATATAAATGAACATCAGGTGGGTTACCCTCTTATCTTGATATCCTTGTTCAATCAAGGCACCGTCAGGGTGGACTCCCAAAACTCCACCATAAAGGATAGGAAAAACACATGGAACGATGCTTGATGCCAAAAAGTGTCCTTTTACTGAAAAGTTAATCCATTAAATATTTCAAAATACAAGCAAGCCACTGTACAGTTCCGAGCACAAATCGCTCTTCGTCAGGCTTTTCAGGCTGTGTGTGAAAGGCCAAACCACACTGTGTTCTTTTATCCACACCCAGTCTGATACACACCTGTGTTCACTTAACTAATTATCCCTATACAAAACACCTAAAACCATTCCAATATTTAACCCTACTAAATAGACCTACTACCCAAAAATCATCCTAAATTCCCCAATGGGGGATAATTTACAAGACAGGTTCATCATATTACATCTCAAATATCATCATCATATCACTTATGAACCAATTATATTATCTCATTTCATTAGCTCGGTGTTTTGCAAATATTTATCATGAATATACATATGTTACTATTCTTGTTCATGTCTCAAGATTCTTCATGGATTCCAGTTGATATTCTGCTATCTAGTATTTCCAACGGGAGCCTTTGTGATCAATCTGAAGAGAATATAACATATTCAAAATAGTCATACCTTCTAATCAATCTCGCACTGTAAATTTCTAAACAAACAAAAACAAATCATAGTCCCTGTTCATACCATCAGGGTACAGGGACTGTAATTTGTTAATCCACCAAACTTCACGTCTTTTTAGTTTCAAAATCCTATCACCCCCTCTTTTGTCGTGGGGAATCTCTTCTAAAACCATAAAACATAGAACGGTGTCTTTGTGACCCATTTCTGAGAAGTGACGCGATACAGGTAAACTTGATTGGGGATGTCTAATTGTACTACGGTGTTGTGCGATACGGTCTTTAATTTTTTGGGTTGTTTCCCCCACGTAAAGGAGATTGCAGGGGCATGTGAGAATGTAAATCACATATGATGACTGACAGGTATAAAAGCCGTTAATTATTATTTTCTTATTAGTCCTAGGATGAGAAAAATTATTCCCTTTGATAACTAAATTGCATTGAATGCAATTGAGACAAGGGTAACAACCTTATAAACCGGGGTATTGCCCGTCAGGAAATTTCTGGATCCTGAGATCTGAGACATGATCTGTGTGGTCTCTTCTTGGGTGTATGAAAATGTAGCTCCATTGGTATCCATCTCGACTGAAGGTAACTTACTCACTGGGAGTGTAATAAATGAACATCAGGTGGGTTACCCTCTTATCTTGATATCCTTGTTCAATCAAGGCACCGTCAGGGTGGACTCCCAAAACTCCACCATAAAGGATAGGAAAAACACATGGAACGATGCTTGATGCCAAAAAGTGTCCTTTTACTGAAAAGTTAATCCATTGAATATTTCAAAATACAAGCAAGCCACTGTACAGTTCCGAGCACAAATCGCTCTTCGTCAGGCTTTTCAGGCTGTAACAAGTTTATACACATCGATTCCTCATGTGGCTGGCATTGAGGCAGCGCTAAGCCTAATCAGGAATTGTCAGGAATATTCGGAAGCTCAGATTATTTTTTTTGAGAAACTGTTTAAATTGATTTTGTACAATAACTATTTTCTCTTTAAGGATCGGTACTATGTGCAATTAACGGGGGTAGCCATGGGTTCTAATGTTGCCCCGCCATATGCCTGTTCATTTATGCATGATTTCGAGCAGAAACATATTTTTGTGAATGACCTTTTTCGGGAACATTGCGCCACCTGGTGGCGCTATATAGATGACATTTTTGTCATATGGCGGGGCAACATTGAGTCACTCAAAACATTTGATGAGATGATTAATAGTATTTCACCAAATATTCAGTTCAAAATTCATATTGGCGGAGATTCGGTCCCTTTTCTAGATATACGGGCATACATAAAACAGGGACGGATTGAAACTGACATATACACGAAACCCACAGATAGGAATCAGTTATTGAGATATGACAGTTATCATCCCCCTCATGTCTTTAGTTCTATTATTAGAAGCCAGCTTCTCAGAGTGACGCGAATAGTGAGTGATACTACAGTTAAAGATGAAAGATTAGATGAAATGTGCTGCAAGTTTAAGGAGCGGGGTTATCCAGAAGATATAATCCGACACAAATTAAATAAAATTTTGAACCCTATTGAAATTCCCAATAGGAAGAGATACTCAGCTGATAAACCTAGAATTCCATTTGTCTTCCAGTTCAACAGTTATAGCGATAGGATCTTTAATGTATTGAGAAAACATTGGACGATATTGAAACGATCCTATCCTCATATAGAGGAGTTTCAGTTAACTCCGATGAAGGCATACCGGCGCAATAAAACTTTGCGCGATCTCCTAGTGCGATCCAAGTTCAAACCAGAGAGGCAGGATGAGAAAAAGATGACTTTTCTTGGCAGTAAAAGAAAAGGTTGTTACCCTTGTCTCAATTGCATTCAATGCAATTTAGTTATCAAAGGGAATAATTTTTCTCATCCTAGGACTAATAAGAAAATAATAATTAACGGCTTTTATACCTGTCAGTCATCATATGTGATTTACATTCTCACATGCCCCTGCAATCTCCTTTACGTGGGGGAAACAACCCAAAGAATTAAAGACCGTATCGCACAACACCGTAGTACAATTAGACATCCCCAATCAAGTTTACCTGTATCGCGTCACTTCTCAGAAATGGGTCACAAAGACACCGATCTACGTTTTATGGTTTTAGAAGAGATTCCCCACGACAAAAGAGGGGGTGATAGGATTTTGAAACTAAAAAGACGTGAAGTTTGGTGGATTAACAAATTACAGTCCCTGTACCCTGATGGTATGAACAGGGACTATGATTTGTTTTTGTTTGTTTAGAAATTTACAGTGCGAGATTGATTAGAAGGTATGACTATTTTGAATATGTTATATTCTCTTCAGATTGATCACAAAGGCTCCCGTTGGAAATACTAGATAGCAGAATATCAACTGGAATCCATGAAGAATCTTGAGACATGAACAAGAATAGTAACATATGTATATTCATGATAAATATTTGCAAAACACCAAGCTAATGAAATGAGATAATATAATTGGTTCATAAGTGATATGATGATGATATTTGAGATGTAATATGATGAACCTGTCTTGTAAATTATCCCCCATTGGGGAATTTAGGATGATTTTTGGGTAGTAGGTCTATTTAGTAGGGTTAAATATTGGAATGGTTTTAGGTGTTTTGTATAGGGATAATTAGTTAAGTGAACACAGGTGTGTATCAGACTGGGTGTGGATAAAAGAACACAGTGTGGTTTGGCCTTTCACACACAGCCTGAAAAGCCTGACGAAGAGTGATTTGTGCTCGGAACTGTACAGTGGCTTGCTTGTATTTTGAAATATTCAATGGATTAACTTTTCAGTAAAAGGACACTTTTTGGCATCAAGCATCGTTCCATGTGTTTTTCCTATATATATATATATATATATATATATATTGTAGCAGAGCGTCCCAGAGAGAGCCAGGAAAAGTCCTGTTCGGGGTTTATACATCTCCCAGGCTCCTCTCATACAGGTTCAGGGATCTCTGATCCATGGTCCAGTTCAGTTCTTGGTCCTCACCCCCAGGCTAATTTAAGCTCACCTGAGCAAGACAGCCCTTGCTCTTGGCCTGGGATACTCAGAGAACTTCTGTGTAAGAGTGCAAAAAGGTATGTGGAAGCTGACAAGCTGTAGGCTTGCTCAGCTTAGTAGTTAGGATCTGTAAATATTGTTTAGTTAGTGCCGAGACACGGCTAGGTTTTGTTTTGGCTATTTTTGTTCCTATTTGTTTCTTTTTGGAACACTGTACAGCACCTGTAAATAGACTTGTATATATCACAAATAAACACCGCACTGTTTGTCACTATTCCACTGGATTTGGTATCTGTGCCTGAAAGACTGCTCATCCCAGGGAGCTTTGTACCTGCTACCTGTCCCCCAGGTTACATATGGTGGAGACTGCGACCAGCTGTAGTAAGTTACTACTTAAAAGGCCAGTACCTAGAGTGACTAAACATGGAGGAAATCCTAAAACAATTGGTGATATCCAATGCTGCACAGCAACAAACAAACGCTATCGCACAGGAGCAAACCAAGGCGCTGTGCCAACAGATTGGTGCTGTACAGGAGCTATCGCAGAGGCTGTTTGAACAGCTAGCCACTGATGCAAAAGGGGATAGGAAAACCCTGGCTGCGGTTGTGGAGACGCTAGCACAGTGGTCACCTGCTAAAGTTAATGTTGTTGGAGACAAGCCCTCAGCCATCCATGTGGGTCGTTTTCTTTCCAAGATGACTGCAGATGATGATCCAGAGGCCTTTCTCTTAACCTTTGAACGGACCGCTGAGAGGGAAGGTTGGCCCAAAACCCAGTGGGCAGGACTGGTCGCCCCCTTGCTGTCTGGAGAATCGCAGAAGGCCTACTATGATTTGGAGTCAGCAGAAGTAGGAGACTATGAAAAGGTCAAGCGGGAAATCCTGGCGCGACTTGGTGTCACCTTGGCAGTTCGAGCACAGCGGGTCCACAGCTGGTTCTTCCAAGACGAGAGGCCCCCAAGATCGCAGATGTTCGACCTAATTCACTTGGTGAGGAAATGGCTACAGCCGGAGTCCCTGTCTGGGCCACAAATAGTGGAGCGTGTGGTCATGGACCAGTTCCTGAGGTCACTACCAGTTCCCCTGCAGAAGTGGGTGAGTCAAGGAGACCCCAACTCGGCGGACAACCTCGTGGAACTTGTTGAAAGGTACTTTGCTGCAGAGAACCTGGTCACCACCCCTACAGCCGCACGGACTTTCCGCCCAAAGCCACGGTCTCCCCAGGCAACCGGTAAGACTGTTCCAGGGGAAGTGGGTGGTAAGCATGGCAAGGAAATAGGGGGGAGGATTTTTGGTGCCAGGACTGAAGTTTGGCGTCCCAAACAAGGGAAGCTACTGCCTGTCAGCAAACCCAACTGGGGAAACATCAGGTGTTTTCGTTGCCAAGAACTGGGACATGTTGCAGCAAACTGTCCATTGACAGATGAACCAATGCAGTGCGATCTGTCCATTAGAAGGCAGTCTATGTTTGCTGCTGTTTCATGCGCTGCAGCACCAAGTATGGGAAAACACATGTGCCAAATGACTGTTAATAATAAGCCTATTACGGCCTTGCTAGACTCTGGAAGTCTAGTGACTTTGGTTACAGCTGAGATGGTTGACATTGTGAATTTGCATGCTAAAAAAATTGCTGTGATCTGTGTACATGGGGATACCCGTGAGTATCCTATAGCCACTGTTCAGTTTAAAACTGGCTTAGGTACGGTGACCCATCCGGTCGGACTTGTGCCCCATTTGGTGCACAAGGCCATCATTGGTAGGGACTTCCCTAAGTTTTGGGAACTGTGGGATCGTCCCGACCCGGTCGCAGTAGCTGACTCAGTGACAGAGCCAGAACTCCTGGCCGCTACTGACAATATGGGTTCAGGGGACTCTTCTCAGGGCTCCCCAGGTTTTCCTTTCTCAGTTATGGCAGGAGAGCTGGAGGAGCCTGAGGAGGTCCCCACAACCAGTGGAGCTGGACAGCCATCTGCTGAATCTGAGCCTACGTTGGAGTTTGCTGACCTTAATGTACACAAGGAAAATTTTGGTACCGAGCAGAGAAAAGACCCAACCCTTGCCAGGGCCTGGGAAAATGTAATGGTGATTAATGATGTACCTGTCGAATCAGGGGACAGGCTCTGTTTTCCTTATTTTAGCAGCAATGAGGATTTAATGTATTGTGTATGTAAAAAAAATGATGAAGTGGTTGAACAGTTGGTGGTCCCTAAGCCATACAGACGGGTGGTGTTGGAACTTGCCCATGGGCACTTGCTAGGAGGTCATTTAGGGGTTGAGAAAACTACGGAAAGGGTGTTGCGCAGGTTTTATTGGCCCGGAATACAGAAGGATATTGAGAATTATTGTCAATCCTGTCCTGTGTGTCAGATGTCAGCCCCACTACAACACTTCCGAAGTCCTTTAGTGCCCTTGCCCATTATTGAAGTGCCCTTTGAGAGGATTGCCATGGACCTTGTGGGTCCACTCCCCAAGTCTGCCCGAGGTCATCAGCATATCCTCGTAATCATGGATTATGCTACCCGTTACCCAGAGGCCATTCCCTTACGCACCGCGTCTGCTAAAAACATTGCCAAAGAGCTGTTTATGGTGTTCAGTCGTGTTGGAATCCCTAAAGAAGTCCTTACAGACCAGGGCACCCCATTTATGTCACGAATAACTAGAGAGCTGTGCAAGTTATTTAAGGTGACGCAATTGCGAACCTCAGTGTACCATCCTCAAACGGATGGCTTGGTGGAACGCTTCAATAAAACATTAAAGAGCATGTTAAAAAAGGTTGTTGACAAGGATGGGAAAAACTGGGACTTCCTGATACCATACTTGATGTTTGCCATCAGGGAGGTTCCCCAGTCCTCCACAGGGTACTCTCCCTTTGAGTTGCTTTATGGGAGACACCCTCGGGGACTCTTGGACATAGCCAAAGAAACTTGGGAGGGGGAGCAGACACCCCATAAAAGTGTCATTGAGCATATCGCTCAAATGCAGGACAGGATTGCAGCAATCATGCCGATGGTAAAAGAACACTTACTGCAGGCCCAAACAGCTCAACAGAGGATATACAATAGGGGGGCCCAACTCCGTGTTTTCTCACCTGGTGATAGGGTCCTGGTGTTAGTTCCCACTGTTGAGAGCAAGTTCCTGGCTAAGTGGCAGGGTCCCTTTGAAGTAATTGAAAGAGTTGGGGAGGTCAATTACAAAATATATCAACCAGGAAAAAGGAAGCCCGAACAGATTTACCACATAAACCTGTTAAAGCCCTGGAAGGATAGACTGGCGTTAACTGCGAGGTCCCTCCCGGTAACGCCTAAGGGTACTGAGTCCCCTCTGATCCCTGAGGTCACGATTCCAGACACCCTGTCATATTCTCAAAAGCAGGAAACTAGAGAATTCCTGATAAGAAATAGAGAGAAATTTTCAGAGTTACCTGGCACGACTTCAGCAGTTCAGCATGATATTGTTACTGAACCTGGGGTCCGTGTCAAGCTCAAACCATACCGAATTCCTGAAGCGAGGAGAAAGGACATCAGCGAGGAAGTTAAAAGAATGTTGGAGCTAGATGTCATTGAGGAATCCAATAGTGACTGGTCTAGCCCCATCGTGTTAGTCCCAAAACCGGATGGCACTTGGAGGTTCTGTAATGACTTCAGGAAGCTTAATGCAGTGACAAAGTTTGACACGTACCCAATGCCCAGAGTGGACGAACTTATAGACCGACTTGGCAAGGCTCGCTATCTGACCACTTTGGACTTGACAAAAGGTTATTGGCAAATACCCCTGACTGGTAGCGCCAAAGAGAAGACTGCATTTGTGACCCCGGAGGGTTCCTTTCAATATAAAAAAATGCCTTTTGGGTTGCAAAATGCCCCCGCCACATTTCAGAGGGCCATGGACAGGACTCTAAGACCCCACCGACAATATGCAGCAGCATATCTAGATGACATAGTGGTACATAGCACTGACTGGGAGTCTCACTTGCCCCGGGTCCAGGCTGTCCTCAATTCCCTCTTCAAAGAAGGTTTTACAGCAAATCCAAAAAAATGTGCCATTGGTCTAGACGAAGCCAAGTATTTGGGCTACACTATTGGGCGTGGTGTCATAAAACCTCAAGTGAATAAAATAGAAGCCATCCAGGAATGGCCACGTCCTGCAAACAAGAAGCAGGTCAGGGCCTTTCTTGGCATTGCGGGGTATTATAGAAGATTTATCCCAAATTTTGCAACTATAGCTGCCCCACTGACAGACCTTACGAAAGGGAAAGACTCGGTAATGGTGAAATGGTCCTCAGTAGCAGAGGAATCTTTCCAAGTCCTGAAGAAGGCTCTTTGTGCACAACCAATACTGTACTCCCCCGATTTCTCCAAAGATTTTTTGGTTCAGACGGATGCGTCTGATGTTGGTATCGGGGCAGTACTATCACAGGTACACAATGGGGAAGAACACCCTGTGGTGTACCTAAGCAGAAAACTCAATGACCATGAGCAAAGGTATGCAGTCATTGAAAAGGAGTGTTTAGCCATAAAGTGGGCCGTGGACGCACTCAGGTACTATTTGTTAGGACGCCAGTTTGAGTTAATAACTGACCATGCTCCTCTGAAATGGATGGCCCAAAAGAAGGAGACTAATAGACGGGTGAACCGGTGGTTTTTGGCTCTACAGGATTACTCATTCACTGTAAAACACAGACCAGGTGTTGAGATGGGGAATGTAGATGCCCTGTCCCGTGTTCACTCCTGTTGGGCTACAGGTGTTCCAACCCTGGGGTTGAAACAAGGGGGGAGGATATGTAGCAGAGCGTCCCAGAGAGAGCCAGGAAAAGTCCTGTTCGGGGTTTATACATCTCCCAGGCTCCTCTCATACAGGTTCAGGGATCTCTGATCCATGGTCCAGTTCAGTTCTTGGTCCTCACCCCCAGGCTAATTTAAGCTCACCTGAGCAAGACAGCCCTTGCTCTTGGCCTGGGATACTCAGAGAACTTCTGTGTAAGAGTGCAAAAAGGTATGTGGAAGCTGACAAGCTGTAGGCTTGCTCAGCTTAGTAGTTAGGATCTGTAAATATTGTTTAGTTAGTGCCGAGACACGGCTAGGTTTTGTTTTGGCTATTTTTGTTCCTATTTGTTTCTTTTTGGAACACTGTACAGCACCTGTAAATAGACTTGTATATATCACAAATAAACACCGCACTGTTTGTCACTATTCCACTGGATTTGGTATCTGTGCCTGAAAGACTGCTCATCCCAGGGAGCTTTGTACCTGCTACCTGTCCCCCAGGTTACAATATATATATATATATATATATGTGTGTGTATATGTGTATGTGTATGTATGTGTATATATATATATTAATATATGTATATGTATTTTTTATTTATTTATTTATTTATTTATTTTTTCTATCATCTTAAAGCACAATAATTCTACGATATATATATATATATATCAAGAAAATAAGTTATATTATCTTTTATTATAGTCTCTACCAATGTAACATATTATATAAAGGTGATACCTGCTTTGTTTCTATCTGGTATCTACACCAAACATATTATTTAACGAAATACCAGTTATGGATTCATTTAAGTTAATTTTATGTCTTCTTTCTTTTAATATTGGAACTCAACTTAGACACTATTATCAATTATATGTTTTCTTTAACTGCTACTATTTATTGTAACTTGTTTGAAAATTTTCAAAACTCAATAAACAAAATTGACAAGAAAAAGCATGGGTGGCAATAGAACACTACTATATCCACACCCCCACACATATTCTCCCCTGGCTTCCAACACGACTATGGCCTCAGACTCTCAAGACACATCCCTTTATATCTCCTACTCTATTGGCCTTAACATCACATAACTTATAAGGCCATAACATCACATAACTTATCCACCCATCTGGGACCTCTCACCTCCCTACGAGGAAATCCAGAATTCCCACCTGGTGAAACTACGATGTTCCTACAAAATGAATGGCCACATAAAGAGATAAGGGCCCACCAATTTTTTAATAAGGGCATCATACGATCATACCAAGACCTGAAATTAGAATCCCATACAACCACATTCCCTTTCTGGTCATATAGACAAATAAGACACTATCTAACATCTAAAAACTCAATCGCAATATGGACTAGAAAATTAACAACATTTGAAAACCTCTGCTCGAGTGATTCACCTCAGAGACACATCGTCTCTCAAATTTACTCATTCCTCCATGGCAACAATCTAACAACACCTACTGAAATCCCACAATACTCATGGGACGCAGACTTAAAACTAACATTGACGGAGGAAGACTGGGGAACCATATACTCTTACGCACACAAAGGGTCAATGAATGTAGCGATACAAGAAAATGGCTACAAAATTATAACTAAATGGTATAGGACCCCATCACGATTACACAAATTTTCTCCTTCAATACCTGATGTATGCTGGAGATGTAAAAAAGCAGTAGGATCCATGATACATATTTGGTGGGAGTGCGACTCCTTCCAGATTTTCTGGAGGGAGGTGCACTCCATCATAGAACAAGTCTCCACAAACACCTTGAACTTCAGCCCCGCTCAATATTTATTACATCATACTACACTATCCAAACACGATTACTTTAAATCCCTGGTTATGCATATGGTCAATGCAGCAAGACTTTGCATCCCAATGCATTGGAGAACAACAGACATACCCACAATTAGGGAATAGTTACAGAAAATATCCAAGATAGCAGAAATGGAAGAACTGAGTCTTATAGCTCAGGAGTGCATACAAAAATTCACAACTACATGGGCCTGTTGGAACCACTTCAAAACAACAGATTACTATAAATATCTATTTCCAACATAAAGTGCATCAATTCAGACTCGTTTACAAAACTAGAACCCACAGTATCTCCTTCCCACAATCTGCGGGACGGAAGGAGAAGCACACAATTGAAGAGCAGCCCTTACCCCCCCACCCTCCCCCCCTAGTCACCCCACTGTCCCCTTTCTAGAACCACACCTCACCTTATTCTCCCGTTTCTCAATACTCAAGTCCCCTTTCTAAACACCACACACGGGAAACTTCCTATGATCACCATATCATAAGCCGACTAAAGGGAAAATCACACAAACATCTTAACTAACTGTTCGGTGCCAAATAACCCTTCATAGACACCCAACCCTACCTTGAACAAAACTAAGCCAAGTCAAATGCTCTAAGTGTTAACGCTACCAGTTGAGATGAGACTTGTCATAAAAAAGGGTATCCATATTTCAGAATCCTGCTATACCGAATGTTATTACAAGACTTTCTAAACAACTAAAATACACTTGGAAATAAATAAAACATAATGTTCGATTTTCCATGACTTAAGATGTAAGACTATGCATTTTTGTATAAACCATGGAAGCTTCTTTTGTATATTATACATATGTAAAAGTTGTATGTACAATCGCTTCAATGAAAACTTTTATGGAAAAAAAAAAGAAATGTCTTTGCAAGGGAAACATTCTCCCTTCTTTGGTTTCAATACTTTCTAGGAAACTCAATCATCCAGAATATCCATGTGTGTTGCTATGGCTATTTTAGTGATTTTTATACCATATGGAATAACATTTTTAAGACCATGTATTGTTTTTACAAGCTAGGCTTCCCCTATTCATATACTAAAAGAACTATTTGGACTGGTTCATAAGCTCAGGGCAAGAAGTAATGCTATAGGAAGTAGGGGAATGGGAAAAGAGCACTTAAACAAGGCAAGTGCTAAGGAACCAAAATAATTGGTAGAAGTTTTTGCATGACTTTGGAGAAGGAACAGTCTGGAGAGATCCCGGTTAAAAGGAAGAAGACTCCATCGCCAGGATAAAGTTAAGTAACAGTTTAGTGTATACCTAGTGTATACCTATCACATACATTATATATGTTTACTTGCTAAGAAGGATAGATAGCTTGTCCATGTTGTAGGCATATTTTGTGATGCTTTGTATGCAGGGAATTATTTTTCCTACAAGTGAGTACAGCATTTTTTTTTTTTTACTAAAGCAAATTAATTAACACTATTGAGGTTATTATGCTTCCTTTCTTTCACTGCAAAGTGACCTTAAAAAACAAAGCAAAATACCATGATACCTGGAGATCTATCTTTCTTGTCATTCATGGACAAGCCAAATAGAAGTGGACAGAGATATCCTGATTATCAGGCAGTTTTTTAAACACTTGACCTCCGGAAGGTCTACCCCCCTTCATGACCAGGCCATTTTTTGTGATACGGCACTGCGTTACTTTAACTGACAATTGAGCAGTCATGCAATGCTGTACCCAAATAAAATGTAGGTCCTTTTTTCCCACAAATAGAGTTTTCTTTTGGTGGTATTTGATCACCTCTACATTTTTTATTTTTTGCACTATAAACAAAAAAAGACCAACAATTTTGAAAAAATATGTATATATATATATATATATATATATATATATATATATATATATATATATATATATTTTTTTTCCCCTAGTCCCCATATATTCCATTATAGGAGCATTAACCCCCTAGCACCTTGATTCACCATTCCCAGTCAGTTTTGGAAGTAAGGTTGAGGGCTGATGGGCCCACGACAACCCAAGGTGTCACCAGTTTGCCATTCATATTATGTAATAATACCCTTTGCATACAGTAAACATTACAGCCTGCCCTAGTTACCGCAAATATCCAACCCAGGATTTTACGCTACCTCCTGGAGCGTATAGGTAGTAATGTCATTAGGCAGTCATAAAAATGTCCCACCTGTAGGAGGAAGAGGGTTATATTTGGAGAGGGAAAAAGGAAACGTGTATCTTTAAAGTAAACAAAGTGTCCAACATGGCCGCATATAACCAAAGTAGACCCCAACAACTTGGGGGGTTCGGTCCTCTCAGGACTCTGTAGAGGGGGCTCTTGCATAGCCCAAGGGGCATGAAGTATGATCAAACCAGAAGAAATTACATCAGTGTATCATTAATGCCAAAGTACAGGCGTGCAAAGATGGCGCGCAGAAGGGAAGAAACAAAATAAAAATGTAAAAATGTAAAACCAACTCCGCCATGATGAAAAGAGATCAAGCTTCAACAGAGCACCACTTGAACAAAGTGCAATAAAGGAGGAATAATCTTTCACTTATGCAGGACGTTGTGCTAAGGCATGCTCTTCTCTATGCAGCCAGTGCATAGCCGCAGGGGGATTTTCAAAGAAATGCGACGTGCCATTGGCGATCACTTTCAGCTTTGCTGGATACAACATAAAATATTGGGCCCTCAGCCTTTTCTTGATATCAATGAATTTGGATCTTTGTCGCTGCACGTCCACAGAAAAATCCAGAAATAATGACACCTTGGCATTGTCAACCTTCAGGATCCCAGCCGTTCTAGCTTTACTCAGGATGGCATCCCGGTCCTTGTAGTTGAGCAGCCGAAAAAGGAAGGGGTGTGGTGGGGCTCCCTGTGGTGGTGGCCACGAGGGGACACGATGGGCCCTTTCAACCGCAAACATAGGAGAAAACGCATTGCTGCCGAATGTGTCCTTTAGCCATGTTTCAATAAAAGCTACTGGGTTATTTCCCTCAGCTCTTTCTGGGATACCCACCGCCCGCACGTTATTCCTGCACAGGCGGTTCTCCATGTCCTCTAAACGGGCCGCATTAACAGACGCCACCGAAGTTACATGTCAGACATCTCTCTGCAGGGGCTGCCATTAATCTTACAGTGTACTCAGTCTGCCCTCTAAAGCAGCAGTGCATTCACGCAGCTTCTGCATGTCATGCCTTATGAGAGAAATCTCCCCTTTCATGCCTTTCACTTCCCCTGTTAACGCTGGTATGGATGAGCTGCATGATGTAACCGCAGCAAATATATCCCTCAGTGTGGGCTCAGGATCAGTGTCATGCTGCTGAGGTGTGGGCGCCATAGTGAATGAATGTGGGAGAGTACTCACAGTTGTGGAGTCCATGATGCCTGCAAGCTGGGGAGGGATCCCATCCAGGGAGCCCATAACATCCTCCATCAGCGCTTCCTCAGGATCGGGCATCGGACCTGCTGCGGAGTCTTTTTGGGCTTAATTGAGACCAAAGAGGCGCTGGGCAGCTTCCTTTGCTGTGCGGGGCGGGCGGCCGCCATCATGGCCAGGGGTGTCCGGCGCCAATCGTGAGGCTGGTCCGCGTCTGGACATCATGGATCTGCTAATATCCCCCTCCGTGGATAGCAGGCAGGCAGAGGATTATAATAATCGAAATCCTGTGTCTCGGTGAAGCAGGATTGTGATGATGTTCGCAGGATTCGTCAGGATTCTCGGCGGAGCTGTTAACTGCACATCCTACTCCATTCCCCACTCAGCCATGCCCATGTATATATTTTTTACTTACTGCTATAAAACCTATCCAATAAAAAAATAGAAAAAAATGGAATTTCTTCATAAATTTAGGCCAATATGTATTCTGCTACATATTTTTGGTAAAAAAAAAAATCTCAATAAGCGTATATTGATTGGTTTGAGCAAAGTTGATTGCTTTGTGTTTACAAACTATGGGATAACTTTATTTTAATTTTTTTTTTACTAGTAATGGCGGCAATCAGTGACTTATAGCGGACTGCAATATGGCAGTGGACATTTTGACGCTTACTGACACTTTTTGGGGGGCAGTGACACTAATACAGTGATCAGTGCTAAAAAATATGCACTGTCACTATCCTAATGACACTGGCTGGGAAGGAGTTAACATCAGGGGTGATGAAAGGGTCAACTGTGTGCCTAGCCAGTGTTTTACTATACTGTGTAAGGCGCTTTTACTAGGGGAAGAGACGGCATTTATTTATCCCCATGCAAAGCAGGGACACAAAATCCATCCCTTCCCTCCTGTCAGAATGGCAATATGCCTTGTTTACATAGGCAGATCGCTGTTCTGTCTCTCTGCCTAACTTCTGCTGTGTGTAATCATGCATGCGTGCCCTCTACCCGGAAGAGTCAAATCATGAATACCAGATCCGGTGCACAGGTGCCACCCTGTAGCAGTAAAATTGCTATAGAGCAGACCTTGAGTGGTTAATAGCTTTGGAACCCTGGATAGCATTGATATCTACAATATATATGTGTTCATACACTCTGATCCATGTCGCTGCTGATTTTGTATCAACCTTTTTTTTTACTATGGAAATCCTAATTTTCTATGGCATAGCTAACTCGCTAATTTTACAATGACCTTTAACTCAGTTGCTCAGTGATTGAGTTTATGTAGTGTTTCATGAAAGCAGCCAGATTGCTAGCAACAACCGCACTACATTTACCTTTATGGCTTAGCTACAAATCGCTGAAGGAAAGTGATGTGTAGTAGCGAATACTACCACAATGATGTAGCACAAGCTTGGTTCCCAGCAACAAATTGCCAGTGGCTATAGTGTTTATATTGCTAGCTACAAATTGCTGTTTTTCACTGGCACTAGCAATATGGAGCAGCAATTAATTGCTGTTACAAAATGTCAATTTTGACATGGCCCTTCGTACCTAATAATGCTTCCACCATGCTTCTCTCTTATTAGCCATAGTGTAAAGCTGTGTTACATTTAGTTGTCAATTGAAGTATATCTTTTTTAAAAATTATACATAATCCCCCTACCTTTCTGAGATATACAGTAGCTGTTGAATTCCTCAGAATGTTTAAAGTGTTTGTGAACCCATTTGTATAAGTCTATTCCAGACCCTCTATTAGAGCCTGGCATACCACACTATGTATGTAATTTAAAAAAACGAGCAGTGTAAATACCGATCTCCGATTTCAGCTTTCTTCAGGCCGATCACATGACTCGTGGCCGTTTTCCAGCTCCGATGGATTGCTTTTGCAGGAGGAGCTGTGATCTCCCACTGACGTCAGCCGGGGAGATCACGTGGCAGCTCAGCTCCTCCCGCAGAAGCTCTGTCTCATAGCTTTAAAGCAGCCACGAGTCACGTGACCGGTCTGAAGACAGCTGAAAATCGGTATTTACACTTTCGTTTTTTTTAATTATTTACACAGTGTGGTATGCTAGCCTCTAATAGAGAGGCTGGCAGTGACAATTGTAGTTCTTTTTTCAACAATAGGGGTGGGGGGGGGGGGCAAGGCTGAGCGGAGACAGACAGAGAGAAGGAGATGACCACGGTGGTGGCAGCCATGATTTTCGTGGTCAGTATAGAGATACAGGCAGTGGCAGGTTCAGGGAGGTTTTTTAACACTTTAGAGAGGGGCAGATTACAAGCACGCTGATGTTTAATCTGCTTTAAGGGACCAGGATATGAATTTTTTTGGGGGGGTTAACAAACACTTTAAGTTTACATCATTCCAAAAATAGTGTAACACTAAACAAACACATATGATAAACTTCTACAATTATGTATAGTAATATTGCTACTTATATTAAAATTGGTCTTTTGTATCGATAAGAGAACACTTGTTTTTAACAATGTGCACTGAATATTTGGTTTTGACACCCATGTGAACATACTTTTAATGAGATTGGAGTTTTGAAGTTCTGCATTTCCAAGTGTAGCAGGACAGTTAATAGGTTGCCAACATATATAAGTGCAAAGCTGATCTTTCTGTAATGTAATTCAGACATACTTACTTAAACTTTACATCCAGGCTTTGACTGCACTTGAATAATGTAGAACAGGTTTTATACTTGATTTGTGCCCTGGTTAATGGCAAGGGATCTGTGAATATTCTGTGCTTTCTTAAAAGTGATGTGACTTTTTATAAGCAGCAGCATATCAGGGATTGCACTTTTAATGCATTCTCGAAATCTGGAAGTGAATATAAACAGGAGTGACAGCAAGCCAATAGCTGGCAAGAACTGTGTAGTTTAAAACAGCTTTGCATCTTGCAATAAAAAACTACTAGAATAATCATCAAAAATGTTAGTTGAAAGGCCGAACGTCAGTTCCCCCCAAGGCGGTGGAGACTCCAGCTTGGATGCATCTGTAGTGATGTTTTATTGATTAGTCTCTGGCCTTAAGGCACTTTAGCTAAAGCCCCTGGAAAAATCTTGCTTTCCTTCATTACCATTGGAAGCGATTGATCGGTGACTGCAATAAAAACTTGGCAGGCTTACTTGTGATGTTTTCATGATAACAAGGAGAGCATCTTGAATTGGATGGTGTAAAGAAGGAAATGACTTGTTGCGATTGCATAACCAGAGTTGGCACTGCAAGTCTGTGCCAGGCTTCATGCAGTTCTAAATGCCAATGCTGCAAATGGGACATACAGGTGTTATACTGCAGGGCATTGGCAATTTCATGTTGTGACATAATGTATGCACACAACATCCTGCAGCACAGTCAGTATCTGGAATCATACCGATCAACAACTGACAATAGGAAAACATGTAGATGAAAGTTTATTGCACTTTTTCATACCTACACAGCATACAAATTAACACACTTTGACCTATTTGTTTCTAATAGTTTTCTCACATAAAGGAAAAAATCCCAAATACAGTGTGCCATGCTTTGGTGTTTTTTTCTTAAAAAAGGAATCTGGAGGTTTGTTATGAGTTTCTTTGCAATATACTGTATATTAGGCTATTGGGTTATGAGTAAATAGGTTTAACCATGTTACTGCCTTGAATAGAAGAGTTGTGTCAGTACAGACCTGCTTGCAGCAGGCCAACTTGGTAACCCTGGGCTTATTGCAGAGGGATCCCCTAGACTTAGTGAATAACTGTGATCAGCCGTTTACAAGTTGGTAATCGCAGCTATTCATAAAAAAATATGAACCCCCGCCCCACCCTGAACACCCCCACCCCACAGTGTGCTCTTTCTATTGTTTCCATTACTCTACTGCTTTCAGTCTATCTCCTTTGTGTACCCTCCAAAGTTTGCTGTCTCTTCCATTGTGTGCCCTCTAATTTCCACTGTGTGCCCTCCAATTTTCACTGTGTGTCCTCTGATCTGTATGTCCTTCCCTGGCACTGCTGTTCTCTTCCAGCCTTGACCAGCAATGATATCAGCATTCTGTCTCACTGCTGACTTTTCTCTTAAGAATGGTGAGCGGAGTACCTTCAGTTTCTGAATGAACACAGGAATGCTTATAACTGAAGGAATCAGTAAACATGACAGACAATTGTGAATTATCATTGTAGTTCTCAGTCATGAGCATTTCTGTTGGTGACTGCAGAGAACAAGGAAACCGGGTCCTCAGTCGTATTCCCTATCTTAAAAGCAAAACATCAGGGGTCTCTTTAGACCTCTGGTTCCTCCCCAAAGCAGGTCAGTTATTGGTGACAGTACAATTTACAAATAAATAATAATAAAAAAATACCCCCCCATACACAAACACTCATACAACATACACATGTGCACTATATGTATTGCTGTAATGCATGCTACCTGCTCTGGTGCACTGTAGTGCACCAACACACCTGCACTACAGTGGACCACAATGCAGGTCAGTGTTGCCATATATTACATTTCCATTAAAAATTGAAATGTAGTTTCAGACACAAATGTTGGCTCTCATAAGTTAATACAGCAGACAAGTATGAACCCCGCTTGAGAAAATTGTTTAGATTGCGATTTTTTGCCCAGAGTAGCATTACCACACACATTATTGTGCCCATCTTCTCACCATGCTCAGAGGCACATGTAGGCTCCTTTAACTCCCCTCCACAATCTCCCGGTTTCAACAATCTCTTGGATTCCAAAAATTATCACTGACCTGATCCAGACCCCCCCCCCCCCCCCAAAAAAAAAAAAGTGTAAAAAATTATAGAAACACTGACAACCCAAAAAACTGTAAACTGGTCCAGCACAACCCATCCTATTCTATATTTTCTTCATCTCTTCCATTGTAAAGGCTAATCTATTAGCATTTTTTGGAGTACTCAAGGCTCTTCTCTATGCTGTTGCTAGATGCTTCCTCTATAATGGTCAGTTTTGTGGCAAAGGTGAATCACAATCATACTCCTCTGGACTAGATGTTGTGTGGCTAGCCTGGAAGTAACCTTCAGGCACTGGGTCCTGCGTGGTATGCTTTCCAGACTCAGTTTGGTTAAGTTAGCTGGGAAGCACTTTGCAGGTCCAGGGCCTCTGGCATTGCCTCTGCACTTACCCTGTCTCTGAAAACTCACTTAGTTGTTCTCTGGATACCATTAGTCTCCTTTTCCTGCTACAAAAGAAAAGTTAGCACTGGCATCATCTGCTAGGTGGAGTGTTGCATATTCTCTTCAAACTCTTTTTTGCCATATAGCATCAAGGAAGAGTCTCCCTGCTACTGCTTGCAAAGTACCACATGGCTATTTGATCTATTCCTGCTGCCTGCCTTCACTGACCTTGATTGCCTGCAGGGATCTGACTCTCTGGTCACTGACCCTCACCTCCTACTAGCCATCTTGGTTATCTGTACTGAAGGGTAGACATGTGCATTTGTTTTCGTCCGAATGCATTTTAGTCCGAATTTCAGGTATTTTCGTTATCGTTTTAACAAACGATAAGGAAAGTGCAGAATCTGAAAAACGAAAGAGCTGACATAAACAAATGCTTTATTTTCGTTTTCGTTGCTACAACAGCTCGATATAGATAGGAGATTCGACATGATGATGTCAATAACAATCTGTGTCCACTAAACCTGTGGTCCAATGTGCCTAACCTTAACTCTATTAGTCCAAGATTATTCTACATAGAGATAAAAGATTCGACGTAGGGGAGAAAGATTTGACGTAGGGGAGAAGATTCGACATAGGGGAGAAAGATTCGACGTAGGGGAGAAAAGATATGACGTAGGGGAGAAAAGATAAATAAAAATAATGATGATGATGAATGTTATTGGCTGATTGTAACCAAAGAGGAGGAGCAGTAAAATAGCTAGAACTAAGTACACACGCACTTTGGCTTATGGTGTCGAAAGTTCTAAGAAGATTCGACGGGCAGGTAAACTATACGGCGTTGTACAGTTTAGCTGCTCCGTCGAATCTTCTTTGAACATTCGACAGACACCATAAGCCTTCAATGACAGATTCGACCTTAATTTGGATTTTCGGACGAATGCAATTTTTAACGAAAAACAAAATAAATAAAAACGAATTTCGGGAGTAACTGAATAAATGTATTTTTCGGACGAAAACGAAATTCCGAAACAAAATATTTCAGTGTGCACATGTCTACCGAAGGGCACTGCCAGGACCCAAAGGGTAGTCAGAGCCCTTTAGGCACATCTGCACACACAGTATAATGGCAGCACCAGGGAGGGGGATGGGATTGAGCTGGTAAAGAGCGGGAGTGAAGTTTCACTTTAATGACCAAGATTATATATCTGTTTGTTGATTTTGATTGCAGCTGCCACAAACACTCCTGCACCTTCCCCAGCAGATTTTATAACTTATTTACCCTAAGCAAATTCTGAATCATCATCTGCAGAGGCTGTCTGATTGTTAATCAACCAAAATCATTGACCAGTAAGCTTACCCCTAATGAGTTGTAAGAAAAAAAGCAGAGGAAGAGGCACCTTCTAAGTGTAGACAGTGTAGGTTTTATATAGTACAAGGAATTAAAACACTCACATTGAGGTAAAATCATGTTAGCATATGTCAACCTTGACAAAGGAGTGCTCCTGTCCCCTCCATCGACTGTGCGCATGCTCAGAAACGTGTTACATCACCTACGGTGACGTCAGATGCCGCTGTGGGCCACAAGCGTTCCAGCCCTCCTCCCTGGATCCATCTTCATACACAGAGATGGTGGACGGATTCTACAAGGACTACGAGTGGCAGAGGCTGCCGGGACCAGCGTGCACAGAGACACACTGCTGCAGGACTCATCTCCCATATGCTGACACAATTTTACCTCAATGTGAGTGTTTTAATTCCTTGCAAAACCTACACTGTCTACACTTAGAAGGCGCCTCTTCCTCTACTTTTTTTTACATGTTTGGAGTGTGCTATTGCTTCCCCCAAGAGGCCTGTGGACTGTCATCCCATCCTGTTGGATATCATCAACCATTTCACCCATTTTGTACTTTTTTCTGAACCCTATGCCCCATACATTTACACAGACTATAGTTTCAGGCATTTCCGATTGCAGTTTGTGCCATTACCTCCCCTCCCCTAATGAGTTGTAGTCTACTGTTATTTACTTCCAAATTTAAGGAGACCATTTTGGCACTGGATGCACGTTGCACGTTGGTGATTTCTACTCTGCATTGGGACACTACACTACCAATTTGTTCACCTGCCTTTTGGCCTCTCCTCTGCAGCTCAAGTGTTTATCCGGGTGCTAGCCCAAGTGTTAGCCCTGTTGCATTTTCAAAGCATCCACAATTGTTGGATCCTTAGACAGCCTCCTGTTGAATGAACATTCAGCGAGGGCTCAGTCAGAAAAAAATTATCTTTCTAGAAATTATAGAGTTTTAGGTAGAACCTGAAACTTCAGAAATTGGCACTGGAACTAAATCATCACCTGGAGTAACTGGGTCAGGTCCTGAACACATCTCAGGCCAGGGTTAATTTCTTAGGGGAAGCTAAAGGTTCTCCTTGTCTTATGTTGGAACTCTTCAACCAAGAAGGCCTCTGATTCTCTGCATCTGTATGAGAGTCTTGGGAATGATAGTAGCCTCCTTTGAGGCAGTTCCATTTTCTCAATTTCACTTTAAACATGTACAACACAACATTTTGTGGAAAAAACCTGTCTCTTAACAGGACAATTTAGTTAGCACCAAAGACCAGGCTATCCCCGGCTTTATGGTTCAGGAATCTATCTACAGAGTCAGGGAAGTTCCTTGTTCCTCTCTTTCCGAAGATTCTCATAATAGACACCAGTTTGTCAGATTGGGAAGGAGTTCTGAGCAATCTATCACTGCAGAGGATGTGGTCATTGGAGAAATCTCATCTTCCCATAAACATGAGGCTTGGTTGCCCCTTCAGTGTTAGAACAACCTGTTGGATGGCCATCTGATTCCCATTCAGTCAGACAATGGCAAGACAGTGGTGTACATCATCCATCACAGTGGAACAAGAAGTCTCTCTACAGCAATACCAGGATCCTGTACTTGGCAAAACTGCATGTTTCATTTGCAGTGAAAACATAAGGGTACAGAAAAGAAAGAAAAAAACTGCGCTGGAGATAGATGAGTGAAGCTGCAGCTATAAGTGGGGTACACCAAATACAAAATATAAAACAGAAAGCCGCGCAATAAGCTATTGAATACATATAAACACTGTAGTGATGTGAAAAAAATATATATAATAAATTATAATAAAAGTTCTTTGAATTAATGAAAGTCCAAAAAAATGAAGAAAAAAAATGAAGAAAAAAATATATATAAAAATCTTCAATAGTCCAATTGCTGGTACTAGATGCTCAAGTGAATCAAAATAAAACCAATGATAATTAGAATGCTTACCAGATGGTAAGCCAAATGAAACATGTGGCTTAAACCCAGCCTGGGCCTTTATAGAACCGATCCCGGTGAATATGGACAAACTTCCACTCGTGAAAATGGACGTGGATTCACGAAGATTCAACCCAAAATTTTTTTAAAATAAAAAGCAACATAGCGTAATATTGTCAACAAATGTAAAGAAGAGAAAAAAAGGAAGAAGAACCCTCACACAGTGATAAATCATATGAAAATCATAAAAAACACCCAGTGCCTACGGACAAACATAGGGTCTCTGTGCGAGTAACATGCAATCATACAGGTAGTGGGTATTGTCCTGGTAAGAAAATAAATATGCACCAACACCTTACAAAGATTCTGCTTACCAGATGTATATAAACATATGTGAGTAGACATCAATCACCGAATGATATTAGTGATGGGATTTTCAAAACATGCAGCAAACCACACAGAGTACCTGCTTACCAGATGCAAAACTTTAAATGCGCAAACTGACAGAGCCTAAGGAAACAGCCTCTTTGCATTGAACGGTGCAGACCCATCATGCCAGACATGTCCAAAGCTCCGCGGTACCCATATTATTAAAGATATGGCAAGATAGTGTGATACCTTTTAAACTGGTTTTATTTAAAATGAAATACACTTACAATATATAAGAAGATAAAAGCGATGCCGGCCGGCAAACAAACAAACTCCCGTCCTCAATGGGGCGACGTGGTGACGTCAGCACGTACCTCCCAGACGTGTTTCATCATAAGGTGACGTTTTCAATGGGGAACGGGCAGCGTGCTGAGCAACCACCTAATATACATGCACCAAGCCTCGCATTGAGTTTTATTAGGAGAATGCCGAGGCGCCATCTTAGATGTGGGCGCAACCAGTACTCCTATTTGTATAGGAGAGGAGAAGCGGTCTGTAAACCTATAGGAATAATTTATATCATACGGGCCTAAAAACTCCTCTCACATTTGAATACAATCAAATTGTGACAATAAAAACAAAACATATGAACAACAAATGACAAATAAACCCTTAAATAAATACAAGAATCAAAGCTTACACTGGGTCCCGATAAAGGAGTCACAAAACGCCATCTTGGCTAAGGGTATGGCATTTGATATGGCAAAGCATTTGCTTTTTAAATAGAATTAGCAGAGGAAGAGTCTGTCAATTCTATTCTATCAGTTCTGAGGAATTTCCTTTTAATGTGTAAATGCAGGTCCAGCTGTCACCAGCTTGCTATCTGTTTGTTCACGTACATTCACAAACTTCCATTCATACAAATAACCCATATCTTACAACAGTATCTAAGTAAAGTAATCCCCTGGTGGAAGAAGTGGATGATCTTGTAGCTCTGTTGCATTAGTACATCCTGATCTATGCCTACCCTGAAACTTTTTCCTTGTCTGGTCTGCGAAAATGAGATGGCAGGCATTTTTAATGATATTTGCTGTTCTGAATTGATCCAGGTAGATGTTGCATGCTGACTTTGTAAGACTTCTGGCACTGTCGGTCCTGTCAGACTGTCTACTGTCTCAAGTGCTGATTTGACATCTTGCTTCACAGTTACTGGCTTAAATGCATGGCTGTTGAAGCTCAGGTTCTAAGGGACAGGTGCATTTCAAAGTCTGTGATTCCTTCAATGCTCAAGGCTAGAAAACCTACTTCCCACAAGATTTATCTAAGGACATGGGAGGCTTACTTCACTTGGTATGAGTCTAGAGGCTTTCACCACATGAGCTTCTCGGTGAGATGAATCCTCTCTTTCCTGCAGCTGGGTCTACCGTGATGCATGGCCCTCAGCACTATCAAGGGTCAAGTTTCTGCCTTTTCTACTTTTTTTTTAATTTCAGAGACAAATGACCTCTCACTTTTTTTACAAGGGATCATACATGCTGCCTTTTCTACTTTATTTCAGAGACAAATGACCTCTCACTTTTTTTACAAGGGATCATACATACTACCCCATTGGTTTCCTTGTTACTCTTTGGGATTCTCTCAGCATATCAGAAACTTTGAACTTATTAGAGATATATATTTTTTTACTTATACTTACAAGGAGATTTTCCTTGTAGTTTTCTGTTGTTTACATTGGGCCTGCACCCCCATCCCACAAGTGCTTAGTTGTATTGTCTGCATCCCAGCTTAAAAAAAGACTGGCCACCCCTGAACACAAAGGTCCCATAGACTTGAGCAGGGAATTGCTCCTGCAGTACATGTATACAATGAATGGTAGATTAATGTTCATAGGAACCAGGGGTGCCAGGGTCAGTCGATGTTTTATCATTCAGAGCTGCCTGCATCAGCATGCACAGTAAAGGATTTTTTCTGGCATCTCAGGGTTTGTTAGAACCATGTGACCCTAAACAGTAAGACCCCTTTCACACCCGAGCAGTGTGGGCGTTAGCGGTAAAGCGCCACTAGTTTTAGCAGCGTTTTACCGCTGTTGTAGCGGAGCTTTTTGGCCACTAGTGGGGCACTTTTAACCCCCGCTAGCGGCTGAAGAAGGGGTTAATAGTGCCCATGTTGCGGTGCTGCCCAATCGCTTTGCAGGTGCTTCGGCAGCGCTGCCTATTCATTTCAATGGGCAGGGGCGGTGGAGGAGCGGTGTATACACCACTCCTGCACCACCCCAAAGATTCTGCTTGCAGGGCTTTTTGCCCCTCCTGCAAGCGCACCAGCCCAGTGTGAAAGCACTCAAGCTTTCACACTGGGGTGGCTTGGGAGGCGCTTTTCAAGCACTTTACAGGCTTTATTTTTAGCGCTAAAACGCCTGAAAAGCCCCCCAGTGTGAAAGGGGTCTAAGTGTTTTTACAGGGGATTGTTGTTTTTCTATAACTGCAGCACACTATCTTAGAGGTTAGTCCTTCTGCCTTAAAATACCAGGGTCCTCGGTTCAGATCCCAGACGGGACATAATCTGTATGAAATTTGCACATTCCCCCTGTGCTTGCTTGACTGTCAGGTAAGTACTTACCGAGGCCGAGATGCCGAGAGCGGTTCACCCTTGCGACTAGGAGCACTCCGCCTCCTGGAGGTGGCACAGGGAGTGGATGACACGAAGAGGTACAGGCTGCCAGCAAGATAGGACCTGCGTAGTACTCCTTGAAGAGTCTTGGTGGATGTGCAGAGACTGGCAATTCAGAAAGTCCGAAACAGGCTGAGGAACAAACACAGAAGTTAGCAGGCGGTTTCGGGTCACAGGCAGAGGGTCAAGCACAAGAGATAACAGGCAAAGTCTAGGTCACAAGCAGAGGTTCAAGCACAGGAGATAGCAGGCAAATCCGGGTCACAGGCAAGTGGTCAAAAACTGAAGACAGGGCAGAATCCATTTCAACAAGCAGTAGGTCGGGTCCAGGAGAAGAGCAAAGTGGTCAGGGATGTTCCGGGTCAAGCAAGTGATTCAATAACAGGAAACAGGAAGCAACCCAGACAGGAAGCTGAAGACAAACCAGCAACCTGTCTGGGCACTTGTGCGTCTTTAAATATGCCAGCCAGAGTGTCACGTTGAGCGTGCACTAATGCGAACGTGCGCGCGTCATTCAATCGGGCCACCGCACATGCGTTCATTCCGGAGCACCGTTTGGCAGATACGGCCAGATTGATTATTTCTCTGACATTGAGTTTCCTGTCTAGATGAGCTCTAGTATGCTCTAGTATGTGAGATAGAGATCTTAGATTCTAAGCTCCTTGAGGGCAGAGACTAATGTGAGTGTACAGAGCTGTGTAAATTGTCAGCATGATATAAATGCTTTTAATAAATAAACGAGAAGTTTAGAGTAAGTATAGATATAAACACCACCTCCTTGATTTCTAAGCAAATAAAGACATAACATGTAGACAATAGTCTTAAATAGCTAGAAAGGTGTAAACATCTACAGTAATTATTTCAGCAAATTATCTTGTAATGCATGTGTTGTACTCCTTGTTTTATATATGCTTTTGGAAAGCATTGTGCTCAAAAAACAGTACAGTAATCAAATCATGTTAATGATGTCATCATCAGTTTCTAATACCAACTATGTCTTTATGTATTAACACTGAAGACCACTATTAACAACTGCTAATTCTGGCTGAAAACCAACATATATAGGAATCCACTCATGTGTGACGGTTATTTGGTTTTCCTGGTTGTGGCATATTCATACAGAAGATTTTGCAATTTTTTTTTTTTTTGTAAAACAGATTTTGAAATTTCTATTTAAAACAACAAAACATATTTCAGTTATATAAAACTTTGGAAATTAGTTACTATGTTATCTGGAGACAGGCATTGTGGGATATTTCATATTGGAAGCACTTAAAAATTGGGTAGAAATAGAAAGAAATTTTGCTGACCACTTACACTGATTTTTCCCATCCCTGCCAGAATTAATCAACATCAAACACATTAATGGAACACAGAAAGTGTTTAAAAGCTCCATTTACCAGTTGGCTGCCTCCATTACGGAATGTAATATCCAGGTGTCATAGAAAAGCCCTCCCTCCACATGTGTCTATCTTAATGAAAGTCTTGAATTAGTTAGGTGCTTGTTTCAGTCCTCATGTGCCTGCTGTAGACTCCTAAGCAGATTATGATCTGCATTGTTCAATCAGAGTTCATCTAGACTGTTCACAGCTCACTGGCAAGCTCTCCTGTAAATCAGGATTTCACTAGGTCTTAAATTACGGTAAGTTCTAAACCATAATCTATATTTTTAACACTTTCTTTCTATTCTACTCTATTTGTGAGTAGTATTTAAAACAGGTTATACAGTAATCTTATTAAAATTCATTTAAAATTACTCACTGATGCAAATATACTTTGATTACCTCACATTAACTCTTAATGGCTATGTCTAACTAAAACTGACTTTCTGTTCATTATTGGTATAAAATTATACAAGTACACTTCTCTTTGGGACTTTTATAATACAATTTGCTTGCTATAATTCCTATCTATCCCCTTTTTTTATAGGAGTTCCCTAAAGATGAACTACAAGCAGATATAGAAAACAAAACATAAGGCACTAAATCAGTTATATAAAAAAAGTTTAACTTGTGTTTTTAAATTAAAATATTTTAAAGTAGAAGTTCTATGACAGAAAAACAAATTGTGTGAGGGACTTTGGACTTTGTAGGCACAGTAACATCACATTTTTTTGTATTAAAACTAATTTATTGAAAAACCATAAACATAGAAAATGCGTTAAAAGCCACAGATCACAAAAACTATATCTAGTATGAGATGTTCAATAGACCGAATGCTATACAAAACCATCTAATTAATACAGCTCAGACATGAGGATAGTCATGCCGGGTAACGACAGGTCCGAGGCGATGGTTGAATAGCAGATCATAAGGTAAAAGATTTGTGTCACATGGGTGCTCAACTAGTTGCGCGTGTCTTCACGCTTCTTCAGGAGCGAACTCTGTGGCATGGTAGATATAAACGTAACAAATCATAAAATGACACGCAAAAATTAAGAATGCAGCACACGGTGTAAAATAGTACCACACGTAGTAAATCCAATGGAGATCTAGGGAACATGTATTGAGACCATTAATTTCATTATTTGAATGGGTATATAAATCTTGTAGATGGGGGCATATAGACCGAGCTTCACGTAGCCAGTAATTATAAAGATGCCATAACTATAGTACTTACATCCACCTGGTTTGCAGGGGGAGAAGGATGACAGCATGTGGTGTCCTCCGCTCCAGCTCACGGAGGACACCACACGCTGTCATCCTTCTCCCCCTGCAAACCAGGTGGATGTAAGTACTATAGTTACATAGTAGGTGAGGTTGAAAAAAGACACACGTCCATCAAGTCCAACCTATGTGTGTGATTATGTGTCAGTATTACATTACATATCCCTGTATGTTGCGGTCATTCAGGTGATTATCTAATAGTTTCTTGAAGCTATCAATGCTCCTCGCTGAGACCACCGCCTGTGGAAGGGAATTCCACATCCTTGCCGCTCTTACAGTAAAGAACCCTCTACGTAGTTACCCTCTATAGTTATGGCATCTTTATAATTACTGGCTACCAGAAGCTCAGTCTATATGCCCCCATCTACAAGATATATATACCCTTTCAAATAATGAAATTAATGGTCTCAATACATGTCCCCTAGATCTTCATTGGATTTACTACGTGTGGTACTATTTTACACCGTGTGCTGCGTTCTTAATTTTTGCGGGTCATTTTATGATTTGTTACGTTTATATCTACCACGCCAAAGAGTTCGCTCCTGAAGAAGCGGGAAGACACGCGCAACTAGTTGAGCACCCATGTGACACAAATCTTTTACCTTATGATCTGCTATTCAACCATCGCCTCGGACCTGTCGTTACCCGGGATGACTATCCTCATGTCTGAGCTGTATTAATTAGATGGTTTTGTATAGCATTCGGTCTATTGAACATCTCATACTAGATATAGTTTTTGTGATCTGTGGCTTTTAACGCATTTTCTATGTTTATGGTTTTTCAATAAATTAGTTTTAATACAATAAAATGTGATGTTACTGTGCCTACAAAGTCCAAAGTCCCTCACACAATTTGTTTTTCTGTCGTAGTAGTCATAGGACATGGCACGTTTATACATTTTATGTATCCACAGGGCCACTCTGTGTAGGGATACTTCCTTCTGTTGCAAAGTAGAAGTTCTGATTTAGGGCCTCTCCACTTCTGCTTGGATCGCTTAGACAATTTGAGCCAAAGTTCTCCTGCCCCCCTCAATGCAGTCTTCTGGGATTAGATTGGATTAGATTGATTAGAACACCTATTAGATTTTGATTGCTGCCTGTGTCCCTTTTATGGAGTTTGACCATCTTTATTTGTTCAGTTTACCATTATCATTAAAAGTGAAAGTAACAGAAGATCATACATTTTGGGCTGTCCTCAGAAACTTAATGGAGGGGAAATCTTCCAATGCGAACACTAGAACTAGTTCTAGTGACCTGGGGGGCCCCAAAGGATTCCCTTAATTTGCAGGGATTTGCTCTCACTTCCTGTTTGGGCTATTGAACAGTAAAAGAAGGTAAATCTCCCCAACGGACAAAGATGACAAAAAAAAGTGAGATGTGCACAAATTTGTTTTGTTTTAGATTTATTTGTTAAGTTAATCATTTTGTTTCATCATATTCATAATGCTAGAATAATTTGCTTTCAGAATTAATTTAATATATTCAGATTTATATCATATATTTGTTTTTCTTAATCAATTCATATTTTCGGAAGTTATTTCAGAAAATTCAGATTCATTCATTATGGTATGATTCAGAGATTCTGATGGATCCACCTCCATCCAACCCAAACCTAATAAGTAGGAATAATCTTATTTCACTTTTATACCTTACTGTAACTAGTTATTGCAATAGGTTTCCATTTTATATTTATTATGTAGTGCATTTTTTATAACTCGGGCTACGCTCACTAGAACAAAAAGGAGTTCAAAAAGGAAAATCAATTTGGATCATTTGTTATGTTGTTACGTTATTTTGGATGCTTCAAACATTAAAGCAGAACTGCACACAAAAGAGGAAGTTCCACTTGAAGTCCTCCTCCCCTGCCACATTTGACAAGTATTTTTTTTTTGGAAGGGGAGTGGGTACCTAGTTTTGACAGGTTCCCACTTCCACTTTTGCTGTTGTATTGACACTAGGGATGAGCCGAACACCCCCCGGTTCGGTTCGCACCAGAACCTGTAAACGGACCGAAAATTTGCACGAACGTTAGAACCCCATTGACGTCTATGGGACTCGAACGTTCAAAATCAAAAGTGCTCATTTTAAAGGCTAATTTGCATGGCATTGTCCTTAAAAGGGTTTGGGGACCCGGGTCCTGCCCCAGGGGACATGTATCAATGCAAAAAAAACTTTTAAAAACGTCAGTTTTTTCGGGAGCAGTGATTTTATTGATGCTTGAAGTAAAAAAAAAAGTGAAATATTCCTTTAAATATCGTACCTGGGGGGTGTCTATAGTATGCCTGTAAAGTGGCGCGTGTTTCCCGTGTTTAGAACAGTCCCTGCACAAAATGTCATTTTTAAAGGAAAAAATCTCATTTAAAA
Organism: Lithobates septentrionalis; assembly: GCA_037952835.1. Lineage (NCBI taxonomy): Eukaryota > Metazoa > Chordata > Amphibia > Anura > Ranidae > Lithobates > Lithobates septentrionalis. Next base: position 2,106,053 of record JBBDGP010001471.1, on the reverse strand, counting down.
CTGCTTGTGGGTTTAATGTAATGTCGGGTCCTGGTAATATGGATGAAAATCAGTGAGACAAACGGCATGGGTACCCCCCAGTCCATTACCAGGCCCTTTGGGTCTTGTATGGATATTAAGGGGAACCCCGCACCCAAATTAAAATAAGGAAAGGTGTGGGGCCACCAGGCCCTATATACTCTGAACAGCAGTATACAGGCGGTGCAAACAAGACAGGGACTGTAGGTTTGTTGTTAAGTAGAATCTGTTTGTAATTTTGAACGGGTACATTTTTAACGTGTTTAGCTCCAGCCAAAAAATCTTTTTTAAGCTTTTTGGAAAACATAGGGAAGGGTTATCACCCCTGTGACATTTGTTTTGCTGTCTGTCCTCCTCTTCAGAAGATTTCACCTCACTTTTTGTCCCAACACTGTAAGTCCTCACAGACACTCTAGTTAGAACGCAGGAACGAGCCCTGCTGCAAAGTATTGCATCAAAAATTGTAATTACACGCCCCTGTTAAACAGGGGCTGAAAAATTGGGCCTTAGGCACTGGTGCTGGTGCCACAACACTTCAACCCCTCACAGATACTCTAGTTGGAACGCAGAAACGAGCCCTGCTGCAAAGTATTGCATCAAAAATTGTAATTACACGCCCCTGTTAAACAGGGGCTGAAAAATTGGGCCTTAGGCACTGGTGCTGGTGCCACAACACTGCAACCCCTCACCACCTCTGAACCTGCCCCTGCAGAGCTGACAGAACCTCTGCCCCAGTGTGGCTCCTTTCCCCCAAGCACAGCAGCTCAAGCACCGCATGACATCTTTTGGCCTGTGTACTTGCGTAGCCCCTTGAACGGCTACGTAGCACCGCTGGTTCCGAGGAAAAAGCACATGAAGAGGCCATGGAGGAAGAAGAAGAGGAGGGGGTGGAGGAGAGAGGTGTGTCACAATCATTAGTAGTGGCATTTTGGAGGCGTGGTGGCGGAACAACCTCCAACACTACTGCACCTTGTCCTGCATCCTTCCCAGCTGCCAGCAGAGTCACCCAATGCGCCGTGAAACTTAGGTAACGTCCATGTCCATGCCTGCTGGACCATGAGTCAGCGGTAATATGCACCTTACCGCTGACCGCCCTGTCCAGTGAGGCATGGACATTGCCTTCCACATGTAGAGAGCCGGAATCGCCTTCCGTGAGAAAAAGTGGCGTTTGGGTACCTGCCACTGAGGAACCGCACATTCCACAAACTCACGGAAGGGGGCAGAGTCTACCAACTGAAAAGGCAGCAGTTGAAGTGCTAGCAATTTTGCCAAGCTAGCATTCAACCGCTGGGCATGTGGATGGCTGGGAGCAAACTTCTTTCGGTGGTGCAGCAGCTGGGGCAGGGAAATTTGCCTGGTACAATCTGACGTCGGTGTACCAAAAGCAGATTGCCCACAAGTACTTGGCTGTGACACACCTAATTCTACACCTTCATTCCTCTCAGTGCAGGTCTCAGAGAGGACTGAAGGTATAGTGAGGTTGGAGATCTCAGCTGATGAGGAGCAAGGAGAGGTCCTCTTTGTTCTTTGGTGTGGGTCTTTTAGATACGCTTGCCAATGAACTGCATGGCAGGTCAAATAGCAGCGGTGCGATCTGATGTACTCGTCTCAAAAAAGGCCCACACCAATGAACTTTTTGAATAACGCGGAGAGACTGCAGCGCCCTGCACATGTGGAGCTTTGGGGTATGATGCAGTCAATGTGCTGCCCTTACAGCTCTCTCTACCATTACAGCTCTCTCTACCGATGGCGCTGTGATTGGCCAAGCATGCGGGTCATAGTGCATGCTTGGCCAATCATCAGCCAGCAATGCACTGCGATGCCACAGTGAATTATGGGCCGTTAATTCGGAATTCGGCGAACGACCGAACAGCCAATGTTAGAACACAACATGGTTTAAACACTGCATTTGTTGTCTAGTGTGCTGATTCTTAAAGCACAAATCCAGCTGAAACTTTTGTTTTGCTTGGGGCAGAATAGGGGAAGGAACCTCTCTCAGGTTTGTATTGGTCATAATATCCCTCATTTGTTGTGTAATCACCAAGAAAGTATGTAAGCAAAATCTGCTCAATGAAGACATACAAAAATAATAACAATAACAAAGCTTTTTTTATGAAGTAGAGTGGAGAATGCTGCAGACTTCTGTCGGGTTTTTATGTTCATCTATTTCCTCGGTGATCACCCAAAAAAATTATGGTCACTAAAATAGGAAGTGAGGTGAAATCTCCCCAAAAGGGACACAAATAGCAAAAAAAACCTGAGAGAAGTTATAGCCTTTTATCCACTCTAACAAAAAACAATGCAATACATTGTTGATTGATGTGGGCTTTCAGTGCATTAGCTATAAAAACTAGCTGGTATACTCATTTTTTTAACTCATCCTCATATCTCCGCTGCCAATCTTCTTGACATTTTAGATAAATTCGCCCATGTTTCAGGACTTCATGTTAATCCTAATAAATCTAATGTTCTCAATGTTTCCTTATCACAAGCTGAACTGCAACAAGCCCAAACATCATTACCATTTAACTGGGTAACACAATTTATCCCATACTTAGGAGTCCAACTCACAGCCTCATTCTCAAATTTGTTTACAACAAACTATCTACCACTTTTGAAACAAGTCACTGGTTTAATGAAACAATGGTCCTCTCTCCCTTTATCTTGGCTTGGGAGGATTAATGCTATAAAAATGTCGATATTACCAAAATTTTTGTATTTATTTAGGGTACTTCCTATCCAAATACCATCTTATTTCCTAAGACTTTTGCAACGAAGAGTCATGTCTTTTATATGGGGTACTACCAAACCACGTATCCCTAAATGAACACTCTTTCTCGACAAGCTTAGTGGTGGGTTAGGATTACCTAACTTTTCTTCTTACTATTATGCAGCACAATTATCGCAACTGCCTAAATATCATGCGAACATGGAGTCTCTATTATTTGTTGCTATCGAAGCTATTGAAATTGACCCTATATCTGTGGCCAATATGTTATGGTTATCCCCCAAAGATAGAACTCATTTATCTAACCCCATAACTAAGCATTCCCTAAACATATGGGATAAATTCAGAAGCTCTCTTAAACTTCAATCCACACACAACTCCCTCCTTTCCTTCATTAGGAACCCTGCTTTTTATCCTGCCTGGAAATTTCCAATGTCATTTATAGCCTGATCTTCTAAAAATATGGTTCGTTTTCATGATTTAGTCTCCACTAATTCTATTCATACTTTCCCTACTCTCTGTGATATCTATAAGCTCCCTAACACTGAGCTTTTCCGTTATTTACAAATCAAAAATTTTTATATACCCTTCATCAAGACGGGATCAATACTTAATAAATTGTTGCAATTTGAAAGAATTTGTAAAAGTGACCCTCATACCAGAGGACTGATTTCACTTTTAACTCATTATCTACTGACACTCTACCTTCTTACAATATTAAATGGTCAGTAGACATGAACAGAACATTTAGTACAGAAGAATGGCGCAGTATCTGGTTAGCCACTAAAAACTCCTCTCCAAATTGTTTCGCATTGGAAACCAATTTTAAAGTCCTGGCACGTTGGTATTTGGTACCAGTTAGAATAGCTAAATTTGTCCCCTCTTATCCAGAATATTGTTTTTGAGGTTACACATCACCGGGTATCCACTTTCACATTTGGTGGCAATGCCCGATTGTTCAAATCTTCTGGAAAAAAATGTTTGATATGGCCTCTAAAGCCCTGGAAACCTTGATATCTCCTGACCCGACCCTGGCACTTCTAAATCTTAAGCCTCCGGGTCTCACCCGGATTCAATTCCAATTACTAGTACATCTCACAACTGCTGCCAAACAAACTATAGCTAAAGCATGGAAAACTCAAACGCTAGTTGTGGCTGAAGCTAAACATCAAATAACTAAGGCTCTTATCTTTCACAAAATGTCATCTATTGAAGATAATAATATCAAACAATATCAGAAGATTTGGCAACCATGGGCTAAACACCATCTATCTACAGACTTTGATCTAACATTGTTGATGCCTTATTGATAATTATTGATGTTTCTTACATCTTTCTGCTAATATTTTTCGTTATAGGTGCCCCCGGGGCTGGGGTCAGACCATCACCACAAGAAACTTCTCTTTCTCTTTCTCTCTCTTTCTTCTTTTCTTTTTCATCTTCTTCTTCTCTTCCTTTTCTTCTTTCTATTTATTTTTCATACATGATATATGAACATGGCATTTCGATTTATCCCTTTTACTCATGTATACAACTTAGAGTCTTAGTTACATCTACCCTACTGAATTCTCATTTATTATAGCTTCCCTATGACGTTTAAGTAGGGCAATTGAGTATCATAGGGTTTGCTATATGACCCCGGCATACCTTATAAAACACACTTTTCTTTCTCTTTTTGATAAACTCTATTTTATTTCTTAAAAATTGCCCCCACCCGTTCACAGTTTGAACCCATTAGGGGTGGATGGGTGGTGAGGAGCTATGCTTTATTTATTTATTTATTTATTTATTTATTTATTTATTTATTTATTTATTTATTATCTTTGAAAGAATGAAGATATAATTCGGGGATATCTTATTTTTATTTTTTTTATTTTTTTCTCAAGTTAAACTAATATCTTTTTTTTTGTACAATAATTGCTGTATATCCTATTCTTATTTTTATGCTCAAAAGTGATTACATTTATGAATATCTGATTCTATTATTGTGAATCTCCCATGTTTGCAATTTCTCTTTCTTTTTCTTGATATCATATGTCTTTTCTTATGTAAACTTCAATAAAAATATTAAACAAGAAAAACTAGCTGGAACTCTTCATGTTCTGATCAGCTTCCACCTTTGTATGTTCTCTTTAGCTGCACTAAAGTATTGGCATGTATGCCAACAGGTGCTTATTTTATTGAATAAATTGATTATTGTTTTACCATGCACATGAAAAATGCTTTGCTAAAGCAAAACTTTTCTTTTTATTTCTAGATAGAAAGGGGAAAGATTACAACCTGTGTAAGTGTTTTACTGCTATCTAGAGCAAGGGTCTTCAAACTATGACCCTCCGGTTGTTCAAGAACTACAATTCCCATCATGTCTGTGAATGTCAGAGTTTTACAATGCCTCATGGGATGTGTAGTTCCGCAATAGCTGGAGGGCCGTAGTTTGAGGATCCCTGATCTAGAGCGTTGCTAGAGAGATTTGACCTATGTTCCTGTCCTGCTGACACTATTCTGCTAGACTGGAACAATCATCAACAGGGACACTGATAGAAATACAGATCTGACAGGGATTCTAGTTTGTATTTCCTATACTACTAAAGAAGAGCATTTTTATTTTGGTCTTTTCTTCATGTTTGGAGTGTTTCCCTCACTCATTGTCTGGTAAATTGTCAGCGAACAGATAGTAATGATAGAAGAATGAAGTTGTTTTGCTGCTGATATTCACACAGAGTTCTCACAAACTTATTTCTTTATTATTTCTTGTGATATCATGAATATTCTTTTTTGTTTTTAAAGCCAGATCTCCATAATAATGTTTATTTATAGTTTTTTTTTATAGTCATTTTTTAAATCAAGATCTCCTATTGTTTTTTTCTTTTATTTTTATTATTTTATAGTCATCTCCATATTTTTTTTTATTTTGTATGTCACATTTCCACAACACCATTATTATCTTGTATTTGTAAACCTCAAGGAGGTTGTTTGGTATTTTCATAAATTAAAAATCCATTTATTCTGTCTCCTAATAACAAAATAAAGAGGGAAGGCAACACTGGAGAAACTGCTGGAATTTGCAAAGCCTTTGGCCCCCTGGGCATACATCAACTCTGTGGATAAAAAAATTGGTAGCTTGAGAAGTCCATATAATAGGGAGCACAATCTGGTTCAGGACTCCCAGAGATCACGAACAGCAGCAGATGACATATATGTCCCCAGGCTGTGGTACTGTCAGACCAGACTGAACCCAGGCAATCACTTTCTTCTCTTCGCTGCAACCTTCCCTCCATGCTGGCCTGCACCCTTCCCTGCAGCCTTTCCTGCAGGCTGTGGCTCTGGAGGTGGACTTGTGGCAGGAGGAGGAGGAGGAGGATGGGCGAGCGTACATAAGTGGACGTCATCCATCATTTGGCCACTCAAACCCTTATGAATGGTCTCAAAAATTAATTTTTCACATTTGCGGCATAGGCCCTCCTCCATTTGCTGAAAATTTGAGGCTATATATATGCCATAGGCCTCTAAAGTGTCGAGGGGGGCTTTCAGGGCATCATTAGCCTCCTTAATGAGGCCCAGTGCTGCCTTCACATTCCTTCCCTTCCTGGGCCTTTAGGTTGGAAGGCGGAGGGAAGGGACCTGGGATTGGGTGTGACTGGGCCTGGCCACCTCCCGGCTGCCACTTCCCCCCGCCTCCTCCTGTGTGCCAAATCCCAGAGCCTCGTCCTGGCTGAGGTCTTCCTGTGTATGAAGAAGGGACATAGTTTTAGTTTTTGGTTCATCAATCACACACAATTTTCAGCTCATGACTGTTGCAAATTGAATGTTAATAAATAGAAAAGACTATTATTCTGAGCCCAGCATTTTTCATTCTTGTCCCAATCATTTTTGGACCCTACTGTCTATTGATATGTAAAACACTTTTTGTTAAATCATTCATTTGTTAGCAATTATAACATCTAGTTAACAACAATCATTTTCCCACAAATATATGTTTAAGCATACTATACCTGGCTCCATCTGGGCTCCTCAATTTCTTCTTGGAGGGAAGGCCCAGGTTGGTCCGCGGAAGCCTCAGCTGGGGTTGAGGGAAGGGTGGATGGAAGGCTGGATGGAAGGGGGGCTGGAAGAGTTGAAAGTGATTCCCTAGCTTCCATCTGGTCATCCAGAAAACGCATCTCGTTGTAGTACCACAGACTGGGTACATACACATCATCTGCTGCTGCTCCTGACCTCAGGGACTTCTGGACCTTCTGAAGCTCCTTCCTATATGTGCTTCTCAAGCTACCAATTTTATTTTTAACAAACGTGATGTCTGCATTTTCACGAATTCCAGCAGTTTCCACGAATTCCAGCAGTTTCTTCAGCGATGCCTTCCTTGCTGATTTGTTTCTATATAAGGGGTTTTTCACCTCCCATAAATTCCTCAAATCTCTGTATCGATCTATGAATTGCCCCATAAAATCAGGATCTGTAAATTGTTTCATTTTTTCTGAAAGACCAAACACAACACAAAAACACTAAATATCAGGCTAAACTCTCCTAATCGTATCCCAATATAGGCCTCAATCTAAAATCTGTATAGGCCACTCATGTCCCAGCATCTCCAGAATTCGACCCTTCCTAATGACATCTGACACTAATGACATCACAAAGTAACCTATTCACTCCTTGATTATTTTCCGCCTTGACTACTGCAACTCTCTCCTTAATGGCCTACCCTTAAGCAGGCTATCCCCCTTCAGTCTATTATGAATTCTGCTGCTAGACTAATACACCTCACTAACCAATCCATGACTGCTGCTCCTCTCTGCCAATCCCTTCACTGGCTTCTCCTACCCCACCGTGTAAAATTCAAAATGCCATAACATACAAGGCCATTCACAACATCGCCCCCATCTACATCGCCAACCTCATCTGCAGATATCGCCCAAATCATCCCCTCCGCTCCTCCCAGGACCTCCTGTTCTCTAGCTCCCTTGTTACCTCCTCCCATGCTTGCCTTCAGGACTTCTCCAGAGCCTCTCCCATCCTCTGGAACTCCCTGCCCCAGTATGTTCGATCAGCCCCTACCCTGTCCACCTTTAGGAGATCCCTGAAAACTCATTTATTCAGGGAAGCCTATTCCACACCCACCTAACAACTGTCCCCAAGCCACCCCATCAAATCATTCTCTGCAGCTATTACCTTTTGTACCACCACCCCCTTCCTTTAGAATGTAAGCTCTACGAGCTGTGTTGTCCCCCCTATACATTGTAAAGTGCTGCGTAAACTGTTGGCGCTATATAAATCATGAATAACAATAAAATGTTACCTTCGTTATTATGTTTGTCGCTTCCATTCCTCCTTCTTCCGCACACAGAACGTAATTACGACACACACGTGCAAGCTTTATATACACTGCGCATGCGTGAAACTCCACCCGCGTCGCCCGCCCCTGACATTCTTTTTTCAAGAATATTCCCCGCCCCTTCTCTCTTTAGTGTGCAGTAGGAGCAACATGGCGGAAACACAGGTGGCTGCTAATTTTTCAACTAGTGAGGAAGAAAGCCCAGAGCCCCAAACGTCCGGATCCAGGAGAAGGAGATTTAAGGCGACTAACATGGCCTTTGAAGAAATGGTGGAGATGGTGGACATCTTGCGGAGGGAGGATAATGATGGGAAACATGGGCCGTACACCCATTCCAATTTGCGCAAGGACCAAATCATGACAACAGTTGTGAATACTCTGGAGCAGAATTTTGGGGCACGACGCTCCAAAGACCAATTAAGGAAACGCTGGTCCGACCTTAAACTGAGGGAGCCGGATCAGTATCAAAGAATAAAGAAGGTGCTTAAAAAAAGTAAGTACTTGTCATCTGTTACTATTATGATTTTAACTTGCATGCTGTTCCATGTGCTTTTCTTTACTGTAGTACAGTTTTAAATGGCTACTTTCATGTTCGTTGGCACAGTAATCATTCGTAGAAAACATTGTTCATAGGAAACCTTTGGTTATAACTAAATACGATGTATTTAGTTGATACAGGGTTTTAACTACATTTTGGTCGTGCTAATTTGTCTTATCAAAAGAAGTTTAGGATATTGTTGTCTAGATGTCTTTGAAACTTGCAAACTTTATTCAGTGGAATGTAAGGAGAGGACAATCAGAAGCTGTTTACACATCTGGACTCAGAAGCACTAGTGTGGGACACCAGAGCATATTTTTTAGGGTGACCCACACAGGTGCTCCAGTGGATACTTGGGGTGTCTCCATCTGTGAAACTTGGCCAAAAAAGGTAAGTATTCCAGCTTGGTTAAAAGGCAATTAATTATGTCTTCAACTTGGATCTTGGAAGCAATGTTTCATATTCCTATTTCTGGACTCAAATATCTGTGTGCTAAGTATACCTTTTGTTTCATTCTCATAGGGGAGAAAAGACTCGGACACCACTCAGAGGACACCAGGGACCCCCGACATCACCAACCAGATTGGCAAATTAGCCCAAGCCCCCCCGAGGATCTGGAGGAAGGAGAGGTGGAGGAAGTGGGAGAGATGGGCACCCCAACAGGTGAGTGTCTGACACCCCAGCTTCAGGTAATCTATGTATGCCTGCATATTTCTAAATACATTTTTTTTAAAACAATTTTTAGGTGATGTGCTGGTTGTGGAAGAGGAAGCGGTGGAACCTTTCACTAGGGCCAGCGCCCAAAGGCTCATCTAGGAAGTAATGCAATGGAATGAGGAAATCGACCATAATAGAAATAGACTGAACATTATGGAACAGCAAATGAAGAACATGATAGATGTGTTGGGGAGACTATAAATTTTTCCATATTCACATCCTGTTTTTTTATTTTTTCGACTCCCCAAAAAAGTTTTGTATTGTACATTTTAAAAGCCAAATTTTGAAGATGCACACGGTGTGCCAACATGTGCTATCTGCCATCAGGTGATCTCAATGTACGCGTTTTGTGGGTGCAACCCCTTCCTCATGACTCTAGTAGGTGAGAGGAAGGGGTTGCACCCCCAAAACACGTCCATTGATCCCCCAAGATGGGAGATAACACATGTTGACATTACCCATTTGGACTCCCAATTTGTGTGCATCTTCAAAATTTGGCTTTTACAGGGGCGACATCACCCCATCTGATGAAGGCAATATCAAGACATTTTGGACACTATAATGTCTGATATTGCCTTCAGTGTTTAAATGTTGAATTTTGTAAGTTCCTGAGTTGAGTATGTTATGTTTTAAAACATGCCTGTTTATGTACCCTAAAAAAATAAATTAAAAAAAAAAAAATAAAACATATAAAAAAATAAACCAATAATTGGTGTTTTTACGAAAAATATGTTTTACAACGCACATGTAAATGTGCACAGAATAAAAGATTTTATACTGAACAATGTGTGGCTTCTTCTTTCAATGATCAGTACCAGTTTTTGTGTAAAGTTAGTGTTTATACAGTGACAATGGGTGTTATTTAATAATGGAAAAACCACTAGGCACTACAAGTGCACTAGGAGAACCTAGGAGACATCAAAAATAAACCCAAGCAGTAAATGAAAATCAAGTTATCTGAGAAAAATGAAAATGTATTAAAAATTTGGTGGCAAAGCAATGGCCCCCCTACCAGTAAAATATTGGACATCATTTTCTCTCACTTCACGGGCACTTTGGGGGGGCAAGCCAGGATGGCCCGCTTCCAGGGCCGTCATTGGATCTTCTGAAAGTCCATCCTCAGGCCCAACAAAGGCAACATAACTAGGATGATGCTTTTTTAGAAAAGTGTGCAGGATGCAGCAACTCAAAATTATATGGTTCAGTTTGTATTCCGCCATATTTATCGCCTTTTGAAGTAGGCAGAACCGGCTGCCCAGGATCCCAAAGGCATTCTCCTTGACTCTTCTGGCTCTGGCCAGCCGGTAATTAATAACCCTCTTCTCCTTGGTGCGGGTCCTTTTCAGGAATGGCCTCATCACGTGGTCACCCAGATTGACTGCCTCATCTGCGACTAACACAAATGGCAGTCCTTCCATGTTCTCCTCTGGAGGTGGCAATTCCAAGCCACCACTCTCGAGACGTCGGTAGAACTTGGTCCGGGCAAATACTCCACCATCGGACATCCAGCCATTCCTCCCCACGTCCACATACAGGAAATCATATGTCGCCGACACCACCGCCATCAACACAATACTATTGAACCCCTTGTAATTATAATAGTATGACCCTGAATGGGGTGGTGGGACGATGTGGACATGCTTCCCATCCATTGCCCCTCCACAGTTGGGAAAGTCCCAACGGGTGGCAAAGTGGGAGGCCACAGTCTGCCATTCCTGTGGCGTTGAAGGAAACTGTGGAGTGAAACAAGAAAAAAAATTGTCATTTTGCACATAAACATTGCAAGCAGATTAGACACAAACATTCTTGGCCAATGTCAGTATAACATTTATTTTAAGGAGTATTTAAATGCAAAAATCTAAGGCCCACTTATCAGATTCCTCCACCCCTCTGATGACCCATTGTAAAAATTTTAGGGGGGGGGGTGTTTTGGACAGGTAACCCTCTCCACTTCATTGAGAGCTGAATGCATAAATAATGTGTGTTACTTTGGCCAGCCCCTCATTACTTACACTATTGGCAGCCCACTGGACAGGTAAGAAGTGTCATAATACAAAATATAAATACACTCTGTACAAATGGAAGCACTTTTTTACATTCTGCAATTACCTATCAAGATAATAATAGGAGAAAAAAGTTTTAAAAAGTACCATTTGAAAGTATGCAGGCAGGTCCTTTCACTACATGCTTTGGGGAATCCATCCATAAATATGACCCCAAAAGAGGTAGGTATAGTGTGTATGGGTTTGGCAAAGTCAGCAGATAGAGGATTGGTATGGTTGATTTAGCGGTTGGGGGGGTTCCAAATGATTTTGGGATCCCAAAAAAAGCCTATGGCACTCTGCCTGAATTTTAGGACAGAAATAACATTTGTACATATTTTAGGGGGTGTTTAGGGTAAAGCACTACAATGGAGCTGACAAAATACATTGTTAAGTGACTAGGCTATAGGTGTATATGGGCCCAGGATAGCATGCTGTGGAGGTTAGTGAAGACAAATATGCATGAAGGACAAAAAAGGAGCATTAAAAGATTACAGCATGCATGAGGACCAAGAGGACATTCACAGCATATTACAATCATGGTAATTAGGGAATGAGGAAAGAAATATATTAGAAAACATTAAATACATAGAATGTGATGTGAAAGGAGAAAACTTACCTTAATATAGTCCTTCTGCAGGACCTGAATGATAGCAGAACAGGTCTCTGGGATAATGATCCCCAGAGCCTGGGGGGAGATGCCTGTCGAGAACTTATGGTCCTGCAGGCGTCTCCCAGTCGCCAAGTACCGCAACGTGGTGACGAGCCTCTGCTCCGGAGTGATGGCTTGCCGCATGCAGGTGTCTTGCCTGCTGATATAAGGGGACAGCAAAGCCAACAAACTGTGAAAAATGGGGTCCGTCATCTGGAGATAATTCCTGAAATCATCAGGATTATTCTCACGGATCTCATGGAGCAAAGGCATATGAGAGAATTGGTCACGCTGGAGCAACCAATTCTTTGTCCATGAACTCCTCCCCACCCTGTTCATGGACTGGGCTCGTGTCAAAGCTAAACCCTCAACACCAAGCCCCTGCACAGCACAAACTCTACGACAAGCACGTACCCACAACATGGCTTCAAAACGGTCGGCTGGTCAGAACAAACTAACAGAATGCACTGAAGAACAGCAAGGCCTATGAAGAGTGAGCTGAAAATCAGCAACGAGCAGACAAGGACTCACTGAAAAAACAGATACAAACTGTCTACACACTGAAAAGCAGGTACAAACCCACAAGCACAAACTGAACAGCAGTAAAACGATTTGAAAAGCGCGAATCGTCTCTCACCAAACTTCTACTAACATGAGATAAACACGAGATTAGCAGAAGAAGCCCAAAGGGTGGTGCACTTCGTTTTGAACTTCCTTTTTGTAGTCCTGTCGTACGTGTTGTACATCACCGCGTTTTTGGCGGTCAGAATTTGGTGTGACCGCGTGTATGCAAGACAAGCTTGAGCAGATTTCCGTCGGAAAAACCATCATAGCTTTTTCCGATGATAAGTCCGATCATGTGTATGCAGCATTTATGCAGCGTACACATGAGCGGACTTTTCGACCCGACTGGTATAACGGACCGAGTCCGGCGGACAATCCGATCGTGTGTGGGCTTCATCGGACCTTCAGTGAACTTTTCCAGTCGAAAATCTGACGGACTTTAGATTTGAAACATTCTTCAAATCTTTCCGACGGACTCGAGTCCGGTCGAAAAATCAGCTCGTCTGTATGCTAGTCTGACGGACAAAAACCAATGCTAGGTCAGCTATTGGCTACTGGCTATCAACTTCCTTATTTTAGTCCAGTCGTACGTCATCATCGTGTGTAGGCAAGTCCATTCATTCAAAAGTCCATCGGAAGTCCGTCAAAAGTCTGACGAATGTCCGCCGGAATGGCCGTCGGACTTTTGTTGTCGAAAAGTCCGCTCGTGTGTACGTGGCCTAATGCCATTCCGACAACAAAATCCTAGGATTTTTTCAGACTGACGTTGGCTCAAACTTGTCTTGCATACACACGGTCACACAAAGTTGTCGGAAAATCCTGAACGCGGTGATGTAAAACACGCACGTCGGGACTATAAACGGGGCAGTAGCCAATTGCTTTCATCTCTTTATTTATTCTGAGCATGCGTGGCACTTTGTGCGTCGGATTTGTGTACACAGGATCGGAAATTCCGAAAACTGATTTTGTTGTGAGAAAATTGTATAGCCTGCGCTCAAACTTTGTGTGTCGGAAAATCTGATGGAAAATGTGTGATGGAGCCTACGCACGGTCGAAATTTCCGACAACAAGGTCCTATCACACATTTTCCGTTGGAAAATCCGACAGTGTGTACAGGGCATTAGAGTGGCCCAGTCAAAGTCCAGAACTAAATTCAATTGAGAATCTGTGGCAAAACTTGAAAATTGCTGTTCACAGACACTCTCCATCCAATCTGACAGAGCTTGAGCTATTTTGCAAAGAAGTATGGGCAAAAATTTCACTCTCTAGATGTGCAAAGTTGGTAGAGTCATGCCCAAAATGACTTGCAGCTGTAACAGCAGCAAAAGGTGGTTCTACAAAGTATTGACTCAGGGGGGCTGAATGCAAATGCATGTCACACTTTTCACATACAGTATCTTACAAAAGTGAGTACACCCCTCACATTTTTGTAAATATTTTATTATATCTTTTCATATGACAACACTGAAGAAATGACACTTTGCTACAATGTAAAGTACTGAGTGTACAGCTTGTTTAATAGTGTAAATTTGCTGTCCCCTCAAAATAACTCAACACACAGCCATTAATGTCTAAACCGCTGGCAACAAAAGTGAGTACACCCCTAAGTGAAAATGTCCAAATTGGGCCCAAAGTGCCAATATTTTGTGTGACCACCATGATTTTCCAGCACTGCCTTAACCCTCTTGGGCATGGAGTTCACCAGCGCTTCACAGGTTGCTACTGGAGTCCTCTTCCAATTTTCCATGACAACATCATGGAGCAGGTGGATGTTCGAGACCTTGCGCTCCTCCACCTTACATTTAAGGATGCCCCACAGATGTTCAATAGGGTTTAGGTCTGGATTAGGGATGAGCCGAACACCCCCCGGTTCGGTTCGCACCAGAACCTGCGAACGGACCGAAAGTTTGCACGAACGTTAGAACCCCATTGACGTCTATGGGACTCGAACGTTCGAAATCAAAAGTGCTCATTTTAAAGGCTAATTTGCATGGTATTGTCCTAAAAAGGGTTTGGGGACCCGGGTCCTACCCCAGGGGACATGTATCAATGCAAAAAAAACTTTTAAAAACGGCCGTTTTTTCGGGAGCAGTGATTTTAATGATGCTTAAAGTAAAAAAAAAAAAAGTGAAATATTCCTTTAAATATCGTACCTGGGGGGTGTCTATAGTATGCCTGTAAAGTGACGCGTGTTTCCCGTGTTTAGAACAGTCCCTGCACCAAATGTCATTTTTAAAGGAAAAAATCTCATTTAAAACTGCTTGCGGGTTTAATGTCATGTCGGGTCATGGCAATATGGATGAAAATCAGTGAGATGAGACAAAGGGCCTGCGTACCCCCCAGTCCATTACCAGGACCTTTGGGTCTTGTATGAATATTAAGGGGAACCCCGCACCCAAATTAAAATAAGGAAAGGTGTGGGGCCACCAGGCCCTATATACTCTGAACAGCAGTATACAGGCGGTGCAAACAAGACAGGGACTGTAGGTTTGTTGTTAAGTAGAATCTCTTTGTAATTTTGAACGGGTACATTTTTAACGTGTTTAGCTCCAGCCAAAAAATATTTTTTAAGCTTTTTGGAAAACATAGGGAAGGGTTATCACCCCTGTGACATTTGTTTTGCTGTCTTTCCTCCTCTTCAGAAGATTTCACCTCACTTTTTGTCCCAATGAAAAATGTTTTTTGAAAATTTGTGTTTTTTTGTGGAACAAGGATTGGAAAGCATCAGTGGAAAGGAGAATTTTTTTTCCCATATTAACTCTTACAGGAGAGAATTTCCCTTCCTAGGGGTAGATTTCATCTCACTTCCTGTTGTCTCCTTCCGTTTGCAAGTAGGAGTCGTTTGTAAGTTAGATGTTTGAAAGTAGGGTCCTGCCCTATATACTCAGCAGAAATTTGGGCCTTAGGTGTTGCTGTGGCCACAACACTGTAAGCCCTCACAGGGCCCTGCTGTGAAATATTAGATCAAGAATTGTAATTACATGCCCCTGTTGAACAGGAGCTGAAAAATTAGGCCTTAGGCACTGGTGCTGGTGCCACAACACTGCAACCCCTCACAGACACTCTAGTAGGAACACAGGAACGAGCCCTGCTGCAAAGTATTGCATCAAAAATTGTAATTACACGCCCCTGTTAGACAGGGGCAGAAAAATTGGGCCTTAGGCACTGGTGCTGGTGCCACAACACTGCAACCCCTCACAGACACTCTAGTTGGAACGCAGGAACGAGCCCTGCTGCAAAGTATTGCATCAAAAATTGTAATTACACGCCCCTGTTAGACAGGGGCAGAAAAATTGGGCCTTAGGCACTGGTGCTGGTGCCACAACACTGCAACCCCTCACAGAAACTCTAGTTGGAATGCAGGAACGAGCCCTGCTGCAAAGTATTACATCAAAAATTGTAATTACACGCCCCTGTTAAACAGGGGCTGAAAAATTGTGCCTTAGGCACTGGTGGTGGCGCCCAGAACCAAAAATGTTCTTACAAGCTATCAGCGTGATGATTGAGGAGGAAGAGGATAATTACTCAGGGATAGTCACTCAGCATCAGCATAGGCAGTCTTTGAAGGGATCTGAGATTTCAAAAAAAAATATTCGGTTACATCAGCATCAGGTGCTGGTGGTGATCCAAGACTGATTCATTTTTATGAAGGTCAGTCGATCGACCGAGTCGGTGGACAAACGCACCCTGTGATCGGTTACCACGCCTCCAGCAGCACTGAATGTGCGTTCCGAAAGAACGCTGGATGCAGGACAGGCCAGTAGCTCAATTGCATACTGTGCAAGCTCTGGCCAGTGATCCATCCTCAAGACCCAGTAACCCAGAGGATTTTTGGTGGGAAAGGTGTCCAAGTCTGATCTTGCCCCTAGGTATTCCTGCACCATGTAAAACAGACGCTGGCGATGGTTGCTGGAACCGATCATACCTTGGGGCTGCGGACCAAAAAATTGTCTGAACGCATCGGTCAGACGGCCACCTTCTCCACCGCTCCTTCTTTGACTGACCGAAGCCTCAGCAACACGTTGTCCAGAAACAGGAGTTTGTAACCTCCCAGTCTCTGGGAACGCGTTGCACAGACCTTTCTGCAAGGCCTCCCGAAGATGTTTCATCCTCTGCTCCCTCTGCAATGGCAAGATAAGGTCCGCAACCTTACCCTTGTAACGTGGATCAAGGAGGGTTGCCAGCCAGCATTGGTCCTTCTCCTTGATACCACGAATACGAGGATCCTTACGCAGGCTTTGCAGGATCAGGGAGGCCATGCAGCGTAGGTTTGCTGAGGCATTCGGTCCGGAGTCCTCTGGGTCACTAAGGACGACAACGTCCGCAGCCACCTCCTCCCAGCCACGTACAAGTCCATGTGTTTCTTGGGACTGATCCCTTAAAGACTGCTGCTGATGCTGAGTGCCAGGCTCCACCTCCATACTGACACAATTTTCCTCCTCCTCCTCCTCCTCCTCGTCCTCTTCCTGTGTGATCGGCGGGCACGCAGGAACACTGTCTGGATAAAGGGGGCCTTGAGAGCTAAGGAAGTCCTCCTCTTCCTGCCTCTGTTCTGCCTCAAGTGCCCTGTCCATTATTCCACGCAGCGTGTGCTCCAACAGGTGGACAAGGGGGACAGTGTCACTGATGCATGCACTGTCACTGCTCACCATCCTCGTGGCCTCCTCGAATGGTGACAGGACAGTGCATGCATCCCTGATCATGGCCCACTGGCGTGGGGAAAAAAAACCAAGCTCCCCTGACCCTGTCCTGGTGCCATAGTCGCACAGGTACTCATTGATGGCCCTCTGCTGCGTGTGCAGCCGCTGCAGCATGGCCAACGTTGAGTTCCACCTGGTGGGCATGTCACAGATTAGGCGGTTCTTGGGCAGGTTAAACTCCTTTTGGAGGTCCGTCAGCCGAGCACTGGCATTATATGACCGGCGGAAATGCACACAGACTTTCCTGGCCTGCCTCAGGACATCCTGTAAGCCCGGGTACCTGCCCAAGAACCGCTGCACCACCAAGTTAAGGACGTGAGCCAAACAGGGCACATGGGTCATTTGTCCCTGTCAGAGGGCAGAGAGGAGGTTGGTGCCATTGTCGCAAACCACCATTCCTGCCTTAAGTTGGCGTGGCGTCAACCACCTCTGAACCTGCCCCTGCAGAGCTGACAGAACCTCTGCCCCAGTGTGGCTCCTGTCCCCCAAGCACACCAGCTCAAGCACTGCATGGCATCTTTTGGCCTGCGTACTTGCGTAGCCCCTTGAACGCCTACGGAGCACCGCTGGTTCCGAGGAAGAGGCCATGGAGGAAGAAGAAGAGGAGGGGGTGGAGGAGAGAGGTGTGTCACAATCAGCATTTTGGAGGCGTGGTGGCAGAACAACCTCCAACACTACTGCACCTTGTCCTGCATCCTTCCCAGCTGCCAGCAGAGTCACCCAATGCGCCGTGAAACTTAGGTAACGTCCCTGTCCATGCCTGCTGGACCATGAGTCAGCGGTAATATGCACCTTACCGCTGACCGCCCTGTCCAGCGAGGCATGGACATTGCCTTCCACATGCCGGTAGAGAGCCGGAATCGCCTTCCGTGAGAAAAAGTGGCGTTTGGGTACCTACCACTGAGGAACCGCACATTCTACAAACTCACGGAAGGGGGCAGAGTCTACCAACTGAAAAGGCAGCAGTTGAAGTGCTAGCAATTTTGCCAAGCTAGCATTCAACCGCTGGGCATGTGGATGGCTGGGAGCAAACTTCTTTCGGCGGTGCAGCAGCTGGGGCAGGGAAATTTGCCTGGTACAATCTGACGTCGGTGTACCAAAAGCAGATTGCCCACAAGTACTTGGCTGTGACACACCTAATTCTACACCTTCATTCCTCTCACTGCAGGTCTCAGAGAGGACTGGAGGTCTAGTGGGGTTGGAAATCTCAGCTGATGAGGAGCAAGGAGAGATCCTCTTTGTTCTTTGGTGTGGGTCTTTTAGATACGCTTGCCAACGAACTGCATGGCAGGTCAACATATGTCTGGTCAAGCATGTGGTACCCAAGCGGGAGATGTTTTGGCCACGTGAGATACGCTTGAGACATATGTTGCAAATAGCAGCGGTGCGATCTGATGCACTCGTCTCAAAAAAGGCCCACACCAAAGAACTTTTTGAATAACGCGCAGAGACTGCAGCGCCCTGCACATGTGGAGCTTTGGGGTGTGATGCAGTCAATGTGCTGCCCTTAGGCTGGCCCCTGGAGGGCATCCTGCCTCGTTGGTGATGTGCCGCCTCCTCCTCCTCCTCCTCCTCTCTCCTATCAGGCACCCACGTTGAGTCAGTGACCTCATCATCCCCTCCCTCCTCATCACTGGAGCAAACCTGGCAGTATGCTGCAGCAGGGGGAGCATGACTGCCAGATTGCTGTCCTTCTTGGGCACCCCCTCTGTCCGTGCTCATGTTACTGCCTTCATCGAGCTCAGTATCATCATCAGAGCCTTCCAAACGCTGGGCATCCTCCTGGAGCATGTACCCAACACTGTGGTCAAACAGTTCGAGGGACTCCTCAGGAGGACATGGTGGAGCTAGGGAAGGAGTCACTGATGACATTGAGCTGAGGGAAGAGGCCGCTGCTTTGCCAGACAAAGCACCCTGGGCATGGGTGAGAGAGGATGAGGAGGATGAGGACGGCTTGGTCATCCACTCGACCAAGTCTTCCGCATGTTGCGGCTCAACACGGCCAGCTGCCGAAAAAAAGGCCAAGCGTGTCCCATGGCCACGTGCTAATGAGGATGCACCGTCTCCACGACCAGCACTAGACACAGAGCCTGCTTGCCCTCTCTTATTGGCTTGTGACTGTCTGCCTCTCCTTCTTGGCCTTCCAGACATACTAATGGCCTGTAGCTGCACTAAGCTGGGATAGAACACCAGTAATTTTCTTCAGGTAGCTTTATATACTGTAACCAGACAAGCCTGCCTGTCAGTAGGAAGATAACAGGAACGGATCTAGCTGAACACTGTGAGCAGGACGCACTGTACTAAATGTAAATAGTCTAGCTGCCTGACCGTGGTACTAATAGGATCAAATAGAACACCAGTAATTTTCTTCAGGTAGCTTTATATACTGTAACCAGACAAGCCTGCCTGTCAGTAGGAAGATAACAGGAACGGATCTAGCTGAACACTGTGAGCAGGACGCACTGTACTAAATGTAAATAGTCTAGCTGCCTGACCGTGGTACTAATAGGATCAAATAGAACACCAGTAATTTTCTTCAGGTAGCTTTATATACTGTAACCAGACAAGCCTGCCTGTCAGTAGGAAGATAACAGGAACGGATCTAGCTGAACACTGTGAGCAGGACGCACTGTACTAAATGTAAATAGTCTAGCTGCCTGACCGTGGTACTAATAGGATCAAATAGAACACCAGTAATTTTCTTCACGTAGCTTTATATACTGTAACCAGACAAGCCTGCCTGTCAGTAGGAAGATAACAGGAACGGATCTAGCTGAACACTGTGAGCAGGACGCACTGTACTAAATGTAAATAGTCTAGCTGCCTGACCGTGGTACTAATAGGATCAAATAGAACGCTGAGCATGTGCACTCAACTTCTTTGGTCGATCGTGGTGAGGCCTGTTCTGAGTGGAACCTGTCCTGTTAAACCGCAGTATGGTCTTGGCCACCATGCTGAAGCTCAGTTTCAGGGTCTTGGCAATCTTCGTATAGCCTAGACCATCTTTATGTAGAACAACAATTCTTTTTTTCAGATCCTTAGAGAATTCTTTGCATTGAGGTGCCACGTTGAACTTCCAGTGACCAGTATGAGAGAGTGAGAGTGATAACACCAAATTTAACACACCTGCTCCCCATTCACATCTAAGACCTTGTAACACTAATGAGTAACATGACACCGGGGAGCGAAAATGGCTAATTGGGCGCAATTTGGACATTTTCATTTAGGGGTGTACTCACTTTTGTTGCCAACAGTTTAGACATTAATGACCGTGTGTTGAGTTATTTTGAGGGGACAGCAAATTTACACTGTTATACAAGCTGTACACTCACTACTTTACATTGTAGTAAAATGTAATTTCTTCAGTGTTGTCACATGAAAAGATATAATAAAACATTTACAAAAATGTAAGGGGTGTACTCACTTTTGTGATATTCTGTATTTATTTGTAAAAAAATGTAAAAATAATTTATCATTTTCCTTCCGCTTCACAATTATGTGCTACTTTGTGTTGGTCTATCACATAAAATCCTAATAAAATACATTTAAGTTTTTGGTTGTAAAATGACAAAATGTAGAAAATGTCAAGGGGTGTGAATACTTTTTCAAGGCACTGTACAGTTGTATATATATGTATAGGGCAATTTGTACATCTGCACTGGTGCTACAGTGTGTTTAGAGGTGTGCTCCTTAACAATTTGCATCAGAGTCACAATCACATAACAATGTTACTCCAAGATAAGTACGTTTTAAGAAAATCTGTAATGGAGAAGTTACAGTTTTACCTTGCATCCAGTGTCAATCTAATGAAATCTTATGAACAGCACACCAAAGTCCTCCTAGTTCTTGAATAAGCTCCATTAGTGATTTACAGCAGTTTACTCCCAGTAGGGGCACTCTATGCAGGCCTTTTAAACATCAGCGCTATAGTTTGGTTCATCGAAGTACATATATTTATACATTAGTTCTAATGCTACTAGAAATGTATGCTTTAATATGCTACGTACAGATCTTGAACCATTATGTTTTTAAAAAATAGAAGCATTTAATGAGTTAAAATCCAGATTCAGTTGAGGTTACCTCTTTGTGTACTTTCTTCTATTTTCTTTTTTGTGCACCTCTTAAATGTTGTCCCCTTTTCGCAAAAAGCCACAACCACACAAAAGCTATTCCACTGAAAACAAAGTGAAACATCAACATTGCATGCTGTTTTACAAAAGTTTTTCTTGTCAGTGCTTGCAGGCCGTCTCTTTCATAGCATAGAATTACCCAAAAGCCTCCTGGGAGCAGCCTAGACAAAGAAGAAACCTTACTTTCTCTGTCTTGCCATCAGCAAGGTCTGGGGAAATGAATGAACAGATTGAAGGGAGTGTGGTTGGGGTCAGGCAGAGAACGGACCCAATAAAGAAACTCAACTTTGTTCACACGAGATTCCAATTAACTCAGCGCCAGCCCATAATGCTTTGCAAGGAGCCTTTCAATATTAAACTTCAAAAGAGGCTTATTGGCCTGACCTTTCTTCTTCTAAATGGGGCAGTATGTAAGAACACTTGGCAGTATTTTATAGCACAGCGTGTCCAGTTTTGCTGCATGCCCAGCCCCATTGCATTCTCATGGATAATTTCTAATTTTATTGTACTAAAAAACTTCAAATGTGCACTGTGGAACAGTATTTCACAATCATATAAAGGCATTGTGATATATTCAGAAATGTTGGCAGAATAAAATATGAAAAAAAAAAACAAGCAGTTTGACATACTATACTGTAAGGTTGTCCAGTTAGTAACAAAATACCTTATAACTCTTTAAAATACTAAATCATTAAACAGAATATATCATGAGAAAATGAGGGTTATTTACTAAAACTGACTGGTGCAAAATCTGGTGCAGCTCAACCAATCAGCTTTCATGTTTTATTGCCAAACCTTAAAGTGTTACTAAACCCACAACAGTAAAATCAGTCTGTATATGCAGTAAAGTATGCTTGGTATACTCACTGTGGAACCTAAGGGGTTAATCCTCTGCATTGTGTAAAAAGGCTGTTTGATCCTGCCTTCTCTGATCCTCCCCTTCTTCCACTGTCCCCAATACATCTCCTGATAAGACAGAGCCTTTGGATCACTCTGCACATGCTCAGTTTGGTGTGTATTGCTAGAGAGTTTTTTTTTCCTTGGGAGGGTGTATGTGATCAGCACAGGACCAATCAGCACTCTCTATACAGAGGGTCAGGGGTCCTGCAGCCTCATTGGATGGTCAGAGGAGAATGTAAATGCCTCCTACAAGCTTTAAGCAGACACTTATAGAAGTCACAAGACTGCTGTATACTGCTGATGAGAAAAGGTATTTAGCTATTTATATTTACTAAAATGATTGCATTTCCATGTTCTGTGTACTGTGGGAGACCAGATATAGTGAATGCAGGGTCCTGGGTTTAGTAACAGTTGAATTGAACAGGCTGAAGTTAGAAGCTGATTGGCTATCATGCACAGCTGCACCAGATTCTGAGTGGACCAGTTTTAGTAGAGCTCCCCCAATGCCTCTTCCGTCATTCCTAAATGTCTTAAAATGCTAGATGTGTGACTGGCATACCAATTATCAGATCTAGAAAGTTAAAGCTGAACTCCATGCAGATTAATAAAGACAAAGTAAGAACAGCGAGCGCTTAGTGGGTGAAGCTGCTAGCACTAAAATGTAAACAATATAAATCAAAACAATGTGCTTGAAAAAATGGAGGTGTATCGTCACACGGAGTGGCACCGTGGATGCACGTAGAGTAAACTTGTGCCACGTCCTAACAAATTCGTGTACAAAAATCAAAAAGGAGGGACTTTTGGACTTTATGGGCACAACTACAAAACAAATAGTTATATAAAATCTTATTTTATTGATTTAGAAAAATATGTAGCAAAAAAAAGACAGTATTAAAAACACAGCATGTGTATATGTTCAAACATTTGCTATACAACACCATCTAAAGTATATAATTGTTCGGACGTCTGGATGGTCACTCCAAATCTAGATCGGTCCGAAGAGGTGGCTAGATAGCAAATCCGGAATCAGCTCATGTCACGTAATTGTTCGATGCTCGACATGTTTCGCGTGTAAACCACGCTTCTTCAAGAGCGAAGACAATGTATGTTGTGGCTATCAAAGTACATAACATTACAAATGCATGATTAGTATATACATAGAAAACAGGCATCTATAATGACGCCACATATATTGTACAAAAAGAAAATGTGTGCTGGCTCAGACAGGACGGTGATAGGCGCCAAAACCCGAGCGGTGCTGAAAGGCTGCTATGGGGGCGTGCACAACATAATTTTGAATGATACCCAAAAAGTGTGATACGATAAAGAAAATCTATGAACTAGATAGGATTAAGTAACCCCATTATGTGAAAAAGAAAAGGGGGAAAGAAAGGACAGGGAAAAAGAGAAAAAAGTGAGGAGAAAGAAAGGGGGGGGGGGGAAGGGAAAAAAGAAAGAAGAAAGAAAGAAAAACAAAACAGACAAATAGAGACAAATTTTTCTCCTCTCCTTTTTCCTTCTCTATTTGTCTGTTTTGTTTTTCTTTCTTTCTTCTTTCTTTTTTCCCTTCCCCCCCTTTCTTTCTCCTCACTTTTTTCTCTTTTTCCCTGTCCTTTCTTTCCCCCTTTTCTTTTTCACATAATGGGGTTACTTAATCCTATCTAGTTCATAGATTTTCTTTATCGTATCACACTTTTTGGGTATCATTCAAAATTATGTTGTGCACGCCCCAATAGCAGCCTTTCAGCACTGCTCGGGTTTTGGCGCCTATCACCGTCCTGTCTGAGCCAGCACACATTTTCTTTTTGTACAATATATGTGGCGTCATTATAGATGCCTGTTTTCTATGTATATACTAATCATGTATTTGTAATTTTATGTACTTTGATAGCCACAACATACATTGTCTTCGCTCTTGAAGAAGCGTGGTTTACACGCGAAACATGCCGAGCATCGAACAATTACGTGACATGAGCTGATTGCGGATTTGCTATCTACCCACCTCTTCGGACCGATCTAGATTTGGAGTGGCCATCCAGACATCCGAACAATTATATACTTTAGATGGTGTTGTATAGCAAATGTTTGAACATATACACATGCTGTGTTTTTAATACTGTCTTTTTTTTTGCGACATATTTTTCTAAATCAATAAAATAAGATTTTATATAACTATTTGTTTTGTAGTTGTGCCCATAAAGTCCAAAAGTCCCTCCTTTTTGATTTTTGTACTCAAAACAATGTGCAGCACATAAATACATTCAGAAATAATGTAAAAATTCCAAAATTCCTAAATCATTTCTTAATATGTGTAAACATTTTTTTTAAAAAAAAGTAAAAATATGCACAAAAAATAGCATGCAAAAATAAGTGAATAATTAACACCATATATGTGATCACAAAGTGTCCATATTATAAAGCAAAAATGTCCACATACAGTATAATAGAATGTCCACTTAAAAATCCACTGTTAGTGACACTTCCCAGTGCAGCAAAACATGAACATGATGTGTCTCCAGTGCCAGTCCTTCACAACTATACACTCACCAGAAATCTGATAATCAATAGCATTAAACAACATTCCAATCTCCCAGGGTCTCCAGCAATCGCACTTCCCGGTATATATCACACAGTAAGGGGGAGCCCTAGTTGAAAAAAGCTCACCCCAAGGAGCCCGACAAGTATTATATAGTGTAGTATTTAATATAGAAGGTTCTCCATTAAAAATCCATGTGGTGTACAAAAAAAAGGCCAGACTTACAATAATGTACCGGCATATCCCTTGAAGGCGTGTGCGTGCACAAAATGCATTGGGTGAGGCCTTACGTGCTGAATGCACGCCACTGTTTCTGGGTCTCGGATCTGCGGCCATCATTGTATGTCCTGTTGCATTTGTTTTGTACACCGTGTAAATTGTTTTGTACACCACCTACAATATACAGCAGGGACGTGCAGTCAGGGGAGGCTGGTGAGGCAGAGCAATGAACATAAAAAGAAAGAAAAATTGAGCTTTGAGGGTCGTAGCTCGGCGACCTGAGGCCACAGAGACCCCAAATTTGGGGGGTAGGTAGCTTAAGTCCTACCCCACCACTGGGGCTCCTACAACCTATAGTTCTGGAGATACAGGGCTGCTTGTGCAGCCTGTCAGAAGCTACTTACAGAGCAGCCAGTTTAAATACAAGCTGGCACACTCTGTTTGCAGCAGACTGAGAGGATGAGCTCACAGTGTCTCTCCTCACTTCTTGTCAGAGGCACTGAGCTCAATGGACAGCTTTGAGCCTTAGACGAATGGCAAAGTACCATTAGCCCCAGCTGTCCAATAAAAATGCTGCAGTGGAGGCATGCCTCTCACTGCAGTGTCATAGAAGGGGCATGTGTCTAAAAGACAAATGCTCCCTTCCAGCCCAGCCCTCTTAACTAGAAGGAAATAGCATGGGTTTATGGATATAAGATTTACAATCCCATGTTTTTCTCACACAGTTAAGAGGGAGAATGAGAATCTGCTGCTGTTGAAAAGGTACTGTTATAATCAAGCTAAATCATATATTATTATGCTATATGTTATAAGTAGGGATGGGCTATCTGTTCATGAGTTCGACTCGAACATTGGCTGTTCGCCCGTTCGCCGAACAGCAAACAATTTGGGGTGTTTGTGGCAAATTCCAAAAGCCACGGAACACTCTTTCAAATTCTATGGGAGAAATCTAAAGTGCTAATTTTAAAGGTTAATATGCAAGTTATTGTCATAAAAAGTGTTTGGAGACCTGGGTCCTGCCCCAGGGGACATGTATCAATGCAAAAAAAGTTTGAAAAATGACCATTTTTTCGAGAACAGTGATTTTAATAATGCTTAAAGTGAAACAATAAAAGTGAAACATTCCTTTACATTTCGTACCTGGGATGTGTCTATAGTATGCCTGTAAAGTAGCGCATGTTTCCCGTGTTTATAACAGTCCAAAAGCAAAATGACATTTCTAAAGGAAAAAAAGTCATTTAAAAGTGCTTAGCGCTAGTGCCCGCTATTAATGAATGGTCGGTCCGGACAATACACACAAAAGACATTGAAAGTCATTGAAAAATAAAAATAAAAATGCGCGGGGGTCCCCCAAAATTCCATTACCAGGCCCTTCAGGTCTGGTATGGATATTAAGGGGAACTCCTTGCCAAACTTAAAAAAAATGGCGTGGGGTTCCCCCAAAAATACACACCAGACCCTTAACCGAGCACGCAACCTGGCAGGCCGCAGGAAAAGAGGGGGGATGAGAGAGCGCCCCCCCTCCTGAACCGTACCAGGCCACATGCCCTCAACATTGGGAGGATGTCCCCATGTTGATGGGGACAAGGGCCTCATCCCCACAACCCTTGCCCAGTGGTTGTGGGGGTCTGCAGGCGGGGGGCTTATCGGAATCTGGAAGCCCCCTTTAACAAAGGGGACACCCAGATCCCAGCCCCCCTTATGTGAATTGGTAAGGGGCAGGATTCCTGTTGCATCAGAGGGGGGTGGGGTGATCCGTACACGTCACTGGGAAACCACAGCATTTTACCTTGTCAGGGGGGACAGGGTCATGTGACTGGTGGCCCCGCCCTCAGCTACATGAGAACTGTCAAACTAGCGCCGTGTCATTGGCTGGGTGCCTCTGGTGGAGGCATGATTCTGTGCGTATTCCTCGCTGGAGTTGCTGGAGATCATCCTTCGCTGGAGATCGAGAATTTGATTACATCGCTGGAGTAGGAGCATGGATTTATTGGATTACATCGTTGGAATCTCTTTTATTTTTATTTTTTTATTTTTAATAAAGGACTTGTCCCAGGCCATCTCCTGTGATTTTTTAACATTTTTACACTTTCTTTTTGTGAAATGGTAGGGGTACAATGTACCCTTACCAATTCACATGGGGGGCAGGATCTGGGTGTCCCCTTTGTTAAAGGGGGCTTCCAAATTCCGATAAGCCCCCCGCCCGCAGACCCCCACAACCACCGGGCAAGGGTTGTGGGGATGAGGCCCATGTACAGGTGACCCCACCCCCTCTGATGCAATGGGAATCCTGCGTTGCATCAGAGGGGGGCGGGGTCACCTGTACACGTCACTGGGAAACTCCGGCGTTTCCCAATGTCAGAGGGGGCGGGGTCACATGACGGGTGGCCCTGCCCTCAGCTACATAAGAGCTGTCAAGCTAGCGCTGCGTCATTGGCTGGATGCCTCCGGTGGCAGGATCCTGTGCGTGTTCCTCGCTGGAGTCGCTGGAGATCATCCATTGCTGGAGATCGAGAATTTGATTACATCGCTGGAGTAGGAGCATGGATTTATTAGATTACATCACTGGAATCTCTCCCGCCCCCCGCCCGCAGACCCCCACAACCACCGGAAAAGGGTTGTGGGAATGAGGCTCTTGTCCCCATCAACATGGGGACATCCTCCCAATGTTGAGGGCATGTGGCCTGGTAAAGTTCAGGAAAGGGGGGCGTTCTCTCGTCCCCCCGCTCTCTCGTCCCCCCTCTTCCTGTGGCCTGCCAGGTTGTGTGCTGGGATAAGGGTTTGGTGTGGATTTTTGGGGGAACCCCACGCCTTTTTTTTAAGTTTGGCATGGAGTTCCCCTTAAAATCCATACCTTCGGGTCTGGTATGAATTTTTTGGGGGAACCCCACGCCATTTTTTTTTAAAATTTTGGCGAGGAGTTCCCCTTAATAACCATACCATACCTGAAGGGACTGGTAATGGAATTTTGGGGGACACCCACGCATTTTTTAAAAAATTTTCAATGACTTTCAATGACTTTTATGTGTATTGTCGGGACCAACAATTCATTAATAGCCGGCACTAGCGCTAGCACTTTTAAATGACTTTTTTCCCTTTAGAAATGTCATTTTGCTCTCGGACTGTTATAAACACGGGAAACATGCGCTACTTTACTATTTACTATACTATAGACACCCCACAGGTACGAAATTTAAAGGAATTTTTCACTTTTATTGTTTCACTTTAACCACTTCAGCCCCGGAGGATTTTACCCCCTTCCTGACCAGAGCACTTGTTACAATTCGGCACTGTGTCGCTTTAACTGCTAATTGCACGGTCATGCAATGCTGTACCCAAACGAAATTTGCGTCCTTTTCTTCCCACAAATAGAGCTTTCTTTTGATGGTATTTGGTCACCTCTGCCGTTTTTATTTTTTGCGCTATAAATGGAAAAAGACCGAAAATTTTGAAAAAAAATGATATTTTCTACTTTTTGTTATAAAAAAATCCAATAAACTAAATTTTAGTCATACATTTAGGCCAAAATGTATTCGGCCACATGTCTTTGGTAAAAAAAATGTCAATAAGCGTATATTTATTGGTTTGCGCAAAAGTTATAGCGTCTACAAACTAGGGTACATTTTCTGGAATTTACACAGCTTTTAATTTATGACTGCCTATGTCATTTCTTGAGGTGCTAAAATGGCAGGGCAGTACAACCCCCCCAAAATGACCCCATTTTGGAAAGTAGACACCCCAAGGAAATTTCTGAGAGGCATGTTGAACCCATTGAATATTTATTTTTTTTGTCCCAAGTGATTGAATAATGACAAAAAAAAAAAAAGTTGTCACTAAATGATATATTGCTCACACAGGCCATGGGCATATGTGGAATTGCACTCCAAAATACATTCAGCTGCTTCTCCTGAGTACGGGGATACCACATTTGTGGGACTTTTTGGGAGCCTAGTCGCGTACGGGGCCCCGAAAACCAAGCACTGCCTTCAGGATTTCTAAGGGCATACATTTTTGATTTCACTCCTCACTACCTATCACAGTTTTGAAGATGGCACAAAACCCCCCCAAATGACCCCATTTTGGAAATTAGACACCCCAAACTATTTGCTGAGAGGCATGGTGAGTATTTTGCAGCTCTCATTTGTTTTTGAAAATGAAGAAAGACCAGAAATTTTTTTTTTTCTTTTTTCAATTTTCAAAACTTTGTGACAAAAAGTGAGGTCTGCAAAATATTCACTATACCTCTCAGAAAATAGCTTGGGGAGTCTACTTTCCAAAATGGGGTCATTTGGGGGGGGGTTTGTGCCACCTGGGCATTCCATGGCCTCTGAAACTGTGATAGGCAGTGAAGAGTAAAATCAAAAATTTACGCCCTTAGAAAGCCTGAAGGCGGTGCTTGGTTTTCGGGGTCCCGTGCGCGGCTAGGCTCTCAAAAAGTCCCACACATGTGGTATCCCCGTACTCAGGAGAAGCAGCATAATGTATTTTGGGGTGTAATTTCACATATCCCCATGGCATGTTTGAGCAATATATCATTTAGTGACAACTTTGTGCAAAAAAAAAATTTGTCTCTTTCCCGCAACTTGTGTCACAATATAAAATATTCCATGGACTCGACATGACTCTCAGCAAATAGGTTGGGGTGTCTACTTTCCAAAATGGGGTCATTTGGGGGGGTTTTGAACTGTCCTGGCATTTTATGCATAACATGTAGAAGCTTATTTCACACATCACCCACTCTTCTAACCACTTGAAGACAAAGCCCTTTCTGACACTTATTGTTTACATGAAAAAGTTATTTTTTTTGCAAGAAAATTACTTTGAACCACCAAACATTATATATTTTTTTTAAAGCAAATGCCCTACAGATTAAAATGGTGGGTGTTTCATTTTTTTTCACACGGTATTTGCGCAGCGATTTTTCAAACGCATTTTTTGTGGAAAAAACACACTTTTTTAAATTTTAATGCACTAAAACACACTATATTGCCCAAATGTTTGATGGAATAAAAAAGATGATCTTAAGCTGAGTACATGGATACCAAACATGACATGCTTTAAAATTGCGCACAAACGTGCAGTGGCAACAAAATTAATACATTTTTAAAAGCGTTTAAAAGCCTTTACAGGTTACCACTTTAGATTTACAGAGGAGGTCTACTGCTAAAAATACTGCCCTCGATCTGACCTTCGCGGTGATACCTCACATGCATGGTGCAATTGCTGTTTACATTTGACACCAGACCGACGCTTGCGTTCGCCTTAGCGCGAGAGCAGGGGGGACAGGGGTGCTTTTTTTTTTTTTTTTTTTTCTTTATTATTTTTTTGCTTTTTTTATCTTATTTTTAAACTGTTCCTTTCATATTTTTTTTTAAATCATTTTTATTGTTATCTCAGGGAATGTAAATATCCCCTATGATAGCAATAGGTAGTGACAGGTACTCTTTTTTGAAAAAATTGGGGTCTATTAGACCCTAGATCTCTCCTCTGCCCTCAAAGTATCTGACCACACCAAGATCGGTGTGATAAAATGCTTCCCCAATTTCCCAATGGCGCTGTTTACATCCGGCGAAATCTAAGTCATAAAATGATCATAGCTTCCGGTTTCTTAGGCCATAGAGATGTTTGGAGCCACTCTGGTCTCTGATCAGCTCTATGGTCAGCTGGCTGAATCACCGGCTGCTTTCTCAGGTTCCCTGTTGAGACAGGAGAGCCAGAGAAAAACACAGAAGATGGTGGGGGGGGCATTCCCTCCCACTGCTTGTAAAAGCAGTCTAGAGGCTAATTAGCCGCTAGGATTGCTTTTACATGAAAGCCGACCGCTGGCTGAAAAGAATGATACCAAGATGATACCTAAACCTGCAGGCATCATTCTGGTATAACCACTCAAAGTCGTGAATAGGGATGAGCCGAACACCCCCCGGTTCGGTTCGCACCAGAACCTGCGAACGGACCGAAAGTTCGCACGAACGTTAGAACCCCATTGACGTCTATGGGACTCAAACGTTCGAAATCAAAAGTGCTCATTTTAAAGGCTAATTTGCATGGTATTGTCCTAAAAAGGGTTTGGGGACCCGGGTCCTACCCCAGGGGACATGTATCAATGCAAAAAAAACTTTTAAAAACGGACGTTTTTTCGGGAGCAGTGATTTTAATGATGCTTAAAGTAAAAAAAAAAAAAGTGAAATATTCCTTTAAATATCGTACCTGGGGGGTGTCTATAGTATGCCTGTAAAGTGACGCGTGTTTCCCGTGTTTAGAACATGCCCTGCACCAAATGTCATTTTTAAAGGAAAAAATCTCATTTAAAACTGCTTGCGGGTTTAATGTCATGTCGGGTCATGGCAATATGGATGAAAATCAGTGAGACAAACGGCATGGGTACCCCCCAGTCCATTACCAGGCCCTTTGGGTCTTGTATGGATATTAAGGGGAACCCCGCACCGAAATTAAAATAAGGAAAGGCCCTATATACTCTGAACAGCAGTATACAGGCGGTGCAAACAAGACAGGGACTGTAGGTTTGTTGTTAAGTAGAATCTCTTTGTAATTTTGAACGGGTACATTTTTAACGTGTTTAGCTCCAGCCAAAAAATCTTTTTTAAGCTTTTTGGAAAACATAGGGAAGGGTTATCACCCCTGTGACATTTGTTTTGCTGTCTTTCCTCCTCTTCAGAAGATTTCACCTCACTTTTTGTCCCAATGAAAAATGTTTTTTGAAAATTTGGGTTTTTTTGTGGAACAAGGATTGGAAAGCATCAGTGGAAAGGAGAAATTGTTTTCCCATATTAACTCTTACAGGAGAGAATTTCCCTTCCTAGGGGTAGATTTCATCTCACTTCCTGTTGTCTCCTTCCGTTTGCAAGTAGGAGTCGTTTGTAAGTTAGATGTTTGAAAGTAGGGTCCTGCCCTATATACTCAGCAGAAATTTGGGCCTTAGGTGTTGCTGTGGCCACAACACTGTAAGCCCTCACAGGGCCCTGCTGTGAAATATTAGATCAAGAATTGTAATTACACGCCCCTGTTGAACAGGAGCTGAAAAATTAGGCCTTAGGCACTGGTGCTGGTGCCACAACACTGCAACCCCTCACAGACACTCTAGTTGGAATGCAGGAACGAGCCCTGCTGCAAAGTATTGCATCAAAAATTGTAATTACACGCCCCTGTTAAACAGGGGCTGAAAAATTGTGCCTTAGGCACTGGTGGTGGCGCCCAGAACCA
The DNA here is from genome assembly GCA_037952835.1 of Lithobates septentrionalis. Taxonomy (NCBI): domain Eukaryota; kingdom Metazoa; phylum Chordata; class Amphibia; order Anura; family Ranidae; genus Lithobates; species Lithobates septentrionalis. The sequence goes on along the minus strand of JBBDGP010001471.1, from coordinate 2,073,756 downwards.
AAAATGTTCTTACAAGCTATCAGCGTGATAATTGAGGAGGAAGAGGATAATTACTCAGGGATAGTCACTCAGCATCAGCATAGGCAGTCTTTGAAGGGATCTGAGATTTCAAAAAAAATTATTCGGTTACATCAGCATCAGGTGCTTGGTAGCTGGTGGTGATCCAAGACTGATTCATTTTTATGAAGGTCAGCCGATCGACCGAGTCGGTGGACAGACGCACCCTGTGATCGGTTACCACGCCTCCAGCAGCACTGAATGTGCGTTCCGAAAGAACGCTGGATGCAGGACAGGCCAGTAGCTCAATTGCATACTGTGCAAGCTCTGGCCAGTGATCCATCCTCAAGACCCAGTAACCCAGAGGATGTTCGGTGGGAAAGGTGTCCAAGTCTGATCTTGCCCCTAGGTATTCCTGCACCATGTAAAACAGACGCTGGCGATGGTTGCTGGAACCGATCATACCTTGGGGCTGTGGACCAAAAAATTGTCTGAACGCATCGGACAGACGGCCACCTTCTCCACCGCTCCTTCTTTGACTGACCGAAGCCTCAGCAACACGTTGTCCAGAAACAGGAGTTTGTAACCTCCCAGTCTCTGGGAACGCATTGCACAGACCTTTCTGCAAGGCCTCACGAAGATGTTTCATCCTCTGCTCCCTCTGCGATGGCAAGATAAGGTCCGCAACCTTACCCTTGTAACGTGGATCAAGGAGGGTTGCCAGCCAGTATTGGTCCTTCTCCTTGATACCACGAATACGAGGATCCTTACGCAGGCTTTGCAGGATCAGGGAGGCCATGCAGCGTAGGTTAGCTGAGGCATTCGGTCCGGAGTCCTCTGGGTCACTAAGGACGACAACGTCCGCAGCCACCTCCTCCCAGCCACGTACAAGTCCATGTGTTTCTTGGGACTGATCCCTTAAAGACTGCTGCTGATGCTGAGTGCCAGGCTCCACCTCCATACTGACACAATCTTCCTCCTCCTCCTCCTCCTCCTCCTCGTCCTCTTCCTGTGTGATCGGCGGGCACGCAGGAACACTGTCTGGATAAAGGGGGCCTTGAGAGCTAAGGAAGTCCTCCTCTTCCTCCCTCTGTTCTGCCTCAAGTGCCCTGTCCATTATTCCACGCAGCGTGTGCTCCAACAGGTGGACAAGGGGGACAGTGTCACTGATGCATGCACTGTCACTGCTCACCATCCTCGTGGCCTCCTCGAATGGTGACAGGACAGTGCATGCATCCCTGATCATGGCCCACTGGCGTGGGGAAAAAAAACCAAGCTCCCCTGACCCTGTCCTGGTGCCATAGTCGCACAGGTACTCATTGATGGCCCTCTGCTGCGTGTGCAGCCGCTGCAGCATGGCCAACGTTGAGTTCCACCTGGTGGGCATGTCACAGATTAGGCGGTTCTTGGGCAGGTTAAACTCCTTTTGGAGGTCCGTCAGCCGAGCACTGGCATTATATGACCGGCGGAAATGCACACAGACTTTCCTGGCCTGCCTCAGGACATCCTGTAAGCCCGGGTACCTGCCCAAGAACCGCTGCACCACCAAGTTAAGGACGTGAGCCAAACAGGGCACATGGGTCATTTGTCCCTGTCGGAGGGCAGAGAGGAGGTTGGTGCCATTGTCGCAAACCACCATTCCTGCCTTAAGTTGGCGTGGCGTCAACCACCTCTGAACCTGCCCCTGCAGAGCTGACAGAACCTCTGCCCCAGTGTGGCTCCTGTCCCCCAAGCACACCAGCTCAAGCACCGCATGGCATCTTTTGGCCTGCGTACTTGCGTAGCCCCTTGAACGACTACGGAGCACCGCTGGTTCCGAGGAAGAGGCCATGGAGGAAGAAGAAGAGGAGGGGTGGAGGAGAGAGGTGTGTCACAATCAGCATTTTGGAGGCGTGGTGGCGGAACAACCTCCAACACTACTGCACCTTGTCCTGCATCCTTCCCAGCTGCCAGCAGAGTCACCCAATGCGCCGTGAAACTTAGGTAACGTCCCTGTCCATGCCTGCTGGACCATGAGTCAGCGGTAATATGCACCTTACCGCTGACCGCCCTGTCCAGCGAGGCATGGACATTGCCTTCCACATGCCGGTAGAGAGCCGGAATCGCCTTCTGTGAGAAAAAGTGGCGTTTGGGTACCTGCCACTGAGGAACCGCACATTCCACAAACTCACGGAAGGGGGCAGAGTCTACCAACTGAAAAGGCAGCAGTTGAAGTGCTAGCAATTTTGCCAAGCTAGCATTCAACCGCTGGGCATGTGGATGGCTGGGAGCAAACTTCTTTCGGCGGTGCAGCAGCTGGGGCAGGGAAATTTGCCTGGTACAATCTGACGTCGGTGTACCAAAAGCAGATTGCCCACAAGTACTTGGCTGTGACACACCTAATTCTACACCTTCATTCCTCTCACTGCAGGTCTCAGAGAGGACTGGAGGTCTAGTGGGGTTGGAAATCTCAGCTGATGAGGAGCAAGGAGAGATCCTCTTTGTTCTTTGGTGTGGGTCTTTTAGATACGCTTGCCAACGAACTGCATGGCAGGTCAACATATGTCTGGTCAAGCATGTGGTACCCAAGCGGGAGATGTTTTGGCCACGTGAGATACGCTTGAGACATATGTTGCAAATAGCAGCGGTGCGATCTGATGCACTCGTCTCAAAAAAGGCCCACACCAAAGAACTTTTTGAATAACGCGCAGAGACTGCAGCGCCCTGCACATGTGGAGCTTTGGGGTGTGATGCAGTCAATGTGCTGCCCTTAGGCTGGCCCCTGGAGGGCATCCTGCCTCGTTGGTGATGTGCCGCCTCCTCCTCCTCCTCCTCCTCCTCCTCTCTCCTATCAGGCACCCACGTTGAGTCAGTGACCTCATCATCCCCTCCCTCCTCATCACTGGAGCAAACCTGGCAGTATGCTGCAGCAGGGGGAGCATGACTGCCAGATTGCTGTCCTTCTTGGGCACCCCCTCTGTCCGTGCTCATGTTACTGCCTTCATCGAGCTCAGTATCATCATCAGAGCCTTCCAAACGCTGGGCATCCTCCTGGAGCATGTACCCAACACTGTGGTCAAACAGTTCGAGGGACTGCTCAGGAGGACATGGTGGAGCTAGGGAAGGAGTCACTGATGACATTGAGCTGAGGGAAGAGGCCGCTGCTTTGCCAGACAAAGCACCCTGGGCATGGGTGAGAGAGGATGAGGAGGATGAGGACGGCTTGGTCATCCACTCGACCAAGTCTTCCGCATGTTGCGGCTCAACACGGCCAGCTGCCGAAAAAAAGGCCAAGCGTGTCCCATGGCCACGTGCTGATGAGGATGCACCGTCTCCACGACCAGCACTAGACACAGAGTCTGCTTGCCCTCTCTTATTGGCTTGTGACTGTCTGCCTCTCCTTCTTGGCCTTCCAGACATACTAATGGCCTGTAGCTGCACTAAGCTGGGATAGAACACCAGTAATTTTCTTCAGGTAGCTTTATATACTGTAACCAGACAAGCCTGCCTGTCAGTAGGAAGATAACAGGAACGGATCTAGATGAACACTGTGAGCAGGACGCACTGTACTAAATGTAAATAGTCTAGCTGCCTGACCGTGGTACTAATAGGATCAAATAGAACACCAGTAATTTTCTTCTGGTAGCTTTATATACTGTAACCAGACAAGCCTGCCTGTCAGTAGGAAGATAACAGGAACGGATCTAGCTGAACACTGTGAGCAGGACGCACTGTACTAAATGTAAATAGTCTAGCTGCCTGACCATGGTACTAATAGGATCAAATAGAACACCAGTAATTTTCTTCAGGTAGCTTTATATACTGTAACCAGACAAGCCTGCCTGTCAGTAGGAAGATAACAGGAACGGATCTAGCTGAACACTGTGAGCAGGACGCACTGTACTAAATGTAAATAGTCTAGCTGCCTGACCGTGGTACTAATAGGATCAAACAGAACACCAGTAATTTTCTTCAAGTAGCTTTATATACTGTAACCAGACAAGCCTGCCTGTCAGTAGGAAGATAACAGGAACGGATCTAGCTGAACACTGTGAGCAGGACGCACTGTACTAAATGTAAATAGTCTAGCTGCCTGACCGTGGTACTAATAGGATCAAATAGAACACCAGTAATTTTCTTCAGGTAGCTTTATATACTGTAACCAGACAAGCCTGCCTGTCAGTAGGAAGATAACAGGAACGGATCTAGCTGAACACTGTGAGCAGGACGCACTGTACTAAATGTAAATAGTCTAGCTGCCTGACCGTGGTACTAATAGGATCAAACAGAACACCAGTAATTTTCTTCAGGTAGCTTTATATACTGTAACCAGACAAGCCTGCCTGTCAGTAGGAAGATAACAGGAACGGATCTAGCTGAACACTGTGAGCAGGACGCACTGTACTAAATGTAAATAGTCTAGCTGCCTGACCGTGGTACTAATAGGATCAAACAGAACACCAGTAATTTTCTTCAGGTAGCTTTATATACTGTAACCAGACAAGCCTGCCTGTCAGTAGGAAGATAACAGGAACGGATCTAGCTGAACACTGTGAGCAGGACGCACTGTACTAAATGTAAATAGTCTAGCTGCCTGACCGTGGTACTAATAGGATCAAATAGAACACCAGTAATTTTCTTCAGGTAGCTTTATATACTGTAACCAGACAAGCCTGCCTGTCAGTAGGAAGATAACAGGAACGGATCTAGCTGAACACTGTGAGCAGGACGCACTCTACTAAATGTAAATAGTCTAGCTGCCTGACCGTGGTACTAATAGGATCAAATAGAACACCAGTAATTTTCTTCAGGTAGCTTTATATACTGTAACCAGACAAGCCTGCCTGTCAGTAGGAAGATAACAGGAACGGATCTAATTGAACACTGTGAGCAGGACGCACTGCACTAAATGTAAATAGTCTAGAAGATAACAGGAACGGATCTAGCTGAACACTGTGAGCAGGACGCACTGCACTAAATGTAAATAGTCTAGAAGATAACAGGAACGGATCTAGCTGAACACTGTGAGCAGGACGCACTGCACTAAATGTAAATAGTCTAGAAGATAACAGGAACGGATCTAGCTGAACACTGTGATCAGGACGCACTGCACTAAATGTAAATAGTCTAGAAGATAACAGGAATGGATCTAGCTGAACACTGTGAGCAGGACGCACTGCACTAAATGTAAATAGTCTAGAAGATAACAGGAACGGATCTAGCTAAACTGAATACAGTGTATATATATATATGCAACACCTGGGATGCATATATATACACAATACACTGTAAGTGCAGCTAACTGACTGACTGTTCTGCCTAATCTATCTAACTCAAATGAAATGACACTGTCTCTCTCTCTCTCTATCTCTCAGCACACCGGAACACACACTACACAGGGCCACCGTGCAGGCGGCCTTATATAGTGTGGGGCGTGTACTAAATCCCCTGAGCCATAATTGGCTAAAGCCTCCTTGGCTTTGGCCAATTACGGCTCTCTGTTCAGGCGGCGCTGTGATTGGCCAAGCATGCGGGTCATAGTGCATGCTTGGCCAATCATCAGCCAGCAATGCACTGCGATGCCGCAGTGAATTATAGGCCGTGACGCGCCACACGAATTTGGCGTGAACGGCCCATATCGTTCGCAATTCGGCGAACGGTCGAACAGCCGATGTTCGAGTCGAACATGGGTTCGACTCGAACACGAAGCTCATCCCTAGTCGTGAATGGCGTACCTGAAGACAAAAAATGGTTAACAATAAAGCACAGTAAACAGTAAAGTATAAAAAATTGCATACCTGAAAAGCAAACATAATAAAACATAATAACAATAAAACATTGCAGAATAGAACACAGTAAAAAAGAGCAGAACAATAGAGAGAATAGAGAGAGAGAGAACAATAAAACAACAACTATTTTTTTTTTATTTTTGTTTGTGTGTTTTTTGCAAACTCGTAACTTTTATAACGGTAACCGGTTCCAGGTTCGGGTCTCTCAAAATGCGATGGCATCTTGGGAGACCCTGTGAAAGTGTGCCTAGTCTGTGCAATGCTGTACCCTACGCTAATACTCAACTAGTGAATGGTAGCGTTCAAAACATTCACCAATGCAAAGACCAGGATTGTCAGGACTGGAGGGACAATAATAGCGGGTGTCACGCCTATATCCGCGCTTGCTGCAGACACAACATCTTTTTTGGGGGGGTTCGTTGGGTAGGGGTACTCGGGAGGACATAAAGAAAATGCCTCTCATGCAGCCGACTGCATTTGGTTGGGGATGTGAATGGGGGAAGTACGGGCGCTGCAGAAGCGGTGGGTTCCCAATTAGGATTGGCGAATGCAGCAGGAAGGGCACTATGGGCACGACGGGCCTGTGTTTGTGTTTTTGGTGGCAGCGGGACACTACTTGTGCTTGCCACCTCACCAGCTTGAACTGCACTTATGGGACTCGCCACGTCACCTAGTGTTACTGCAGTGCTGGTTTGACTACGACCGGGGTGTACTAGGCCGCTGGCGCTTGCCAGTTCACCAAAACGCTACCAAAAAAACTGTTAGCGATCGCAGGGATCAGGCCTGTTTTATGTTATGCGTTTAGTGTTTTGTAAGTGACAATGATCGATCGATACTGCACTTGGGTGGGCTGGGCCGGGCGGAGGGGCAAAACGCAGGTGCTAGCAGGTATCTGGGCTGATCCCGCTAACACTGCGTTTTTGGGAACCCTAAACTGCTGGGGACGCTAGTATAGATCTGATCGGATCAGATATTGATCCGTACAGATACTATACCACTAAGGGAGGCGTATGCTGCGTGCGTGGGTGTTAGCGGTACTGGCGCTAATCTGACGCTGCCTGGGGCGACGCATATCACCGCCGGGCGATCAGGGGTCTAAACCTTTATTCGGTAATAAACGGCGGGTGCCCTGACACTATAAAAAATAAACGAACTAACCAGCGTCACCCGTAACACTTATACTGTGATCAGTGGTGAAAGGGTTAACTAGGGGGCAATCAAGGGGTTAAAACATTTATTAGGTAGTATATGGGGGTCCCTGGCGCTATAAAACGCTGACGGCGAACCTAAATATTTACCTCCCTAACTAGCGTCACCAGCGACACTAATACAGCGATCAGAAAAATGATCGCTTAGCGACACTGGTGACGGGGGGTGATCAAGGGGTTAAAACTTTATTAGGGGGGTTAGGGGGGTACCCTAGACCTACAGGGGGCTAACCCTAACTGTCCTAACACTTCTAACTGTCACAAACTGACACTATGCAGTAATCAGGAAAAAAAAAAAAAAAAAAAACCTGCTTGGTGTCAGTTTGTGACAGGGGGGGGGTGATTGGGGGGGATCAGGGGGCGATCGGGGGGGGGGGGGGATCGAGGTGTTTAGTGTGCCTGGCATGTTCTACTGTGTTGTGTAGTGTTGTGCACTCACTCACATGTCTTCTCTCCTCGGCGCTGGAACGGAAACTCCCGAGCCGAGGAGAGATGACATCACATCCTCTGCCTCTGTGTACTATACAGAGGCAGGGGATTTTTCTCATTTGCTGGGAGCGATCGCGAGGGGGGGGCCACGATCGGATGGCCTCCCCCTCATCTTTGATCGCTGCCAGACAAATGCCGACCGCCGCTGGCACGGGGGGGGTACGTGATTTTGCCTGCCCGTGCCATTCTGCACACGTATATAGGCGTGAGGCGGTCGGCAAGTGGTTAAGCATTATTAAAATCACTGCTCCTGAAAAAACGTCCATTTTTAAAACTTTTTTTTGCATTGATACATGTCCCCTGGGGCAGGACTCAGGTCCCTAAACACTTTTTATGACAATAACTTGCATATTAACCTTTAAAATTAGCACTTTTGATTTTTCATGTTCATGTCCCATAGACTTTAACGGTGTTTGCGTGTTCAAACAAATTTTTTGCCTGTTCGCATGTTCCGGATGCGAACCGAACAGGGGAGTGTTCGGCCTATCCCTAGTTATAAGATAATCATTTATTATTTATCTATATACTGTGAAATTGCTGGTTTGAAGTTATAACTTCGAACTTCAGTAATTTGTCCGTTAAGCCACCTGCTTGAGTACTGTTTTTGAAAATATAGTAAATTACCTTGAAAACAATATATAATAATTATTTGTATATTACTTATGGTAATTAACCCCTTGCCACCCAGACCAATTATGACACTTCTCTCCTACATGCAATAATCATAATTTTTTTGCTAGAAAATTACTCAGAACCCCCAAACAATATATATAATATTTTAGCATACACCCTATGGAACAAAATGGTGGTTGTTGCAACTTTTTATATTACACAGTATTTGCGCAACAATTTTTCAAACGCGTTTCATGTATATATAAAAAAGCAAAACACTAAAGATAACCTGATTTTTTTGTACATTGTGAAAGCTGATGTTACGCCAAGTAAATAGATACCTACCATGTCACGCTTTAAAATTGCGCGCACACATGGAATGGCGCCAAACTTCAGTAATTAAAAATCTCCATAGGCAGTGCTTAATTTTTTTTTTTTTACAGATAACATGTTTAGAGTTACAGAGGAGGTCTAGTGCTAGAATTATTGCTCTCACTGTAATGATTGCGGCGTATGTAACCTGTGTGTATCTGGCTATGATACTAGCCAGTGCCTCACCAGCCACTTACCTTACCGCACGTCCCTGGTATACAGTTGATGAACGACAGTTCCTTCACCACTGACGTTTGTTTGCAAACAAGGTGGTCAGGATATTCAGGATGCCATCATTGACCACGATTGTTCATGATCACCTATGTCAACCAGCATACCCAGTCAGTTTATTGACATTTAGCAGCTGGCTGGAAACAGTCATTTGTGATGGGAGAAAATTGTTGTGGCTTGGCTCATTGTGTCCCTGGATTGCTGGGGCATCACTCATTGTAATTAATGATGGATCTACATTTGTGGATGACATGATCAATGTTAGATTTACATCAGGAGACAATATTTATTTGTTGATTTTTTTAGGACTTTTTAATAATGTCTGTGTGTTTATTTATTATTTTTCTTTTTTCTGAATAAGTAACAAGGGGTACCACATAGCATGTACTCATTCAAGTAGAAGGGTAGTCTGGATAAATAAGGGTTTCCAAATTTGCATAAGGTACCCCACAATTCTGAGGGCATTAGACCTGACATGGTTTGTAAAGGAACAGGGAAGCATGCAAGTTGCCCCTCCCTCTCCTGAACAGCCAGGTTGCAAGCCCACTTAAGTGTCTAAAATGTATTTTGAAGGGCTCCACGCCATTTTTTTATATATCTGCACCTGAAGGTAAGAGTCTGGTATGTTTTTTGCCAAGGGGGGGGGTGAGCAAAAAAATAAAAAGTGTGGGCCCCCTAATGCCCTATACCAGTCCCTTATCCAGGAATTAACATGGAACATACAAGGCCACTTTCCCTGCAGAAGGAAAAAGATGATGTGGAAGCCCCTTTAAAATCTCTGTAGACCCCTATTCTGGATAGGAGCTTTGTACTGTATGTGTTTTTAGGGGGGCCCCACACAAAAAATAAAAGCTCTCTGAGGCCCTCCTAACAATCTATACCAGACCCTTATCCAAGCATGGGCCCCCATTATTCCGGTCTTTCCTCTTACATGAATAAGTAAGGGCCACATACTACTTGTGAAAATAACTAAACAGTATCCTCTAATGTAAATATAAAATCAATAAATCACCCAGCTATGGAGATTCATCATCAGTCACAATGTCCGTGGACCAAAAGACATGATGACCTTCATCAGCAATCTTCTACTGTCACACTTCCTTCTCAAATAAAAGGTAATTGGCTGGAAGTTGAATGTCAAAAAGCTGACTGGGTATGCTGGGTGACATCACTGACCAAAGATGACCATGACTATATTTGTTCAATGGTATCATCCAGAATACTCATTGTCAACCAAGCTAGAGCACAAGAAGCTTCCATTTATAAATTAAAGATTTCAGGGTGCAGCAGCTGGAGATTCTAGCAGGTAAACTGGCTAAATCTGGCCATTTAGTTTATCCATTCAGAGAACCTCAAACAGCTAGTGTACAGGTTGATCCAAACCCAAAGCTCATCCCTGATTTTGGTGCATTTGTTTTAGTATCTCCACTAGTTTTGTTATTTTAGTCAGTATTGTTGCTTTTTTTGTTTGTACGTATGTTTTGCTAATTCTCACTGTTTGTCTAATTCGTGCAATAAAGCCAAGTAAAAAAAAGATTAGTATATTACTGTGTCTTAACTAAACAAGAATGCTGTATATAAAGACATTTTACAGTTACAGGAATACAATATAAGACAAACAGCATGCTACAAATATTCATACATACACACACACTACCTACCCTTTCCTAACAAATGCACTAGTCTGTATGCAATAGGGCGAGAGCTTCCAATGGATGTTTACCGATGTGGGGAGGAGCCACGGGAGTCGTTGGGGGACCACAGAAGACACTGATCGGGGCCACTCTGTGCAGAACGAACTGCACAGTGGAGGTAAGCATATGTTTGTTATTTAAAAAAAAAAAACAAGGGTTTACAACTTTTAAGGCACTTCCTACATGGGTGTAACTCTTTCTACTTCCATACTGCCATATGTCACGTGTTGAAAGTTCAAGTTTTGTTGACTCTTATTGACAAGCTATACTTAAGCTTGCAACCAGTATTTGGCAAGAGCTCCACTAAACAATGGGGACAATTTAAAATGTGTACTTTCTCAGTTTATAGTATATACATATATACCACAAAGGTATCTGTTTTCTTTTGTTTTACAGAACACCACAAAGGATCTTGTACAAACACTTTCCTTGATTGAACAGTAGCATGTCAAACAGATATTCCCACTATTCCCAGACTGTACTTTATTGTCCCTGAAAAATCAGATCACAATATACAAAAACACTTTATTTATCCTTTTCTCTTTTCTATGACTACTGGTAAATGCCTCTACAGTGCCCTGAAAAGCATTCATACCCCTTGAAATGTTACACATTTTTTCATGTTACAACCAAAGTGTAAATGTATTTTATTGGGATTTTATGTGATAGACCAACACAAAGTGGCACATAATTGTGAAGTAGAAGAAAGATGATAAATGGTTTTCAAAATGTTTTACAAATAAATATGTGAAAAGTGTTGCATGCATTTGTATTCAGTCACCCTCAACACCTTTTGGAACCACCATTCGCTGCAATTACAGCTGCAAGTCTTTTTGGGGATGTCTCTACCAGCTTTGCACATCTATAATGAAGGGTCATAGCATTATGCTGGGATGGCTCAGAAGGGGCTGTAGTTCTCTCTCTCTTTTCTTTATCTATTTAGGTTGCCATTGGTTGCCACTGTTGCTCAGGGCAGCAACAGCCAGAGGATTGGTAGCAAGGGCCAGCGTTGAATTGGAGGAATTTGGCGGGCGCTGAGCAGCGCTGAAGAAGCCTATATAAGGGGCTGAGTGCAGCGGCTCACTGACCGTTTGAAGCAGAATGAGCGGCGTCACAGAGCTCCTGCAACATGAAGCGCCGTTCGTCAAACAGTCAGGAAGAACTCCTGTGTCGCCTTATTGAGAGAGCGGAGGGAGAGGGCGGTGAAGAATGGCTCCTTCAGTGCCTAGGGGAGGAGCGCGACTCGGCTCCGCCTGCAGAGACATCCCTCACAAACCCGAAGATGGAAGAAGCTTCGGACTCAGTCGGAGGCGGGACTCGACAACAGCCGGGGAGAAAGAAGAAACGACTGAGAACAGTGGCTTCGCCTCAGCTGACAAGGGAGGAGAGAGCTGGCATTTCCAGAACACAGAGAGAGCCGGCTATGAGGGAGAGCAGCGCTACTCAGCTTCCCCAGGCTGCTGCACTCAGTGAGCATCCGTCAGTATCAAATGATGGTGAGCAGTGTCAGTTTACTAATATTGCAGATGTTTCATTACTAGTTAATTCATTGTCAAATATTTTACAACAATTTAAAGGGGCACAGACTGTTGGTGCTAATAATAGTTTTAAAGGAGCACAGGTCACTGGTGCATTGAATGTTAAGAAACCTAATGTTAATTCTCAAATTTTAGGGGCACAAAAAGAAAAAATTGGTGCTAGGTATATTATGCATACCAGTAAAATTGGTCAGAGGGCACAGATATCTGATGCTTCCGAACCTGTTGGTAGTGATACTGAAATATTTACAGGGGCACATGATTATGGTGCTGTTAAAAAAAAATTACCATTGAATGATTATATGACTGAAGTTAGTTCAGTATGGCAAAATTTAAATGAGTCACAAATGATTGATCATGGCATGTTAAACCATGATAATGTTGTTAACTCTCCATTATCTGTTGATCCCATCCTGCCTATCAGGCCTTCAGCAGTGGCAGTTGGGGAGGTGTCTTTTAAAGAACCCTTACCATGTGTATTGTCACCTTTAGGGTTCCATTTAGCCAAGTCTGTTAAAGAAAAGATTTGGAGAGGAGAATTCATTGACATATTGTCACTTTTGCCGGCTTCTAAAGAGTTTTTGTTGAAATCTGACAGGCTGACAGTAGATAGATCTGAGGAGGACAGGAGGAGGGCTATACCAAGGACCTTCCAAAATTGGTTGCAGGCTTTCTGCATTTATGCAGCAGTTATGGGTGAATGTTTCCCTACAAAGTGTTCAGGTTTATTCCAACACTTGGATATTGTTGCAGAGGCTTTTCGTCATTTCGGTGGCTCTGCATGGTTCACATACAGTGCCTTGCGAAAGTATTCGGCCCCCTTGAACTTTTCAACCTTTTGCCACATTTCAGGCTTCAAACATAAAGATATAAAATTTAAATTTTTTGTGAAGAATCACCAACAAGTGGGACACAATTGTGAAGTGGAACGAAATCTATTGGATATTTTAAACTTTTTTAGCAAATAAAAAACTGAAAAGTGGTGCGTGCAAAATTATTCGGCCCCTTTACTTTCAGTGCAGAAAAACTCACTCCAGAAGTTCAGCGAGGATGTCTGAATGATCCAATGTTGTCCTAAATGACTGATGGTGATAAATAGAATCCATCCGGGGTGTAATCAAGTCTCTGTATAAATGCACCTGCTCTGTGATAGTCTCAGGGTTCTGTTGAAAGCGCAGAGAGCATCATGAAGACCAAGGAACACACCAGGCAGGTCCGTAATACTGTTGTGGAGAAGTTTAAAGCTGGATTTGGATACAAAAAGATTTCCCAAGCTTTAAACATCCCAAGGAGCACTGTGCAAGCGATCATTTTGAAATGGAAGGAGTATCAGACCACTGCAAATCTACCAAGACCTGGCTGTCCCTCTAAACTTTCAGCTCAGACAAGGAGAAGACTGATCAGAGATGCAGCCAAGAGGCCCATGATCACTCTGGATGAACTGCAGAGAACTACAGCTGAGGTGGGAGAGTCTGTCCATAGGACAACAATCAGTCGTACACTGCACAAATCTGCCCTTTATGGAAGAGTGGCAAGCGGAAAGCCATTTCTCAAAGATATCCATAAAAAGTCTCGTCTAAAGTTTGCCACAAGCCACCTGGGAGACACACCAAACATGTGGAAGAAGGTGCTCTGGTCCGATGAAACCAAAATCCAACTTTTTGGCCACAATGCAAAACGATATGTTTGGCGTAAAAGCAACACAGCTCATCACCCTCAACACACCATCCCCACTGTCAAACATGGTGGTGGCAGCATCATGGTTTGGGCCTGCTTTTCTTCAGCAGGGACAGGGAAGATGGTTAAAATTGAGGGGAAGATGGATGCAGCCAAATACAGGACCATTCTGGATGAAAAGCTGTTGGAGTCTGTTGGAGTCTGCAAAAGACCTGAAACTGGGACGGAGATTTATCTTCCAACAAGACAATGATCTCAAACATGATCTCAAACATACAGCAAAATCTACAAAGGAATGGTTCACAAATAAACGTATCCAGGTGTTAGAATGGCCAAGTCAAAGTCCAGACCTGAATCCAATCGAGAATCTGTGGAAAGAGCTGAAAACTGCTGTTCACAAATGCTCTCCATCCAACCTCACTGAGCTCGAGCTGTATTGCAAGGAAGAATGGCCAAGAATTTCAGTTGCTCGATGTGCAAAACTGATAGAGACATACCCCTAGCGACTTGCAGCTGTAATCACAGCAAAAGGTGGCTCTACAAAGTATTAACGCAAGGGGGCCGAATAATTTTGCACGCCCCACTTTTCATTTTTTTATTAGTTAAAAAAGTTTCAACAATCCAATAGATTTCGTTCCACTTCACAATTGTGTCCCACTTGTTGGTGATTCTTCACAAAAAATAAAAATTTTATATCTTTATGTTTGAAGCCTGAAATGTGGCAAAAGGTTGAAAAGTTCAAGGGGGCCGAATACTTTCGCAAGGCACTGTATGACGAAAATTTTCGACAAAAGTTGGCAGTCCACCCCTCCCTACATTGGGGATACAAAGACGTTGGACTGTGGTTGAATCTCATGTTGCCTCCTAAGCCTCAGTTCACTCCAAAAGTGGTATCTAACGCACAGTCTGCGTTTCGTAAAGGATTTTGCTTTTCTTTCAATGAAGGGCAATGCAAGTTTCTCTCAAATTGCAGATATAAACACGAATGCTCCCATTGTAGCGGGAACCATCCGGCTAGCAGGTGCTTTCGCAAATCTGCAGCGACAGCCTTTCAGCACGCTCATGGGAAGAGCAGTGACTCCAGTGAACCTCCCAAGAATGCTCCCGTGGTTAGAGCGCTATCCAGATCGCAGGATGGCGGCTCTGCTAACTGAAGGTTTCAGGGAAGGTTTTTTGGTCCCGGCCTTTCAAGGCACAGGCTGTTCTATGGTTCAGAATTTTAAATCTGTTTATACTAACACGTCAGTGGTAAGAAATTTTTTTTACAAAGAACTGGAAGAAGGGAGGGTGGCAGGTCCTTTTGCTTCTCCGCCATTTGCAAATTTTAGGCTCTCCCCATTAGGGTTAGTTCCTAAAATAGAGCAAGGTTCTTACCGTTTGATACATCACCTTTCATATCCAGAGAACTCTTCTTTAAATGATGATGTGGCTGGTGTTGAAGCTCCAGTTTGTTACGCATCATTCGATGAGGCTTTGGTTATATTAAGGAATCATGGACAAGGGGCTTTGCTAGCCAAGGCAGATATTAAGTCAGCATTTCGGCTGCTCCCGGTCCATCCGCAAGGCTTCAGTTCGCTAGGTTTTCAATTCTCGGGTGAATATTTCTTTGACAAATGTATGCCCATGGGGTTTTCTTTGTCTTGTTTTTATTTTGAAGCTTTTTCAACTTTTTTACACTGGATTTTGTCAGTTCTCTATCCCTGTGGGGATTTTCTGCATTATCTAGATGATTTTTTATTTGTTGGCCCATCTGATTCCCCCTCGTGCCTCAAATCTCTTCAGATATTTTTCAATATTTGTGAGCACTTTGGGATCCCTCTAGCAGCAGAAAAGACAGTGTTTCCATCTACTTCTATTGAATTTTTAGGGATTACCATCGATTCAGCTGCAATGGAATTTAAATTGCCTCTTCAAAAAATACAAAAAATGAGATCCCTGATTTCAGTTTTTCTTTTAAGAAAGAAAGTACTATTGAAGGAGGCTCAATCTCTTCTGGGTCTGTTCGCTTTTGCAGCCTGAGTCATTCCAATGGCTAGGGTGTTTTCTCGCAAGTTTTCGTTGGCAATCAAAAGTTTTACAAACCCATATTCCCATATTCGTATCTCCAAGAGCGTTCGGGAAGACCTTAGAATTTGGGATGCTTTTCTGTGTAATTTTAATGGTTCTACCATATGGCAACAGGACTTTGTTACTAACGATCAGCTCAATTTTTTTCACAGATGCAGCTAGGTCTTCAGGCTTTGGAGCATTTATGGATGGGCATTGGTGCGCAGGTGAGTGGCATCAGGACTGGTTACAAAAGGACATCATTCAGAATTTGGTCCTTCTTGAGCTTTTCCCTGTGATAGTTTCTTTAGTAGTTTGGAAAGACAATTTTGCTAATCGCAGAGTTCTGGTGCATACTGATAATAAAGGTGTTTTGTATGCAGTAAATACTTTATCCTCTAAGTCCGAGCCGGTGATTAAACTACTACGTTTTCTTGTTTTACAATGCATGCGATTCAATATTTGGTTGAAAGCAGAGCACATTCCAGGCGTACAAAATAATATTGCTGATGCTTTATCTCATTCACAGTTCACGAGGTTTTGGGAATTGGCTCCAACATCGGATCGGTGCGGAACCCCTTGCCCGGATTTCCTCTGGGGCTTAATATGGAGTTAATACTTGGTAACCTCAAGAATTCAGTGTCAAAGAAAACGTGGTTAGATTATCGCCTATCTTGGACCAGATGGTGCTCCTTTTGTCAGGACTTCGGTCTGGATTCTCTTGTTGTAACTTCTTATGTCTCCCTGTCCTTCGTGTCTTCATTGCTTCAGGCTAATCTTAGCCCAGCTTCTATCAGCAAAATTTTAGCGGGTGTCTCCTTCTTTCTAAAATTTGCTGGTTTGCCATCTTTAACCTCTTTCTTTCAAGTTAATCAAGTTTTAAAAGGTTTTAGGAGGTCAAGACCTTTGTTAGATAATAGGCGCCCTATTTTGGCTGCTCTGTTGGTTGATCTTCTTAAGATTCTAGAAGTGGTGTGTTTCTCAGAATTTGAGTTAATTTTGTTCAGCGCCGTTTTTTCAGTTGCCTTTTTTGGTGCCCTCAGAATTGGGGAATTTACAGCTGAAAATAAAAGGTCCTCATCTTTTCTCCGCAAATCACATGTCGCTGTGTATGATGGGTCCCTTAGCCTTTTCCTTTGTAGGTCAAAATCCCTTCCAACAGGGTCAAGGTCATTGGATTTCTCTGGCTAGCTCTATCAATCCTACAATATGCCCGGTTCTACTGGTTTCTAGATATATGTCAATTAGACCATGTTCTGACGATTCCTTTTTTATTCATCAGGATCTGTCTTCCTTGACTAGGTATCAGTTTTCAGCTGTGTTGGCTGCTTCTCTGAAACGCCTGAACCTGTCTGGCTTTTTCTTTTCTTCACATTCATTTCGCATTGGGGCAGCCACCACAGCTGACTCTTTAGGTTTTCCGGCAGAAACTTTAAAAAGAATTGGCCGTTGGGGTAGTGATAGATATAAGATTTATGTTCGCCCTGATCTTCTAATTTTGTAATCTCTTTTCAGGATCTCCCAAAGCTACGGTCTGGATTGTAGGTCATTCCTACGTTTTTTGGGCAGCCAAGCATGCTGAAACTAGAACCCACTCTGCTAACTTAGGTCTGGACTCTAAGTCTTTCACAGTTTTGTGGTCAGGTATTGAGGGCTTGAGGTGGAAAAATCTGAGAGATCATTTACTTCACCTATCTAACATTTGGCCTTTACCCCAGATCTTAGTTCTTCATGCCGGGGCCAATGATTTAGGTAAAGTTAAGACGTGGGATCTTCTATGTGAAATTAATAGAGATCTTTGTTATATCCAACTTTTATTCCCAAATGCTATAGTGGCATTTTCAGAGATGATTCCTTGTCTTCTATAGTCTCCTTCGGGCAACTTATTTTATGTAGATAAGATTAGAAGACGTCTCAATAGAACAATCCATAGTTTTCTAAGTTCTTCCAGTGGTATATCTTTTCGCCATTTAGAATTAGAAGGTTTTGTGCATGGTTTATTTCGTAAAGATATGGTTCATTTATCTGTGATAGGCTTAGATATATTTAATATGGGTTTACAAAATCTAATTGAATCAGCCACGGTGTTGGGGGGGGCCTCGGCCGGCAGCGCTGCTGCTGTCCTCAGCCGGTGGGTAGTAGTCGTCCAGCATTGTTGGATGGACACCGTTTAATTTGTTCAATTTCAGCCAGGATGGCTTTATATTCTTTAAAATAAATTAGAGTACTTTTAGGTAACCCCTATGGATAACACCGTGGCCTTATAAATACCAATTAATAAATAATTTGTTGAAATTTAAATAACAGTGTTTGTCTTTATTGTGAATCCCATCTGTGCTAGCCCATGAAGGGTCATAGCATTATGCTGGGGCCCACATGGGATGGCTCAGAAGGGGCTGTAGTTTCTCTCTCTCTTTTCTTTATCTATTTAGGTTGCCATTGGTTGCCACTGTTGCTCAGGGCAGCAACAGCCAGAGGATTGGTAGCAAGGGCCAGCGTTGAATTGGAGGAATTTGGCGGGCGCTGAACAGCGCTGAAGAAGCCTATATAAGGGGCTGAGTGCAGCGGCTCACTGACCGTTTGAAGCAGAACGAGCGACGCCCACTCACACGCCCCCCTTTTTTGTCATGATGTTGTCCATGAGGGAGAGTAGTCGTCCAGCATTGTTGGATGGACACCGTTTAATTTGTTCAATTTTAGCCAGGATGGCTTTATATTCTTTAAAATAAATGTGAGTACTTTTAGGTAACCCCTATGGATAACACCGTGGCCTTATAAATACCAATTAATAAATAATTTGTTGAAATTTAAATAACAGTGTTTGTCTTTATTGTGAATCCCATCTGTGCTAGCCCATGAAGGGTCATAGCATTATGCTGGGGCCCACATGGGATGGCTCAGAAGGGGCTGTAGTTCTCTCTCTCTTTTCTTTATCTATTTAGGTTGCCATAGGTTGCCACTGTTGCTCAGGGCAGCAACAGCCAGAGGATTGGTAGCAAGGGCCAGCGTTGAATTGGAGGAATTTGGCGGGCACTGAACAGCGCTGAAGAAGCCTATATAAGGGGCTGAGTGCAGCGGCTCACTGACCGTTTGAAGCAGAACGAGCGACGCCCACCTACCCGCCCCCCTTTTTTGTCATGATGTTGTCCATGAGGGGGAGTAGTCGTCCAGCATTGTTGGATGGACACCGTTTAATTTGTTCAATTTTAGCCAGGATGGCTTTATATTCTTTAAAATAAATTAGAGTACTTTTAGGTAACCCCTATGGATAACACCGTGGCCTTATAAATACCAATTAATAAATAATTTGTTGAAATTTAAATAACAGTGCTTGTCTTTATTGTGAATCCCATCTGTGCTAGCCCATGACATTTTTGCCCATTCTGCTTTGCAAAATAGCTCAAGCTCTTCTGAAGGCAATTGGTTCCACTAGATTTTAGTTAGGGGTATCAAAGTAAAAGGGGCTAAATACAAATGCACCCCACATATTTCAGATATTTATTTGTAAAAAAATTTGAAAACCATTTATCACTTTTTTCCAGGTCACAATTATGTGCCACTTTGTGTTGATCTGTCACATAAAATCCCAATAAAATACATTTACATTTTTGGTTGTAACATGATAAAATGTGGAAAATATTAGGAGGTGTGAAGGCACTGTATGTGCAAAATAGGTTTTGTTTCTATGATTTTGAACATCAGAGCTCAGACTGGGTGAAGGAGTAGCAACACAAGGTGTCAGTAATGTGCATTTATGTGCTAACAAAAAAATATGCTGCGAAGAGAAGAGTGCAGAGTGATAAATAAATTAGCTCATTGGGCTATTGCTTCTCTTTTTACTGTTCACTCACAGGTTGTGGCAGAGACAAGACCTACTGTGCTTGTATTACTCAACAGCAATTAGGAATAGTCAGGTCTCCAGACTATCTGTGCTGTTTGGCACTGTGTACTTCTCAGGAACTAAAGGACAAATCCATTTGTATGTACAACATTTCCCATATTTAATTTTATCTGTGGATTTAGCTTTTTTGTCTACAGTTCAGTTTTAAAACATACAATGGGGACAGAAAGTATTCAGACCCCCTTAAATATTTCACTCTTTGTTATATTGCAGCCATTTGCTGAAATCATTTAAGTTCATTTTTTTTCCTCATTAATGTACAAACAGCACCCTATATTGACAGAAAAACACAGAATCGTTGACATTTTTGCAGATTTATTAAAAAAGAAAAACTGAAATATCACATGGTCCTAAGTATTCAGACCCTTTGCTGTGACACTCACATATTTAACTCAGGTGCTGTCCATTTCTTCTGATCATTCTTGAGACGGTTCTACATCTTCATTTGAGTCCAGCTATGTTTGATTATACTGATTGGACTTGATTAGGAAAACCACACACCTGTCTATATAAGACCTTACAGCTCACAGTGCATGTCAGAGCAAATGAGAATCATGAGGTCAAAGGAACTGCCTGAAGAGCTCAGAAACAGAATTGTGGCAAGGCACAGATCTGGCCAAGGTTACAAAAAAATTTCTGCTGCACTTAAGGTTCCTAAGAGCACAGTGGCCTCCATAATCCTTAAATGGAAGATGTTTGGGACGACCAGAACCCTTGCTAGAGCTGGCCGTCTGGCCAAACTGAGCTATCGTGGAGAAGAGCCTTGGTGAGAGAGGTAAAGAAGAACCCAAAGATCACTGTGGCTGAGCTCCAGAGATGCAGTCGGGAGATGGGAGAAAGTTGTAGAAAGTCAACCATCACTGCAGCCCTCCACCAGTTGGGGCTTTATGGCAGAGTGGCCCGAAGGAAGCCTCTCCTCAGTGCAAAACACATGAAAGCTCACATGGAGTTTGCTAAAAAAACACCTGAAGGACTCCAAGATGGTGGGAAATAACATTCTCTGGTCTGATGAGACCAAGATAGCACTTTTGACATTAATTCTAAGCGGTATGTGTGAAGAAAACCAGGCACTGCTCATCACCTGTCCAATACAGTCTCAACAGTCCCAACAGTGAAGCATGGTGGTGGCAGCATCATGCTGTGGGGGTGTTTTTCAGCTGCAGGGACAGGACGACTGGTTGCAATCGAGAGAAAGATGAATGTGGCCAAGTACAAGGATATCCTGGATGAAAACCTTCTCCAGAGTGCTCAGGACCTCAGACTGGGCTGAAAGTGTACCTTCCAACAAGACAGTGACCCTAAGCACACAGCTAAAATAATGAAGGAGTGGCTTCACAACAACTCCGTGACTGTTCTTGAATGGCCCAGCCAGAGCCCTGACTTAAACCCAATTGAGCATCTCTGGAGAGACCTAAAAATGGCTGTCCACCAACGTTTACCATCCAACCTGACAGAACTGGAGAGCATCTGCAAGGAGGAATGGCAGAGGATCCCCAAATCCAGGTGTGAAAAACTTGTTGCATGTTTCCCAAAAAGACTCATGGCTGTATTAGATCAAAAGGGTGCTTCTACTAAATACTGAGCAAAGGGTCTGAATACTTAGGACCATGTGATATTTCAGTTTTTCTTTTTTAATAAATCTGAAAAAATGTCAACAATTCTGTGTTTTTCTGTCAATATGGGGTGCTGTGTGTACATTAATGAGGGAAAAAATGAACTTAAATGATTTTAGCAAATGGCTGCACTATAACAATAGAGTGAAAAATTTAAGGGGGTCTGAATACTTTCCATCCCCACTGTATCTTACAACCTTTTCTGTATTATGATAGCTAAATCAAAATGAAATTCTCATAAAATAATGTTAAGAATGCTTACGGAAGGTATTGTTCATGGTTTTTCTCCCTATGCTGTGCACATCCTGCACACACTTTTCATGAACTTTTATCAGATGTGTGTTTGCTCCAGTACTGGTGGATTGTCACACCTCTGTGAGCAGAATCCAAAACTATGTCTCCCACAGCAAATGCATCAGCATGGCTGCTTGAGGTCAAACATAAAAATGGACAGAAAGGGGTGACAATTCTGCCCTGAATTAAAAGAAAACTTGCAGACCTAGGAAAAAAAAATCAGAATACATTGTGCTGAACCAGACTTTAGTTAAAATCAAGGAGTGTAAAATAAGATTACACATTTTGACATTAGATGGATCTATGCAGCAACATATACAGGTTCAGATTTAGGCTCGATTCACATCTATTCATGTTACTTTTGAGCATTTTTGCAGTGCTTTTTGCGGTGCGTGCCGGGTTTTTGGACACGCGTTTTTACCGTGATTTTACCGCAATTTTGCCGCAATTTGCGTTTTGCATTTTTTTACACTGTATATGGTTGCTAAGGAGGGTGCCTGGAAGTTGTTTGCCACTTCCTTAACAACCGATGAGTCATCAGCTGTCAGTGGGCTTCTCAGCTGACAGCTGAATAAAAAAAGAATTGCCAATTGTTCAATTGATAGTAGTATGTTTGTTGTGGCAAATATATACATTCCTCCGCCCTTTAATTTGGATGTCCTGCTCAGATTGAACGAATTCCTGATAGATAAAAAAGGGGTGCCGATTATAGCTGTGGGTGATTTTAATGAGATATTGGATAGAAAGTTGGATAGATTTCCGGTACGGACACTCTCCGAGTCTATGGGGAAGAGTCGCTTGTGTCAATTTCTGGACGAAGTGGGGTTATTAGACTTGTGGAGGGTGCGGAATCTGGGAGTTTTGCAATATTCATGTTACTCAGCTTCGTATGCGAAGCTCTCAAGAATAGATTTGGTTTTGGGGAATTATAGAGCATTACAGATTATCAATAAAATTTTATACAAGCCAAGAGGTATCTCAGACCACTCCCCTGTTGTGGTTACATTAAATCTAGGAGGGAATAAACCTCGGAAGGAGTGGAAAATAATCCACATTGGTTTGAATTAATTAAAAATACAGATAGGGTTCTCCCCAAAATGAGAGAGTTTGTAGAAATGAATGAAGGAACGGTGCTGCCCGCTGTGCTGTGGGATGCCCCAAAGGCTTTTTTCAGAGGGGTACTAATACAGCATATGTGATATAGGGAAAATGCTGCGCTACCTAGTGAGACAAACTGAAAGGCTACAGCAGCTAGCACACAAACAAACCAAGTCAACTCAAAGTGAAAATAATACAGTGCAGCGCTAAAGCTACATACATAAATAAGGAATTGTATGCACCTGTGAAAATATAAATTGTAGTGACAAAAATACAAATATACAAGCAGTGGCCTGCTGGGAGTGTTCAAACCAATGTCTGTATTAAATTGACAAGGGACTAAAGTCCATGAGTAGTGAGGTGAATGGAAGTCTTCTCCAAAAGGGGGGGGGGTACCATATATCCTGGAAATATATGGACACTCCAGTGGAAAGGCGACCATAGATACCAAAGCACACAGATCTTCAATAGGAAAAGTTGGATATCCTTACCAGATCCGTAGGACGTACCTGCCGTATAGCAGTACATCTATTAGGCATAGGTGGATAGTCTCCCGGGGTGTCCAGCCGAATATCGTCCTCTGGGTCTCGATCACCGGTGAGGAGTGGTTGTCGAATACAGTCCCCTATCATATAGTGTCCACCCTGTACTGCGCAGGCGCAGTACGGAGGACAAACGAGACGCCGAAAGTCTCCGAAGTTCAACAGCTTATCATCAGCTGTACACGGCGCCTGCCTTTTATTCTCACCCTATGTCCAGGTTCATTCCCTACTATCCAAGTGGACATAGAGTTAGAATAAATAGTTGCCGAGCGCAGCGAGGCCGTGCCCGAAGCGTGGCGAGCGAAGCGAGCCCACGAGGGGCCCTCTTACAAAGCCATCGCTAAGAAGTGCCCAAGCGCCGTGTACAGCTGATGGTCAGCTGATCAACTTCGGACACATTTGGCATCTCCTTCTCCTCCGTACTGCGCAAGCGCTGCGCCTGCGCAGTACGGGGAGGACACTATCCGATAAGAGGACAGTTTATGTCAGAACACCGGAACAAATTGGTCAGGAGGAAATGGTTCACAGTGGGCCCATGAGGAAAGAAAAAAGGGAACTCCATATAGTGTAGGTCAAAAATGGGGTTTTTAATGACAAAAAAGCCATACAGGGTAAAAGTGATCACAAAGCAAATAAAAAATATAAAATTGGCAATGTGGGAAGCTGAAAAGCTGCCCCTACGCGTTTCGACTCCAAAGTCTTCAACAGGGGCATAAAACAGCCTCCCCAGATTGCACTTATTTATAAACTGTACACCACTTGAAATTTAGCCAGCTCCGCCCCCGTCATGGCAGAACCGGAAGTGGATGTTCAGTGTCAACACAAATGACCATATTTAATACACTTTTAATATGCAATATATATGCCTGAAAGTCCAAAAGCGTAAACCAGATCATATCAGCAAAGTGAGACACTGTGACTTTCAAAAAGCTGCAGATAACATAACCTCTGCTCGACTTGCGTCCCAAGCCTTCAGTGCGGCTTACGTTCCAAGCCTCATTAGCTGCATCGCTGTGGAAGAGATAACAGCTAACAGCCAATCCGCCGCTGGTGTCAAGTTTGTGCGTGTGTCAGGAGCGTGCGCTCCAAGACTCACACGTAACCGAGAAAGTGGCCTGCCCAGACTCAGGCATCATCTACATCACAAGAGAACAGGGGCCAATCAGCGACTGGTAGTGGATTTGCTATCTAATGTGGAGCTTGCGCTCCACGCCTCACATCTGCGGAAGAGGCTGGGCGAACACAGTACACTTCCTTAGTGATTGGCCACCTACTATAGAGCAGCAAAACCATGCCCTCCCAAGTCCAAAGCAACGTAGTTCGGGGTACCCAGCCCCCAGAGCTGTCACCCAAAGTACCTAAATTAACACCAGGGCGGGGAATGTCACAATTATATGGTCATGGATATAAGATATTAATGTTCTATAATCCCCATATCCCGGCAAGGTAATACATGCCCAAGCCTCCCCGAGGGATGCAGGGCAACGCCACCATGCCACACAGGGGAGGAAGGAGGACGTAAAAGATTGAGCCCCTATAAAAGGACACTGTGGGTAATAAAATAATAGAAAATAATTAAAAGTGAAAGCCACAGTAGAAGTGCTGGAGTGGCTAGTACCTGAGACTCCCACAGATAACCCCCGACCTGGAAAAGATATCGGAATTGGCGGGGGATATCAGGGTTATAACCTCAAGATGTCTGTGGCCCCTCACCAATGCCGCCCAGCAAAGTAATACATGCTCCAGCCTCAACGAAGAGTGCAGGGCAACGCCACAATCCCGACCAGAAGAGGGAGGGGACACAGAAAATAGGACCCAAAAAAAAGGGGGAGTACATTATATAATGAAAATAAGAAAATATCACCATAAAAGCACTGATAAAGGCGCTAGGTTATTCCTGCATGTGACCCCCCAAAGGTAACCAAAGTGATGATTTTGGAGGTGTCCAAAATCATAAACTCCACATAGTATGATAGACCCCAAACACTAATCCAACACCCAAACGCTAGACTCAAGGTGTCATTGCAATAGTCCAGGAAGGGTTAAGACAGAGGTGTGTCGCGGCTCGAAAGAGGAGGTGCGTATCACGCACGGCTGATGAAAAAATTAATGTCCCATTCAACAATGCCCTCCTATTTAAAGGACACCAGGGCTGTGATCAATCTAATAGAAGGAGTAGAATATACAGATGGCCTCCTACTTGCAACTGCAGATGTATCTGCACTCTATACATCTATTCCATTGGATCAAGGCCTAGCCGCAGTTGAGTTGTTTCTTTCTAGGGACTCGGGCCTTTCCCCCATCCACCGCAATTATGTTATGGAACTATTATGGTTCGCCACAGAACACATTTACTTCTGGTTCCATGGAACTTATTACTCTCAGATTAAGGGTGTAGCCATGGGGGCCAAATATGCCCCCAGTCTGGCTAACCTTTTCATGGCCTTATGGGAGGAGGATGTCTTTTATGCCCACAGACCACCCCAGTTGGTTCTGTGGGCTAGGTATATTGACGACATCCTCCTCCTTTGGAAAGGCGACCTCAGTTCTTTGGAGGATTATATGGAGTTTCTGAATACCAACGATAGAAATATTTCCCTTAGCTTTGAGGCAAGTCCCGAGACCATACATTTTTTGGACCTAGAAGTCTCCGTAGTTAATTGACAACTGGTCCTTAAAACGTTTTTTAAACCCACAGACCGTAACGGGTATATCCCGGTGGATAGCTGCCATCACCAACAATGGCTTAGATCGGTTCCTAAGGGACAGTTTCTCCGTATGCGACAAAACTGTACTAACATCACAGATTTTCAGTCCCAGTCCCAGACCCTTAGGGAGAGGTTTGTGGAGAAAGGGTACAGACCCTCGGTTCTCGACGCTACTATCAGGGAGGTTGGCACGGTGGAGAGGAAGTCTCTCCTGGTGGTTTGCCCTAAAGTATATGAACAAAACCGATACAAGTGGTCTTTCTTCACCTCATTCTCCCTACAATACAAAGAGATTAAGAGAATCATAGATAGGCATTGGAGGGTGTTGAAGAGCGATCGTGTGCTGGGTCCGGTTTTACCGTATCGGCAGGTGTCATTTTCCGTGGCGCAAGCTCTGTCCATGGTGAAATCGCTCCCAGCATTGTCGACCCCCCCGTCCGGTCTCTTTTTTCCAAGACTGTAAGGGATATTTCCCTTGCAGAAAGTGTAATGTGTGTCTGCACAATATGTGTGGGAGACGCTGGTTGGTTACCTTTGGGGGGGTCACATGCAGGAATAACCTAGCGCCTTTATCAGTGCTTTTATGGTGATATTTTCTTATTTTCATTATATAATGTACTCCCCCTTTTTTTGGGTCCTATTTTCTGTGCCCCCTCCCTCTTCTGGTCGGGATTGTGGCGTTGCCCTGCACTCTTTGTTGAGGCTGGAGCACGTATTACTTTGCCGGGTGGCATTGGTGAGGGGCCACAGACATCTTGAGGTTATAACCCTGATATCCCCCGCCAATTCCGATATCTTTTCCAGGTCGGGGGTTATCTGTGGGAGTCACAGGTACTAGCCACTCCAGCACTTCTACTGTGGCTTTCACTTTTAATTATTTTCTATTATTTTATTACCCACAGTGTCCTTTTATAGGGGCTCAATCTTTTACGTCCCCCTTCCTCCCCTGTGTGGCATGGTGGCGTTGCCCTGCATCCCTCGGGGAGGCTTGGGCACGTATTACCTTGCCGGGATACGGGGATTATAGAACATTGATATCTTATATCCATGACCATACAATTGTGACATTCCCCGCCCTGGTGTTAATATAGGTACTTTGGGTGACAGCTCTGGACACTGGGTACCCCGAACCACGTTGCTTTAGACTTGGGAGGGCGTGGTTTTGCTGCTCTATAGTAGGTGGCCAATCACTAAGGAAGTGTACTGTGTTCGCCCAGCCTCTTCCGCAGAAGTGAGGCATGGAGCACAAGCTCCACATTAGATAGCAAATCCACTACCAGTTGCTGATTGGCCCCTGTTCTCTTGTGATGTAGATGACGCCTGAGTCTGGGCAGGCCGCTTTCTCGGTTACGTGCGAGTCTTGGAGCACACACTCATGACACACGCACGAACTTGACACCAGCAGCGGATTGGCTGTTAGCTGTTATCTCTTCCACAGCGATGCAGCTAATGAGGCTTGGAACGCAAGCCGCACTGAAGGCTTGGGATGCAAGTCGAGTGGAGGTTACGTTATCTGCAGCTTTTTGAAAGTCACAGTGTCTCACTTTGCTGATATGATCTGGTTTACACTTTTGGACTTTCAGGCATATATATTGCATATTAAAAGTGTGTTAAATATGGTCATTTGTGTTGACACTGAACATCCACTTCCGGTTCCGCCATGATGGGGGCAGAGCCAGCTAAATTTCAAGTGGTGTACAGTTTATAAATAAGTGCAATGTGGGGAGGCTGTTTTATGCCCTTGTTGAAGACTTTGGAGTCGAAACGCGTAGGGCCAGCTTTTCAGCTTCCCACATTGCCAATTTTATATTTTTTATTTGCTTTGTGATCACTTTTACCCTGTATGGCTTTTTTGTCATTAAAAACCCCATTTTTGACCTACACTATGTGGAGTTCCCTTTTTTCTTTCCTCATGGGCCCACTGTGAACCATTTCCTCCTGACCAATTTGTTCCGGAACCAGGGATCGTGCGCATCAGGGGCCTAACACCCGCCCGGGACAACCACTCCTCACCGGTGATCGAGACCCAGAGGACGATATTCGGCTGGACACCCCGGGAGACTATCCACCTATGCCTAATAGATGTACTGCTGTACGGCAGGTGCGTCCTACGGATCTGGTAAGGGTATCCAACTTTTCCTATTGAAGATCTGTGTGCTTTGGTATCTATGGTCGCCTTTCCACTGGAGTGTCCATATATTTCCAGGATATATGGTACTCCCCCTTTTTGGAGAAGACTTCCATTCACCTCACTACTCATGGACTTTAGTCCCTTGTCACTTTAATACAGACATTGGTTTGAACACTCCCAGCAGGCCACTGCTTGTATATTTGTATTTTTGTCACTACAATCTATATTTTAACAGGTGCATACAATTCCTTATTTATGTATGTAGCTTTAGCGCTGCACTGTATTATTAATACAGCATATGGCCAAATTCAATAAAGAGGCTAGGAGTGGGGAAGAAAAAACTCTAAGAGAGGTGATTGAGGCCGAAAATAATTATACCATAGACCCAACCCCAGAGTGGGAAACAGCTTGGCTAGATAAACAACAAGAGTACAAGATAGTTATTATGCAAAAGGCAGAGACTAGGCACCTTCTCCAGCATCAGGTCTCCTTGGTGGAGGGTGAAAGAGTGGGAAAGGTATTGGCGCAGCTGGTGAAATCCAACTTGGCTCCATCTACTATTCTTGCCATTAGATCTATGGGAGGAGATATATTGTCAAATACCTCAAAAATAGTGCAAACATTTAGGGACTACTATGAAAATCTTTATACCTCCAAAAAAGAAATGGATGGAAAGGGTGATGGAGGAGCTCCTAGGGGATCTGGCAAAACCGGCCATATCGCAAGAGGAAAGGGATCTATTAGAAACTCCAATAACGCTTGCAGAACTTCAACAAGCGATAGCCAGTATGGCAAACTTAAAATCTCCTGGCCCAGACGGACTTCCAATCGAGGGTTTATAAATATTACGGAGATGTGTTAATTCCGGAGCTGCTGAAAGCACTAGGAGGGGCTCTTAAGGGGGGACACCTTCCTGCTTTGATGATGGAGGCATCTATTATATTGTTACAAAAAGAAGGGTATATCCCCTTGATATGGCAGCTTATAGGCCTATCTCTCTCTTATGTACCGATGCCAAGATCCTGGCCAAGGTTCTAGCAGTCAGAATAAACAGAGTTATCCATAAACTGGTCCACATGGACCAGGCGGGATTTATGGCCAATAGATCTACAAGTCTGAATATTAGAAGGGCCTTCTTGAACTTACAGTCTCCAACGGAGAATGTAGGCTCAAGAGCTGTATTGACTCTGAATGTGGCTAAGGCTCTCGATAGTGTGGAGTGGGGATATATCTGGCGAGTGTTGGGGAAATTTGGATTCGGTCCCTCCTTTATTGGCTGGATTAAAATGCTCTATGATAGACCTAAGGCAAGATTAAAAATTAATAACAAGCTCTCGAACTGGTTTGTGCTTGAGAGGGGGGCGAGCCAGGGGTGTCCGTTGTCTCCACTGATTTTTGCGCTGGTGATGGAGCCCCTGGCTATCTCCATAAGAGAAAACCCTGAGATAACTGGCTTTCAGAGAAGAATGGGTGAAGAAAAAATTGCGCTGTATGCGGACGATATCCTGCTCTTTCTGGGAGACACGAATAGCTCACTGTTAAAGGCAATGAGAATAGTGGAGTTATTTGGCAGCTTCACATGCTTGGAGATAAA
Source organism: Lithobates septentrionalis (assembly GCA_037952835.1). Lineage (NCBI taxonomy): Eukaryota > Metazoa > Chordata > Amphibia > Anura > Ranidae > Lithobates > Lithobates septentrionalis. The sequence goes on along the minus strand of JBBDGP010001471.1, from coordinate 2,044,243 downwards.
CTGGGAAAAGTCTGAATTGCTGCCTTTAGATCCCATAAGTGAGCCAGTAGTACATGTAATCTCCCAGTTGGTAACAATGAAATACCTGGGAATTATCATGACGAAGGACCCCAATCAATATATTAGTAGAAACCTTAACCCACTTTTGTCGAAATTCAAACAAAAGCTAGGCATATGGAAATGTTTCCCCTTATCAGTGGCAGGGAGATGTAGTTTAATAAAAATGATTTGGATGCCACAATTGCTGTATGTTCTGCACAACTGTCCAGTGTGGATATGCAAGAGCTGGTTCAATAAGATTGAACTGAAATGGAAAGGGAGACAAGCCAGGTTACATCTACGGGTACTTCAGCTCCCGGTGCGGGAGGGGGGTTTTGCCCTGCCACACCCGGAGCGCTATTTCCTATCAACTCAATTGCAGTAGATAGTGGGGTGTGGGGCCCCGGAAGGAGGAACCCCAAATGGTAGAATTTTGTTGATGGGAGCTTTACATAATACAATAATTGAAGCATTAGAGGCGGATTCGTTTAATTACAAATACCCAACAATCAAATTGATAACTAAACTCTGGAAAACAGTTAAAAAACAGATGAGATATGATGGGCATACTGACTATACCCCCATCTGGAACAATCAAAACCTGCAGGAAATTCTTAAAATAGGAAAAGTTAGAGAGTGGGAAAATCAAGGCATTAAAAGGCTAAGACAACTTTATACGGGTAATATACTAAAGAAACTCCCAGAGTTGAAATGTGAATTTGATCTGCCAAGGAGCTCCTTCTTTACGTACCTTCAACTAGAACATGCTCTTAAGGCTCAATTTAAGGAATGGACCTTAGTGTGGATAGAAATGCCTCTATTTCAGAGTATACTTCAGGTAGTCCCCACTAAGGGGGGGTACTCCATGCCGTAAGAGCTAAATGGGAAGAGGATGTAGGAGCATTGACCCAGGCACAGTGGGAGAGAATCTTAGAGATGGGACCCCTATTATCGGTTCCCCCCTCAGAAGATTTAGCATTTGATGTTGTTAAACAGAGCCTACTATACACCTAAACGTCTCTTTAAATTTGGAAAAAGATCCTCATTCATATGTTGTGGAGCTGACCCAAGCTGTTCCGTTACTGGGAAGGTGTGATTAATAGTTTGAGAGACATTTTTAGTATTTTACTGGAGAAAGAGCCCACAGTATGTATCTTGGGATTTAGATGGGTACAGGGGGAGAGGAAGAGCACCACGCTGGCAATTTTGAGATGCTTGTTCCAAGCCAGAAAAATTATAGCATTAGGATGGCAATCAAAGGAACCCCCGACAGTAAAAGATTGGATCGCTACACTAAATGAAACCCTCTGTAGGGAAAGAATAGAGTATATTAAGAGAGGTAATCTCCAGGAATTTGACAGAATGTGGAGGCCATGGTTGGAAAAGATGGGCCGCCTTTAATAGGAAGTATAGAATTTTTTTTTTTTTTAATTGTTTATTTATTAAGTATATTCAAGTATACAGAAACAGAGTATACATTCACATAGAAAAGTCATTGATAGCAGTATAGTCTCAATGAGGTAAAACATTTGTAGCTTATTATACAACAAGAAAAAATAACATCAAGTGTCAAATGATTCTCAGACACTACATACACATCATGGTAGAGAATAAGAGGGTCAATTAGTGAAACAAAGCAATGTTATGGTCAGTGGCCCTGCTTTACTCATACAATAGAGGAATCTGTCATTACACCTCATTAACTCTGGACTACCTGGGGATTCTCTATGTTGTATTCAGAAGAGTCCCAGTGTCCCCATATAGCATCAAATCTGGAAAGGGAGTCATCAATTATGGCTGTGATATGTTCCATCCTGCGAATATCTGTGATAACTGACAAAAATTGTGCAAAAGTAGGGGGGGGTATTGGCTAACCAACATTGGGGTATACCCCGTTTAGCCGCTAGTAAAATGAAGGCCATCAGTTTCCTGAGGGTTTTTGGCATCTTTGGGAGGGGCAGGCCTAGCAAGAGATATATAGGTTGGTGGGGTACAGAGAATTTTAGGATCTTTTCCAGTAGGGCATGTATCTGTGACCAGTATGGCACTATCAAGGGACATTCCCAAAATATGTGGAAGTGGGTGCCTAGAGATGAACTACATCTCCAGCACTGTCCAGATGTAGTCAGTTTCTGTCTTAAAATAAATTATGGGGTTCTGTACCAGAACATCAGTATTTTATAGGTTGTTTCTTTCTGAGCCACACATCTAGATGTCTTAGATGCACCTTCCCAAATATTCTTCCATTCACTTAATAGGATAGGTCTATTTAAAATGTGGGACCATTTGTGTATATGTGTGTGAGTCTGTTCTGTGATAGGAGATGCAGCATGTAAAATTTTATAAATAGTGGATATTAGATGAGAATCATGAGGACCTCTGGAGCACACCATTTCAAATTCAGTAGGAATAGATAGGGTCAATTGTGGCATTTTGGTGGAGAAGAAATGTTTGATTTGTAGAAAGGAGTAAAAAAGGTTTTTTGGGATTTTATATTTAGATTGTAGGTCAGGAAAAGTGAGGAGTTTACGTGTCACTGGGTTAACCAGGTGGCGTAGTTGGGAAATACCGGCTTTCGTCCATGGCAACATGGCATCATAAGAGAGGCTATCAGGGATCTCTGGATTAAAGATAACATTTGTTAAAGGGGAACATGGGGATGAAAGTGTATATTTACTAGAGCAACTTTTCCATATCGAGAGTGTAAATAGCATCGGGTTTAAGCTGATTTTGCGTAGCTGAAAGATGAATTTATCTGAGGATGGCCATAGCATGTAGCATGGATGTGCGGGTACCGTAATACCTATTTCTATCTCAGACCATCTGTTAGGGGCATATCTAGATGTCCAGGAGGTTATTGCTCTTAGATGTGAGGCGTAATAATATTTGATTATGTTGGGTGCTCCCAAACCTCCACCAGCTCGGGATGCAAAAAGTATCGAGCTAGCTATCCTATGGGATTTATGATTCCATATAAAATTTAGGAAATTTCGTTGGATTAGCTTTAATTGGGACATTGGAATCTTGACTGGAAGGGTCTCAAAGAGATAGAGGAGCTTAGGAAGCACCGACATTTTGAGGACGTTTATCCGTCCAAGAAGGGATAGGGGAAGAGTTGTCCATGTCTTTAATAATTTTTTAATTTCTATAAACATAGGAGGAAAATTGGCCTGAAAAAGAGTGGAATATAAGGAAGTCAGGTGGACCCCAAGATATTTTAAGGAATGGGGGCACCATCGATATTTGAAATTTTCCTGTAAAGTCGAGAGCATATCTGTGGAAAGGTTAATAGGAAGGGCTTCACTTTTGGTCGGATATTTTTTTAAACCTGAGATACTACCAAATTGATGTAGGATTGCATGGAGAGAAGGGAGTGATATATGAGGATGAGTTAATGTTAGTAGGATATCATTAGCGAATAAGGACAGTTTGTATTCCTGATGTCTCAGCGCCACTCCCCCTATATTAAGGGTGGGAGCGAATAGCTTCCGCCAGAGGTTCCAGACTTAGGATGAAAAGTAAAGAGGACAGGGGGCATCCCTGTCGGGTACCATTACTTAGGGAGAATAGCGGAGAGACATGGAAGGACAGCTGTACCTGGGAAGTGGGCGTGGAGTAAAGCGCTTTCAAAGCGTAGATAAAGGGGCCTGAAATTCCATATCTAGCCAGAATAGCGAACATAAAAGACCAGTTTAGGCGATCAAATGCCTTCTGGGCATCTAAACTAAGGACTATCGCAGGTTTCTTCGCTTTAGTCAGTAAGTCAATAAGATCGATAGTTCTTCTAGTGTTATCTCCTGCGTGTCTGGTGGGCACAAAACCGACCTGGTCCTTATGTATGAGTGAGGGGAGAAGTAGGGACAGTCTGTTAGCTAATATTTTAGTGAAAATTTTATAATCAGAGTTCAGGAGGGCGATGGGGCGATAGTTGTCTGTTAGTGATAAGTCCTTATCCGGTTTCGGAATAACCGTAATAAAGGCATGGAGAAATTGGGAATGCGGGACTATCCCTGACATCAGAGAGGAAAACAGACTTATCATATGGGGCATTAAAACTGATAGGAAGCTTTTAAAGTATGAGTAAGGGAGTCCCTCGGGCCCTGGGGACTTGTGGGTCGGAAGTTGGTTAATAATCGCAGTAATTTCTGCAGCAGATATGGGTGCATTGAGTCCTGAGCGTTTCTCAGGAGAGAGTTTAGGGAGATTTAGAGTTTTAACAAAGTCATCAAACTTTTCTTGAGTGAATTCGGAATTTTGGTCTGTTGCCAAGCAGTTATAGGGTTTTTGGTAATAATCACCAAAGACCTTGGACATGTGTTGGGGGCAATAGGTAGGTTTACCATTGGGTTGTAGTATTAAATCAGGGATTGAGGCTACGGGTCTAGGCTTTAATTTATTGACCAGCATTCTATGGGGCTTATTAGCAAATTCGTAAAATTTTTGCTTGGACCAGAGCAAGGATTTAGCAAATGTATTCAGATCAAGAGATTTGATGCGGTTACGTAATGATACCACTGATCTAAGGTGCACCACCGTAGGAAGGCTGACAAGGGACTCCTCTGCTTTAGATAAATCATGTAAAAGTGATGATCTTTGGAGAGCTTGGTCTCGCTTGAGACGGGAGCTTGAGGAGATGCATTCTCCCCTGAAGAAGGCCTTATGTGCCTCCCACAGAGTAGATGCCCCAGAAACCGAACCCTCGTTGAGTTAAAAAAATTCTGTCAGTTTTTTCTGGAGATGAATAGAAATATCAGGTATTTTAAGAAGAGTCTCATTAAGACGCCAATGACATGTCCTATATGTAGATTTGGTTAGAAGAAGGTCAAGTACTATGGGGGCATGGTCCGACCATGTAATTGCATTTATTTCTGAGTGAACTACATATGATAGTAAGGGTGCTGTGACAAAGAAGTGGTCTAATCTTGTATATAACTTGTGGGGGGGTGAATAAAATGTAAATTGTTTGGCTGTAGGATGTTTCACCCTCCAAGTATCAAAGAGGTTGTGAGCTCTGATAAGTTTTCTAAAAGATGTAGCTAATTTTTGAACCTGGGGAGGTGGGGCGTGAGCGAAAAGAGCAAATCTGTCTTTAGTCGGGGACATGCACAAATTGAAATCACCCCCGATGACCATAAATGGTTTAGAGAAAGATTGCAGTTTTCAAAAAATATCTCAAGAAATCCAATCTGTCCTGTGTTGAGTGCATACACATTGGCAAGGGTAAATGAGACATTTTCATGATCACAGCTCAGGAGAACAAAGCAGCCTTGAGGGTCTAAATATGTCGATTCAACACGTATATTAGAATTACGTTTCAGTAATATGGCTACTCCAGCCTTTCCAGAAGGATCTGATGCTATATAAGCAGTAGGTAAATGTTTGGAGGCAAATTTAAAAGATCCCTCCGCCTTGAAGTGTGTCTCCTGAACCATGATCACTTCTGCTTTAGATGCCCTAAACTCTTTCAATGCCAGCCAACGTTTGCGGATGGAACCTAGACCTTTAACATTGCATGACAATATACTTACAGCCATAGCTCAGGTATATGAGTAAAGCATATATTAAATTTAAAGTGTCATAAAAGAACGTGTACCATGATGTATAGAACTTAGCAATAAATATATCATATATGATCATATGACAGTATTGTATAATTTTTGAAACATAACTGTATTTTAAATATGGGTCAGAAAAAAAAAAACCCATGTGTAGGAAAAAATCAGTCGAAACAAGGGATTGGGAAATATAAAAAAAAAACAAGAAAAGTAATAATAATAATAAAAAAAAGGGATCCAGGTTAGGACCAAAAAGGATCTCTAGCAAAAAGAAAAAAAGAAAAAATATATACCAATTAGGTATTAGGCCTGAGGAACGTAAAAGCCTCAGGAAATCACGATCTCAAATCAAGACCATGTTAACAGGGGGCGTGTCAGCCTACAAAATCAATCGTGTGGGCCTCCGCCCAATCCGAACATCTTATAATTAAAAAAAAAGGAAAAACAAAAAATTCAATAAGAGGAATACAGGGAACCCCCAACATGGAGGTTACGTGCTGGATTAGAGCAAACAGGTAAATGGGTAAGGCACTTCAGGTGTGGAAGTTTGACTCTGGGCCCAGAGTCTCAGAACACATAAGTCAAAAAAAAAAGTAGGACCCATGTGTAAAGAGGGATTAAAAGGACATGTCACAGGGCATTTTCAGGTAGGGCCTTTGAATGGAGCAGCTCTTTGAGGAGTAGCTGGTGTCTTCCTTGACTTCTGGCGCACCGGGGTCCAGATTTTCCCAGGCGTGGACATCTGACGAGATGGCGGGATTTGTATCTGCAGGTCTTCATCTGGTATGGGAGGGAGACCTAGGTTTTTGATAGAAGTCTCACATTCTTGCAGGTCTCGCATGGAGTATTGTGAACCGTCTTTAAAGCGGAGTGCCGCCGAAAATTTTTTTTTTAAAAGTCAGCAGCTACAAATACTGCAGCTGCTGACTTTTAAAACATGGACACTTACCTGTCCAGGGCGCCCGCGATGTCGGCACCCGAGGCCGAACCGTCTCTCCGTCCTCGGGTGCTGCCGCCTCCATCTTCGGTAAGGGAATCAGGAAGTGAAGCCGTGCGGCTTCACTTCCCGGTTCCCTATTGCGCATGCGCGAGTCGCGCAGCGCAATACGGATGGTCCCTGCTGCCTCTGGGACCCGTGTGTTTCCCAGCAGGCAGCGGGGAGGGAGCAGGAAGTGGCGTAAATAACCGCAGATTCTGCGGCTATCTATGCCGGAAGTGAGTACAGATACCTGTAATATACAGGTATCTGTACTCCCCTCCCCCCGGAAAGGTGCCAACTGTGTCACCGGAGGGGGGGAGGAATCTGATGAGTGGAAGTTCCACTTTTGGGTGGAACTCCACTTTAATGACTGATAATCGAAACGGGAAACCCCAACGATAAGGGACTTGGTATTGTTGCAAGTGAGAGGTAACTGGGCGTAAGGCGCGGCATTTAGCTAAAGTGATGGGCGATAAATCATTAAAAATTTGAAGTTTTGTGCCTTTGAATTCAACTCTTGATCTGTTTCGAGTAGCAATGGTCAGGGCCTCCTTGCTCTCATAAAAATGGAAACGAGCGATGATGTCCCTGGGATTAGCACCCTGAGAAGGTTTAGGAGCTAGTGATCTGTGTGCTCTAGGCGCCATTCTATGTCAGGAATATGAGGTACTAACATGACAAATAGAGCAAGGAGGTAGGGTCGAATTTCTTTATCTGGTATGGATTCCGGGACTCCATGAATGCGTAGGTTCTGGCGGCGTTCTCGATTTTAGAGGTCTTCTTGCTGCATTTGTAATTGTGAGACTGTGTTTTTCAGGCCTGCATTGTCCTCCTCTAGGACATGGATATATTGAACCATGTCGTCGAATTTAGTTTCCAAATGATCTGTACGTTCGCCAAGTTGATCTATTTCACCTTTAAGCTCATGGGCTAGCTTATTTACTTCTTTGGTGATGTTATGGGTGATGCTGTGAAGCAGAGCCTGCAACTTAGTATCTAAAATGTCCACTGTCACGGGTAGTGATATTGCGGGGGAAACAGGTGGTTGTGGGCGCTGTGAAGAGTCTTCAGTAAACAGAGAGGGGTCAACCAACGGGAAATTGTCCGTATGATTCATGGCTGCCTCTGGAGTACTTGAGGCCGGGGAGTGAGGCCTCCGTAGGTATTTCTCCATTGAGTGTGCTTGCCGGAGTGTGGCCTGCGAGGTTTGTTTTGAGTATATGGTGCGTTGGTCTCCAATTTTACCCATACACTGTTTGAAATATAACTATGGGGTTCCCTGAAAGGTTAGCGTGTCTCCCGGATCTTGAAAAAATAGCGTTGCGGAGCAGGAGATTCGGATATGCAGGCGGAGGCCAGAGCTTAGATCTCAGACGTCTTCCATTTTTGCAAGCTGCACGTGCGTCTTACATTTGACAGTTGTAAGGGCAATTTTTTAAGTAGCTGTTACAGGGCATAGTATTCCCAGTGGTGGATATCATTGAGGAAGTGTGAAGAAATGAACTGTAATAGGTAAGGACAGCAGAGAGGGACAGAAGCAGCTGGGTGTATCTGAAGTCCCAAGATGGCTGCCGGCCTCCATGTGTAGGCCGAAGCCGCGGACTTTCCTATGGGCCGGCCGGCCGTGTAAGTTCCGCCTCGTCTGGGCCAAAGGACTTCCCGAGGAAAACAGCTAATGGGGCAGTGGGTAGTTGTTGTCAGGGGTGTTTAACTTTGGGATGTTAGATGTGGATACCCCACTACTCACTGTGCCCACGGGAGGATGATGCGGCCTGATCGATAGGCCGCAGGCTGCAGATGGACGTCAGGCCAGGGCTGGAGATCCACAGGCAGCACGGCTCTGCTGTAGGTCTATCCAGCGTCTTCCGGAGGTATCCTGCTGGAAGTCTGAGATGGGATGGTCGCTCAACCTCAGAGTCTCGGTGTTTAGGAGTGAGGGAGCCGGCAGGCCTCAAGATGGCGGCGGGCCTCAAGCCCAGGAATCAGGGAGCCGGGCCGGGGTGTACACAGCCGTGTAGAGTCCGATATGGAAAATTTTTTTTAGCTGCAGTTGTAGTAGAGAGTGTTCTGGGGAGTGTGCTGTGGTTTTGGAAGATCTCCGGGGTAATGCCGCGTACACACGGTCGGACTTTCTATCCTACTTGGTCCGGCACACTTTCCGACGGACTTTGTCCGCCAGGTGCGCCGGACTTTAAAACGGACGGACTTGCCCACACACGACCGGACTTTCCGGCGGGCTAAGTCCGCCCGTCTTTCCGACGGACTTTCGCCGGAGTTACAGCGGACTTTCAGAATGATCGGACTTGCCCACACACGGACAAGTCCGTTCATTTTGAACGTGACTCAGGTGCGACGGGACGAGCAAAGGATGTCAATCTTGCCGCTTTTATCGGCGAGATTGACACCTTGCGAGCCCCGTCGCGGGTCATACCAGGCCCTTAGGTCTGGTATGGATTATAAAGGGAACCCCGCTACGCCGAAAAAACGGCGTGGGGTCCCCCTAAAATCCATACCAGACCCCGATCCGAGCACGCAGCCTGGCCGGTCAGGAAAGGGGGTGGGGACGAGCGAGCGCCCCCCCCCCCTCCTGAACCGTACCAGGCCGCATGCCCTCAACATGGGGGGTGGGTGCTTTGGGGGAGGGGGGCGCCCTGCGGGGCCCCCCACCCCAAAGCACCTTGTCCCCATGTTGATGAGGACAAGGGCCTCTTCCCGACAACCCTGGCCGTTGGTTGTCGGGGTCTGCGGGCGGGGGGCTTATCGGAATCTGGGAGCCCCTTTTAATAAGGGGGCCCCCAGATCCCGGCCCCCCACCCTATGTGAATGAGTATGGGGTACATGGTACCCTACCCATTCACCTAGGGAAAAAGTGTAAGTAATAAAACACACTACACAGGTTTTTAAAATATTTTATTAAACTGCTCCGGGGGGGGATCTTCCTCCGGCTTCGGGGGTCTTCTTCCGGCTTCGGGGGTCCCTCTGCTTCATCTTCTCCCGGCGTCCGGTTGGTTCTTCTCCGCTCTCTTCTCCCGGTGTTCCAGTTCTTCGGCCGGCTCCTCTGCTGTCTTCAGGTAGCTCTCTTGCCAGCAGAGGTCCGGACTTCTGGGCTTCTGGGCTTCTTGTCTTCTCTTCTCTTCTCTTCTCTTCCCCAGATGTTGACACGACGCTCTCTCCGGCTGGACTGCTCTCCGAGGGCTGCGTTGTGACTTATATAGGCGGAGACCCTGCCCCCTTTTGATGTCACAGTCCCTGGGCATGCTGGGACTGTGAGGTTTTAGGGGGCGTGGTCAACATCACCCAGTGACCACGCCCCCTAAAACGTCACAGTTCGCTGTTCACAGTTCTGTGTCCGGACACGCCCCCCCGTATAGAAAATTTTAGAGTGGGCTAAAGCTTCAATATAGCCAGTCCTTTAGGGAAACAAACTGCCAGACTGTAATGGGTGCTATAGGGTGGTTGTTTTAATAAGATAAATTATAGCTAATAGAAGTTTAGTTGGTAAAAATTTTTTGGATATGAATTTAAATTATGAATACTTTGGTAGGGGAGGGGGGTGATGGTAGGGGGAGGAATTATGATACTTATATTAATATGTATAACACTAGATTTGGTAATAGGAGTAGGGTGTGGGGAGCCCTCTAGATTCTTTTCTTGCTTTTTGGGCTGGCATATTGAACTCCTACTTTATTCTGTTATGGACTTATGCCCCGTACACACGGTCGGACATTGATCGGACATTCCAACAACAAAATCCTAGGATTTATGTTGGCTCAAACTTGTCTTGCATACACATGGTCACACAAAGTTGTCGGAAAATCCGATCATTCTGAACGCGGTGACGTAAAACACGTACGTTGGGACTATAAATGGGGCAGTAGCCAATAGCTTTCATCTCTTTATTTATTCTGAGCATGCGTGGCACTCTGTGCGTCGGATTTGTGTACACACGATCGAAAATTCAGACAACGGATTTTGTTGTCGGAAAATTTTATAGCCTGCTCTCAAACTTTGTGTGTCGGAAAATCCGATGGAAAATGTGTGATGGTCTTTTGAATTGTGTTCAGGAATGGGAACAGGAGCTGGGTAAGCCTTTTAGCTCAATACAGTTACAACATATTCTTAAATTTACGCATGAATCATCGATCTGTGTGAAAATTCAAGAGACTAACTTCAAAATTTTTACTCGGTGGTACAGAACGCCAGTGAAATTGAAAAGAATCTTTCCTGACTCCTCTGACCTGTGCTTGAGATGTCAGAGAGATAGTGGTACTATGTTACATATTTTTTGGAAGTGCCCCAAACTAAAGAAGTTTTGGACAGAAATTAGACGTATTGTCCAAATTTTTATGGATGGTAAAACACCAGAAGACCCGGCCTTTTTTCTCCTCCATGCGTCTCATATACCAGAAAAGGTCTATAAGGAATCCATTATTCATCATCTCTTAGATGCCGCTAAGGCATGTATCCCCCTGACATGGAAATCACCATTGCCTCCGACAATAGGGATGTGGCTACGTAAAGTAAAAGAGATTAACAAACTAGAGGACTTTCTCTCTGCGCGACATCAGCAGGAGCGTTACTTTAGGACCTGGTCACTTTGGAATGCTTTTATGGCCTCAGGGGAGGGAAGTACCCTCCTTGACAATAATTTGGGTAGTTAGAGTAGGTACTTAAATTTAAGATTCTTATCTCAATCCTCCTTTTGATATACGAGCACAATTGAGGTGTATTCCCATGGAGGGGTTTGACCCTCCCTCTTTTATTTTTTTTTGTTTGCTTTTTTGTTTTTGTATAAAACAGATTAAGACGAGTTTGAGACTATTAGCTGGCAGGACATGGGATCCTTGGTCAAAATATTGTGTTGATGAGGAGTGTCTAGATAGCGACTTAATTTATGGCAAAGTAGATATAAGGATACGTTCTTATTGTGAGAATTAATGTTGTGTTATCCTGTTCTTCTGTATATGTATTTGAATTTGTCTTATGATTGAATAAATAAAATAATTGAAGGAAAAAGTGTGATGGAGCCTACACACGGTTTGAATTTTCGACAACAAGGTCCTATCACACATTTTCCGTTGGAAAATCCGACCGTGTGTACGGGGCATTACTGTTCTAGCTTAGACAACGTTTATTTATCTTCTCGTTTTCTGTTTCACTAAAGTTTTATAAGGGTAAATGGGACAGGAAGGGGAAAAATAGGAAAAATGATTTGTAAGAAAGAAAATTTAATAAATCGTTATGTTGTGAAAAAATGAAAGGAAAAAAAGGAAAGCATTTACCACAGTGATGAGAAACCATGAAGGAGATAGTGAATGAATACTAAGCTGAATAAGCCTCTTGACAATGGTTGCTGAAGTGGTAAAAAAAAAAAAATGGACAGAAAGGGGTGACAATTCTGCCCTGAATTTAAAGAAAACTTGCAGACCTAGGAAAAAAAAATCAGAATACATTGTGCTGAACCAGGCTTTAGTTAAAATCAAGGAGTGTAAAATAAGATTATACATTTTGACATTAGATGGATCTATGCAGCAACATATACAGGTTCAGATTTATGCTCGATTCACATCTATTCATGTTACTTTTGAGCATTTCTGCAGTGCTTTACCGTAATTTTGCAGCGATTTGCATTTTGCATTTTTTACACTGTATATGGTTGCTAAGGAGGGTGCCTGGAAGTTGTCCGCCACTTCCTTAACAACCGATGAGTCATCAGCTGTCAGTGGGCTTCTCAGCTGACAGCTGAATAAAAAAAAGAATTGCCGGCTAAAAAAATGGTGAAAAAAAAATAGCTTGGGGTCCCCCCCAAGGTCCATACCAGGCCCTTGGGTCTAGTATGGATTCAAAGGGGACCCCCCACATCAAATTTTTTTGAAAAAATGGCGTGAGTCCCTCCCCCAAAATCCATACCAGACCCTTATCCGAGTATGCAGCCCGGCAGGTCAGGAAAGAGAGAGGACGAGCAAGTGCAGTGGGTGCTTTGGACAGATCAGCGGGATAAAGCATCAGAGGAGGGTCATTGGTGGGAAGAAGACATTTTTAATAAAGGACTTGGCAAAAACTGTCTATTGTCACACTACACTACTTTTTTTTGGTGAATGGGTAGGGGTACAATGTACCCGATACCCATTCACATGGGGGGGCGGGATCTGGGGCCCCCCTTGTTAAAGGGGGCTTCTAGATTCTGATTAGCCCCCCACCCGCAGACCCCAACAACCACTGGGCAAGGGTTGTCGGGAAGAGGCCCTTGTCCCCAGCCCATGTTGAGGGCATGCGGTCTGGTATGGTTCAGGCAGGGGGGTGGCTTGCACCTGACTTGCTAGACTGCATGCTCGGATAAGGGTCTGGTATGGATTTTGGCATGGGGGGGTCTCCTCTGAATCCAGGTATGGACCTGGGGGGGCCCACGCTGTTTTTTTCACAATTTTTTTTTAGCCTTCTTTTTTCTACATTCAGCTGTCAGCAGGGAAGCCCGCTGACAGCTGATAACTCATCGGTTGTTAAGAATGTGGTGGCCAGCCCCCTCCTTAGCAACCAGCTATATACAGTGCAAAAAAAAAAGGCAAAATGCAAATCGCAGTAAAAACTAGGTAAAAACGCTGTACTTGCATTTTGGATGCAGGTTCATTGAAGTCTATTACATGAAAAATGCCGCATTTTGCGGCAAAAAGGTCCCCAACCCTTTCCAAAAATGCAGAGGCACAAAAATGTATTGATGTGAACATGTTCCTTAGGAACCCATGTTAGAAAATTTCCCCGCATTTCTGCAAAATGCACAATGCATCAAAAAACACATTAGTGTGAATGGAGCCTAACTGCTATTCAGCATGTGTGTTTGTGTGTGTTTCATACAAGTACAAGTGTTTGTGTTGTATGAGTATACAATGAGAAGACTCATATTGTAAGGCTGAAATACCCACCCAAGACTTAGATGGAAGTATTCTGGAATTATTCTCGAAACCAGTAAATCCTTTAATAATATAGTACAAATGGAAAGCCTTGTCTGCTGAATCCTGAATTAACACTATACTCTCTCTGCCAATATCCACACAGACCTGTGTATTCACCTTATTCTATTAGATTTGACTTAACATTTGGAGCTCTTTGCTAGAAAAAGAAAATACTTGAACTCTTTAGAGAGCTATTAAAGAATTATTAAAATTATATTTTATTTGTAAAGCGGAGAAAAATAGAAAACAATTATTAGCATTATATTTCTTCTCACAATCTGCCAGTTATTCATCTTTAGATCAATTATATTATTTGAAAAAAGCTATTTGGTGAACAAAGTGCATACAATTCATGAAAAAAAAAAATAGAAATTGAATTAATTTTCTAAGCAAAGAGCCATGATCTCTGAAAATTGGAGGATAAGCCCATGAAATACATTATTGTTAGGAGGAAGAGAAAGGTTCAAATGCACCTTGTTTGATGTGGTTCTTTCACTGCCAGCCTCATAGATGTGTTTCCCAATAACAAAAAATCATTAAAGTTCCTCTGTTGGTGGCCCTAGATCCTTCAGTAGCCTCCCAATAGGAATTGGTCCTCTAATCCTATGCAAGCAGTCGTGGGTACTTTAAAGGGCTGAATAATGAGGTCTCCATGTAATGTCTATCCTTCACCATCTTTCGCCAACCGCTCCTGGACTTCAACAATGTCCATCCATCACCAGCTTCTGCCAAACTCTCCTGGATTACAACATAGCAGGCTCCTCTGAAGATGCCCCAAACATGCAGCCATCTTCCACATTTTCCAGGCCCTAAAACAGGCCAGCTTAGATTCTTTGGGCCTAAGTGTAGGTCCTAGGCGAAGACCTCTGTCTACAGTAACATCCTCGCCATGCAAAAGTTTGTGAGGGAAGAACCTTTCTATAAAATTGCTACAAATATTTATTCTCTATCCTTAGCTCAGATTACTGTGCTAAAATTCTCAATGATTGGCCAAGGCAGGTAAATATTCATAACGCAGTACATTGTTCCTTCTCACACTAACTACTTGAGCCAACTCAGCAGCAGCAGTCAGAAATAATTAATGTCTTGGGCTTAGGAAAAATCATAAAATATAAACAGAGCTCAGGCTGGCTACAGCTTAGTTGTAAACACTCTAAAGGGATACTTTAGCTTAAGACAGGGTCCCTACACATGGCTTAAAGTGGTTGTAAAGGCAGAAGGTCTTTTATCCTAATGCATTCTATGCATTAAGATAAAAAAACTTCTGTGTGACACATCCTATGGTCTTTCCCGCATGTAACTCAGCTCTGGAAAGAAGTGGAATCCATGCTACAAGACATATTACACAGCTCGGTAGCACTAACTCCATAGTTAGCCATTCTCAATCTGAACATAGACGATTTACCAACTTATCAGAGATTAGTGAACACACACATCCTCCTAGCTACCAAACTTTTGATCACAAGAAACTGGAAAACGCATAACATTCCCTGCCTTACTGAAGTAATCAACTTAGTAAAAACTCATTTCACTTATGAAACCCTCCTGTCGCGTAGTAAGCAATCTCGCACAAAGTCACTAGTCCTTCGGAACCCATGGAACCTTTGGTACACAAAAAGAATTAACAATTGAGAGTCTTGTTTCATAACTCCCTATCCACTTGATGCTCTCTCCCCCCCTTTATTCCCCCATTCTCTCCCTTCCTCTTGTACCCCCTCCCCCCCTCCCTACCCTACCCTTCTCCTACCCTTCCCCCTACCCTCCCAGGTTAACTTTTCTATGTTATAGTATATAATCATATTAGTAATAGGTATTATAAATGGTATACCGCCCTTCACCCAAAAACTAATACCTCCACCGCGCCACTATGTTTCACAAACTGAATGTGAATGTGCTCAAAATCAATCTATACAATAACCCACGTGGGGAATTGAATTCCCACACCCACTATGAAGCAGCCCCTTTAAATTATAATGCATATACTAAGTATTTAATCGGAGATGTCTGTAAACTACCCAAATCCTCCCACAGACATCTAGGAAAAAATAAGAGGCGCTTTCAAACAAACAAAAAAAAAAATCAAGTGTATTAAACACAGTGATGGTGTGACCCTCTACACATGTGTATGTGAACACTAATGCAAAGGTGAAATCTATACACAAATCTACACAAAATGTATATAGGTGTAAATGTACCAGCCAGATCAGTGGTCAAATAAAAAATAAGAGGCGCTTTCAAACAAAAATCAAGTGTATTAAACACAGTGATGGTGTGACCCTCTACACATGTGTATGTGAACACTAATGCAAAGGTGAAATCTATAAACAAATCTACACAAAATGTATATAGTGTATATGTACCAGCCAGATAAGTGGTCAAATAAAAAATAAAAATAAAAGGCGCTTTCAAACAAAAATCAAGTGTATTAGACACAGTGATGGTGTGACCCTCTACACATGTGTATGTGAACACTAATGCAAAGGTGAAATCTATACACAAATCTACACAAAATGTATATAGGTGTAAATGTACCAGCCAGATAAGTGGTCAGATAAAAAATAAGAGGCGCTTTCAAACAAAAATCAAGTGTATTAAACACAGTGATGGTGTGACCCTCTACACATGTGTATGTGAACACTAATGCAAAGGTGAAATCTATAAACAAATTTACACAAAATGTATATAGGTGTAAATGTACCAGCCAGATCAGTGGTCAAATATCGATCAACACAGTGATGGTGCGACCCTCTTAATGTGTATAAACCTTACATGCAGTGTAATCTTAGGAAATACATATCTCAATACATTTCCAGTGATAAAACCTATCCTGCCACTTCATATCATGCTGTACATGCAAAAAATATTACCAAATATATCCAAAAATAAAAAATACAAATTAACTTCAAAAATATAAATCAGTCCACAATAAAACGTGACCACACACGTGAGAAAACTGTGTCCGAATAAAGTGGTAATAAATCTTGATAAAGCACAGGTGATGTTGTGTCTCCTCCACCTCTCCTCTTGTGTGCAGTGATTCCACTCCCTCAAGACCTCCACTCACCGACTTAATTTGCCAGCACTCTCATGCAAGGCAATAATCGCTTATCTACCATACACCAAGTAGCAGAAATGCCTAGGGAACAGTGTCTGAATAAAAAGGAAATTGTAGTAAAGGACAACCAACATCAGTTTGGATTTATTTCTGGATATCATTGCCAGTATAAGGATATAGAAGGCATTTTCAGGAAGTATTGGCATATTCTGTGCAGATTCTGGGAGAGGTGCTACCGAGCCAACCAAAGTTTATATACAGAAGGGCACCCAGTTTTGGTGACCATGTGGTCAGGAAAATTTTGGACCCACCAGGGAATAAGTACCTGAGGTTGGATTTTAGGGGCTTTTACTGCTGCAGGAGATGTATCTGCTGCAGAACGGTGAAAGTAAGTCACAGAGGGATAAAGAGTGTAACCAATAGAGATGGTGAGTCCTTTGAGATTAGGGAGTTCAGCACCTGCAACTCCTCACATGTAGTATATTTAATGTGATGCCCTTGTGGCCTTTTCTATGTGGGGAGAACGAAGAGACTCCTTAGGATTAGAATCTCTGAGCACCTAACTAATATAAAGAATGGTTATAAATACCATAGCGTTTCTCTACATTTTAAGGAAAAACATCAGCAGGATCCCTCTCTACTGCAGTTTTGTGGGATAGATGTGATCCATCCCTCGTGGAGGGGATCCAACAGAGTTAGGAATCTATCCCAAAGAGAAACCCGGTGGATATTTTTAATGAAGAGTCTGGCCCCGAGGGGGTTAAATATAGAACTAGACCTGAATTGTTTTATCAATGATTTTTAATTACTTTTAATTATATGTACTTTAAGCATTTTTAGCATTATATATAAACCAATGAGTGAAGGGGAACCTGTATCTACAGAGACAGTAGATACATGTCTAGAATTAGATTCTATCACTACCCTATATAGTGGGGTGGGCCATATATGTAGAGGCCCCTTTTATTATAAATATCGATTTTACCTCATATTAAAAATATCGATTTTATTTCTTTTTATTTTGAATATAAACTCACTGGGTTCTCAGTTTATATACAATTTGGATACATTTAACATGCTTATTAGTGATAAGGGATTTTATACACTTTTTGTTGTTTCATATTTACCTTTCTATTTTAGATTTGAGTTTAGATGTACACACATATAATCTATACCCACTATAGATGAGAACATCTAGTCATATGGATGGCTTATACCTAGAGTTGAGGGGGGGATTGATTATTTCCAGTGTATTTAGATAGGAAGTTTCTCACCATGTGGGTGTATGTATCTGTGTGAACAACACAAAACATTCAGGAAGTAATGTGAGAGCGGCATCTGCAGGGGTTAATACTGTGTTGTGCTGTGTGTTAATGCTGCTTTCACTATGTGATGTGACATGCAGCAATCAGTTGGAGCGTCAGCTGTATCTAGAGTTGCCACCTCATCCCTTTAAACCCGAACACATATGAATTACACAGGTTCTGAGGCTAATTTAATGCAGATAAGGCACCAAGTGAGTTTAATTACCACCTTAATCAGCCTCAGAACCTGTGTAATTAATATGTGTTCGGGTTTAAAGGGATGAGGTGGCAACCCTAGCTGTATCTGCATGACACCTCACGTAACAAGAGATTCTTTGCAAACATCAGTTCACATCGCTAGAATGCCTGATTCCCATTATGCTGTGTACCGGAGCTCTCAGCGTAATTCACATAACGGGGACCCAAGATGTGCGCATGCGCGATGAGCCGGCCAATGAGCGTTAGCTAGATAGGCATATAAGGGATGAGTGGCAGGGAGCACAGCCTATCCCATGAATAAGTCAACCTATGACGAAATGTCAGGGGCGTGGCTGTGAGACGTGACGTGCAGCACTGTGAGCCACACTGAAGGAGAGGAGCATTGTTTATACGGAGGGACGGAGGACATCCAAGGGAGGGGTGAGATTGATAACCCTGCACCAGCACACCTCGGGTCCGCCGTGACCACTTGTTTTATTTGGATCCACTGGAATTACGTTTGATGTGATTTGCACTTTATTTGAGCTGTATTTTATCATTTTACATGTGAGTGTACTGATTGAAGATTGCAGTGATTTTAATAAATGTGTGATACTGGTTTACACTATTGGAGCACATATTATTTTTTTCATGTGGACCGGGTTGGAAACATTCACTGTGGAACAACGATTGATCCTACTACCTTGGTGTATGGTAGATAAGCGATTATTGCCTTGCATGAGAGTGCTGGCAAATTAAGTCGGTGAGTGGAGGTCTTGAGGGAGTGGAATCACTGCACACAAGAGGAGAGGTGGAGGAGACACAACATCACCTGTGCTTTATCAAGATTTATTACCACTTTATTCGGACACATTTTTCTCACGTGTGTGGTCACGTTTTGTTGTGGACTGATTTATATTTTTGAAGTTAATTTGTATTTTGTATTTTTTATTTTTGGATATATTTGGTAATATTTTTTGCATGTACAGCATGATATGAAGTGGCAGGATAGGTTTTATCACTGGAAATGTATTGAGATATGTATTTCCTAAGATTACACTGCATGTAAGGTTTATACACATTAAGAGGGTCGCACCATCACTGTGTTGATCGATATTTGACCACTGATCTGGCTGGTACATTTACACCTATATACATTTTGTGTAGATTTGTTTATAGATTTCACCTTTGCATTAGTGTTCACATACACATGTGTAGAGGGTCACACCATCACTGTGTTTAATACACTTGATTTTTGTTTGAAAGCGCTTCTTATTTTTTATTTGACCACTGATCTGGCTGGTACATTTACACCTATATACATTTTGTGTAGATTTGTGTATAGATTTCACCTTTGCATTAGTGTTCACATACACATGTGTAGAGGGTCACACCATCACTGTGTTTAATACACTTGATTTTTTTTTTTTTTTTTTTGAAAGCGCCTCTTATTTTTTCCTAGATGTCTGTGGGAGGATTTGGGTAGTTTACAGACATCTCCGATTAAATACTTAGTATATGCATTATAATTTAAAGGGGCTGCTTCATAGTGGGTGTGGGAATTCAATTCCCCACGTGGGTTATTGTATAGATTGATTTTGAGCACATTCACATTCAGTTTGTGAAACATAGTGGCGCTGTGGAGGTATTCGTTTTTGGGTGAAGGGCGGTATACCATTTATAATACCTATTACTTATACGTTTTATTTTTTACCACCCGCAGCCATGGATGCATTTAGCTTCTTAGCCAATAGGCAACTCAACCCTGAGTCATTCTTTTCTAATGATCAGCCTATGGTTGAATATGAGGAAGACTTTTCTACGGTGCTAAAAACACTGGAGAGCCTACTGGAGAAACAAGTAAAAGCATGGTGGGATGTGTTCACGTTTGAACACTACCGGAGAGAGAACCTCATATTTAGGAGCCTGAGGTGGGAAGTTCCACCTCAGGATTGATTGAATGATCAGTCATTCATGAATGAATGGCTTGATTTTTTCAATAAAGTAGGCAGGGAATTACAGGGATTAGTCCTGAAAAGGAAACAGATTAAATTAAGCATGTTAAATGAAAAAATTAAAGCATTACAAGATAAATTGGAACCTATTAAGGATACCAATCAAATGAATGAGTTCAATGTTAATATAAAGAAAAAATTAGAAAAAATTGATAGAGAAACGCAAAAAAAGAAGGTAAAAAAAATTAATAGAGATTCTAATGATTTTAAAACTAATAAAATCTATGCCTGGCAGACGACAGTGAATAATAATACTGGAGACCCAGCTGCCAATAGCGGTGCGGCAGGGGGGACCAGTAATCCCCTACAAAAACCAGAGACTACGAATAATAATAAATTATATTATATACATTTTGTATAGATTTCACCTTTGCATTAGTGTTCACATACACATGTGTAGAGGGTCACACCATCACTGTGTTTAATACACTTGATTTTTTTTTTTTTTTGAAAGCGCCTCTTATTTTTTCCTAGATGTCTGTGGGAGGATTTGGGTAGTTTACAGACATCTCCGATTAAATACTTAGTATATAATCATATTGTTATCGGTTATTCTTATGTTTTCCTACTGCACTCCAGATTTTAGGAACAATGTTCATATGATCTCTAACCAGATTGTACTTGCAATAACAAGCCTTTATATTTGCACATTTTTGTTCCTTAATGTGACTACATAACCTGTACTATGTGAAACTCAATAAAAATCTATTGGAAAAAAAAACTTCTATGTGCAGCAGCCCGTCAGCCTCACTAATACTTACCTGAGCCCCATCTCAATCCAATGATGATAACTAGTGCCTCGACCATCTGGGACTCTCTCTCCTGATTGGCTGAGACACAGCAGTGGCACCATTGGCTCCTGCTGTTGTCAATCAATGTCAGTTAGCCAATGAGGAGAGAGAGGAGATGGGGCGCGAACTATGGCTCCATGTCTGAATGGCACACACGGAGCTGCAGCTTAGCTCGGATGCCCCCATATCAAGCTGCTTGCTGTGGGGGCACTCAACAGGAGGGAGGGGCCAGGAGAGCCAGCGAGGGATCCAAGAAGAGGACAATCTGGGCTGCTCTGTGCAAAACCACTACACAGAGCAGGTAAGCATAACACAAGACTTTAGTATCACTTTAAACTAAAGATTTTGGATCCTTATGCTCAAGATTTGTGACTTGAGCCCCTATGCCTGTTGAGAAACAATGCACAAAATCCCACATTCCTCCAAATATATACATCATAAATCCAGCATTCAATAAATCATAAGAGGGTAGGACAGCATTGATATTCAAGTTGCAGTGACCCATATGATGTTTATGGTAATCTGATCCCTTGCTATGGATTACTGTACTTTTTTTATCATTGTTGTCCTACCCTCTTACTTGCAGAATAAGCACATATGTTTTATTGAATGCTGGATTGATGATGTATATATGTGGATTAAAGTGTTACTAAACCCACAACAGTAAAATCAGTCTGTATAGTATATGCAATTATGCAGTAAAACATGCTTGTTATACTCACTGTGAAACTTAAGGGTTAATCCTCTGCATTGTGTAAAAAGGCTGTTTGATAATGTCTTCTCTGATCCTCCCCTTCTTCCACAGTCTCAAAACCATCTCCTGATAAAACAGAGCCTTGTAGGCAAGCTACTCATGCTCAGTTTGGTGTGTATTGCTAGAGAGGTTTTTTTTTTTCTTGGAAGTGTGCATGTGATCAGCACAGGGCCAATCAGCACTGTCCAGACGGAGGGCCAGGGGTCCTGCAGCCTTATAGGACAATCAGAGGAGAATGAAAACTCCTCCTACAAGCTTTAACCAGTGCTCTGCTGGACACTGATAGAAGTCACAAGATTGCTCTAACTGCTGATAAGAAAAAGTATTTAGCAGTTTATATTTTCTAAAATAATTGCATTTCCATGTTCTGTGTACTGTAGTAGACCAGCTACATTGAATGCAGGGTCCTGGGTTTAGCAACACTTTAATATAGGGTCTTGTTATTTTCATTGCTTATTTCACCTTTTTTTTTAATGCAAACACTCTAAAATTGCTCTAAATTTTTCTAAAAGTGAAAAATGTGCATTATGTATGCTTTAAAAAATATGGTATGCTCAATAACTTAATGTGACAGTCACATATTTGCTTTGTGTTGTGTATATTGTTTTAGAACTAATTAATGCATGAATTTTGCTTGCGTATCATGAGTTTTG
Source organism: Lithobates septentrionalis (assembly GCA_037952835.1). Lineage (NCBI taxonomy): Eukaryota > Metazoa > Chordata > Amphibia > Anura > Ranidae > Lithobates > Lithobates septentrionalis. Next base: position 2,021,950 of record JBBDGP010001471.1, on the reverse strand, counting down.
CCTTTTTTTTTTTAATGGGTAGGTGTGTGAAGTGATATGGTGCATGGATGAAAATTATTTGGGAACCACGCTGTGTTCAAGGAGTTTCCCCAATGAGAAGAAACTTTGCCACTTGGCAGCTAAAATAGAAAACACATCCACACCGCTGTGATTTTGTGAACAGCATTTCAGTAGCAGGCAGAGTTGCTTATTTTTCCACTTGGAAGGTGAAATTCAATGGCATTTATCTCTGCTGCACAGATTCTGCATTACAGTTGTCAATATGCAGCCATCCCTCATTTTGCCTTGATTCCCATCCTGCAACAGCATTGGAAGACAGGCAGATCAGAAGCTCCTGTTTAATTTACTGCCACTGCTTTTTATCTGCAAGACCATTTCCTTGTGATATATGTAGGACATTAAATTACAGAAACTATCTGTAGCAAAAATACCTTTATAAAATAGAATGAAAATAAAGTGTTGGCCATCATTATAACCTTCAATAAACTGATGGTTGTGTTTTTGTTTGGAATAAAAAAGTGAATTAATTGTATTTGTGTATGCTCATTAAGAATTTCTTTAAACTTGCAATATCTAGAACAGAATACACAAAAACTGTATACAGTTCATAATGGGCAAATATAAATGTCAGTACATATGACAGGTAATAAATATAAACTCATGAAAACACTAGTTATGATTTGAACAGGATTGCATGCATGTACTGTATGTAATCAAGCATTCTTTCACAGAATGGAAAAGATGACATTTAGCTGACGTCTTGGTGGATACCTGCCTAAGAAAATAGCCACATCTGTTACTCAATTTTTATCCTAAATTGACTGAGATTATTAAAGAATAAGTGTGCTTTCAGATAAATCAACAAATCATCAAAGAAAGCATGGAAATTTAAATATGCATCCAGACAAGTGAATATGGTAAAATTTTTCACAATTTTATTACAGTTGTTGGATAAACAACTGCCAATGGCAGCTATAAATATACATAGTCATAAGTTCAAAAGTTCATGAATATAAAGATTGAAAACCAAAGTCTACGCGTTTCACAGGAAACCCTGCTTCCTCTGGACTTTTCCCGTCTCCTGCACATATCAAAAGATTATTTTAAACATTATACTCCCTAAACCGTCCCCTGATGAGTATACATCCCTGGGGGTAAAAGACTTGACAAAATTCTAATGTGCAAACATGGGGGTATACCAAATCACCCTATTGTCCCTGCTGTTCACTCCTTCACAGAACTCAGTAACAATTGTACAACCACATGCATCCGCACATAAGGACAGCAAGCTATAATTGAGGGAGGAAGTGTAAAACAAAAAGATGTTCATACTGGGCTCAAAATAAATGATTTGTCCTTGATGTAGGGTGACTGTTCTGTTCTCTGTTTTAATGTTTTTACTCAGAGTTTTCAAAGAAAATAATGTACAGATAAAGAAATACATTGACAAGGGTATAATGCCTAATATTTTTCACAAACATATAATAGGATGACTGTAAGTCAAATCTGTAGAAAATAGCAATACCTGCATGGGTAACAATTAGTAATATGTTATCATTAAACATTATTATTTAGAATAAGGTTCCAAAATCTATTAAAGAAAAATACTTTCAAATGTATTAATACAGTCTGTCACGTACCTGAAGGGAGACTGAATTGACGAGGTCAGCCTCTCTTGTATTTCCAGTCCAGGTCCCGCTGAGAGTGAAACAGAAGGAGCCAAGGAACAGGAGGCACATGAGTGCCTGCAGGTGGAAACCAGGAACCCTGTTGCAGGAAATGGCAGCTGGTTGCAGGACTGTAGTTGCAGAGCAGGAAGTCGCAGCTGGTTGCAGGACTGTAGTTGCAGAGCAGGAAGTCACAGCCGGTCGCAGGACTGTAGTTGCAGACACTCGGGTAGTTGTGCTGGGCCAAGCTGGGCACCAGGGCCAGGTCACATTGATAGCCGGGTTCGTCAACAGGCGGGCAGCAGGGTAACGGAACATCAGGCAGAGACGGGTCAGATGGGAAGCTGGGTTCGTCAATAGGCGGGCAGCAGGGTACTAGAACATCAGGCAGAGACTGGTCAGATGGGAAGCCGGGATCAGGAACCAGAGATCAGGTATAACAGAGTTCAGATCAAGGGGTTAATATGGCGCACAATGGAGGTAGCCGAGTACATATAACTAAAAATGGTAGGGGGAAGGGGGTGGGTTGGGGGTTCCTGAGAGGGGGAACTTGATGGTGGTAGTTAATGTTTCACAACAAGTTCAGGTATTAGTCCATGTAAGGATAAAATGATGCTGAATAAATGGAAGGCAGCCAGTCTATAAAAGCTAGAGGAAGCTCTGGAACAATAAAAAAGAAAGAAGGACGGCGCCCTCTAAGTGCAGCATGTATGTTAAAAATATTTATTACAATAGATAAAAACACTCACATTTGAGTTGCTAAAAACCAGCATGTAAAGTAGTTTCATCCGCGTGCTCTCGGGGGATGTGGGTGTCACGGGCCAGTGGGGGGGTTCCTGGGATGCGAGTCCTGTGACCTGGGTCCTGGTAGCTGTTCCGGTGGTGCCGAGGGTCCTCAGAGCCTCCAGGCGGCCAGGATATCGGTCATGGATCCTCCGTGGAGTGCCGTGCTGACCTGCGTCTTCACTTCCGGTAGCGGGGTGAGGCGGGCGGTGCTTCGCGTTCCGAGCATGCATGCTCCTTCATCAGGCTATGGCCATATTCAGTGTGGGAATTTATACCATAGGCAATGGGAGGGGTGGAGAGGTAATTGAGAGGAGGGTGGGACTATGTATAATGATTGGGTGCGTAGGTAACCATGGAGATGGGGTGTACACAATGTGGAAGGGGAGTGGGCGGGGCGGGGAGTGAGGAGGGGGGGGAAGGAGATATGCAAATGAGTGTGTTGTGGTAAGAACATATATGTGTGTATATGCATTATGGGGTAAGGAGAAGGCGGTCTATATGAAGAGGAATGTTGTATTGATCATAGTGGACGGGAACAAAATACATATATATATATATATATACATACACACATATCCACATACATACACATATACATACACGATAACATATATGGGAAGGGAACACAAAAATGCAGAAAATGGTATATAATTAAATAGGTATATAATTATAGGGAGAGATTGGTGGTATATATGAGAAGAAATGACGCAATGATGGAAAAGGGATAAAACATGTACAATGTATATAAGTGTGTAAACACAAAGAACCGTTTATAAAGGATCCCTTCACACACACATACACATATATACACATTTAAATGACGCGTAAGATTGGGACAAAAGGAGGGGGGGTTTCCAGACGGGTATTTGGGAATGAGAGTAATGTTATGGGAAATACTGGGAAATAAATAAATAAATAAATAAAAGTAAAAATAATAAAAATATATAGAAATATAAATAAAGATAAATATAAATATATATATATAAAAATAAAAATACAAATACAGGTACAAATAAATCAAAAAGAAATATAAAAATAAAGAAATTAAAAATAAAAATTTTAATAAAAATAAATAAATATAAAAATAAAAATAGGAATAAAAATAAAAATGGTATGTGTTATACTCTAGGGCTATGTGGATAGGGGTAATGGGTGGGAGACGGGTATACCCATACACGTGTTCCACGTAGACTGTAAGTTAATGGGGTAGTGACTAGATGATGGATAAAACAATAAATGAGACAACAGGTAGGACAATGGATGAAACAATACGTGGTGAATTGAGATGATGTGATAAGGCAGGGATATGGTTGGGGTCACAGCAAAATGTTAATTTCAATGCCTTCATTGAGGCCTCCTGGCGATAAAGTGTCCAGTGTGTATATCCAGTAGTTTTCTCTTTCACACAACCTTTTGTAGCGTTCAGCGGTAGGGAGGGTGGGTGGAATAGACTCAATAACCCACACGCGTAGCCCTGAAGATGTTTGTCCATGATGTTCTTTAAAATGTCTTGGTACACTATGCTTGTCAATGCCCTTCTCTACAAGGTTACGATGCTCACCAAACCTTTTGCGGAGCGGGCGTATAGTGCGGCCTACGTATAGTAGGCCGCAGGGGCATGTGAGGCAATAGACCACATAATCTGAACCACAATTGAAGAAGTCGGGGATGACATATAGTTTACCCTTATGATGGAAGTCTTTTTGCCTATGTGTAACATGGGCGCATGTGAGGCAGAGGGGCTTCCTACATTGATACATGCCTTTGATGTTAAAGAAGGTTAACGGGGCACTGGCGGTGGGGCGTGCTGTTTTCACTTTGCTTGGTGCTATTTGGGCCTTTATATTCTTAGCCCGTCTGTAAGTGACCAGTGGTTTATCACTTATGGTGGGTTTTAGATGCGGATCCTCACGCAGAATGGACCAGTGTTTGGTGAAGATCTTTTCCATTTGCTTAAATCTGTTGTGGTATTGTGTCACAAATCTGACGGGTTGGGTAGTGTCGTCTGTACTGGTTTGTCTCTTGTCCTTCGCGTTTTCACTGAGATAGTATTGGAAGGCATCTTCTATGATGTGGTCTGGGTAACCCTTGTCTTTGAATTTGGCTTTGAGTAGTAGGCCGTGTGTTTCATAGTCCTGTAGGCGCGTGCAATTATGTTTTAGGCGGCAGAACTGGCTTTTTGGGATGTTTTTAACCCATCGTGGGTGATGGCAACTGTTAAAGTGTAGGTAAGAATTCCCTGAGGTGGATTTTGTATAATTCTGGGCGCAGATGGTGTTTTCATAGTGGAAGAGTTCCAGATCCAAAAAGGCCAGTTTGTTATTGTCTGTGACTGATGTAAAAGATAGACCCATGGAGTTGTTGTTGCAGTGTTGGACGAAGGGTAGGATGGTGGTTTCTGGACCATCCCAGATAATGACCACGTCATCTATGTAGCGCCCGTAATAGACTATGTGGGGCGCATATGGGTTATTGTTGTGTATATATTGTAGCTCCCAGTAACCCATGGTAAGGTTCGCGTAGCTGGGGGCAAAATTGGCCCCCATGGCAGTTCCTTGTGTTTGAATGTAGAAGTCTCCGTGGGATTCAAAATAATTGTGAGTTAGGCAGAATTCTAATATTTCCAGTAAGAATTGGTTCTGACGTGGGTTGAGTGATGGATCATTGTTGAGGTAGTGTCGTACAGCTTGTAAACCAATGTTATGGGGAATGGACGTGTATAGTGAGACCACATCTAGCGAGAGCCAGCGGTATGTCGGTTCCCAGGAGTAGTATCGTAGCATGTTCAGAAGGTGGATGCTGTCTTTAATGTAGGAAGGTTTCTGAGACCTCTGGGAGAAATTTTGTAGTTCAAAATTTCTCCCAGAGGTCTCAGAAACCAAAAGACTTGCTCATTTCTGGGCGCAGATTTAGCCGCTGAATGGTCCACTATATCCGAATTCTGCACTCAAAAATGGATGGAAATCATCATCAAGCAAAGGGATACCCTATTCAACTCATTATCGTCCAAATTAACCAATCTTATAGATGAATTAAGATCGTACATTACACCCCTACCCACCTCATGGTACAAAAAACTGAAACTTAACACTAAGTATCAAGAGGATTGCCTCATCAAATGTAAATTACAGAAGATATGCAGAGACTTTGACGATTACAACTCCAACAGGATCCACTGTTGGAAAAAACCCAGACGCAATACACACCCCCCCAAAGTTAACAACCACCCCAATCTCCACACCCCATCAGGGCAAGAGAACCACGCCCCAGTCCCCCTGATGGAATGTGTACCAAGGCCCACCACGGCCCTCTTATCCTTTCAAGGCCCCTCCACCAAGCCTTATAAACCACATAGGCCACCGGCACCTTCCAGATGGCCACAGCCCACACCCACACCAAAAGAGGACCATCATCGTCCACCACCCCCGTGCCAGTTTCTTCCTCCAGTACACCCAAAACTTCCAAGAGTATAAAGAAGAAACCCCACACTGGCATCCTTACCTCAATCCCTTCCATACCGGTTACCCTCAAAGAAACACAGACCGGCAGTGCCATATCAGATCACAGCACTTACGAGGACCCCCAGTCATCCACTCTGGATTTTGGTATTGGGAATCTACACACCGCACAGCCCAGGATCACTCATGCATCTGGGCCCACCATGGACCACCCCAGTATCCACGCCATCTCATCACCCCCCATTTACAGTCCGACCAATAAACATATATCTCCCACCCCTACCCCCTCTTTTTTAGTGATCACCCCCCAACCCTGCCCAAAAAGAAAGCTCACCGACGAGGCAGGAGAGGGGGGAGACACAGACACAAAAAGGAGGGAGAAATTGCGCAGACTGTAAAAATCTTCAACCTCTCTGATCACACCTTATCCATGCCTGACAAAGCTCTACTAGCACGCGGGCTCACCTTCGCCCCCACAGCATCTCCCAACCCTTTCACTCTCTTCTTGGATCTCAATAGGTTCATTAGAAATATCACCATCAAACGATATTTCAACATTCAAGACACTAAGAAAGGTAATGGTACCCCAAACATTACCCCAAACACTACTCCATATACTTCTAATGACCACGCTGAATGCAGTACTACTACAGAAGACTCCTCCACCCTAGGACCCACAGAACTCATAGCCCTAGACCAGTTGGAAGATCAGTACATTGACGACCAGATTGATTCTCTAACTCCACCCATCTTACACACTAATTTCAAACCGAAATCTATCTTTTATCCCACATTTGCCAAAGAACCTTACGTCCAGACCTTCTATCAGGTTGTATATGCTGATATACTACGAATGTGTCAAATGTCCAACTCACGTTCCAATCCACCATCTAACTTAACCCCAGCAGAACGCACGGCTCTTAAATCACTCACCAACAACAGACAACTGGTTATTAAGCCTGCAGATAAAGGAGGTGGTATCATAGTCCAGAACCGTGCAGACTACATGCTGGAAACAACTAGACTCCTATCGGACACATCCACATACAAAAAACTTTCCGGAGATCCCTCACCCAAATTCTCTATTGAAGTTCACAACCTAATAGATCGAGCACAAGCAGATGGTATAGTTACTGCATCCAAAGCCTCATTTCTTAAACACGACTTTTACAAAAGGCCCTACTTTTACCACCTTCCGAAGGTGCACAAAGACCCCACACACCCTCCTGGTAGACCAATAGTGGCGGCCATGGAAAGCATAACCAGCTACTTCTCTATCTACATTGATCATTTTCTACAAGGTATAGTACAGAACCTACCTTCCTACATTAAAGACAGCATCCACCTTCTGAACATGCTACGATACTACTCCTGGGAACCGACATACCGCTGGCTCTCGCTAGATGTGGTCTCACTATACACGTCCATTCCCCATAACATTGGTTTATAAGCTGTACGACACTACTTCAACAATGATCCATCACTCAACCCACGTCAGAGCCAATTCTTACTGGAAATATTAGAATTCTGCCTAACCCACAATTATTTTGAATCCCACGGAGACTTCTACATTCAAACACAAGGAACTGCCATGGGGGCCAATTTTGCCCCCAGCTACGCGAACCTTACCATTGGTTACTGGGAGCTACAATATATACACAACAATAACCCATATGCGCCCCACATAGTCTATTACGGGCGCTACATAGATGACGTGGTCATTATCTGGGATGGTCCAGAAACCACCATCCTACCCTTCGTCCAACACTGCAACAACAACTCCATGGGTCTATCTTTTACATCAGTCACAGACAATAACAAACTGGCCTTTTTGGATCTGGAACTCTTCCACTATGAAAACACCATCTGCGCCCAGAATTATACAAAATCCACCTCAGGGAATTCTTACCTACACTTTAACAGTTGCCATCACCCACGATGGGTTAAAAACATCCCAAAAAGCCAGTTCTGCCACCTAAAACATAATTGCACGCGCCTACAGGACTATGAAACACACGGCCTACTACTCAAAGCCAAATTCAAAGACAAGGGTTACCCAGACCACATCATAGAAGATGCCTTCCAATACTATCTCAGTGAAAACGCGAAGGACAAGAGACAAACCAGTACAGACGACACTACCCAACCCATCAGATTTGTGACACAATACCACAACAGATTTAAGCAAATGGAAAAGATCTTCACCAAACACTGGTCCATTCTGCGTGAGGATCCACATCTAAAACCCACCATAAGTGATAAACCACTGGTCACCTACAGACGGGCTAAGAATATAAAGGCCCAAATAGCACCAAGCAAAGTGAAAACAGCACGCCCCACCGCCAGTGCTCCGTTAACCTTCTTTAACATCAAAGGCATGTATCAATGTAGGAAGCCCCTCTGCCTCACATGCGCCCATGTTACACATAGGCAAAAAGACTTCCATCATAAGGGTAAACTATATGTCATCCCCGACTTCTTCAATTGTGGTTCAGATTATGTGGTCTATTGCCTCACATGCCCCTGCGGCCTACTATACGTAGGCCGCACTATACGCCCGCTCCGCAAAAGGTTTGGTGAGCATCGTAACCTTGTAGAGAAGGGCATTGACAAGTATAGTGTACCAAGACATTTTAAAGAACATCATGGACAAACATCTTCAGGGCTACGCGTGTGGGTTATTGAGTCTATTCCACCCACCCTCCCTACCGCTGAACGCTACAAAAGGTTGTGTGAAAGAGAAAACTACTGGATATACACACTGGACACTTTATCGCCAGGAGGCCTCAATGAAGGCATTGAAATTAACATTTTGCTGTGACCCCAACCATATCCCTGCCTTATCACATCATCTCAATTCACCACATATTGTTTCATCCATTGTCCTACCTGTTGTCTCATTTATTGTTTTATCCATCATCTAGTCACTACCCCATTAACTTACAGTCTACGTGGAACACGTGTATGGGTATACCCGTCTCCCACCCATTACCCCTATCCACATAGCCCTAGTGTATAACACATACCATTTTTATTTTTATTCCTATTTTTATTTTTATATTTATTTTTATTAAAATTTTTATTTTTAATTTCTTTATTTTTATTTTTATATTTTTATTTATTTGTACCTGTATTTGTATTTTTATATATATATATTTATATTTATCTTTATTTATATTTCTATATATTTTTATTATTTTTACTTTTATTTATTTATTTATTTATTTCCCAGTATTTCCCATAACATTACTCTCATTCCCAAATACCCGTCTGGAAACCCCCCCCCTCCTTTTGTCCCAATCTTACGCGTCATTTAAATGTGTATATATGTGTATGTGTGTGTGAAGGGATCCTTTATAAACGGTTCTTTGTGTTTACACACGTATATACATTGTACATGTTTTATCCCTTTTCCATCATTGCGTCATTTCTTCTCATATATACCACCAATATCTCCCTATAATTATATACCTATTTAATTATATACCATTTTCTGCATTTTTGTATTCCCTTCCCATATATGTTATCGTGTATGTATGTGGATATGTATATATATATATATATATATATATATATATATATATATATATATATATATATATATATATATATATATATGTGTGTATGTGTATATGTGTATATATATATATATATATATATATATATATATATATATATATATATATATATATATATATATGTATTTTGTTCCCGTCCACTATGATCAATACAACATTCCTCTTCATATAGACCGCCTTCTCCTTACCCCACAATCCATATACACACATATATGTTCTTACCACAACACACTCATTTGCATATCTCCTTCCCCCCCCCCCTCCTCACTCCCCGCCCCGCCCACTCCCCGTCTCCCTTCACTCCCCTTCCACATTGTGTGCAGGTCAGCACGGCGCTCCACGGAGGATCCATGACCGATATCCTGGCCGCCTGGAGGCTCTGAGGACCCTCGGCACCACCGGAACAGCTACCAGGACCCAGGTCACAGGACTCACATCCCAGGAACCCCCCCACTGGCCCGTGACACCCACATCCCCCGAGAGCACGCGGATAAAACTACTTTACATGCTGGTTTTTAGCAACTCAAATGTGAGTGTTTTTATCTATTGTAATAAATATTTTTAACATACATGCTGCACTTAGAGGGCGCCGTCCTTCTTTCTTTTTTATTATAACAGAGTTCAGAGCCAGGTAAACAGGAGCCAAGGTCAGCAACGGGAATCAGGCAGAATAACACAGGTTCAGAGTAACGGGGTAACAGGGACACAGCTGAAGACCAGTCAGCACCGATCAAGCACGCACGGGCATCTGTGGTCTCCCGTGCACGCGCATGCGCGCCAGGTTATTTCTAGTGGTTTCCTTACATTGCCCCCCTTAAGAGCAGCCTCCGAATGCACACTAAGGGTTTTTTTCTTGATGGAGGCAAAGGTAGGCTTAAACCAATCGTGGAGCGTGCACATCAGAGCTGGGTTCCCATAAATTATCTTCAGGGCCATAGCCCTTCCACTTTATAAGGAACTGGGTCTGGCCCCTTCTCTTCCTGCAATCCAGGACAGCCTCCACTTCGAACTCCTCATTCCCTTCCACCAACAGAGGAGCAGGAGTCTCGGATTCTCGGTCAGAAAAGGGATTAGCCACGGATGGTTTCAAGAGGGACACATAGAACACCGAATGAATTCTTATATTTTCTGGTAGGCTTACCTCGAAAGCAACAACGTTAATCCTTTTTTTAATAGGAAATGGGCCAATGTATCTTGGTCCTAGCTTCCTTGAAGGGCAGGCCAGCTTTAGATTTGTGGTAGATAGCCATACCTTATCTCCGGGTTTCAGATCCAGATTACCTCTTCTTCTTCTGTCATAGAATCTCATCATCTACTTGGGACTTGGAGATAGCTTCTTGCAGGAAGAGGCTGTTAACTTTCCAAAACTCCAGACGATCCTGTACTGCTGGTACTGAGGATTCTTGGGGGACATTGGGCAAAAAAGATGGATGGAACCCATAATTAGCAAAAAAGGGGGTTTGCTTGATAGAAGAGTGTATTGAATTATTGTAGGCGAATTCTGCTAATGGCAAAAAAGAGGCCCAATCGTCCTGTGCAAAAGAAGAGAAACATGGGAGATATTGCTCCAGAGTCTGATTTGTTCTCTCTGTTTGGCCGTTAGTCTGGGGGTGGTAAGCAGATGATAGGCGGAGTTTAATGCCCAAAACCTCACACAAGGATTTCCAAAATCTGGACGTAAACTGAACTCCACGATCTGACGTGATATTGACAGGGATACCATGTAGGCGTACCACTTCCTTGACGAAAGATGAGGCAGTCTCTGCAGCGGAAGGGGTATCCTTTAGGGGCACAAAATGCGCCATCTTGGATAGGCGATCCACAATAACAAACATGGTGGTAAACCCTTCGGATGAGGGTAACTCGACAATGAAGTCCATGGAGATCATGCTCCATAATTTATCTGGTACAGGGAGAGGTTCCAGCAGACCCCAATTCTTAGATCTGTCGGTCTTGTTCTGTAAGCACGTAGTGCAGGATCTCACATAGTCTCTGCAGAATTGTATCAAGTCTGGCCACCAGAAGGAGCGAAGGACCAGTTTCAAAGTTTTGTGTACCCCGAAATGCCCTGCCAGAGGATGATCGTGGCACATGTAGAGGACTGCTGTCCGTAATTGCTGTGGAACAAAGATCTGTGTACCATGGAAGTAGAGACCCTCTTTAAGCTGAAGACAGAGTTCTTGGGAGGGAGGTTGATTCAGGACTGCTGTCTTGATTTGGGAGATGAGATCAGTTTGTAGTAACAGGAAGTTCTTAGTGGGTAGGATGGTATCAGGTTCAGGAGATGCTTCAGTATCCTGAAACATGCGGGAAAGAGCGTCGGGCTTCCCATTCTTTGACCCGGGCCGGTAAGTGATGTGGAAGCAGAATCTTGCCAAAAAAAGAGCTGGCCTGGCGAGGTCTTAATCTTTTCGCTGTCCTTAAGTATTCCAGGTTTTTGTGACCTGTGAATACAAGAATAGGGTGCGCAGCTCCCTCTAGCAAATAACGCCATTCTTCAAGGGCAGACCTAATAATGAGTAATTCCTGATCACCGACATCGTAGTTCCTTTCAGGATTACTTAGTTTTCTGGGGGAAGAAAGCGACAGGATGGAGTAGCGATTTTGTCCCTTGTTGTTGGGACAGTATGGCTCCCACAGCTATTTCAGAGGAATCCACTTCAAGGACATAGGGCAGAGCAGGATCTGGGTGTTTCAAGATGGGTGCAGATGTGAAGAGGCCTTTCAGTTTTTCGAATGCTGTCTGAGCTTCTGAGGTCCATGTGAAGGTCGTACGTAGCTTGGTTAGCTGGGTGATAGGGAATACGATACTGGAAAAGTCTTTAATAAACTTCCTGTAAAAATTAGCGAACCCCACAAACCACTGTACAGATTTCTTATCAGTAGGGGCAGGCCAATCGAGTACTGCAGATACCTTCTGTGGGTCCATAGCAATTCCGTCTGCAGAGATAATGAGCCCCAGGAACTGGATGGTGAGCTTTTCGAATTCGCATTTCTCCGCCTTAGCATAGAGATGGTGTTCCCTTAGTCTGTTTAGCACTTTCTTCACGTGAATTCGATGGGACTCTAAGGAGGTGGAAAAAATTAAATGTCATCTAAGTAAACAATAGTAAATAAATCAAGAAAGTCCCGGAACACATCGTTTACAAAATGCTGGAAGGTGGCTGGAGCATTACAGAGTCCAAAGGGCATCACTAGGTACTCAAAATGTCCGAAACGAGACCTGAAGGCCGTCTTCCATTCATCCCCTTCTCTTATTCTGATCAGGTTGTATGCCCCTCTCAAGTCTAGTTTTGTAAATATACAAGCCTCCCGAAGCCTCTGGAATAGTTCTGGAATAAGAGGTAAGGGGTATCGGTTTTTGTTGGTTACCTTTTTTTAAGTCCCGGTAATCAATACAGGGCCGGAGGGAGTGATCCTTCTTCTCCACGAAAAATATTCCTGCGGGGAAAGAAGATGGTCGAATAAACCCCTTATCAAGGTTCTCATCAATGTACTTCTGCAATTCCTCCAGTTCTGGTTCTGAGAGTGGGTAGATCCTGCCAAAGGGAATTTCTGCATCGGGTAAGAGATCGATAGGGCAGTCATATGGACTATGAAGAGGGAGAGTGTCAGCGCTCTTTTTATTGAAAACGTCCAGAAAGTCATGGTAAACGAAGGGCACAAGTTTAATGGTGTCAGGGTCCATGTTAATGCAGAGGAGCGGTTCTTCGGACTTGGGTAGAGGAGAAATGCAGAATTCATTACAGTACTTAGAAGAAAAAGTCACTTCCCCTGTGATACAGTTGATGAGGGGGTTATGTGCCTTCAACCAGGGCTGCCCAAGAATGACAGGAAATAGGGGAGATGTAATGACATCTAGACGTAGCAGTTCACGATGCCCAGAAGCTGTGAGACACAGGATGGGTTCAGTCTCTAGAGTGACAGGCCCAGATTTGATGCCTGAACCATCTGCCAGGTGGACCATGAAGCTGTTCTTCTTAGCATGCAAAGGGAGTGCGTGCGTATTTGCAAAGGCAGAGGCCACGAAACAGCTACAGGCCCCAGAGTCCACAATAGCAGAAACAGTAAAAGTCTTTCCAGTTAACTGAAGGGAAACAGGCAGCAGGGTGTGGTTTTGACTGGAACTTAATGCCACGACTGTAGAAGATGGAAGGAGGGGTCTTTTACGATGTCTTCTGGAACAAGTCTGTAGGAAGTGCCCCTGCTCGCCACAATAAAGACAGAGATTATTGCGGCGACGATGAGACCGCTCTTGTTCGGTCAGAGGGGGCCTAGGAAAGCTGGCATGTGGAATTTTCCTGATGTCAGAAACATTTCTTGGCACGGTTGAGAAGGAGGCAGGTGATGGTTCCGTCGACCAGGTAGGCATTAGATGAAGATTTCTGGCTTTCTCTAACCATCTTTCACGTAGGCGATGGTCAATTTGTATGCTGAGGTGGATTAAGCCATTCAGAGAGGTAGGTATTTCTACCCTGGCGAGTTCATCTTTGACGGCTTCTGACAGGCCAAGACGAAATCGGAAGTGTAAAGCCGAATCATTCCACTCAGTATCAGTGCTCTATAAACGAAAGTCCAAGACATAGTCCTCCATAGACCTAGAACCTTGTTGTAAATGACTCAGCGAAGTCTCTGCTGTCTGGTGACGGAAGGGATCGGCATATAATTGAGCCAAGGCAGTAAAAAAAGGAATTGACCGAAGCCAGGACAGGGTCGTGTTGTTCCCGAAGCTGAAAAGCCCAGGCCTGGGGTTCCTCCAGAAATAAGGAGATAAGAAATCCCACCTTCACTTCCTCTGTAGAGAATGTACGGGGTAGCACAGAAAAGTAAAGTTTGCAGGCATTCTGAAAAGTCCTGTACTTTTTACGGTCCCCAGAAAACCGTTTGGGCAAAATTACCCTGGGCTCAGTAAGGTAAGACAGTTTGGTTTGGGAGAAAGTCATAGTTTGAGCAAAGGTTTTCTTGAGTCTTAGATGCTCGGAAGTGGGAGTAAAGCTGGATGTATACTGGAGTTGGTTATGGATGCGGGCAAAGTCCATATGCAACCCTTGCACTACGTGGGAGAGTGCGGTAACAGTTTGGCAGAGGGTTGACAGCAGAGAGACCTCCCTTTCAGACTTCATTACTGGCTGACTGGTACTGTCACGTACCTGAAGGGAGACTGAATTGATGAGGTCGGCCTCTCTTGTATCTTCAGTCCAGGTCCCGCTGAGAGTGAAACAGAAGGAGCCAAGGAACAGGAGGCACATGAGTACCTGCAGGTCGAAACCAGGAACCCTGTTGCAGGAAGTCGCAGCTGGTCGCAGGACTGTAGTTGCAGAGCAGGAAGTCGCAGCTGGTTACAGGACTGTAGTTGCAGAGCAGGAAGTCGCAGCCGGTTGCAGGACTGAAGACCAGTCAGCACCGATCAGTTGCTGGGGCCTCCTTTAAATAGGCCCACTGGCGCCAACTGGTGCTAGGGCGCGCTGTTGCGCATGCATGCTGCGCGTTGCGCATGCGCACAAGCGTGCACAGGCATCTGTGGTCTCCCATGCGCGCGCATGCGCACCAGAGCGCGCCCGGCGATTTCTGGTGGTTTCCTTCACAGTCAGTGGGTACATTGCTTTGTATATCTTTCATTCAAGGAAGGATGGATTTGTCATCATATTATGATAAGTAGAAATTTTGATGGGTCCAACAGGGACCCATATAATAGGACCAAATGTTAAATTATATGTTGCCTAACATACAACTAAACCCCCTCATTCAAATCTTCCAAAATGGTAAAAAGGTGGGAGGGGGCCGCCCCAGCCATTTTTTTTTTGTTGGTGGTATAAAGTAAGCTCCCAGTTTTTAATCCTATCCTATATCAAAAGTAGACACACCATAATAGGAAATGCTTAGTCAGTGTCAGGGCTGGGCTCAGCCCTTTCTTCTCAAAGCTGTCTGCTCAGCTGTCGGCTAATTGCCAGTTCCTTTCTCTCCACAGTGACTCACCTGTTGATGATATCCTATTCATCAGTTCTGCCTATTTAAGCCATCCAGCCCAGATAATCTCTGCCTTTGCCTTGGTCACATCTCTACAGACGCTCTCCTGTGTTCCTGTTAAAGACTTGCTTGGCTGACATTCCTTCTGACTCCAGATCCTACTACGCTCATCTCTGGCTCCCTGACGTTTTGGCTTGTCTGACTATCCATTCTGGTTCCTATTATTAAACAAGTGTGATTTAACTGTACTTCTATCTCAGTCTTATTCGTGGTTTCTGACAGTAGGTGAAGGCCATGAATTTAGAAGATGCAGCCAATCCACTTGTTGATAATATTTTTTCCAAATTGGATGAGCAGGATCACCGCATGGATCAGATTGCCATGGCGTTACAAATGCTCCTGAGTCACACAGCTCACCTGGAATCTCCCACCGTGGCTGCTCTGGTACAACCTGTGTTGCAGGCCATCCCTGCTGCTGCTCCAGTCTCTGTGCAGGCACCCGCCTTGAGTATTACCTCTATAAGAGTTATGTCTGGTTCCACCCCTCTTCCCCAGTGATTTGGGGGTAATTCAGTCCAATGCAGAGGGTTTCTCAACCAGGTTGAGATATACTTTGAGATGCTGCCCCAGGCATTTCCCACAAACAGAAGCAGTGGCTTCTTTTAAAATGGTATTTGACGTTTCTGCATGATCCGCTTCTGCTCCCAAGTGCCTCATGTCCATCAAACAGAGTACGAGAACTGTTGCCGATTACGCCATTGAATTCCATACTCTGGCAGCAGAGGTTGCTTGGAACAATGAGGCCCTCATGGCTGCTATTTCTCATGGTCTCTCAGATACCATCAAGGATGAGATAGCAGCCCGAGATATACCCACTGCGCTGGAGAAGTTGATCACGTTTGCCATCCTCATTGACTCCAGACTCAGAGAAAGACTTCCTTTTAAGGAGCACTTGCGGAAGCCTCCTGTACATTTGTCTCCGACCTTTGCAGTCCCATTCTTGCCTCCCTCACCTCCCATGCCTCCTGGCACTGAGTCGGTCTGAGAAGATGAACCCATGCACTCGGGCTTCACGCGTCTCCCTGTGGATGAGAGGTGGCCATGTTTCATCCCCAGTTATCCAGAAGGATATGCCCCTGGTTTCGGTTACCCTTTCTTGGGCTTAGTCGTCCGCCGAGATACAGGCTCTAATCGACTCTGGGGCTGCAGGTCTGTTCATTGATGCTGCCTTTGTATCGAAGCACTTGATTCTGCTACAGCTGCGTGACACTCCACTTGCCATTGAGGCTCTTGATGGGAGACCTCTACAGCCTGCCCATGTGACTCTTGAGACTGTTCTGTTGTCCATAGCTGTAGGGGCTCTTCACCATGAGATAATCCAATTCCAAGTTATTTCCTCACCTAAGTTCCCACTGGTTATTGGTTATGCTTGGTTACAGAGGCACAACTCCTCTTTTGATTGGCTCCATGCTGAGGTTCTCTCCTGGTCGCCACAATGCAGTAAGTAATGCTTCCAGAAGGTAGCCAAGGTCCTGTGCACCTCTTCACTCTCCTCCCTGCCAGCGGAGTACTGTGATACTGTGATTTTAGCAATGTCTTTGACAAAGGTCAGGCCGGTAGTTTGCCTCCACACCAGTCGTATGATTGTGCAATTGAAATTCAACCTGGTGCCATACCCCCTCTTGACTGGGTTTACCCTTTGTCGGTCTTGGAGGATAGGGCCATGGAAGAGTATGTTGCAGACACAGTTTCTCAAGGTTTCATCCGCAAATCCTCGTCTCCTGCTGGTGCTGGTTTCTTCTTTGTGAAGAAGAAGAGTGGTGAACTGAGACCTTGTATTGATTCTAGGGGTCTCAATAGTTCCACAATCAAGATTGCATATCCGATTCCGTTGATTACATTAGTTATTTGACCACCTCAAGGGAGCAACGGTTTTCACAAAGCTTGATTTGAGAGGGGCATACACTCTCCTAAGGATTAAGGAGGGCGACAAGTGGAAAACTGCGTTTAATACCAAAACAGGCCATTATGAGTACCTTGTAATGCCTTTTGGCCTTTGTAACACCGCGGCAGTTTTCCAGGAATTTATTAACAATGTCCTCCGAGATTTGTTGCAGTTATGTGTGGTGGTTTATCTCGACGATATCCTTATATTTTCCAAGTCCCTGGAAAGACACCACACAGATGTCTGTCGTGTGCTTCAGAAACTAAGAGAGAACAATCTCTATTGAAAATAGGAGAAGTGCGAATTCCATCATGAACAGGTTAAATTCGTGGGCTATGTCATTTCCACTGCTGGTTTTTCGATGGACCCTGAGAAACTTTCAGCAGTCCTACACTGGCCCCGACCCATTGGTTTATGCCCTCTGCAGCATTTCTTGGCTTTGCCAACTATTATCGGAAGTTTATTCATAACTTCTCATCTCTGGTAAAGCCCCTGCCTGATATGACCAGAAAGGACGGTAACCCACAGAGTTGGTCTCTGGAGTCCATTAAGGCCTTTTAGAGTCTTAAGGCTGCCTTTGTTTCTGCTCCTGTGTTGGCACATCCTGATCCTATGTTACCTTTTATCCTTGAGGTTGATGCTTCTGAGACTGAAGTTGGGGCCCTTCTGTCTCAACGTCCTACCTCTGAGAGCGCTGTGCATCCTTGTGGCTACTTTTCCAAGAAATTGTCACCTGTTGAGTGCAATTACAAGATTGGTGACAGAGAGCTGTTAGCAATCATTTTAGCCCTGAAAGAATGGAGACATCTCCTCAAAGGTACCACTGTGCCGGTTCTGATTCTTACTGACCATAAGAATCTCACGTTCTTGTCTGAGGCTAAACGCCTCTCTCCCAGAAGGGCACGATGGGCTTGTTTCAATTACATTGTCTCAGTCTTACCCGGTACTAAGAATGTAAGGGCTGACACTTTGTCATGTCAATTTTCCTCCACTTCCAAGATGGAGTCGGTTCTGGTTCCTGTGATTCCTCCTGATTGATTATTCTGGCTATGGTTCGCACTAGTCTCACTTCTCCTTTGGGTGACAAAATTCTTGCTTCTCAGGTCCATGTTCCTCCTGAGAAACCTTGTGACCGCTGCTTTGTCCCAGAGACTCTCCATACTGCCGTGCTCCAGACTTACCATTCTCCCAAGGCTGCTGGCCATCCTGGGAAGAATCAACTCTTTTGGGCCATTTCCCAACAATTCTGGTGGCCTAGTCTAAGTGTTGATGTAACCGCCTTTGTAGCTGCCTGTTCCGTGTGTGCTCAGAGTAAGACACCTTCCAGTGGGCCTCCTACAACCCATACCCAATAGAGAGAGGCCCTGGACCCACCTGTTATGGATTTCATTGTGGAGTTACCCAACTCCCAGGGCAACACAGTTATCCTTATGGTGGCTGACTGGTTCTCGAAAATTATTCTAAAAGAATAACTGGTTGACTGGCTGACTGGTTCTCGAAAATGTCTCATTGTATTCCACTTAAGAAGTTGCCAGCTTCTAAGGAACTGGCTTCCGTTTTTGCTCAGGAGATTTTTTGCTTACATGGGCTACCCAAGATGATTGTCTTGGACAGGGGTAGTCAGTTTGTGTCCTGGTTCTGGCGAGCCTTTTGTGCACAGTTGGGAATTCAGCTTGCTTTCTACTCTGCGTATCACCCGCAGTCTAATGGGGCCACAGAACGAGCCAATCAGTCCTTGGAGCAATTCGTACATTGCTATGTTTCTGACCATCATAACATATATCTATATATCTAACATATATACACATATCATAATAACTGGTCAGACCTCTTACCGTGGGCGGAGTTTGCTCACAATAGTGCCTTGAATTCTGCTTCCCGATTGCTAATGTTAGGTACAGACTCCACGCTGACTGCAGACTCCTGCCTGCGCCTTCCTACCAGGTTGGGGACAGGGTCTGGCTGTCATCTCACAACCTCCGACTTTGTGTTCACTCTCTGAAGTTCGCACCTCGGTTTATTGGGCCTTTCTGTATTCTTCGCAGGATTAACCCAGTGGCTTACGCATTAGACCTTCCTTCTAATATGCGTATCTCGAATGTATTTCATGTCTTCTTATGAAAACCTTTGATCTGCAACCGCTTTACCACCCCGGTGCATCGTCCTCAGCCTGTACAGGTTGAGAACCATGAGGAGTATGCAGTACAGTCCATTGTTGACTCCTGTAGGTTCCGTGGGCGCATACAGTACCTGGTACATTGGAAAGGGTACGGTCCAGAGGAACGCTCTTGGGTCTCATCCTCGGACGTACATGCCCCTGTCCTCCTCCATGATTTCTATAGATGTTTTCCCCTCAAGCATGGTGGTCCTCTGAGGGGGAGGGGTCATTGAGGAGGGGGAGCTGTCAGGGCTGGGCTCAGTTCTTACTTCTCAAAGCTGGCCACTTAGCTGTCAGCTAATTGCCAGCTCTTTTCTCTCCACAGTGACTCACCTGTTGTTGATATTCTGCTCATCAGTCCTGCCCACTTAAGCCGTCCAGCCAAGATGATCTCTGCCTTCATCTTGGTCACATCTCTAGAGACTCTCTCCTGTCTTCCTTTTAAAGACTTGCCTGGCTGACATTCCTTCTGGCTCCAGATCCTGCTTGCTGTTCTACTACACTCATCTCTGGCTCCCTGACATTTTGGCTTGTCTGGCTATCTGTTCCAGTTCCTGAACGCTAGCTATGTTTTGACTAAGTTTACTCTGTTTTCCTTTTTATTATTATTCTTAAACAAGTGTGATTTAACTGTACTTCTGTCTCAGTCTGATTCATGGTTTCTGACAGTCAGAAAATGCTATGTAATAAGCAACAATACAACATGAAATATATATATTGTTATATAGTAAAGGCTAAGTTCACCTTTCCAGGAAGAATGTCACTTTTCATAATAAATAGAAGCCTTTATGATATCTTTTCTGCTCAAGCCACCCCAATGTGCTTATCTATCACTTACTTCATTCATGGCAGCTTTGAATTTTCACATTTCTTTTCGAATATTTAAAAAATGCTTTCTGCTGTCCTTTAGATCTACCATCAGATATGTAGTGCAAGGGACTGTCTGATTTGATACAAATTGAATAGATTGTTCAGGTGAGTCC
This sequence comes from Lithobates septentrionalis, assembly GCA_037952835.1. Classification (NCBI taxonomy): domain Eukaryota; kingdom Metazoa; phylum Chordata; class Amphibia; order Anura; family Ranidae; genus Lithobates; species Lithobates septentrionalis. The sequence goes on along the minus strand of JBBDGP010001471.1, from coordinate 2,001,408 downwards.
TCCTGTTTCACAGTTTTGGTAAGTCTAAAGGAAATTGTAAAGAGATTGTACAGATTGCAGAGTGTATTATTATTATTTAATACAAGTACATAGGAGTGAGTGGACAGAGACACTCAGCTGTCAGGCCACATTCACATCTCTGTGCAATGGGAACTCATGTTCCTGCTTGCGTTTTTTGGGACAGCGTTTTGGAGCATTTCCACTCATCATGCGTAGGGATGCCTGTTTACCTGAATGGGCTGCCCCAATGGATGATAATCACCCCAAAGAACCTCCAGAACCTTTTTTAGAGCAGAGCATGGTGCACTTTTACTGCACTTGCAGCATGTTTGTTTTTTGGCAAACCTGCTACCCACACTTGGGGTGCCATTAACATATAATGACATTGCAAGTGCAATGCGTGTTTGCAGCATGTTTCCCAAACATGTGTTTCTGTGCAGTATGCTGTGCATTCAGAAACCTGCATATGTGAATGGAGCCTCATTATTTCTTTGTGAAACACACACACATTTCACTTCCATGCTCCATTCGCACTTAGCGTAGTGAGAGCGCATTTTTTTTGGCACATTTTTCCCACAACACACAGGGAAACCCATTAATTTCAATACGCTGCTCTACATATGGCAAAATGGCTCATGGGACATTTTGGCATGTTGCGGTCTCCATGTTTTTTAATGTATGTTTTGCTACGTTTGATACTTGTTTTGTCATGTGGCAAAATGTGTGTTTGCTTTTGTGTTTGCGGTGCTGTTAACAATTAATGGCACCAAAAGTACAACTAGTTAATTTTAGGTGTATAAAGGTGGGCATACACTATACAATCTGATTTTACAATCTCTGCTTTAGATTTACCAAAACTATATAATAGGAGGACAAATATATCCAATCAATCTGTATCCAATCAGACAGGATCTTGCACTACATAGTTGATAGCATATCTAAAGGAGATTGTACAATCAGATTGTATACTGTATGATGAGCTTTAGAGATTTCCAGGGACTCACATCTCTTGATTTCAGTACTACAGCTCTGCTCAACATAGGTTCAGCTCCAGCACATTCTGACAAATGAATGATCTGTGCATGATGAAGGCAAAGTACAAAACTATTGATGGCTGTGAATAGAGAGAGATAAGCTCACTGAGAATATTTGCATTGGTAAACATTGAAACTGCAGAGGGGGGTGGGGGCATACTACTGAGGAGGGGGGGGGGGGCAGGCATAGGGTGTGTGTTAATGAGGTCAGCTGGTAAATTACTTCCTTTTACTGCTTTTTCTGTCCCAAATAACACATTTCAGGATGGAGCAGGAAGTAATAGATGAGCTTTTTATGGAACACACTGAAGGCTGGGGTAAGGCTTATACTAAAAGTCAGAGAAAGATTTTTCTTTTTTGCAACAGAAGTACGTTAAAGTGTTTTTTCATGCATTCTATGCATTTAGATAAAAAACCTTATTTGTGCAGCAGCCCCCCAACCCCCTAATACTTCCCTGAGCCATATTGCGATCCAGTGATGTGCATGAGAACTTTGGCTCTCCAGGGATTCTCCCTCCTCACTGGCTGAGGCAATCACAGCCAATGAGCTAATGAAGAGAGAGAGGGGGCAGGGCGGGTCTGAGACGCGGCTTTAAGTGTGAATGGGGGCTTGCTCTGGGGGCACTCGGCAGGAGGGAGGGACCAGGAGTGTCGACGAGGGACACAAGGGACACGAAAAGAGGGGGCTCCGGGCTGCTCTGTGCAAAACCACTGTACAGAGCAGGTGAGTATAACATGTTTGTTATTTTTTTTTTAAAAGAAACAAGCCCACTTTAATGGTGTATTCGTACATAGAGAAGCTGAAATTTAGTGGAAAAAGTAGAACTTAGCCTTTAAGCAAATATTATGACACTGTGGGGAGAGAAAAGTGGCACTGTACTATTTAGTGGGCATGGCCCAAAAGGGCAACAGGGGAAAACACCAATCCTTCAAATAGCATGCTTAATAGATACCTTTAAAGTATTATTAAAGTCACATTTTTTATTAAAATAAAAATTATGTTATACTGCTATAATAATATCTGCTATTGGCATTGGTAAGAGTGGTCCCTTACATTCTTTAGTGCTCTCCTGTCAGAGCTGTCTGCTCCCATAGCAAGCCATGTGCTATGGGGGCACGCATGTGGGTGCCCTCCGAAGCCGGGTTGTGTGCCTTGACACAAACAGCATGTCTTGGCCATGCCCACCACCCCATCTTTACAAGATTTGACTGACAGGAGCAGGAACCAATGGCCTTTTAAACCATTTAAAGCATTATGTGGTACTACGGAACAGTAAAATGCTCATGGACAACATCAGTGGCACCACATTCTAGCCTCACATATTTTGCATGTGTACTTGATTATTTTACTATTACATTATTGCTTGCCTTAACCCCTTCGAGCCTAGGGGTAAAACAAATCCTAATGCTTAAGCACAATTTTGCAACTTTGACATGTGTTAATAAAACCATACATATCATCACAACTACTTTGTGCATCCAGGTGGATTACACCTTGTTTTTTTCAGGACAAATTCTGCTTTCATTTTTTGATAACTGGTAATGGATATCTCCTGATTTGTTTTATTATAAAAGGAAAACTGGTCCAAAATAGTAAAAAAAAATGTAGCTGTATATTTCTTGCAACTACCATAACCTACCACCAGAAAACAACTTGAAATAAATTATCCTGCTCCTGACAATAACAGCGATACCACATGTGTATGTTAATTGTTGTTTGTACTCATAGTGCAACCCAGAAGTAATAGTGCTCATTTTACTTTTTTGTTATCCTACCTAAAACACACTGCAACTGACACTAACTGACACTGATACTAATTAAAAAAAATCCTGTCCGAAAAAATACTGACCATGACCTTGACTTTTAATCAGGGAGACCACAGTCTCCATGCTGGGAGCACACCATGTGGCACGTTCCCTGCACAAAGGGAGATACACAAATATATGGCCCCACGGAAAAAACCCAGTTTAGTGGGGCCGAGATTAAGGTGTTAAAAACAGCAGCATATTCGGATTCATTACAACCTGAAAAACTAATTTTTAGATAGTTTTAGCTGTGACACTTGAATTTTTTTATGCAGAGGTAATACGCCTAACTTGACCATTGGAAAAAAAACAACTTAAAACAAGTTCACAGCTGCATCATTTTTGCTAGCTGACTCCTGGCTTTTCAGTAAAAATGATCCAAGTAGCTGTGGAGCCACTTTTACTGCGCTTGGAAGTGAGGACCCACCTCTGCCCCTTGCTCGATGGTTATCAAGTTGTCCCACCCCCCCACCCTCCCTACCCCCTTCTGAGGAGCCTTGGACCATGGCAAATGTTTCAGTAAGGAGAGTGGGAGGAGCTCGGGAATGACCATTCAACTGTAATTTCCCAGCTACTTTAAACAGAAAGCAGCTAATCAAGCATGAGCCAAGCTTAATTAGCTTCATTGGAGGGCAAGGAAGACATTAGGGTCTGTTTCCATAAAAATATCCTGGCACCTATCACCAGATCATCCTGTACACAGGAGAGTGTTAGTCCCCTTGTAATAGAAATACTGTACAGTTAAATGAAAGAACTTGAAAAAAATGAGCTTAAAAAATAAAAATGTAATAACATAAATAAAAATAAAAAATAAATGTTGACAGCAACCCTGTCTCCTTGCACACACATAAAAATGCAAACATGCATATAGAGCAGGTGTACGTAACAGTGATTATGCCATACATGTGGGATGAATCGGACATCAGATTGAGAGAAATAATTCTCAGGCCATCATTCATGGTTAATTCTAAATTATTAAACTGTAAGGGCATTTAAGCATTGCTTGTGGATAATTTTGCATACTGTAGTTTTTCATCCTGTCACCGGTGAATAGGGATGAGCTTCGTGTTGGCTGTTCGGTCGTCCGCCGAATTCCGAACGTTATGGGCCGTTCGCGCCAAATTTGTGTGGCGTGTCACGGCCCATAATTCACTGCGGCATCGCAGTGCATTGCTGGCTGATGATTGGCCAAGCATGCACTATGACCCGCATGCTTGGCCAATCACAGCGCCGTCGGTAGAGAGAGCTGTAATTGGCCAAAGCCACGGTGGCTTTGGCCAATTATGGCTCAGGGGGTTTAGAACACGCCCCACACTATATAAGGCTGCCTGCACGGCGGCCCTGTGTAGTGTGTGTTCCGGTGTTTAAAGAGAGATAGATACACAGAGAGACAGTGTCATTTCATTTGAGTTAGATAGATTAGGCAGGACAATCAGTGAGTTAGCTGCACTTACAGTGTATTGTGTATATATATGCATCCCAGGTGTTGCATATATATATATATATACACTGTATTCAGTTTAGCTAGATCCGTTCCTGTTATCTTCTTACTGACAGGCAGGCTTGTCTTGTTACAGTATTTACAGCTACCTGAAGAAAATTGCTGGTGTTCTTTTGATCCTATTAGTACCACAGTCAGGCAGCTAGACTATTTACAGTTAGTGCAGTGCGTCCTGCTCACAGTGTTCAGCTAAAACTACAAGTTAGTGTGGTGCGTCCTGCTCACAGTGTTCAGCTAAACCTACAAGTTATTTTTTTGCGAGCTCTGCACAGTGTTCATCTAAAGCTACAAGTTAGTGCAGTGCGTCCTGCTCACAGTATTCAGCTAAAACTACAAGTTAGTGTAGTGAGACCTCTGCACAGTGTTCATCTAAAGCTACAAGTTAGTGCAGTGCGTCCTGCTCACAGTGTTCAGCTAAAACTACAAGTTAGTGTAGTGAGACCTCTGCACAGTGTTCATCTAAAGCTACAAGTTAGTGCAGTGCGTCCTGCTCACAGTGTTCAGCTAAAACTACAAGTTAGTGTAGTGAGACCTCTGCACAGTGTTCATCTAAAGCTACAAGTTAGTGCAGTGCGTCCTGCTCACAGTGTTCAGCTAAAACTATAAGTTAGTGTAGTGAGACCTCTGCACAGTGTTTATCTAAAGCTACAAGTTAGTGCGGTGAGTCCTGCTCACAGTGTTCAGCTAAAACTACAAGTTAGTGTGGTGCGTCCTCCTCACAGTGTTCAGCTAAACCTACAAGTTAGTGTAGTGAGACCTCTGCACAGTGTTCAGCTAAACCTACAAGTTATTTTTTTGTGAGCTCTGCACAGTGTTCATCTAAAGATACAAGTTAGTGCAGTGCGTCCTGCTCAGTGTTCAGCTAAAACTACATGTTAGTGTGGTGCGTCCTCCTCACAGTGTTCAGCTAAACCTACAAGTTATTTTTTTGTGAGCTCTGCACAGTGTTCATCTAAAGCTACAAGTTAGTGTAGTGCGTCCTGCTCACAGTGTTCAGCTAAAACTACAAGTTAGTGTAGTGAGACCTTTGCACAGTGTTCATCTAAAGCTACAAGTTAGTGCAGTGCGTCCTGCTCACAGTGTTCAGCTAAAACTACAAGTTAGTGTGGTGCGTCCTCCTCACAGTGTTCAGCTAAAACTACAAGTTAGTGTGGTGCGTCCTCCTCACAGTGTTCAGCTAAACCTACAAGTTATTTTTTTGTGAGCTCTGCACAGTGTTCATCTAAAGCTACAAGTTAGTGTAGTGCGTCCTGCTCACAGTGTTCAGCTAAAACTAAAAGTTAGTGTAGTGAGACCTTTGCACAGTGTTCATCTAAAGCTACAAGTTAGTGCAGTGCGTCCTGCTCACAGTGTTCAGCTAAAACTACAAGTTAGTGTGGTGCGTCCTCCTCACAGTGTTCAGCTAAAACTACAAGTTAGTGTGGTGCGTCCTCCTCACAGTGTTCAGCTAAAACTACAAATTAGTGTGGTGCGTCCTCCTCACAGTGTTCAGCTAAACCTACAAGTTATTTTTTTGTGAGCTCTGCACAGTGTTCAGCTAAAGCTACCTGTAGAAAGTTGGTGGTGTTTTCCTGATCCTATCACTACCGCAGGCAGCTAAAAAAGCTACAAGTTAGTTTTTTGCAAGCTCTGCACAGTGTTCAGCTAAAGCTACCTGTAGAAGGTTGATGGTGTTCTCATACTACAGGCAGGCAGTTGATTTTGCTAGCTGCAGTATCAGTACATGGCAAAGCAGCGGCCTCTTCCCTCGGCTCAATGTCATCAGTGACTCCTTCCCTAGCCCCACCATGTCTTCCTGAGGAGTCCCTCGAACTGTTTGACAACAGTGTTGGGTACATGCTCCAGGAGGATGCCCAGCGTTTGGAAGGCTCTGATGATGATACTGGGCTCGATGAAGGCAGTAACATGAGCACGGACAGAGGGGGTGCCCAAGAAGGACAGCAATCTGGCAGTCATGCTCCCCCTGCTGCAGCATACTGCCAAGTTTGCTCCAGTGATGAGGAGGGAGGGGATGATGAGGTCACTGACTCAATGTGGGTTGAGAGGAGGAGGCACATCACCAACGAGGCAGGATGCCCTCCAGGGGCCAGCCTAAGGGCAGCACATTGACTGCATCACACCCCAAAGCTCCACATGTGCAGGGCGCTGCAGTCTCTGCGCGTTATTCAAAAAGTTGTTTGGTGTGGGCCTTTTTTGAGACGAGTGCATCAGATCGCACCGCTGCTATTTGCAACATATGTCTCAAGCGTATCTCGCGTGGCCAAAACATCTCCCGCTTGGGTACCACATGCTTGACCAGACATATGTTGACCTGCCATGCAGTTTGTTGGCAAGCGTATCTAAAAGACCCACACCAAAGAACAAAGAGGACCTCTCCTTGCTCCTCATCAGCTGAGATCTCCAACCCCACTATACCTTCAGTCCTCTCTAAGACCTGCACTGAGAGGAATGAAGGTGTAAAATTAGGTGTGTCACAGCCAAGTACTTGTGGGCAACCTGCTTTTGGTACACCGACGTCAGATTGTACCAGGCAAATTTCCCTGCCCCAGCTGCTGCACGCCGAAAGAAGTTTGCTCCCAGCCATCCACATGCCCAGCGGTTGAATGCTAGCTTGGCAAAATTGCTAGCACTTCAACTGCTGCCTTTTCAGTTGGTAGATTCTGCCCCCTTCCGTGAGTTTGTGGAATGTGCGGTTCCTCAGTGGCAGGTACCCAAACGCCACTTTTTCTCATGGAAGGTGATTCCGGCTCTCTACCGGCATGTGGAAGGCAATGTCCATGCCTCGCTGGACAGGGCGGTCAGCGGTAAGGTGCATATTACTGCTGACTCATGGTCCAGCAGGCATGGACAGGGACGTTACCTAAGTTTCACGGCGCATTGGGTGACTCTGCTGGCAGCTGGGAAGGATGCAGGACAAGGTGCAGTAGTGTTGGAGGTTGTTCCGCCACCACGCCTCCAAAATGCCACTACTAATGATTGTGACACACCTCTCTCCTCCACCCCCTCCTCTTCTTCTTCCTCCATGGCCTCTTCCTGTGCTTTTTCCTCGGAACCAGCGGTGCTACGTAGCCGTTCAAGGGGCTACGCAAGTACGCAGGCCAAAAGATGCCATGCGGTGCTTGAGCTGCTGTGCTTGGGGGACAGGAGCCACACTGGGGCAGAGGTTCTGTCAGCTCTGCAGGGGCAGGTTCAGAGGTGGTTGACGCCACGCCAACTTAAGGCAGGAATGGTGGTTTGCAACAATGGCACCAACCTCCTCTCTGCCCTCCGACAGGGACAAATGACCCATGTGCCCTGTTTGGCTCACGTCCTTAATTTGGTGGTGCAGCGGTTCTTGGGCAGGTACCTGGGCTTACAGGATGTCCTGAGGCAGGCCAGGAAAGTCTGTGTGCATTTCCGCCAGTCATATAATGCCAGAGCTCGGCTGGCGGACCTCCAAAAGGAGTTTAACCTGCCCAAGAACCGCCTAATCTGTGACATGCCCACCAGGTGGAACTCAACGTTGGCCATGCTGCAGCGGCTGCACATGCAGCAGAGGGCCATCAATGAGTACCTGTGTGACTATGGCACCAGGACAGGGTCAGGGGAGCTTGTTTTTTTTTCCCCACGCCAGTGGGCCATGATCAGGGATGCATGCACTGTCCTGTCACCATTTGAGGAGGCCACGAGGATGGTGAGCAGTGACAGTGCATGCATCAGTGACACTGTCCCCCTTGTCCACCTGTTGGAGCACACGCTGCGTGGAATAATGGACAGGGCACTTGAGGCAGAACAGAGGCAGGAAGAGGAGGCCTTCCTTAGCTCTCAAGGCCCCCTTTATCCAGACAGTGTTCCTGCGTGCCCGCCGATCACACAGGAAGAGGAGGAGGAGGAAGAGGAGGAAGATTGTGTCAGTATGGAGGTGGAGCCTGGCACTCAGCATCAGCAGCAGTTTTTAAGGGATCAGTCCCAAGAAACACATGGACTTGTACGTGGCTGGGAGGAGGTGGCTGCGGACCATGTCGTCCTTAATGACCCAGAGGACCCTGGACCGAATGCCTCAGTAAACCATGCTGCATGGCCTCCCTGATCCTGCAAAGCCTGCGTAAGGATCCTCGTACTCGTGGTATCAAGGAGAAGGACCAATACTGGCTGGCAACCCTCCTTGATCCACGTTACAAGGGTAAGGTTGTGGACCTTATCTTGCCATCGCAGAGGGAGCAGAGGATGAAACATCTTCGGGAGGCCTTGCAGAAAGGTCTGTGCGTTCCCAGAGACTGGGAGGTTACAAACTCCTGTTCCTGGACAACGTGTTTCTGAGGCTTCGGTCAGTCAAAGAAGCAGCGGTGGAGAAGGTGGCCGTCTGACCGATGCGTTCAGACAATTTTTTGGTCCGCAGCCCCAAGGTATGATCGTTTCCAGCAACCATCGCCAGCGTCTGTTTTACATGGTGCAGGAATACCTAGGGGCAAGATCTGACTTGGACACCTTTCCCACCGAAAATCCTCTGGGTTACTGGGTCTTGAGGATGGATCACTGGCCAGAGCTTGCACAGTATGCAATTGAGCTACTGGCCTGTCCTGCATCCAGCGTTCTTTCGGAACGCACATTCAGTGCTGCTGGAGGCTTTGTAACCGATCACAGGGTGCGTCTGTCCACCGACTCGGTCGATCGACTGACCTTCATAAAAATGAATCAGTCTTGGATCACCACCAGCTACCAAGCACCTGATGCTGATGTAACCGAATAATTTTTTTTGAAATCTCAGATCCCTTCAAAGACTGCCTATGCTGATGCTGAGTGACTATCCCTGAGTAATTATCCTCTTCCTCCTCAATGATCACGCTGATAGCTTGTAAGAACATTTTTGGTTCTGGGCGCCACCATCAGTGCCTAAGGCCCAATTTTTCAGCCCCTGTTTAATAGGAGCGTGTAATTACAATTTTTGATGCAATACTTTGCAGCAGGGCTCGTTTCTGCGTTACAACTAGAGTATCTGTGAGGGGTTGCAGTGTTGTGGCACCAGCACCAGTGCCTAAGGCCCAATTTTTCAGCCCCTGTTTAACAGGGGCGTGTAATTACAATTTTTGATGCAATACTTTGCAGCAGGGCTCCTTTCTGCGTTCCAACTAGAGTATCTGTGAGGGGTTGCAGTGTTGTGGCACCAGCACCAGCGCCTAAGGCTTGAAATGAGAAGATCTGGATGCCGCACACCGGATGTAGTAGAAAATTTGACTTTATTAGAAAGATGGGATCATCAAAATTACAAGACCATCATGCAGAAAGTACAGGATAACTGACGCGTTTCGCACTCGGAGCTGAGTGCTTACTCATAGCTAGCAAATATTAAAGAGACTAACTCTTATATAGCTCAAGGGGATATCACATGACCACCCAATTAGGTAAAAATTAGGTCTCAGCTGAAAGCCAATTTAATGAAATCTCGGCATCTGCTGACCAATCAGTATGTTAACCAATAAAAAAGTTTCAAAACCATGACATGTGAATTAATGAGGAAAAAATGTGAACATGAATGTTTGTTCATGTGTGTATTAACGAAAGATGATGTATATCCTTCCTTTATATATTTTTGTGTGTTAATAGATATGCTTCTATAAATGTACGTGTATATATAGTGGTAGATGTAGAAAAACATTTTTTTTATAGAAAAGATTTTTCGATTTAAAATGGAATGTAAAAATATAATGTTGTACAACAAAGTGCAGGGAATGTGAAAACAAGAAAAATCATGTGCATATATATATATGTGTATATATAAAGTAAATAGAAAAAATCTATACGTGAACAAATAATATGTGCGGTAAGTGTGTATAAAGAAAAAGTGTATAATCATAATAATATGTGTGTGTTGCATTGGAAAAGTGAACATTCCAATGAGTGATCACATGTAGCAGTAAGTATGACACAAAACAAAAATCATGTGGTCAATAACGAAAAATGTGAGTACCATTGGTATTGAAAAGTATAAATAAACTAAGATATAATGAACCGCCAAAAAAATTAGTTAAAAAACATATATATATGTGTGTAATGTGTATAGTAAAAAGATATATCCAAGAAATATATGAAACCTAAGTAAATAAATGAAATTTGACTCAGCTAAAATGATGTCCTGGTGCTTGTATCTGCCGACGGCGATAATAGATAATGAGACGAGGTCGGTCTGTGTATGGGAATGTCAAAAGAGTTGGGATAAAGAAAACTCTCTGCAATGTGCCGGACTAGTAAAGATGACATTTTCAACAATATGGCATGGAATATTATGCAGTGAACCCGGCTGCAAGCGAGGTATATATGAGACCCTATAATGTTAAGAATGAACGGCGGGATTCAAAGCCATGGAATCCCGCTGATCAGGGTTACCACGATCTGATCAAATGGTGATGGTGTATGCGGGGTCCCAGTGGACAAACATATGGTATACAATCTTAGATAATGAGCCTGGCCGCGAGCGGGGTATGTGTAGGACTTTGAAAATGAATAGCGGTATTCAAAGCAATGGAATTCCGCCGATCAGTGTCACACTAAATGATTAAATGTGGTTATGAAAATAATAATAATGGTTAGTGTGGGGTCCCAGCCCATCACCCGAGGATAAGGTATCACAAAAAAGCACAAGTGGAGCCCCACAGACCAGACAAGAGTATTGTTGGACTGGGATGATTGACTCCATCTGATAAAAAAAATTTTTAACTTAAAATATGATAATGTATAACCGATCTCGGGTGCCTCATGTGAAAATATATCTTTGTATGTACATGTCAGCAAATGCCAAGACCTCCAAATGACTTGCCATATTGATGTCCATATTAAATGATACATATTATAAATCCACTGATACAATGCTCATATGTTGATACCGACAAATAAAAAAATTAAAAACAAGCACATAGTGGTCGACGTGGATCCAATCTATAAAGACGATAAGAAATGTGTCATAATGCTGAGCGCTAAAATGAAACAAATTGCATGTTCATATTGTAACATTGGACTAGCAAAACAAATGCTAAACACTGACAATATAATATATGCAAGCTTGTATGCATGAATATAAGCTCCGTATGTCTAAATAGTAATCCCAAGGTGTCTATATAAATATAGGCAACTGTGTGTACAAAAAAGTAGAAGAATGTGCATACATTTGCATAAAAACCTTATATGTGTATTAGATTATTCCTACACTACTGAAGAAATATATAAAAAAAAGGTTTTATATATATATATAATAAGAGTGAATAAAAAATAAAAAATAAAATGAAAGCAATAAATGAAAGTAAAATTATAAATGCTAATAATGCAATCATGAAAATGATTATCAAAGAAAAATAAAAGAAAAAATAATAAAAGTAAAAATAATAACACAGAAATGTGTAGAAAAGTAAAACTTTTGATCTCAATATTGTCGTGATATACATCCAAGGGTAAAGCAAACGTATTTTTTGGTCAAATGTATAAAACATTTGAGCAAAATGGATGTCACGAAGCAATATTAAAAATATTTTTATTTTTTATTTTAACCTTTACATACATCTACTGCTGACCATGATTCATTGGAAATTTCTGCTCTACCATGATTTGTGTAGCAGGTATGTGGAGCAGGGGTCCATATCAAACGTATAAACCAATCAAGGTAGTGAAATATTGTGTATTTGTGTATGAGATTAGATATGTTTGTATGTGGACCACAATGGTCGGTAGATGGAAAAACTCATATCATGGCACCGTCTGACTGGAGTATGGGACAAGAGAAATAGAAAATGACTGACAGGACGTAAAAAGTAAGAAATTATGGACACTTGTGGTGATGTAAGTGTTATAAATATGTCCAAGCAGTGTATTTAGACAATTACTCATAAAAGTAGGAAACATCCCATTCAAAATTGAGGCCCAGGGGAATTCTCGTGTTTAAAGAGAATATCCAATATACTTCACGTTTGCAAAGTAATTGGAACCTGTCTCCTCCTCTGGTAGGGGTCACAACTTTTTCTATACCCTGAATATACAGACTTGATACGTCGTTCTGGTGTACAAAGATCCAGTGTTTTGCCACGTTAGTTAATCTATTCTTTTCAATGTCATATAGGTGGTCATATAGACGATCTCTAAGGCGGCGTGTTGTCCGCCCGACATACTGGATCTGGCAAATGTCACAAGTGATCACATATATTATAAACTGGGTGTTGCAGTTTATAAATGAAGTAATATTGAAAACTTGCCGTTTGTGCAAGATTGAACTTGCTTGCCCTTTTTTATGTGACTGCAGTAGTTGCATCCCTTTTTACCACATTTGTAATTGCCCTTAAAATTTAACCAATTAGCTTTCATTTGTTCAGATACCACTAGACTGGGTGAAAGGGAACTCCCCAGGGTAGGAGCCCTGCGGGAGACCACTTTGATGCCCTTGTAAAGTATGTTCTTATATGCAGCGTCATTATACAAGATAGGAAGATATTTAGTGACTATTTTCCTTATTTGGTTAAATTCTGCACTGTATGGTGTGGAAAATACTGGGGTATTGATGGAGGGGAAACTAGTATGGGGTTTATCTTGTAATAATGTATGTCTAGGGATAGCGCTCGCTCTGTCAAGTGCTCTGTTAACTAGGGCTGTACCATATCCCCGGTCCTTAAAACGCTGGGCCATGTGGTGTGCTTCTCTATGGAAGTTTTCCATACGTTACACCTCGTATGGTATGTTTGGGATGTGCTGAGTCTGCTCTAAGAAGGGCATTCCCAGCAGTGGGTTTCCTATATAGGGTAGTGTGAATGGAGTTGCCTATACCAGTAAGTTTAACATCTAAGAATTCGATGCTGTAAGGTTGTAAAATACCTGTAAATTTCAAATTAAGATTGTTGTTGTTGAAATATGAAAGCCAGGTTTCTAAATCAGCATCTGCATCCGATGTGATAAACAAGAGGTCATCAATAAAACGGCAGTAAAAAACCGTATCTAGTCTGCGGGGGCTATCATGTCCAAAGATGCGAGACCTCTCCCACCAACCCATAAAAATGTTGGCGAGGGAGGGCGAAAATTTAGCGCCCATGGAGGCCCCGCACCTTTGGAGATAATAGCCCCCGTCAAACATGAAAAAATTATGTGTGAGTAAATAATCCAACGCCTGTAAAATGAAATCTTGTAAAATGAGTGAGAATCTGCCTGATTCTCTGAGAGCCCAAGCAACTGCCTGAATACCTAAATTGTGCGGGATGCTAGAATAAAGACTGGTGACATCACAACTAATCCACCTATACCCACTCTCCCATCGTAAATGTTGTAATTTGTTTAGCAGCTGCTTAGTGTCTCTCAAGTAGCCAGGCAGGCTGGTTGCCAGGGGCTGTAGCTGGGAGTCCACCCATTCGCCCAAGCGTTCATTAAGTGAACCAATTCCTGCTACAATAGGTCGGCCTGTTAAAGGATGAAGTCCTTTATGGACCTTGGGCAAATAGTGGAATATGGGCATAACAGGATGTTCAGGGATAAGTTTCTCTTTGTCTGTATGTGAAAAGATGCCTGCCGATACCGCTCTGTCTAAAAGGGCAGAAAGTTTATGTTTGAAGGGGAGTGTAGGATTAGATGAAAGTGATTGATAGGCCTATGTGTCAGATAACTGACGTAAAGCTTCCTGTGTGTACATGTCAGTGTCCAAAACAACTACTACTCCCCCCTTGTCTGCATTCCTGATAACTATGCTGGTGTCTGCTGTTAACATTTTCAGAGCTGTCAAATTATCTTTGATGGATTTTCTGTGGCAGCTGTGAGCCAAGCGAGTTAGTTCCCCCTCCACCAACCTCTGGAATAAATCAAGATCCTTGCCCCTGGATGCCACTGGGTAAAAGTCAGATTTCGATCTAATTGTTAATTTTTTCTGTAAATCAGTGGGATCAACGGGGGGTGGATCTGATTCATCTGCCAATGCTATTAAATCATGCAGTGCACAAACTTCATTGAAAGAGATGGGTGAAGGGGGAGACTCACCTATATCACCGGAGCTCCCTGGGATTGCCTCTTCTCTGGAACAACCAAAGTGCTTTTTAAGTGTTAGTGAACGGGAAAACCTGTTAACGTCCAGAATTGTGTGAAGTGAATCAAAATGTCTATTTGGACTAAAATTTAAGCCTTTTGATAGAAGACTGATTTCCTCTTCTTTTAGGGGTCTCCTTGAGATGTTGAGTACGGTGGAACTCATTTCTTCATTTTGCCTCTTAGGCTGTAATGTGAGTTGTTTGGAGTTCATGTGTCTCCTGCCGCCACTTCTTGTTTTTTTATGGACGATTTCTTCCTCTTTGTGTAACCTGACCTGCGAGGGTTTCCAGCGTTAGAATGGTTATTGCTTCTATTTGTTTCCACGGAGCCTGTAGATCTGTCAGGAGAGGAGTCTGACATGGTATGTGCCAAGGTGTTGTCGGCTAAATCACTTTCTTGGTCTGAGAAACTGACCTGTTTGCCACGGTTTCTCCGTGAACGATTATGGGCAAACAATGGTTTTTTCCAAGTATAGACTTTATTGCTCTCATAATCATTCTTATCCCGGGCCATCTTGCCTCTCTTGCTGGCGATCACTGATTTTTCCATTTTGTCTAACTTATTGCTCAAGCGGCTATCAAGGTCTGTGAAGGCTGTCAGGTTTTGTGAGGAGGCAAGTTCAGTCTGAATCGAAGACATGTCAGACTGTAATACCTCCACTTCTTTAGTTTTACAGGCAATAAGAATATTCATTAATTTGAATGAACATGTATCCAGGGTGTCAGTCCATTCTTTTTTGAAGTCATCGTTAAACAGCTCTGAGGTAGGAAATTTTTTGAGCTCGTGGTATGTGAGCCATTGACAGATAGTCCTTCAGAAAATTGATGTCCCAAAAGGCTCTAATTTCTCTCGCCATGATGTGTTCCAGTTTTCTGAAATGTCGTATTAGCAGTACTCCATTGTCATCCGACACTCCTGGTGTGTGTGTCTGTGACGTTTGTCTTAATGGATTGTCAGCGGGTGCCTTTAGAGTTCTGCTGTACAGAGTTTCTGCCATGGGTGTCGAAGTAATATTGTGATCCATAGAGTTAATAGGAAAGACTCTTCTCCCGTAAATGCGGGTTAAATTAACTCTTGAAAAAATAATAACCAAGATGATTTGTAAAATACCTGGGAGAGCCTCCGGGCAGGTGAAGAGATAAGCATATATCCTTAGATGCAGGCAGGCAAAGAGGGTGTTTCACCGCTCAGGTGGACACAGACCCAGGTGTGAGATTGATGTAGGATTTCCAGAGTAGAAGAGTTCCTGAGCGGTGAAACACCCTCTTTACCAGTGCCTAAGGCCCAATTTTTCAGCCCTTGTCTAACAGGGGCGTGTAATTACAATTTTTGATGCAATACTTTGCAGCAGGGTTCGTTCCTGCGTTCCAACTAGAGTGTCTGTGAGGACTTACAGTGTTGTGGCACCAGCACCACCACCACCACCAAAGGCCCAATTTTTCTGCCCTTGTTCAACAGGGGCATGTAATTACAATTCTTGATCTAATATTTCACAGCAGGGCCCATTTCTGCACCCACCAAGAGCGAGTGAGGACTTACAGTGTTGTGGCACCAGCACCACCACCACCACCAAAGGCCCAATTTTTCTGCCCTTGTTCAACAGGGGCATGTAATTACAATTCTTGATCTAATACTTCACAGCAGGGCCCATTTCTGCACCCACCAAGAGCGAGTGAGGACTTACAGTGTTGTGGCACCAGCACCACCACCAGCACTAAAGGCCCAATTTTTCTGCCCCTGGTCAACAGGGGCATGTAATTACAATTCTTGATCTAATATTTCACAGCAGGGCCCATTTCTGCACCCACCAAGAGCGAGTGAGGACTTACAGTGTTGTGGCACCAGCACCACCACCACCACCAAAGGCCCAATTTTTCTGCCCTTGTTCAACAGGGGCATGTAATTACAATTCTTGATCTAATATTTCACAGCAGGGCCCATTTCTGCACCCACCAAGAGCGAGTGAGGACTTACAGTGTTGTGGCACCAGCACCACCACCACCACCAAAGGCCCAATTTTTCTGCCCTTGTTCAACAGGGGCATGTAATTACAATTCTTGATCTAATACTTCACAGCAGGGCCCATTTCTGCGCCCACCAAGAGCGAGTGAGGACTTACAGTGTTGTGGCACCAGCACCACCACCAGCACTAAAGGCCCAATTTTTCTGCCCCTGGTCAACAGGGGCATGTAATTACAATTCTTGATCTAATATTTCACAGCAGGGCCCTGTGAGGGCTTACAGTGTTGTGGCACCAGCACCACCACCACCACCAAAGGCCCAATTTTTCTGCCCCTGGTCAACAGGGGCATGTAATTACAATTATTGATCTAATATTTCACAGCAGGGCCCTGTGAGGGCTTACAGTGTTGTGGCCACAACAACACCTAAGGCCCAAATTTCTGCTGAGTATATAGGGCAGGCCCCTACTTTCAAACATCTAATGGGGCGTACACACGGTCGGACTTTTCAGCTACAAAAGTCCAACGGACGCTGACGGACTAAAGCTGGCTGGTAATCTGATCGTGTGTGGGCTTCTCCGGACTTTCAACTGACTTTTTCAGCCTCAAATCCGACGGACTTTAGATTTGAAACATGCTTCAAATCTTTCCGACGGACTCGAGTCCGGTCGAAAAATCCGCTCGTCTGTATGCTAGTCCGACGGACAAAAACCCACGCTAGGGCAGCTATTGGCTACTGGCTATGAACTTCCTTATTTTAGTCCGGTGTACGTCATCACGTAAGAATTCGACGGACTTTTGTGTGATCGTGTGTAGGCAAGTCTGTTCGTTAGAAAGTCCGCCGCAAGTCCGTCGAAAGTCCGCCAAAAGTCCGTCGAAAGTCTGTCGGATAGGCTGTCGGACTTTTGTAGCTGAAAAGTCCGACCGTGTGTACGCCCCATTACTTACAAACGACTCCTACTTGCAAACGGAAGGAGACAACAGGAAGTGAGATGAAATCTACCCCTAGGAAGGGAATTTCTCTCCTGTAAGAGTTAATATGGGCAAAACATTTCTCCTTTCCACTGATGCTTTCGAATCCTTGTTCCACAATAAACCCAAATTTTCAAAAAACATTTGTCATTGGGACAAAATGTGAGGTGAAATCTTCTGAAGAGGAGGACAGACAGCAAAACAAATGTCACAGGGGTGATAACCCTTCCCTATGTTTTACAAAAAGCTTAAAAAATTACAAACAGATTCTACTTAACAACAAACCTACAGTCCCTGTCTTGTTTGCACCGCCTGTATACTGCTGTTCAGAGTATATAGGGCCTGGTGGCCCCACACCTTTCCTTATTTTAATTTGGGTGCGGGGTTCCCCTTAATATCCATACAAGACCCAAAGGGCCTGGTAATGGACTGGGGGGTACCCATGCCGTTTGTCTCACTGATTTTCATCCATATTGCCAGGACCCGACATTACATTAAACCCGCAAGCAGTTTTAAATGAGATTTTTTCCTTTAAAAATGACATTTTGTGCAGGGACTGTTCTAAACAAGGGAAACACGCGCCACTTTACAGGCATACTATAGACACCCTCCAGGTACGATATTTAAAGGAATATTTCACTTTTTTTTTTACTTTAAGCATCATTAAAATCACTGCTCCCGAAAAAACTGCAGTTTTTAAAAGTTTTTTTTTGCATTGATACATGTCCCCTGGGGCAGGATCCGGGTCCCCAAACCCTTTTTAGGACAATATCATGCAAATTAGCCTTTAAAATGAGCACTTTTGATTTCAAACGTTTGAGTCCCACAGACATCCATGGGGTTCTAACGTTTGTGCGAATTTTCGGTCCGTTCGCAGGT
This sequence comes from Lithobates septentrionalis, assembly GCA_037952835.1. Lineage (NCBI taxonomy): Eukaryota > Metazoa > Chordata > Amphibia > Anura > Ranidae > Lithobates > Lithobates septentrionalis. The sequence continues at coordinate 1,983,232 of JBBDGP010001471.1, read as the reverse complement.
TCTGGTGCAAACCGAACCGGGGGGTGTTCGGCTCATCCCTACCGGTGAACAAAGTTTTAAGGCTTCATTAACAATTTGCGGTTTTAAGGCTTGACATGTTTGGTATATACTTACTCGACATAACCCCATCTTTTATATTTTAACAAAAACCTTGGTATTATAGTGTGTTTGTGTAAATACTGAAAACATGTGTTTGATAAACATTTGTGCAAATATCATGCAACATAAAAAATTGCCACTAGCACTATTCTATTTTACAGGGAATCTGTAACGTGTGTTAAACAAGTGGTTTAATTAAATAAATGAGGATGAAGAAGTTAATAAAAAAAACTAAAGAGAGTTGACTAAAGATTAACAGAAGATTAAATAAAAAAAAAATATATCAATGCCCGCATCCTCCACTAAAAAAAATATATATGTTTTTAAAAATGATTTAAACATAACACTAATTTATGTATGTAAAAGCTGCAGATGTCTACCCAGCCAGCACAAAGGCAGGGGAGGCTTCCTCCAGAGCAACATCCCTCCCATCATGACAATGACTTTTAGGCAAAGAAAATACTAATTCTGTTGAAGGTTCTAGTATATAAACAACTTTTTTTCCTGTTGTACTTTCCTGCATATAGTTTTCTGGCACTTTGCTAAAAGAGGTCTAAAGTCAAAGAATCTGGACTTGCAACAGCCCCCAAATGTTCTCCACAATGGCAATGCTTCCACCACAGATTATATTGTGCACTCTAATTAACTCATAAAGAAATCAGATGATACTTAGGAGTGTCTTCCATTGGTAAAAAAAAAAATGGCTTTGGATCAGGTATGAATATAATATAAATAAATGTACTAAAATGTTTGAATTTGACATAGTCTTAACTGTAATTTTATATAGATAATGATATGACTGATATTAAATATTAAATGTGTCATCATTCCTTTAAAAGGCTTGGGTGAGAAAGATCTTAGGCACAATATAATACCTACAGCACATTCCCTGTCTGTTAAGGCCTTGTAAGCCCCTGTTACACTTAATAGTTATCAGAGTTGAGATTTGCAAATCTTCTTCTTAAAAAGTAGATGCTATATATTAGTAAATTGTCATTAAAGCAGAGTTCCGCTGGCGGGAAAACAATTAAAAGTCAGCAGTTACAAATACTGCTGCTGCTTTTAATATAAGGACTAGGGATGAGCCGAACACCCCCAGGTTTGGTTCGCACCAGAACCCGCGAACGGACTGAAAATTTGCACGAACGTTAGAACCCCATTAAAGTCTATAGGACTCGAAACGTTCAAAATAAAAAGTGCTTATTTTAAAGGCTAATTTGCATGGTATTGTCCTAAAAAGGGTTTGGGGACCCGGGTCCTGCCCCAGGGAACATGTATCAATGCAAAAAAAGTTTTAAAAACGGCTGTTTTTTCAGAAGCAGTGATTTTAATGATGCTTAAAGCGAAAAAAAAAAGTGAAATATTCCTTTAAATATTGTACCTGGGGGGTGTCTATAGTATGCCTGTAAAGTGGCGCGTGTTTCCCGTGCTTAGAACAGTCCCTGCACAAAATGACATTTTAAAGGAATAAAAGTCATTTAACCACTTGCCGACCGCCTTGTCCTCCCATACTTCAGCTGCCTGGTTTGAGGCCTTGAACCTAACCCAGTCTCTCCATGTCTCCTCATATTCCTCCATCTCCAATCCTTCACTATATCTTAAGTACTCCATGCAGTAGATTTCGTCTATTTTGTCGAACCACTCCCGCATTGATGGTCTCCTACTGTTCCTCCAGTGCCTAGGGATGAGACTCTTAGCTGCATTAAGGAGGTGCGGCAGCAAGATTTTCCGGTAGTTTTTGGAAGGTATATTGCTGCCGTGATGCAGACACACCCAGGGGTCATCTGGCACTTTCTTGTTGGTTATCATGTATATAATCTCCCTTACCTCCTCCCAAAAATTTCTTATTTCTGGACACGCCCACCAAATATGCACAGCAGTCCCTATTTCTCTGCACCCTCTCCAGCAGAACTGCGACGTCTCATCCTGTATTTTATGTGCTAAGTCTGGGGTGATATACATTCTAGCCAAAACTCTAAAGTTCATTTCTGCGATCCTGTAATTTACTGATGTGCCATTAGCTCTACTCAGGATTCTCCTCGCCTCATTGTCACTAATCTTGTTTCCTATCTCCTCCTCCCATTTCCCAAGAAATCCTGGTCACCTAGTCTCTCCCATTTCTATCAGGGTTTTATAGATCCTTAACATTCCTCCCCTCCTACTTTTCTTTATGAGTACTTTCTCAAGTGGATAGAGGTCTTCTATTGATCTTATTGGCTGCGGGAGGGACTCTACAAAATGTTTGAGCTGCCTATATTTCCAGCTATCCATGGCAAAACAGGTGTCTCTTGCCTTGAGTTCCTGGTAGGTACACAGTGTTCCCTGGCTTGTGATGTCCTTAAGCTGGACGTCATCACTCAGGATCCATCTTCCAGCCACGTCTTCCCTCCCCGGCGGGAAATAATCCGTGCCCCTAAGAGGGACTAGCGGCGAGTTATATTTCCACTTCTCTCTAATGTATATCTTATCCCAAGTGTTTAAAACATGTTTCGTGATATCAAATATTTTTATATTTAATTTTCTAAATTGTGGTGGTATCCAAACATTTTTTCCCAAATCTACTCCACTCCTTGTGTTCTCTATTTTCACCCATTGTTTATCTATATTGTTATTAACCCATTCTAAGATACGTGACAATATCACAGCTGTGTAGTATTTTTTAATATCTGGTGCTCCCCAGCCCCCTCTCTTCTTGCCATTCACTAATTGTGCGTACTTTACTCGTGGCTTCTTCCCCCTCCAAATAATTTTTAGAAACAGTGTGTGTATTTTATTCAGATAGCTCTGTGTGACAGCCAGTGGTAGCATTTGAAATTTATATGTGATTTTGGGAAGGATTGACATTTTGAGTAAGTTTATTCTGCCACCCCATGACAGTCGATTCCGCGGAAATCTATTTAGCTCTACTCCGATTTTGTTGAGGACGGTCATGTAGTTGGCTTGGAACATTGTTTCTCTTGTTAATGTTATTTTTACTCTCAAATAATTCAATTCCCTTACCCCCCATTTGAAGGGTAGACTCTTTTGGTAGGCCTTGTCTCCTCCTTTATCTTCTACCACTTCCATTATTTCCGACTTGGTCGCGTTTACCCGGAAGTTTGATAATTGACCATAATTTCTGAGGGTCGCTAGTAAGTTAGGGAGGGTGATCCTTGGACGTGTGACAAACAACAAAACGTCGTCTGCGAAGGCTGCTATTTTATATTCCTCTTCCCCAATTTTTATACCGCTGATATCCGGGCTGAGTCTGATCTTGGCCAGCAACGGTTCTAGCGTCAGCACGAACAGCAGCGGGGAGAGTGGGCATCCCTGTCTGGTACCATTTTGCATTTCAATGGGTCCAGACAGGGTACCATTGATTTTGACTCTTGCGGTGGGGTGTGTATATAGTGCCTTGATCTTTTTAATCATTTTGTCGCCAATCCCAAACTCCTCCAAGGTGTTCCACATAAAGCCCCAGTCTACCCTGTCGAATGCTTTTTCAGCATCTATCGACAGGAGTAGGCCTGGGGCTCCTCTGTCCTTCATTATCTGGGTCACCATTAGCGTTTTAATGCTATTATCTTTCCCTTCCCTCCCTGGTATAAATCCCACTTGGTCTGAGTGGATCATCTCTTTTATGACCCTTTTCAATCTATCTGCAAGGATCTTTGCGTAGATCTTTGTATCTATATTCAGAAGGGAGATGGGTCTGTAGCCAGAACACAAGGTGCTATCCTTTCCCTCCTTCTTTATAACGGCAATGTTTGCTTCTAAAGCTTCCTTTCTCATCTCCCAACTTACCCCGATCCCATTGATGTAGGAGCACAGTATGGGAAGTAGTGGTTCTTGCAGCTTTTTATAATAAAGGGCGGTCAGTCCATCAGGCCCTGGGCTTTTCCCGTTTGGGATATCCTGAATAGCTCTTTTGACTTCCTGAAGGGTCACGGGGGCATCTAACATGTTGCTGTCCTCTTCCGTGATTTTTTTTAAGTTTGCCTCTTTTAGGAACGTTTTGATGGCCTCGTGCCTATGTTTGTCCTGTTCCCGAGAGTGACCCTCTTTTATTGCATATAGTGCCTCATAGAACGTTTGAAAGGCTCTAGCTATATCCTGCGTTCTATGTTTGATTTCCCCCGAACTGGTCCTAATGCTTTCTATATAGTTATTTGTTTTCTTCTTTTTTAGGGCCCTTGCCAGGTGCCTGCAGGTTTAGGTATCATCTTGGTATCATTCTTTTCAGCCAGCGGTCGGCTTTCATGTAAAAGCAATCCTAGTGGCTAATTAGCCTCTAGACTGCTTTTACAAGCAGTGGGAGGGAATGCCCCCCCCCCCACCGTCTTCCGTGTTTTTCTCTGGCTCTCCTGTCTCAACAGGGAACCTGAGAATGCAGCCGGTGATTCAGCCAGCTGACCATAGAGCTGATCAGAGACCAGAGTGGCTCCAAACATCTCTATGGCCTAAGAAACCGGAAGCTACGAGCATTTTATGACTTAGATTTCGCCGGATGTAAACAGCGCCATTGGGAAATTGGGGAAGCATTTTATCACACCGATCTTGGTGTGGTCAGATGCTTTGAGGGCAGAGGAGAGATCTAGGGTCTAATAGACCCCAATTTTTTCAAAAAAGAGTACCTGTCACTACCTATTGCTATCATAAGGGATATTTACATTCCCTGAGATAACAATAAAAATGATTTAAAAAAAATAATTAAAGGAACAGTTTAAAAATAAGCGAAAAAAGCAAAAAAAAAAAAAAAAAAGCACCCCTATCCCCCCTGCTCTCACGCTAAGGCGAATGCAAGCGTCGGTCTGGCGTCAAATGTAAACAGCAATTGCACCATGCATGTGAGGTATCACCACGAAGGTCAGATCGAGGGCAGTAATTTTAGCAGTAGACCTCCTCTGTAAATCTAAAGTGGTAACCTGTAAAGGCTTTTAAAGGCTTTTAAAAATGTATCAATTTTGTTGCCACTGCACGTTTGTGCGCAATTTTAAAGCATGTCATGTTTGGTATCCATGTACTCGGCCTAAGATCATCTTTTTTATTTCATCAAACATTTGGGCAATATAGTGTGTTTTAGTGCATTCAAATTTAAAAAAGTGTGTTTTTTCCACAAAAAATGCATTTGAAAAATCGCTGCGCAAATACTGTGTGAAAAAAAAAGAAAAACCCACCATTTTAATCTGTAGGGCATTTGCTTTAAAAAAATATATAATGTTTGGGGGTTCAAAGTAATTTTCTTGCAAAAAAAAATAATTTTTTCATGTAATCAAAAAGTGTCAGAAAGGGCTTTGTCTTCAAGTGGTTAGAAGAGTGGGTGATGTGTGACATAAGCTTCTAAATGTTGTGCATAAAATGCCAAGACAGTTCAAACCCCCCCCAAATTACCCCATTTTGGAAAGACACCCCAAGCTATTTGTTGAGAGGCATGTCGAGTCCATGGAATATTTTATATTGTGACACAAGTTGCGGGAAAGAGACAAATTTCTTTTTTGCACAAAGTTGTCACTAAATGATATATTGCTCAAACATGCCATGGGGATATGTGAAATTACACCCCAAAATAAATTCTGTTGCTTCTCCTGAGTATGGGGATACCACATGTGACGGGACTTTTTGGGAGCCTAGCTGCGCACGGGACCCCGAAATCCAAGCACCGCCTTCAGGCTTTTCTAAGGGCGTAAATTTTTGATTACACTTTTCACTGCCTATCACAGTTTCGGAGGCCATGGAATGCCCAGGTGGCACAAACCACCCCCCCCCAAATGATGGAAAGTAGACACCCCAAGCTATTTGCTGAGAGGTATAGTGAGTATTTTGCAGACCTCACTTTTTGTCACAAAGTTTTGAAAATTGAAAAAAAAATAAATAAATTTCTGGTCTTTCTTCATTTTCAAAAACAAATGAGAGCTGCAAAATACTCACCATGCCTCTCAGCAAATAGCTTGGGGTGTCTACTTTCCAAAATGGGGTCATTTGGGGGGTTTTGTGCCATCTTGGCATTTTATGGCCTTCAAAACTGTGATAGGTAGTGAGGAGTGAAATCAAAAATTTATGCCATTAGAAATCCTGAAGGCAGTGCTTGGTTTTCGGGGCCCCATACGCGGCTAGGCTCCCAAAAAGTCCCACACATGTGGTATCTCCATACTCAGGAGAAGCAGCTGAATGTATTTTGGGGTGCAATTCCACATATGCCCATGGCCTGTGTGAGCAATATATCATTTAGTGACAACTTTTTGTAATTTTTTTTTTTTTTTTGTCATTATTCAATCACTTGGGACAAAAAAAAAATATTCAATGGGCTCAACATGCCTCTCAGCAATTTCCTTGGGGTGTCTACTTTCCAAAATGGGGTCATTTGTGAGGGTTTTGTACTGCCCTGCCATTTTAGCACCTCAAGAAATGACATAGGCAGTCATAAACTAAAAGCTGTGTAAATTCCAGAAAATGTACCCTAGTTTGTAGACGCTATAACTTTTGCGCAAACCAATAAATATACGCTTATTGACAATTTTTTTACTAAAGACATGTGGCTGAATACATTTTGGCCTAAATGTATGACTAAAATTGAGTTTATTGGATTTTTTTATAACAAAAAGTAGAAAATATCATTTTTTTTTTAAATTTTCGGTCTTTTTCCGTTTATAGCGCAAAAAATAAAAATGGCAGAGGTGATCAAATACAATCAAAAGAAAGCTCTATTTGTGGGAAGAAAAGGACACAAATTTCATTTGGGTACAGCAGTGCTCTGGTCAGGAAGGGGGTAAATCCTTCCGGGGCTGAAGTGGTTAAAACTGCTTACGGCTTTAATGTAATGTCTGGTCCCGGTAATATGGATGAAAATCAGTGAGACAAATGGCATGGGTACCCCCCCAGTTTATTACCAGGCCCTTTGGGTCTTGTATGGATATTAAGGGGAACCCCGCACCCAAATTAAAAAAAGGAAAGGCGTGGGGCCCCAGGCCCTCTGAACAGCAGTATATAGGCGATGTTTGTTGTTAAAGTGGAGTTCCACCCAAAAGTGGAACTTCCACTCATCAGATTCCTCCCCCCCTCCGGTGACAAAGTTGGCACCTTTCAGGGGGGAGGGGAGTACAGATACCTGTATATTACAGGTATCTGTACCCACTTCCGGCACAGATAGCCGCAGAATCTGCGGTTATTTACGCCACTTCCTGCTCCCTCCCTGCTGCCTGCTGGGAAACACACGGGTCCCAGAGACAGCAGGGACCATCCATGTTGCGCTGCGCGACTCGCGCATGCGCAGTAGGGAACCGGGAAGTGAAGCCACACGGGATGGAGAGATGGTTCGGCCTCGGGTGCCGACATCGCGGGCGCCCTGGATAGGTAAGTGTCCATGTTTTAAAAGTCAGCAGCTGCAGTATTTATAGCTGCTGACTTTTAAAAAAAAAAATTTCGGCGGCGCTCCACTTTAAGTAGAATATGTTTGTAATTTTGAACTGGTACATTTTTAAAGTCTAGCTCCAGCCAAAAAACCTATTTTTAAGCTTTTTGGAAAACATAGGGAAGGGTTATCACCCATGTGACATTTGTTTTGCTGGCTGTGCACCTCTTCAGAAGATTTTACCTCACTTTCTGTCCCAATGACAAATGTTTTTTTGACAATTTGGGGTTTTTAGTGAAACAAGGATTGGTGATAAAGCATCAGTGGAAAGGAGACACGTTTTTCCCATATTAACTCTTACAGGAGAGAATTTCCCTTCCTGGGGATAGATTTCATCTCACTTCCTGTTGTCTCCTTCCATTTGCAAGTAGGAGTCGTTTGTAAGTTGGATGTTTGAAAGTAGGGGCCTGCCCTATTTACTCTGCAGAAATTGGGGCCTTAGGTGTTGGTGTTGCCACAACACTGTAAGCCCTCATAGTCACTCTTGGTGGGCGCAGGAACGGGCTCTGCCGTGAGATATTAGATCAAGAATTGTAATTACATGCCCCTGTTGAACAGGGTCAGAAAAATTGGGCCTTTGGTGGTGGTGGTGCTGGTGCCACAACACTGTAAGTCCTCACAGTTACTCTTGGTGGGTGCAGAAACGGGCCCTGCTGTGAAATATTAGATCAAGAATTGTAATTACATGCCCCTGTTGAACAGGTGCATAAAAATTGGGCCTTAGGCACTGGTGCCACAACACTGCAACCCCTCACAGATACTCTAGTTGGTGGTGGTGGTGGTGGTGTTGCCACAAGACTGTAAGTCCTCAGTTATTCTTGGTGGGAGCTGGAATGGGCCCTGCTGTGAAATATTAGATCAAGGATTGTAATTACATGTCCCTGTTGAACAGGGGCAGAAAAATTGGGCCTTAGGCACTGGTGCCACAACACTGCAACCCCTCACAGATACTCTAGTTGGAGTGCAGGAATGAACCCTCCTGTAAAATATTGCATCAAAAATTGTAATTACACGCCCCTGTTAAACAGGGGCTGAAAAATTGGGCCTTAGGCACTGGTGCTGGTGCCACAACACTGCAAGCCCTCACAGATACTCTAGTTGGAGCGCAGGAACGAGCCCTGCTGCAAAGTATTGCATCAAAAATTGTAATTACACACCCCTGTTAAACAGGGGCTGAATAATTGGGCTTTAGGCACTGGTGCTGGAGCCACAACACTGTAACCACTCACAAATACTCTAGTTGAGTGCAGCAACGAACCCTCCTTGCAAAATATTGCATCAAAAATTGTAATTACACGCCCCTGTTAAACAGGGGCTGAAAAATTGGGCCTTAGCCAATGGTGGCGGTGCCAAGAACCAAAAATATTCTTACAAGCTATCAGCATGATCATTGAGGAGGAAGAGGATAGTCACTCAGCATAACAGGATAGTCACTCAGCATCAGCATAGGCATAGTCTTGAAGAGATCTGACATTTCAAAAAAAATTATTCGGTAACATCAGCATCAGGTGCTTGGTAGCTGGTGGTGATCCAAGACTGATTCATTTTTATGAAGGTCAGTCAATCGACCGAGTCGGTGGACAGGCGCACCATGTGATCGGTTACAAAACCTCCAGCAGCACTGAATGTGCGTTCTGAAAGAACGCTGGATGCAGGACAGGCCAGTAGCTCAATTGCATACTGTGCAAGCTCTGGCCAGTGATCCATCATCAAGACCCAGTAACCCAGAGGATTTTCGGTGGGAAAGGTGTCCAAGTCAGATCTTGCCCCTAGGTATTTCTGCACCATGTAAAACAGATGCTGGCGATGGTTGATGGAACCGATCATACCTTGGGGTTGCGGACTAAAAAATTGTCTGAACGCATCGTCAGACGGCCACCTTCTCCGCCGCTCCTTCTTTGACTGGCCGAAGCCTCAGCAACACGTTGTCCAGGAACAGGAGTTTGTAACCTCCCGTCTCTGGGAACACGTTGCACAGACCTTTCTGCAAGAACTCCCGAAGATGTTTCATCCTCTGCTCTCTCTGCGATGGCAAGATAAGGTCCGCAACCTTACCCTTGTAACGTGGATCAAGTAGGGTTGCCAGCCAGTATTGATCCCTCTCCTTGAAACCACGAATACTAGGATCCTTCCGCAGGCTTTGCAGGATCAGGGAGGCCATGCAGCGTAGGTTTGCTGAGGCATTCGGTCCGGAGTCCTCTGGGTCATTAAGGATGACATGATCCGCAGCCACCTCCTGCCAGCCACGTACAAGTCCATGGGTTTCTTGGGACTGTAAATGATCCCTTAAAGACTGCTGCTGATGCTGAGTGCCAGGCTCCACCTCCATGCTGACACAATCCTCCTCTTCCTCCTCCCCCTCGCCCTCTTCCTGTGTGATCGGCGGGCACGCAGGAACACTGTCTGGATAAAGGGGGCCTTGAGAGCTAAGGAAGTCCTCCTCTTCCTGCCTCTGTTCTGCCTCAAGTGCCCTGTCCATTATTCCACGCAGCGTGTGCTCCAACAGGTGGAAAAGGAGGACAGTGTCACTGATGCATGCACTGTCACTGCTCACCATCCTCGTGGCCTTCTCAAATGGTGACAGGACAGTGCATGCATCCCTGATCATGGTCCACTGGCGTGGGGAAAAAAAAAAGCTCCCCTGACCCTGTCCTGGTGCCATAGTCGCACAGGTACTCATTGATGGCCCTCTGCTGCATGTGCAGCCGCTGCAGCATGGCCAACGTTGAGTTCCACCTGATGAGCATGTCACAGATTAGGCAGTTCTTGGGCAGGTTAAATTCCTTTTGGAGGTCAGCCAGCTGAGCACTGGCATTATATAACCGGCGGAAATGCACACAGACTTTCCTGGTCTGCCTCAGGACATCCTGTAAGCCCAGGTACCTACCCAAGAACCGCTGCACCACCAAGTTAAGGACGTGAGCCAAACAGGGCACATGGATCATTTGTCCCTGTCGGAGGGCGGAGAGGAGGTTGGTGCCATTGTCGCAAACCACCATTCCTGCCTTAAGTTGGCGTGGCATCAAAAACCTCTGAACCTGCCCCTGCAGAGCTGACAGAACCTTTGCCCCAATGTGGTTCCTGTCCCCCAAGCAAACCAGCTCAAGCACCGCATGGCAACTTTTGGTCTGCGTACTTGCGTAGCCCCTTGAACGCCTACGGAGCACCACTGGTTCCGAGGACAAAGCACAGGAAGAGGCCATGGAGGACGAAGAAGAGGTGGGGGTGGAGGAGAGAGGTGTGTCAGAATCTTCAGTAGTGGCATTTTGGAGGCGTGGTGGCAAAACAACCTCCAACACTACTGAACCTTGTCCTGCACACTTCCCAGCTGCCAGCAGAGTCACCCAATGCGCTGTGAAACTTAGGTAACATGCCTGCTGGAGCATGAGCCAGCGGTAATATGCACCTTACCGCTGACCGCCCTGTCCAGCGAGGCCAAGACATTGCCTTCCACATGCCGGTAGAGAGCCGGAATCGCCTTCCGTGAGAAAAAGTGGCGTTTGGGAACCTTCCACTGAGGAACCGCACATTCCACAAACTCACAGGAGGGGGCAGAGTCTACCAACTGAAAAGGTAGCAGTTGAAGTGCTAGCAATTTTTCCAAGCTAGCATTCAACAGCTGGGCATGTGGATGGCTGGGAGCAAACTTCTTTCTGCAGTGCAGCAGCTGGGGCAAGAAATTTGCCTGGTACAATATGACGTCGGTGTACCGATAGCAGATTGCCCACAAGTACTTGGCTGTGACACACCTAATTCTACACCTTCATTCCTCTCAGTGCAGGTCTCAGAGAGGACTGAAGGTATAGTGGGGTTGGAGATCTCAGCTGATGAGGAGCAAGGAGAGGTCCTCTTTGTTCTTTGGTGTTTGTCTTTTAGGTACGCTTGCCAACGAACTGCATGGCAGGTCAACATATGTCTGGTCAAGCATGTGGTGCCGAGGTCGCACTACACAAACGTGTAAATAATGTAGCTGCCTGTGGTAGTGATAGGATCAGAAAAACACCACCAATCTTCTACAGGTAGCTTTAGCTGAACACTGTGCAGAGGTTGCACTACACTAACTTGTAGTTTTAGCTGGACACTGTGCAGAGGTCGCACTACACTAACTTGTAGCTTTAGCTGAACACTGTGCCGAGGTCGCACTACAGTAACGTGTAAATAATGTAGTTACCTGCGGTAGTGATAGGATGAGAAAAACACCACCAATCTTCTACAGGTAGCTTTAGCTGAACACTGTACAGAGGTCGCACTACACTAACTTGTAGCTTTAGCTGAGCACTGTGCAGATTTCGCACTACACTAACTTGTAGCTTTAGCTGAACACTGTGCAGAGGTCGCACTACACTAACTTGTAGCTTTAGCTGAGAACTGTGGAGAGTTCTCACTACACTAACTTGCACCTTTAGCTGAACACTGTGCTGAGGTTGCACTACACTAACGTGTAAATAATGTAGCTGCCTGCGGTAGTGAAAAGATCAGAAAAACACCACCAATCTTCTACAGGTAGATTTAGCTGAACACTGTGCAGAGGTCGCACTACACTAACTTGTAGTTTTAGCTGAGTACTGTGCAGAGGTCGCACTACACTAACTTGTAGCTTTAGGGGAACACTGTGCAGAGGTCACACTACACTAACTTGTAGCTTCAGCTGAACACTGTGCAGAGGACGCACTACACTAATGTGTAAATAATGTAGCTGCCTGCGGTAGTGATAGGATCAGAAAAACACCACCAATCTTCTACAGGTAGCTTTAGCTGAACACTGTGCCGAGGTCGCACTACATTAACGTGTAAATAATGTAGCAGCCTGCGGTAGTGATAGGATCAGAAAAACACCACCAATCTTCTACAGGTAGCTTTAGCTGAACACTGTGCAGAGGTCGCACTACACTAACTTGTAGCTTTAGCTGAGCACTGTGCAGAGGTTGCACTACACTAACTTGTAGCTTTAGCTGAACATTGTGCAGAGGTCGCACTGCAATAACGTGTAGATAATGTAGCTGCCTGCGGTAGTGCACAGGTCGCACTACACTAACTTGTAGCTTTAGCTGAACACTGTGCAGAGGTCGCACTACACTAACTTGTAGCTTTAGCTGAGCACTGTGCTGAAGTCGAACTACACTAATGTGTAAATAATGTAGCTGTCTGCGGTAGTGATAGGATCAGAAAAACACCACTAATCTTACACAGGTAGCTTTAGCTGAACACTGTGCAGAGGTCACACTACACTAACCTGTAGCTTTAGCTTAGTACTGTGCAGAGGTCCCACTACACTAACTTGTAGTTTTAGCTGAGCACTGTGCAGAGGTCGCACTCCACTAACTTGTAGCTTTAGCTGAACACTGTGCCGAAGTCGAACTACACTAATGTGTAAATAATGTAGCTGTCTGCGGTAGTGATAGGATCAGAAAAACACCACTAATCTTCTACAGGTAGCTTTAGCTGAACACTGTGCAGAGGTCGCACTACACTAACCTGTAGCTTTCGCTGAGTACTGTGCAGAGGTTGCACTACACTAACTTGAAGCTTTAGCGGAACACTGTGCATAGGTCGCACTACACTAACTTGTAGCTTCAGCTGAACACTGTGCAGAGGAGGCACTACACTAATGTGTAAATAATGTAGCTGCCTGCGGTAGTGATAGGATCAGAAAAACACCACCAATCTTCTACAGGTAGCTTTAGCTGAACACTGTGCCGAGGTCGCACTACACTAACGTGTAAATAATGTAGCTGCCTGCGGTAGTGATAGGATCAGAAAAACACCACCAATCTTCTACAGGTAGCTTTAGCTGAACACTGTGCAGAGGTCGCACTACACTAACTTGTAGCTTTAGCTGAGCACTGTGCAGAGGTTGCACAACACTAACTTGTAGCTTTAGCTGAACATTGTGCAGAGGTCGCTCAACACTAACTTGTAGCTTTAGCTGAACACTGTGCCGAGGTCGCACTACACTAACGTGTAGATAATGTAGCTGCCTGCGGTAGTGCAGAGGTCGCACTACACTAACTTGTAGCTTTAGCTGAACACTGTGCAGAGGTCGCACTACACTAACTTGTAGCTTTAGCTGAGCACTGTGCTGAAGTCGAACTACAGTAACGTGTAAATAATGTAGTTACCTGCGGTAGTGATAGGATGAGAAAAACACCACCAATCTTCTACAGGTAGCTTTAGCTGAACACTGTACAGAGGTCGCACTACACTAACTTGTAGCTTTAGCTGAGCACTGTGCAGATTTCGCACTACACTAACTTGTAGCTTTAGCTGAACACTGTGCAGAGGTCGCACTACACTAACTTGTAGCTTTAGCTGAGAACTGTGGAGAGTTCTCACTACACTAACTTGCAGCTTTAGCTGAACACTGTGCTGAGGTTGCACTACACTAACGTGTAAATAATGTAGCTGCCTGCGGTAGTGAAAAGATCAGAAAAACACCACCAATCTTCTACAGGTAGATTTAGCTGAACACTGTGCAGACGTCGCACTACACTAACTTGTAGTTTTAGCTGAGTACTGTGCAGAGGTCGCACTACACTAACTTGTAGCTTTAGGGGAACACTGTGCAGAGGTCACACTACACTAACTTGTAGCTTCAGCTGAACACTGTGCAGAGGACGCACTACACTAATGTGTAAATAATGTAGCTGCCTGCGGTAGTGATAGGATCAGAAAAACACCACCAATCTTCTACAGGTAGCTTTAGCTGAACACTGTGCCGAGGTCGCACTACATTAACGTGTAAATAATGTAGCAGCCTGCGGTAGTGATAGGATCAGAAAAACACCACCAATCTTCTACAGGTAGCTTTAGCTGAACACTGTGCAGAGGTCGCACTACACTAACTTGTAGCTTTAGCTGAGCACTGTGCAGAGGTTGCACTACACTAACTTGTAGCTTTAGCTGAACATTGTGCAGAGGTCGCACTGCAATAACGTGTAGATAATGTAGCTGCCTGCGGTAGTGCACAGGTCGCACTACACTAACTTGTAGCTTTAGCTGAACACTGTGCAGAGGTCGCACTACACTAACTTGTAGCTTTAGCTGAGCACTGTGCTGAAGTCGAACTACACTAATGTGTAAATAATGTAGCTGTCTGCGGTAGTGATAGGATCAGAAAAACACCACTAATCTTACACAGGTAGCTTTAGCTGAACACTGTGCAGAGGTCACACTACACTAACCTGTAGCTTTAGCTTAGTACTGTGCAGAGGTCCCACTACACTAACTTGAAGCTTTAGCGGAACACTGTGCATAGGTCGCACTACACTAACTTGTAGCTTCAGCTGAACACTGTGCAGAGGAGGCACTACACTAATGTGTAAATAATGTAGCTGCCTGCGGTAGTGATAGGATCAGAAAAACACCACCAATCTTCTACAGGTAGCTTTAGCTGAACACTGTGCAGAGGTCGCACTACACTAACCTGTAGCTTTCGCTGAGTACTGTGCAGAGGTCGCACTACACTAACTTGAAGCTTTAGCGGAACACTGTGCATAGGTCGCACTACACTAACTTGTAGCTTCAGCTGAACACTGTGCAGAGGAGGCACTACACTAATGTGTAAATAATGTAGCTGCCTGCGGTAGTGATAGGATCAGAAAAACACCACCAATCTTCTACAGGTAGCTTTAGCTGAACACTGTGCCGAGGTCGCACTACACTAACGTGTAAATAATGTAGCTGCCTGCGGTAGTGATAGGATCAGAAAAACACCACCAATCTTCTACAGGTAGCTTTAGCTGAACACTGTGCAGAGGTCGCACTACACTAACTTGTAGCTTTAGCTGAGCACTGTGCAGAGGTTGCACAACACTAACTTGTAGCTTTAGCTGAACATTGTGCAGAGGTCGCTCAACACTAACTTGTAGCTTTAG
This sequence comes from Lithobates septentrionalis, assembly GCA_037952835.1. Classification (NCBI taxonomy): domain Eukaryota; kingdom Metazoa; phylum Chordata; class Amphibia; order Anura; family Ranidae; genus Lithobates; species Lithobates septentrionalis. Next base: position 1,967,872 of record JBBDGP010001471.1, on the reverse strand, counting down.
CTGAACACTGTGCCGAGGTCACACTACACTAACGTGTAGATAATGTAGCTGCCTGCGGTAGTGCAGAGGTCGCACTACACTAACTTGTAGCTTTAGCTGAACACTGTGCAGAGGTCGCACTACACTAACTTGTAGCTTTAGCTGAGCACTGTGCTGAAGTCGAACTACACTAATGTGTAAATAATGTAGCTGTCTGCGGTAGTGATAGGATCAGAAAAACACCACTAATCTTATACAGGTAGCTTTAGCTGAACACTGTGCAGAGGTCACACTACACTAACCTGTAGCTTTAGCTGAGTACTGTGCAGAGGTCCCACTACACTAACTTGTAGCTTTAGCGGAACACTGTGCAGAGGTCGCACTACACTAACTTGTAGCTTCAGCTGAACACTGTGCCGAAGTCGAACTACACTAATGTGTAAATAATGTAGCTGTCTGCGGTAGTGATAGGATCAGAAAAACACCACTAATCTTCTACAGGTAGCTTTAGCTGAACACTGTGCAGAGGTCGCACTACACTAACCTGTAGCTTTCGCTGAGTACTGTGCAGAGGTCGCACTACACTAACTTGAAGCTTTAGCGGAACACTGTGCATAGGTCGCACTACACTAACTTGTAGCTTCAGCTGAACACTGTGCAGAGGAGGCACTACACTAATGTGTAAATAATGTAGCTGCCTGCGGTAGTGATAGGATCAGAAAAACACCACCAATCTTCTACAGGTAGCTTTAGCTGAACACTGTGCCGAGGTCGCACTACACTAACGTGTAAATAATGTAGCTGCCTGCGGTAGTGATAGGATCAGAAAAACACCACCAATCTTCTACAGGTATCTTTATCTGAACACTGTGCAGAGGTCGCACTACACTAACTTGTAGCTTTAGCTGAGCACTGTGCAGAGGTCGCACTACACTAACTTGTAGCTTTAGCTGAACATTGTGCAGAGGTCGCACTACACTAACTTGTAGCTTAGCTGAACACTGTGCAGAGGTCGCACTACAATAACTTGTAGCTTTAGCTGAGCACTGTGCCGAAGTCGAACTACACTAATGTGTAAATAATGTAGCTGTCTGTGGTAGTGATAGGATCAGAAAAACACCACTAATCTTCTACAGGTAGCTTTAGCTTAACACTGTGCAGAGGTCACACTACACTAACCTGTAGCTTTAGCTGAGTACTGTGCAGAGGTCGCTTTACACTAACTTGTAGCTTTAGCGGAACACTGTGCAGAGGTCGCACTACACTAACTTGTAGCTTCAGCTGAACACTGTGCCGAAGTCGAACTACACTAATGTGTAAATAATGTAGCTGTCTGCGGTAGTGATAGGATCAGAAAAACACCACTAATCTTCTACAGGTAGCTTTAGCTGAACACTGTGCAGAGGTCGCACTACACTAACCTGTAGCTTTTGCTGAGTACTGTGCAGAGGTCGCTCTACACTAACTTGAATATTTAGCGGAACACTGTGCAGAGGTCACACTACACTAACTTGTAGCTTCAGCTGAACACTGTGCAGAGGACGCACTACACTAATGTGTAAATAATGTAGCTGCCTGCGGTAGTGATAGGATCAGAAAAACACCACCAATCTTCTACAGGTAGCTTTAGCTGAACACTGTGCATAGGTCGCACTACACTAACTTGTAGCTTTAGCTGAACATTGTGCAGAGGTCGCACTACACTAACTTGTAGATTTAGCTGAACACTGTGCCGAGGTCGCACTACACTAACGTGTAGATAATGTAGCTGCCTGCGGTAGTGCAGAGGTCGCACTACACTAACTTGTAGCTTTAGCTGAACACTGTGCAGAGGTCGCACTACACTAACTTGTAGCTTTAGCTGAGCACTGTGCTGAAGTCGAACTACACTAATGTGTAAATAATGTAGCTGTCTGCGGTAGTGATAGGATCAGAAAAACACCACTAATCTTATACAGGTAGCTTTAGCTGAACACTGTGCAGAGGTCACACTACACTAACCTGTAGCTTTAGCTGAGTACTGTGCAGAGGTCACACTACACTAACTTGTAGCTTCAGCTGAACACTGTGCAGAGGACGCACTACACTAATGTGTAAATAATGTAGCTGCCTGCGGTAGTGATAGGATCAGAAAAACACCACCAATCTTCTACAGGTAGCTTTAGCTGAACACTGTGCATAGGTCGCACTACACTAACTTGTAGCTTTAGCTGAACATTGTGCAGAGGTCGCACTACACTAACTTGTAGATTTAGCTGAACACTGTGCCGAGGTCGCACTACACTAACGTGTAGATAATGTAGCTGCCTGCGGTAGTGCAGAGGTCGCACTACACTAACTTGTAGCTTTAGCTGAACACTGTGCAGAGGTCGCACTACACTAACTTATAGCTTTAGCTGAGCACTGTGCTGAAGTCGAACTACACTAATGTGTAAATAATGTAGCTGTCTGCGGTAGTGATAGGATCAGAAAAACACCACTAATCTTATACAGGTAGCTTTAGCTGAACACTGTGCAGAGGTCACACTACACTAACCTGTAGCTTTAGCTGAGTACTGTGCAGAGGTCGCACTACACTAACTTGTAGCTTTAGCGGAACACTGTGCAGAGGTCTCACTACACTAAATTGTAGCTTCAGCTGAACACTGTGCCGAAGTCGAACTACACTAATGTGTAAATAATGTAGCCGCCTGCGGTAGTGATAGGATCAGAAAAACACCACCAATCTTCTACAGGTAGCTTTAGCTGAACACTGTGCCGAGGTCGCACTACACTAACATGTAAATAATGTAGCTGCCTGCGGTAGTGATAGGATCAGAAAAACACCACCAATTTTCTACAGGTATCTTTAGCTGAACACTGTGCCGAGGTCGCACTACACTAATGTGTAAATAATGTAGCTGCCTGCGGTAGTGATAGGATCAGAAAAACACCACCAATCTTCTACAGGTATCTTTAGCTGAACACTGTGCAGACGACGCACTACACTAACTTGTAGCTTTAGATGAGCACTGTGCAGAGGTCGCACTAAACTAACTTGTAGCTTTAGCTGAACATTGTGCAGAGGTCGCACTATACTAACTTGTAGCTTAGCTGAACACTGTGCAGAGATCGCACTACACTAACTTGTAGCTTTATCTGAGCAATGTGCAGAGGTCGCACTACACTAACTTGTAGCTTTAGCTGAACACTGTGCAGAGGTCGCACTACACTAACGTGTAAATAATGTAGCTACCTGCGGTAGTGATAGGATGAGAAAAACACCACCAATCTTAAACAGTTAGCTTTTGCTGAACACTGTGCAGAGGTCGCACTACACTAACTTGTAGCTTCAGCTGAACACTGTGCAGAGGAGGCACTACACTAATGTGTAAATAATGTAGCTGCCTGCGGTAGTGATAGGATCAGAAAAACACCACCAATCTTCTACAGGTAGCTTTAGCTGAACACTGTGCCGAGGTCGCACTACACTAACTTTTAGGTTTAGCAGAACATTGTGCAGAGGTCGCACTATACTAACTTGTAGCTTAGCTGAACACTGTGCAGAGGTCGCACTACACTAACTTGTAGCTTTAGCTGAGCACTGTGCCGAAGTCGAACTACACTAATGTGTAAATAATGTAGCTGTCTGTGGTAGTGATAGGATCAGAAAAACACCACTAATCTTCAACAGGTAGCTTTAGCTGAACACTGTGCAGAGGTCACACTACACTAACCTGTAGCTTTAGCTGAGTACTGTGCAGAGGTCGCACTACACTAACTCGTAGCTTTAGCGGAACACTGTGCAGAGGTCGCACTACACTAACTTGTAGCTTCAGCTGAACACTGTGCCGAAGTCGAACTACACTAATGTGAAAATAATGTAGCTGTCTGCGGTAGTGATAGGATCAGAAAAACACCACTAATCTTCTACAGGTAGCTTTAGCTGAACACTGTGCAGAGGTCTTACTACACTTACCTGTAGCTTTAGCTGAGTACTGTGCAGAGGTCGCACTACACTAACTTGTAGCTTTAGCGGAACACTGTGCAGAGGTCGCACTACACTAACTTGTAGCTTCAGCTGAACACTGTGCCGAAGTCGAACTACACTAATGTGTAAATAATGTAGCTGTCTGCGGTAGTAATAGGATCAGAAAAACACCACTAATCTTCTACAGGTAGCTTTAGCTGAACACTGTGCAGAGGTCGCACTACACTAAAATGTAGCTTTAGCTGAGTACTGTGCAGAGGTCACACTACACTAACTTGAAGCTTTAGCGGAACACTGTGCAGAGGTCGCACTACACTAACTTGTAGCTTCAGCTGAACACTGTGCAGAGGATGCACTACACTAATGTGTAAATAATGTAGCTGCCTGCGGTAGTGATAGGATCAGAAAAACACCACCAATCTTATACAGGTAGCTTTAGCTGAACACTGTGCCGAGGTCGCACTACACTAACATGTAAATAATGTAGCAGCCTGCGGTAGTGATAGGATCAGAAAAACACCGCCAATCTTCTATAGGTATCTTTAGCTGAACACTGTGCAGAGATCGCACTACACTAACTTGTAGCTTTAGCTGAGCACTGTGCAGAGGTCGCACTACGCTAACTTGTAGCTTTAGCTGAACATTGTGCAGAGGTCACACTACACAACTTGTAGCTTTAGCTGAACACTGTGCAGAGGTCGCACTACACTAACTTGTAGCTTTAGCTGAGCACTGTGCAGAGGTCGCACTACGCTAACTTGTAGCTTTAGCTGAACATTGTGCAGAGGTCACACTACACAACTTGTAGCTTTAGCTGAACACTGTGCAGAGGTCGCACTACACTAACTTGTAGCTTTAGCTGAACACTGTGCCGAGGTCGCACTACACTAACGTGTAAATAATGTAGATGCCTGCAGTAGTGATAGGACCAGAAAAACACCACCAATCTTCTACAGGTAGCTTTAGCTGAACACTGTGCAGAGATCGCACTACACTAACTTGTAGCTTTATCTGAGCAATGTGCAGAAGTCGCACTACACTAACTTGTAGCTTTAGCTGAACACTGTGCAGAGGTCGCACTACACTAACGTGTAAATAATGTAGCTGCCTGCGGTAGTGATAGGATGAGAAGAACACCACCAATCTTAAACAGTTAGCTTTTGCTGAACACTGTGCAGAGGTCGCACTACACTAACTTGTAGCTTCAGCTAAACACTGTGCAGAGGAGGCACTACACTAATGTGTAAATAATGTAGCTGCCTGCAGTAGTGATAGGATCAGAAAAACACCACCAATCTTCTACAGGTAGCTTTAGCTGAACACTGTGCCGAGGTTGCACTACACTAATGTGTAAATAATGTAGCTGCCTGCGGTAGTGATAGGATCAGAAAAACACCACCAATCTTCTACAGGTATCTTTAGCTGAACACTGTGCAGACGTCGCACTACACTAACTTGTAGCTTTAGCTGAGCACTGTGCAGAGGTCGCACTACACTAACTTGTAGCTTTAGCTGAACATTGTGCAGAGGTCGCACTATACTAACTTGTAGCTTAGCTGAACATTGTGCAGAGGTCGCACTATACTAACTTGTAGCTTTAGCTGAGCACTGTGCCGAAGTCGAACTACACTAATGTGTAAATAATGTAGCTGTCTGTGGTAGTGATAGGATCAGAAAAACACCACTAATCTTCTACAAGTAGCTTTAGCTGAACACTGTGCAGAGGTCACACTACACTAACCTGTAGCTTTAGCTGAGTACTGTGCAGAGGTCGCACTACACTAACTTGTAGCTTTAGCGGAACACTGTGCAGAGGTCGCACTACACTAATGTGTAAATAATGTAGCTGTCTGCGGTAGTGATAGGATCAGAAAAACACCACTAATATTCTACAGGTAGCTTTAGCTGAACACTGTGCAGAGGTCGCACTACACTAACCTGTAGCTTTAGCTGAGTGCTGTGCAGAGGTCGCACTACACTAACTTGTAGCTTTAGCGGAACACTGTGCAGAGGTCGCACTACACTAACTTGTAGCTTCAGCTGAACACTGTGCCGAAGTCGAACTACACTAATGTGTAAATACTGTAGCTGCCTGCAGTAGTGATAGGATGAGAAAAACACCACCAATCTTCTACAGGTAGCTTTAGCTGAACACTGTGCAGAGGTTGCACTACACTAACATGTAAATAATGTAGCTGCCTGCGGTAGTGATAGGATCAGAAAAACACCACCAATCTTATACAGGTCGCTTTAGCTGAACACTGTGCAGAGGTCGCACTACACTAACTCGCAGCTTTATCTGAGCAATGTGCAGAGGTCGCACTACACTAACTTGTAGCTTTAGCTGAACACTGTGCCGAGGTCGCACTACAAAAACGTGTAAATAATGTAGCTGCCTGCAGTAGTGATAGGACCAGAAAAACACCACCAATCTTCTACAGGTAGCTTTAGCTGAACACTGTGCAGAGGTCGCACTTCACTAACTTGTAGCTTTATCTGAGCAATGTGCAGAGGTCGCACCACACTAACTTGTAGCTTTAGCTGAACACTGTCATAGATTAGGCGGTTCTTGGGCAGGTTAAATTCCTTTTGAGGTTCAGCCAGCTGAGCACTGGCATTATATGACCGACGGAAATGCACACAGACTTTCCTGGCCTGCCTCAGGACATCCTGTAAGCCCAGGTACCTGCCCAAGAACCGCTGCACCACCAAATTAAGGACGTGAGCCAAACAGGGCACATGGATCATTTGTCCCTGTTGGAGGGCGGAGAGGAGGTTGGTGCCATTGTCGCAAACCACCATTCCTGCCTTAAGTTGGCGTGGCGTCAACCACCTCTGAACCTGCCCCTGCAGAGCTGACAGAACCTCTGCCCCAGTGTGGTTCCTGTCCCCCAAGCAAACCAGCTCAAGCACCGCATGGCATCTTTTGGTCTGCGTACTTGCGTAGCCCCTTGAACGCCTACGGAGCACCACTGGTTCCGAGGACAAAGCACAGGAAGAGGCCATGGAGGAAGAAGAAGAGGAGGGGGTGGAGGAGAGAGGTGTGTCAGAATCTTCAGTAGTGGCATTTTAGAGGCGTGGTGGCAGAACAACCTCCAACACTACTGCACCTTGTCCTGCATCCTTCCCAGCTGCCAGCAGAGTCACCCAATGCGCTGTGAAACTTAGGTAACATGCCTGCTGGACCATGAGTCAGCGGTAATATGCACCTTACCGCTGACCACCCTGTCCAGCGAGGCCAAGACATTGCCTTCCACATGCCGGTAGAGAGCCGGAATCACCTTCCGTGAGAAAAAGTGCCGTTTGGGAACCTGCCACTGAGGAACCGCACATACCACAAACTCACAGGAGGGGGCAGAGTCTACCAACTGAAAAGGTAGCAGTTGAAGTGCTAGCAATTTTGCCAAGCTAGCATTCAACAGCTGGGCATGTGGATGGCTGGGAGCAAACTTCTTTCTGCAGTGCAGCAGCTGGGGCAAGAAATTTGCCTGGTACAATCTGACGTCGGTGTACCGATAGCAGATTGCCCACAAGTACTTGGCTGTGACACACCTAATTCTACACCTTCATTCCTCTCAGTGCGAGTCTCAGAGAGGACTGAAGGTATAGTGGGGTTGGAGATCTCAGCTGATGAATAGCAAGGAGAGGTCCTCTTTGTTCTTTGGTGTTTGACTTTTAGGTACGCTTGCCAACGAACTGCATGGCAGGTCAACATATGTCTGGTCAAGCATGTGGTGCCGAGGTCGCACTACACTAACGTGTAAATAATGTAGCTGCCTGTGGTAGTGATAGGATCAGAAAAACACCACCAATCTTCTACAGGTAGCTTTAGCTGAACACTGTGCAGTGGTCGCACTACACTAACTTGTAGTTTTAGCTGAACACTGTGCCGAGGTCGCACTACAGTAACGTGTAAATAATGTAACTGCCTGCGGTATTGATAGGATGAGAAAAACACCACCAATCTTCTACAGGTAGCTTTAGCTGAACACTGTACAGAGGTCGCACTACACTAACTTGTAGCTTTAGCTGAGCACTGTGCAGAGGTCGCACTACACTAACCTGTAGCTTTAGCTGAACACTGTACAGAGGTCGCACTACACTAACATTTAGCTTTAGCTGAGCACTGTGGAGAGTTCTCACTACACTAACTTGCAGCTTTAGCTGAACACTGTGCTGTGGTCGCACTACACTAACGTGTAAATAATGTAGCTGCCTGCGGTAGTGAAAAGATCAGAAAAACACCACCAATCTTCTACAGGTAGATTTAGCTGAACACTGTGCAGAGGTCGCACTACACTAACTTGTAGTTTTAGCTGAGCAATGTGCAGAGGTCGCACTCCACTAACTTGTAGCTTTAGCTGAACACTGTGCCGAAGTCGAACTACACTAATGTGTAAATAATGTAGCTGTCTGCGGTAGTGATAGGATCAGAAAAACACCACTAATCTTCAACAGGTAGATTTAGCTGAACACTGTGCAGAGGTCGCACTACACTAGCCTGTAGCTTTAGCTGAGTACTGTGCAGAGGTCGCACTACAATAACTTGTAGCTTTAGCGGAACACTGTGCAGAGGTTACACTACACTAACTTGTATCTTCAGCTGAACACTGTGCAGAGGACGCACTACACTAATGTGTAAATAATGTAGCTGCCTGCGGTAGTGATAGGATCAGAAAAACACCACCAATCTTCTACAGGTAGATTTAGCTGAACACTGTGCAGAGGTCGCACTACACTAACTTGTAGTTTTAGCTGAGAAATGTGCAGAGGTCGCACTCCACTAACTTGTAGCTTTAGCTGAACACTGTGCCGAAGTCGAACTACACTAATGTGTAAATAATGTAGCTGTCTGCGGTAGTGATAGGATCAGAAAAACACCACTAATCTTCAACAGGTAGATTTAGCTGAACACTGTGCAGAGGTCGCACTACACTAGCCTGTAGCTTTAGCTGAGTACTGTGCAGAGGTCGCACTACACTAACTTGTAGCTTTAGCGGAACACTGTGCAGAGGTTACACTACACTAACTTGTATCTTCAGCTGAACACTGTGCAGAGGACGCACTACACTAATGGGTAAATAATGTAGCTGCCTGCGGTAGTGATAGGATCAGAAAAACACCACCAATCTTCTACAGGTAGCTTTAGCTGAACACTGTGCCGAGGTCGCACTACACTAACGTGTAAATAATGTAGCTGCCTGCGGTAGTGATAGGATCAGAAAAACACCACCAATCTTCTACAGGTAGCTTTAGCTGAACACTGTGCAGAGGTCGCACTACACTAACTTGTAGCTTTAGCTGAGCACTGTGCAGAGGTTGCACTACACTTACTTGTAGCTTTAGCTGAACATTGTTCAGAGGTCGCACTACACTAACTTGTAGCTTTAGCTGAACACTGTGCCGAGGTCACACTACACTAACATGTAGATAATGTAGCTGCCTGCGGTAGTGCAGAGGTCGCACTACACTAACTTGTAGCTTTAGGTGAACACTGTGCAGAGGTCGCACTACACTAACTTGTAGCTTTAGCTGAGCACTGTGCAGAGGTTGCACTACACTAACTTGTAGCTATAGCGGAACACTGTGCAGAGGTCGCACTACACTAACTTGTAGCTTCAGCTGAACACTGTGCCGAAGTCGAACTACACTAATGTGTAAATAATGTAGCTGCCTGCAGTAGTGATAGGATCAGAAAAACACCACCAATCTTCTACAGGTAGATTTAGCTGAACACTGTACAGAGGTCGCACTACACTAACTTGTAGTTTTAGCTGAGCAATGTGCAAAGGTCGCACTCCACTAACTTGTAGCTTTAGCTGAACACTGTGCTGAAGTCAAACTACAGTAATGTGTAAATAATGTAGCTGTCTGCGGTAGTGATAGGATCAGAAAAACAGCACTAATCTTCAACAGGTAGCTTTAGCTGAACACTGTGCAGAGGTCGCACTACACTAACTTGTAGCTTTAGCGGAACACTGTGCAGAGGTTACACTACACTAACTTGTAGCTTCAGCTGAACACTGTGCAGAGGACGCACTACACTAATGTGTAAATAATGTAGCTGCCTGCGGTAGTGATAGGATCAGAAAAACACCACCAATCTTCTACAGGTAGCTTTAGCTGAACACTGTGCCGAGGTCGCACTACACTAATGTGTAAATAATGTAGCTGCCTGCGGTAGTGATAGGATCAGAAAAACACCACCAATCTTACAGGTATCTTTAGCTGAACACTGTGCAGACGTCGCACTACACTAACTTGTAGCTTTAGCTGAGCACTGTGCCGAGGTCGCACTACACTAACTTGTAGCTTTAGCTGAACATTGTGCAGAGGTCGCACTATACTAACTTGTAGCTTAGCTGAACACTGTGCAGAGGTCGCACTACACTAACTTGTAGCTTTAACTGAGCACTGTGCCGAAGTCGAACTACACTAATGTGTAAATAATGTAGCTGTCTGTGGTAGTGATAGGATCAGAAAAACACCACTAATCTTCTACAGGTAGCTTTAGCTGAACACTGTGCAGAGGTCACACTACACTAACCTGTAGCTTTAGCTGAGTACTGTGCAGAGGTCGCACTACACTAACTTGTAGCTTTAGCGGAACACTGTGCAGAGGTCGCACTACACTAACTTGTAGCTTCAGCTGAACACTGTGCCGAAGTCGAACTACACTAATGTGTAAATAATGTAGCTGCCTGCGGTAGTGATAGGATCAGAAAAACACCGCCAATCTTCTACAGGTATCTTTAGCTGAACACTGTGCAGAGGTCGCACTACACAACTTGTAGCTTTAGCTGAACACTGTGCAGAGGTCGCACTACACTAACATGTAGCTTTAGCTGAACACTGTTCTGAGGTCGCACTACACTAACGTGTAAATAATGTAGCTGCCTGCAGTAGTAATAAGACCAGAAAAACACCACCAATCTTCTACATGTAGCTTTAGCTGAACATCGGTGCAGAGATCGCACTACACTAACTTGTAGCTTTATCTGAGCAATGTGCAGAGGTCGCACTACACTAACTTGTAGCTTTAGCTGAACACTGTGCAGAGGTCGCACTACACTAACGTGTAAATAATGTAGCTACCTGCGGTAGTGATAGGATGAGAAAAACACCACCAATCTTAAACAGTTAGCTTTTGCTGAACACTGTGCAGAGGTCGCACTACACTAACTTGTAGCTTCAGCTGAACACTGTGCAGAGGAGGCACTACACTAATGTGTAAATAATGTAGCTGCCTGCGGTAATGATAGGATCAGAAAAACACCACCAATCTTCTACAGGTAGCTTTAGCTGAACACTGTGCCGAGGTCGCACTACACTAACGTGTAAATAATGTAGCTGCCTGCGGTAGTGATAGGATCAGAAAAACACCACCAATCTTCTACAGGTATCTTTAGCTGAACACTGTGCAGAGGTCGCACTAAACTAACTTGTAGCTTTAGCTGAACATTGTGCAGAGGTCGCACTATACTAACTTGTAGCTTAGCTGAACACTGTGCAGAGGTCGCACTACACTAACTTGTAGCTTTAGCTGAGCACTGTGCCGAAGTCGAACTACACTAATGTGTAAATAATGTAGCTGTCTGCGGTAGTGATAGGATCAGAAAAACACCACTAATCTTCAACAGGTAGATTTAGCTGAACACTGTGCAGAGGTCGCACTACACTAGCCTGTAGCTTTAGCTGAGTACTGTGCAGAGGTCGCACTACACTAACTTGTAGCTTTAGCGGAACACTGTGCAGAGGTTACACTACACTAACTTGTATCTTCAGCTGAACACTGTGCAGAGGACGCACTACACTAATGGGTAAATAATGTAGCTGCCTGCGGTAGTGATAGGATCAGAAAAACACCACCAATCTTCTACAGGTAGCTTTAGCTGAACACTGTGCCGAGGTCGCACTACACTAACGTGTAAATAATGTAGCTGCCTGCGGTAGTGATAGGATCAGAAAAACACCACCAATCTTCTACAGGTAGCTTTAGCTGAACACTGTGCAGAGGTCGCACTACACTAACTTGTAGCTTTAGCTGAGCACTGTGCAGAGGTTGCACTACACTTACTTGTAGCTTTAGCTGAACATTGTTCAGAGGTCGCACTACACTAACTTGTAGCTTTAGCTGAACACTGTGCCGAGGTCACACTACACTAACATGTAGATAATGTAGCTGCCTGCGGTAGTGCAGAGGTCGCACTACACTAACTTGTAGCTTTAGGTGAACACTGTGCAGAGGTCGCACTACACTAACTTGTAGCTTTAGCTGAGCACTGTGCAGAGGTTGCACTACACTAACTTGTAGCTATAGCGGAACACTGTGCAGAGGTCGCACTACACTAACTTGTAGCTTCAGCTGAACACTGTGCCGAAGTCGAACTACACTAATGTGTAAATAATGTAGCTGCCTGCAGTAGTGATAGGATCAGAAAAACACCACCAATCTTCTACAGGTAGATTTAGCTGAACACTGTACAGAGGTCGCACTACACTAACTTGTAGTTTTAGCTGAGCAATGTGCAAAGGTCGCACTCCACTAACTTGTAGCTTTAGCTGAACACTGTGCTGAAGTCAAACTACAGTAATGTGTAAATAATGTAGCTGTCTGCGGTAGTGATAGGATCAGAAAAACAGCACTAATCTTCAACAGGTAGCTTTAGCTGAACACTGTGCAGAGGTCGCACTACACTAACTTGTAGCTTTAGCGGAACACTGTGCAGAGGTTATACTACACTAACTTGTAGCTTCAGCTGAACACTGTGCAGAGGACGCACTACACTAATGTGTAAATAATGTAGCTGCCTGCGGTAGTGATAGGATCAGAAAAACACCACCAATCTTCTACAGGTAGCTTTAGCTGAACACTGTGCCGAGGTCGCACTACACTAATGTGTAAATAATGTAGCTGCCTGCGGTAGTGATAGGATCAGAAAAACACCACCAATCTTACAGGTATCTTTAGCTGAACACTGTGCAGACGTCGCACTACACTAACTTGTAGCTTTAGCTGAGCACTGTGCCGAGGTCGCACTACACTAACTTGTAGCTTTAGCTGAACATTGTGCAGAGGTCGCACTATACTAACTTGTAGCTTAGCTGAACACTGTGCAGAGGTCGCACTACACTAACTTGTAGCTTTAACTGAGCACTGTGCCGAAGTCGAACTACACTAATGTGTAAATAATGTAGCTGTCTGTGGTAGTGATAGGATCAGAAAAACACCACTAATCTTCTACAGGTAGCTTTAGCTGAACACTGTGCAGAGGTCACACTACACTAACCTGTAGCTTTAGCTGAGTACTGTGCAGAGGTCGCACTACACTAACTTGTAGCTTTAGCGGAACACTGTGCAGAGGTCGCACTACACTAACTTGTAGCTTCAGCTGAACACTGTGCCGAAGTCGAACTACACTAATGTGTAAATAATGTAGCTGCCTGCGGTAGTGATAGGATCAGAAAAACACCGCCAATCTTCTACAGGTATCTTTAGCTGAACACTGTGCAGAGGTCGCACTACACAACTTGTAGCTTTAGCTGAACACTGTGCAGAGGTCGCACTACACTAACATGTAGCTTTAGCTGAACACTGTTCTGAGGTCGCACTACACTAACGTGTAAATAATGTAGCTGCCTGCAGTAGTAATAAGACCAGAAAAACACCACCAATCTTCTACATGTAGCTTTAGCTGAACATCGGTGCAGAGATCGCACTACACTAACTTGTAGCTTTATCTGAGCAATGTGCATAGGTCGCACTACACTAACTTGTAGCTTTAGCTGAACACTGTGCAGAGGTCGCACTACACTAACGTGTAAATAATGTAGCTACCTGCGGTAGTGATAGGATGAGAAAAACACCACCAATCTTAAACAGTTAGCTTTTGCTGAACACTGTGCAGAGGTCGCACTACACTAACTTGTAGCTTCAGCTGAACACTGTGCAGAGGAGGCACTACACTAATGTGTAAATAATGTAGCTGCCTGCGGTAATGATAGGATCAGAAAAACACCACCAATCTTCTACAGGTAGCTTTAGCTGAACACTGTGCCGAGGTCGCACTACACTAACGTGTAAATAATGTAGCTGCCTGCGGTAGTGATAGGATCAGAAAAACACCACCAATCTTCTACAGGTATCTTTAGCTGAACACTGTGCAGAGGTCGCACTAAACTAACTTGTAGCTTTAGCTGAACATTGTGCAGAGGTCGCACTATACTAACTTGTAGCTTAGCTGAACACTGTGCAGAGGTCGCACTACACTAACTTGTAGCTTTAGCTGAGCACTGTGCCGAAGTCGAACTACACTAATGTGTAAATAATGTAGCTGTCTGTGGTAGTGATAGGATCAGAAAAACACCACTAATCTTCTACAGGTAGCTTTAGCTGAACACTGTGCAGAGGTCACACTACACTAACCTGTAGCTTTAGCTGAGTACTGTGTAGAGGTCGCACTACACTAACTTGTAGCTTTAGCGGAACACTGTGCAGAGGTCGCACTACACTAACTTGTAGCTTCAGCTGAACACTGTGCCGAAGTCGAACTACACTAATGTGTAAATAATGTAGCTGTCTGTGGTAGTAATAGGATCAGAAAAACACCACTAATCTTCTACAGGTAGCTTTAGCTGAACACTGTGCAGAGGTCGCACTACACTAACCTGTAGCTTTAGCTGAGTACTGTGCAGAGGTCGCACTACACTAACTTGAAGCTTTAGCGGAACACTGTGCAGAGGTCGCACTACACTAACTTGTAGCTTCAGCTGAACACTGTGTAGAGGATGCACTACACTAATGTGTAAATAATGTAGCTGCCTGCGGTAGTGATAGGATCAGAAAAACACCACCAATCTTATACAGGTAGCTTTAGCTGAACACTGTGCCGAGGTCGCACTACACTAACATGTAAATAATGTAGCAGTCTGCGGTAGTGATATGATCAGAAAAACACCGCCAATCTTCTATAGGTATCTTTAGCTGAACACTGTGCAGAGGTCGCACTACACTAACTTGTAGCTTTAGCTGAGCACTGTGCAGAGGTCGCACTACGCTAACTTGTAGCTTTAGCTGAACATTGTGCAGAGGTCACACTACACAACTTGTAGCTTTAGCTGAACACTGTGCAGAGGTCGCACTACACTAACTTGTAGCTTTAGCTGAACACTGTGCCGAGGTCGCACTACACTAACGTGTAAATAATGTAGCTGCCTGCAGTAGTGATAGGACCAGAAAAACACCACCAATCTTCTACAGGTAGCTTTAGCTGAACACTGTGCAGAGATCGCACTACACTAACTTGTAGCTTTAACTGAGCAATGTGCAGAAGTCGCACTACACTAACTTGTAGCTTTAGCTGAACACTGTGCAGAGGTCGCACTACACTAACGTGTAAATAATGTAGCTGCCTGCGGTAGTGATAGGATGAGAAGAACACCACCAATCTTAAACAGTTAGCTTTTGCTGAACACTGTGCAGAGGTCGCACTACACTAACTTGTAGCTTCAGCTAAACACTGTGCAGAGGAGGCACTACACTAATGTGTAAATAATGTAGCTGCCTGCGGTAGTGATAGGATCAGAAAAACACCACCAATCTTCTAACGGTATCTTTAGCTGAACACTGTGCAGACGTCGCACTACACTAACTTGTAGCTTTAGCTGAGCACTGTGCAGAGGTCGCACTACACTAACTTGTAGCTTTAGCTGAACATTGTGCAGAGGTCGCACTATACTAACTTGTAGCTTAGCTGAACATTGTGCAGAGGTCGCACTATACTAACTTGTAGCTTTAGCTGAGCACTGTGCCGAAGTCGAACTACACTAATGTGTAAATAATGTAGCTGTCTGTGGTAGTGATAGGATCAGAAAAACACCACTAATCTTCTACAGGTAGCTTTAGCTGAACACTGTGCAGAGGTCGCACTACACTAACCTGTAGCTTTAGCTGAGTGCTGTGCAGAGGTCGCACTACACTAACTTGAAGCTTTAGCGGAACACTGTGCAGAGGTCGCACTACACTAACTTGTAGCTTTAGCGGAACACTGTGCAGAGGTCGCACTACACTAACTTGTAGCTTCAGCTGAACACTGTGCCGAAGTCGAACTACACTAATGTGTAAATAATGTAGCTGCCTGCAGTAGTAATAAGATCAGAAAAACACCACCAATCTTCTACAGGTAGCTTTAGCTGAACACTGTGCAGAGGTTGCACTACACTAACATGTAAATAATGTAGCTGCCTGCGGTAGTGATAGGATCAGAAAAACACCACCAATTTTCTACAGGTATCTTTAGCTGAACACTGTGCAGAGGTCGCACTACACTAACTTGTAGCTTTAGCTGAACACTGTGCAGAGGTCGCACTACACTAACTTGTAGCTTTAGCTGAACACTGTGCCGAGGTCGCACTACACTAACGTGTAAATAATGTAGCTGCCTGCAGTAGTGATAGGAACAGAAAAACACCACCAATCTTATACAGGTCGCTTTAGCTGAACACTGTGCAGAGGTCGCACTACACTAACTTGCAGCTTTATCTGAGCAATGTGCAGAGGTCGCACTACACTAACTTGTAGCTTTAGCTGAACACTGTGCCGAGTTCGCACTACAAAAACGTGTAAATAATGTAGCTGCCTGCAGTAGTGATAGGACCAGAAAAACACCACCAATCTTCTACAGGTAGCTTTAGCTGAACACTGTGCAGAGGTCGCACTTCACTAACTTGTAGCTTTATCTGAGCAATGTGCAGAGGTCGCACTACACTAACTTGTAGCTTTAGCTGAACACTGTCACAGATTAGGCGGTTCTTGGGCAGGTTAAATTCCTTTTGGAGGTCAGCCAGCTGAGCACTGGCATTATATGACCAGCGGAAATGCACACAGACTTTCCTGGCCTGCCTCAGGACATCCTGTAAGCTCAGGTACCTGCCCAAGAACCGCTGCACCACCAAGTTAAGGACGTGAGCCAAACAGGGCACATGGATCATTTGTCCCTGTCGGAGGGCGGAGAGGAGGTTGGTGCCATTGTCGCAAACCACCATTCCTGCCTTAAGTTGGCGTGGCGTCAACCACCTCTGAACCTGCCCCTGCAGAGCTGACAGAACCTCTGCCCCAGTGTGGTTCCTGTCCCCCAAGCAAACCAGCTCAAGCACCGCATGGCATCTTTTGGTCTGCGTACTTGCGTAGCCCCTTGAACGCCTACGGAGCACCACTGGTTCCGAGGACAAAGCACAGGAAGAGGCCATGGAGGAAGAAGAGGAGGGGGTGGAGGAGAGAGGTGTGTCAGAATCTTCAGTAGTGGCATTTTAGAGGCGTGGTGGCAGAAAAACCTCCAACACTTCTGCACCTTGTCCTGCATCCTTCCCAGCTGCCAGCAGAGTCACCCAATGCGCTGTGAAACTTAGGTAACATGCCTGCTGGACCATGAGTCAGCGGTAATATGCACCTTACCGCTGACCACCCTGTCCAGCGAGGCCAAGACATTGCCTTCCACATGCCAGTAGAGAGCCGGAATCACCTTCCGTGAGAAAAAGTGGCGTTTGGGAACCTGCCACTGAGGAACCGCACATACCACAAACTCACAGGAGGGGGCAGAGTCTACCAACTGAAAAGGTAGCAGTTGAAGTGCTAGCAATTTTGCCAAGCTAGCATTCAACAGCTGGGCATGTGGATGGCTGGGAGCAAACTTCTTTCTGCAGTGCAGCAGCTGGGGCAAGAAATTTGCCTGGTACAATCTGACGTCGGTGTACCGATAGCAGATTGCCCACAAGTACTTGGCTGTGACACACCTAATTCTACACCTTCATTCCTCTCAGTGCGAGACTCAGAGAGGACTGAAGGTATAGTGGGGTTGGAGATCTCAGCTGATGAATAGCAAGGAGAGGTCCTCTTTGTTCTTTGGTGTTTGACTTTTAGGTACGCTTGCCAATGAACTGCATGGCAGGTCAACATATGTCTGGTCAAGCATGTGGTGCCGAGGACGCACTACACTAACGTGTAAATAATGTAGCTGCCTGTGGTAGTGATAGGATCAGAAAAACACCACCAATCTTCTACAGGTAGCTTTAGCTGAACACTGTGCAGAGGTCGCACTACACTAACTTGTAGTTTTAGCTGGACACTGTGCAGAGGTCGCACTACACTAACTTGTAGCTTTAGCTGAACACTGTGCCGAGGTCGCACTACAGTAACATGTAAATAATGTAGCTGCCTGCGGTAGTGATAGGATGAGAAAAACACCACCAATCTTCTACAGGTAGCTTTAGCTGAACACTGTACAGAGGTCGCACTACACTAACTTGTAGCTTTAGCTGAGCACTGTGCAGAGGTCGCACTACACTAACTTGTAGCTTTAGCTGAACACTGTGCAGAGGTCGCACTACACTAACTTTTAGCTTTAGCTGAGCACTGTGGAGAGTTCTCACTACACTAGCTTGCAGCTTTAGCTGAACACTGTGCTGAGGTCGCGCTACACTAACGTGTAAATAATGTAGCTGCCTGCGGTAGTGAAAAGATCAGAAAAACACCACCAATCTTCTACAGGTAGATTTAGCTGAACACTGTGCAGAGGTCGCACTACACTAACTTGTAGTTTTAGCTGAGCAATGTGCAGAGGTCGCACTCCACTAACTTGTAGCTTTAGCTGAACACTGTGCCGAAGTCGAACTACACTAATGTGTAAATAATGTAGCTGTCTGCGGTAGTGATAGGATCAGAAAAACACCACTAATCTTCAACAGGTAGATTTAGCTGAACACTGTGCAGAGGTCGCACTACACTAGCCTGTAGCTTTAGCTGAGTACTGTGCAGAGGTCGCACTACACTAACTTGTAGCTTTAGCGGAACACTGTGCAGAGGTTACACTACACTAACTTGTATCTTCAGCTGAACACTGTGCAGAGGACGCACTACACTAATGTGTAAATAATGTAGCTGCCTGCGGTAGTGATAGGATCAGAAAAACACCACCAATCTTCTACAGGTAGCTTTAGCTGAACACTGTGCCGAGGTCGCACTACACTAACGTGTAAATAATGTAGCTGCCTGCGGTAGTGATAGGATCAGAAAAACACCACCAATCTTCTACAGGTAGCTTTAGCTGAACACTGTGCAGAGGTCGCACTACACTAACTTATAGCTTTAGCTGAGCACTGTGCAGAGGTTGCACTACACTTACTTGTAGCTTTAGCTGAACATTGTTCAGAGGTCGCACTACACTAACTTGTAGCTTTAGCTGAACACTGTGCCGAGGTCACACTACACTAGGGATGAGCCGAACACCCCCCTGTTCGGTTCGCACCAGAACATGCGAACAGGAAAAAAATTTGTTCGAACACGCGAACACCGTTAAAGTCTATGGGACACGAACATGAATAATCAAAAGTGCTAATTTTAAAGGCTAATATGCAAGTTATTGTCAATAAAAGTGTTTGGGGACCTGGGTCCTGCCCCAGGGGACATGAATCAATGCAAAAAAAAGTTTTAAAAACGGCCGTTTTTTCAGGAGCAGTGATTTTATTAATGCTTAAAGTCAAACAATAAAAGTGTAATATCCCTTTAAATTTCATACCTGGGGGTGTCTATAGTATGCCTGTAAAGGGGCGCATGTTTCCCGTGTTTAGAACAGTCTGACAGCAAAATGACATTTTGAAGGAAAAAACACATTTAAAACTACCGCGGCTATTGCATTGCCGACAATACACATAGAAGTTCATTGATAAAAACGGCATGGGAATTCCCCACAGGGCAACCCCGAACCAAAATTAAAAAAAAAAAATGATGTGGGAGTCCCCCTAAATTCCATACAAGGCCCTTCAGGTCTGGTATGGATATTAAGGGGAACCCCAGCCAAAATTTTTAAAAAAAATTGACGTGGGGTTCCCCCTAAATTCCATACCAGACCCTTCAGGTCTGGTATGGATTTTAAGGGGAACCCCGCGCCAAAAAAAAAAAAAAAAACGGCGCGGGGTCCCCCTAAAAATCCATACCAGACCCTTATCCGAGCACGCAACCTGGCAGGCCGCAGGAAAAGAGGGGGGGACGAGAGTGCGCCCCCCCCCCTCCTGAACCGTACCAGGCCACATGCCCTCAACATTGGGAGGGTGCTTTGGGGTAGCCCCCCAAAACACCTTGTCCCCATGTTGATGAAGACAAGGGCCTCATCCCCACAACCCTGGCCGGTGGTTGTGGGGGTCTGCGGGCGGGGGGCTTATCGGAATCTGGAAGCCCCCTTTAACAAGGGGACCCCCAGATCCCGGCCCCCCCCCTGTGTGAAATGGTAAGGGGGTACTTACCCCTACCATTTCACAAAAAAACTGTCAAAAATGTTAAAAATGACAAGAGACAGTTTTTGACAATTCCTTTATTTAAATGCTTCTTCTTTCTTCCTTCATCTTCTTCTTCTTCTGGTTCTTCTGGCTCTTCTGGTTCTTCCTCCGGCGTTCTCGTCCAGCATCTCCTCCGCGGCGTCTTCTATCTTCTTCTCCTCGGGCCGCTCTGCACCCATGGCATGGGGGGAGGCTCCCGCTCTTCTCTTCATCTTCTTCTCTTCCTCATCTTCTTCTTCATCTTCTTCTTCTTCTTCTTCTCTTCTTCCTTCTTCTCTTCTTCATTTCTTCTCCGGGCCGCTCCGCAGCCATGCTGGCATGGTGGGAGGCTCCCGCTGTGTGACGGCGTCTCTTCGTCTGACGGTTCTTAAATAACGGGGGGCGGGGCCACCCAGTGACCCCGCCACCCCCCTGACGCACGGGACATGACGGGACTTCCCTGTGGCATTCCCCGTGACGTCACAGGGAAGTCCCGTCAAGTCACCGTGCGTCAGAGGGGGGCGGGGTCACCGGGTGGCCCCCGCCCCCCATTATTTAAGAACCGTCAGACGAAGAGACGCCGTCACACAGCGGGAGCCTCCCACCATGCCAGCATGGCTGCGGAGCGGCCCGGAGAAGAAATGAAGAAGAGAAGAAGGAAGAAGAGAAGAAGATGAAGAAGAAGATGAAGAAGAGAAGAAGATGAAGAGAAGAGCGGGAGCCTCCCCCCATGCCATGGGTGCGGAGCGGCCCGAGGAGAAGAAGATAGAAGACGCCGCGGAGGAGATGCTGGACGAGAACGCCGGAGGAAGAACCAGAAGAGCCAGAAGAACCAGAAGAAGAAGAAGATGAAGGAAGAAAGAAGAAGCATTTAAATAAAGGAATTGTCAAAAACTGTCTCTTGTCATTTTTAACATTTTTGACAGTTTTTTTGTGAAATGGTAGGGGTAAGTACCCCCTTACCATTTCACACAGGGGGGGGGGCCGGGATCTGGGGGTCCCCTTGTTAAAGGGGGCTTCCAGATTCCGATAAGCCCCCCGCCCGTAGACCCCCACAACCACCGGCCAGGGTTGTGGGGATGAGGCCCTTGTCTTCATCAACATGGGGACAAGGTGTTTTGGGGGGCTACCCCAAAGCACCCTCCCAATGTTGAGGGCATGTGGCCTGGTACGGTTCGTCCCCCCCTCTTTTCCTGCGGCCTGCCAGGTTGCGTGCTCGGATAAGGGTCTGGTATGGATTTTTAGGGGGACCCCACGCCGTTTTTTTTTTTTTTTTGGCGCGGGGTTCCCCTTAAAATCCATACCAGACCTGAAGGGTCTGGTATGGAATTTAGGGGGAACCCCACGTCAATTTTTTTTTTTAATTTTGGCTGGGGTTCCCCTTAATATCCATACCAGACCTGAAGGGCCTTGTATGGAATTTAGGGGGACCCCCACATCATTTTTTTTTTTTGGTTCGGGGTTGCCCTGTGGGGAATTCCCATGCCGTTTTTATCAATGAACTTCTATGTGTATTGTCGGCAATGCTATAGCCGCGGGTAGTTTTAAATGAGTTTTTTCCTTCCAAATGTCATTTTGCTGTCAGACTGTTCTAAACACAGGAAACATGCGCCCCTTTACAGGCATACTATAGACACCCCCCAGGTACGAAATTTAAAGGGATATTACACTTTTATTGTTTGACTTTAAGCATTAATAAAATCACTGTTCCTGAAAAAACGTCCGTTTTTAAAACTTTTTTTTGCATTGATCCATGTCCCCTGGGGCAGGACCCGGGTCCCCAAACACTTTTTATGACAATAACTTGCATATAAGCCTTTAAAATTAGCACTTTTGATTTCTCCCATAGACTTTTAAAGGGTGTTCCGCGGCATTCGAATTTGCCGCGAACACCCCAAATTGTTCGCTGTTCGGCGAACTTGCGAACAGCCAATGTTCGAGTAGAACATGAGTTCGACTCGAACTCGAAGCTCATCCCTACACTACACTAACGTGTAGATAATGTAGCTGCCTGCGGTAGTGCAGAGGTCGCACTACACTAACTTGTAGCTTTAGCTGAACACTGTGCAGAGGTCGCACTACACTAACTTGTAGCTTTAGCTGAGCACTATGCAGAGGTCGCACTACACTAACTTGTAGCTTTAGCTGAGCACTGTGCAGAGGTCGCACTACACTAACTTGTAGCTTTAGCGGAACACTGTGCAGAGGTCGCACTACACTAACTTGTAGCTTCAGCTGCACACTGTGCCGAAGTCGAACTACACTAATGTGTAAATAATGTAGCTGCCTGCAGTAGTGATAGGATCAGAAAAACACCACCAATCTTCTACAGGTAGATTTAGCTGAACACTGTACAGAGGTCGCACTACACTAACTTGTAGTTTTAGCTGAGCAATGTGCAGAGGTCGCACTCCACTAACTTGTAGCTTTAGCTGAACACTGTGCCGAAGTCGAACTACAGTAATGTGTAAATAATGTAGCTGTCTGCGGTAGTGATAGGATCAGAAAAACACCACTAATCTTCAACAGGTAGCTTTAGCTGAACACTGTGCAGAGGTCGCACTACACTAACTTGTAGCTTTAGCGGAACACTGTGCAGAGGTTACACTACACTAACTTGTAGCTTCAGCTGAACACTGTGCAGAGGACGCACTACACTAATGTGTAAATAATGTAGCTGCCTGCGGTAGTGATAGGATCAGAAAAACATCACCAATCTTCTACAGGTAGCTTTAGCTGAACACTGTGATGAGGTCACACTACACTAACTTGTAGCTTTAGCTGAGCACTGTGCAGAGGTTGCACTACACTTACTTGTAGCTTTAGCTGAACATTGTTCAGAGGTCGCACTACACTAACTTGTAGCTTTAGCTGAACACTGTGCCGAGGTTGCACTACACTAACGTGTAGATAATGTAGCTGCCTGCGGTATTGCAGAGGTCGCACTACACTAACTTGTAGCTTTAGCTGAACACTGTGCAGAGGTCGCACTACACTAACTTGTAGCTTTAGCTGAGCACTGTGCTGAAGTCGAACTACACTAATGTGTAAATAATGTAGCTGTCTGCGGTAGTGATAGGATCAGAAAAACACCACTAATCTTATACAGGTAGCTTTAGCTGAACACTGTGCAGAGGTCACACTACACTAACCTGTAGCTTTAGCTGAGTACTGTGCAGAGGTCGCACTACACTAACTTGTAGCTTTAGCTAAGCACTGTGCAGAGGTCGCACTACACTAACTTGTAGCTTTAGCTGTACATTGTGCAGAGGTCGCTCTACACTAACTTGTAGCTTAGCTGAACACTGTGCAGAGGTTGCACTACACTAACTTGTAGCTTTAGCTGAGCACTGTGCCGTAGTCGAACTACACTAATGTGTAAATAATGTAGCTGTCTGTGGTAGTGATAGGATCAGAAAAACACCACTAATCTTCTACAGGTAGCTTTAGCTGAACACTGTGCAGAGGTCACACTACACTAACCTGTAGCTTTAGCTGAGTACTGTGCAGAGGTCGCACTACACTAACTTGTAGCTTTAGCAGAACACTGTGCAGAGGTCGCACTACACTAACTTGTAGCTTCAGCTGAACACTGTGCCGAAGTCGAACTACACTAATGTGTAAATAATGTAGCTGTCTGCGGTAGTGATAGGATCAGAAAAACACCACTAATCTTCTACAGGTAGCTTTAGCTGAACACTGTGCAGAGGTCGCACTACACTAACCTGTAGCTTTAGCTGGGTACTGTGCAGAGGTCGCACTACACTAACTTGTAGCTTTAGCGGAACACTGTGCAGAGGTCGCACTACACTAACTTGTAGCTTCAGCTGAACACTGTGCCGAAGTCGAACTACACTAATGTGTAAATAATGTAGCTGTCTGCAGTAGTGATAGGATCAGAAAAACACCACTAATCTTCTACAGGTAGCTTTAGCTGAACACTGTGCAGAGGTCGCACTACACTAACCTGTAGCTTTAGCTGAGTACTGTGCAGAGGTCGCACTACACTAACTTGAAGCTTTAGCGGAACACTGTGCAGAGGTCGCACTACACTAACTTGTAGCTTCAGCTGAACACTGTGCAGAGGACGCACTACACTAATGTGTAAATAATGTAGCTGCCTGCGGTAGTGATAGGATCAGAAAAACACCACCAATCTTCTACAGGTAGCTTTAGCTGAACACTGTGCCGAGGTCGCACTACACTAACATGTAAATAATGTAGCTGCCTGCGGTAGTGATAGGATCAGAAAAACACCACCAATCTTCTACAGGTATCTTTAGCTGAACACTGTGCAGAGGTCGCACTACACTAACTTGTAGCTTTAGCTGAGCACTGTGCAGAGGTTGCACTACGCTAACTTGTAGCTTTAGCTGAACATTGTGCAGAGGTCGCACTACACAACTTGTAGATTTAGCTGAACTCTGTGCAGAGGTCGCACTACACTAACTTGTAGCTTTAGCTGAACACTGTACAGAGGTCGCACTACACTAACGTGTAAATAATGTAGCTGCCTGCAGTAGTGATAGGACCAGAAAAACACCACCAATCTTCTACAGGTAGCTTTAGCTGAACACTGTGCAGAGGTCGCACTACACTAACTTGTAGCTTTATCTGAGCAATGTGCAAAGGTCGCACTACACTAACTTGTAGCTTTAGCTGAACACTGTGCAGAGGTCACATTACACTAACGTGTAAATAATGTAGCTGCCTGCGGTAGTGATAGGATGAGAAAAACACCACCAATCTTAAACAGTTAGCTTTTGCTGAACACTGTGCAGAGGTCGCACTACACTAACTTGTAGCTTTAGCTGAGCACTGTGCAGAGGTCGCACTACACTAACTTGTAGCTTTAGCGGAACACTGTGCAGAGGTCGCACTACACTAACTTGTAGCTTCAGCTGAACACTGTGCAGAGGACGCACTACACTAATGTGTAAATAATGTAGCTGCCTGCGGTAGTGATAGGATCAGAAAAACACCACAATCTTCTACAGGTAGCTTTAGCTGAACACTGTGCAGAGGTCGTACTACACTAACTTGTAGCTTTAGCTGAGCACTGTGCAGAGGTCGCACTACACTAACTTGTAGCTTTAGCTGAACATTGTGCAGAGGTCGCACTACACTAACTTGTAGCTTTAGCTGAACACTGTGCAGAGGTCGCACTACACTAACTTGTACCTTTAGCTGAACACTGCTCAGAGGTCGCAATACACTAACGTGTAAATAATGTAGCGGCCTGCAGTAGTGATAGGATCAGAAAAACACCACCAATCTTCTACAGGTAGCTTTAGCTGAACACTGTGCAGAGGTTGCACTACACTAACTTGTAGCTTTAGCTGAGCACTGTGCAGAGGTCGCACTACTCTAACTTGTAGCTTTAGCTGAACACTGTGCAGAGGTCGCACTACACTAACTTGTAGCTTTAGCTGGACACTGTGCAGAGGTCGCACTACACTAACTTATAGCTTTAGCTGAACACTGTGCCGAGGTCACACTACACTAACATGTAAATAATGTAGCTGCCTGCGGTAGTGATAGGATGAGAAAAACACCACCAATCCTCTACAGGTAGCTTTAGCTGAACACTGTGCAGAGGTCACACTACACTAACTTGTAGCTTTAGCTGAGCACTGTGCAAAGGTCACACTACACTAACTTGTAGCTTTAGCTGAACACTGTGCAGAGGTCGCACTACACTAACTTGTAGCTTTAGCTGAACACTGTGCAGAGGTCGCACTACACTAACTTGTAACTTTAGCTGAGCACTGTGCAGAGGTCGCACTACACTAACTTGTAGCTTTATCTGAACATTGTTCAGAGGTCGCACTACACTAACTTGTAGCCTTAGCTGAACACTGTGCCGAGGTCACACTACACTAACGTGTAGATAATGTAGCTGCCTGCGGTAGTGCAGAGGTCGCACTACACTAACTTGTAGCTTTAGCTGAACACTGTGCAGAGGTCGCACTACACTAACTTGTAGCTTTAGCTGAGCACTGTGCAGAGGTCGCACTACACTAACTTGTAGCTTTAGCTGAACATTGTGCAGAGGTCGCACTACACTAACTTGTAGCTTTAGCTGAACACTGTGCAGAGGTCGCACTACACTAACTTGTAGCTTTAGCTGAACACTGTTCAGAGGTCGCAATACACTAACATGTAAATAATGTAGCGGCCTGCAGTAGTGATAGGATCAGAAAAACACCACCAATCTTCTACAGGTAGCTTTAGCTGAACACTGTGCAGAGGTTGCACTACACTAACTTGTAGCTTTAGCTGAGCACTGTGCAGAGGTCGCACTACTCTAACTTGTAGCTTTAGCTGAACACTGTGCAGAGGTCGCACTACACTAACTTGTAGCTTTAGCTGGACACTGTGCAGAGGTCGCACTACACTAACTTATAGCTTTAGCTGAACACTGTGCCGAGGTCACACTACACTAACATGTAAATAATGTAGCTGCCTGCGGTAGTGATAGGATGAGAAAAACACCACCAATCCTCTACAGGTTGCTTTAGCTGAACACTGTGCAGAGGTCACACTACACTAACTTGTAGCTTTAGCTGAACACTGTGCAGAGGTCGCACTACA
Organism: Lithobates septentrionalis; assembly: GCA_037952835.1. Classification (NCBI taxonomy): domain Eukaryota; kingdom Metazoa; phylum Chordata; class Amphibia; order Anura; family Ranidae; genus Lithobates; species Lithobates septentrionalis. The sequence continues at coordinate 1,941,021 of JBBDGP010001471.1, read as the reverse complement.
CTAACTTGTAGCTTTAGCTGAACACTGTGCAGAGGTCGCACTACACTAACTTGTAACTTTAGCTGAGCACTGTGCAGAGGTCGCACTACACTAACTTGTAGCTTTAGCTGAACACTGTGCAGAGGTCGCACTACACTAACTTGTAGCTTTAGATGGACACTGTGCAGAGGTCGCACTACACTAACCTGTAGCTTTAGCTGAGTACTGGGCAGAGGTCGCACTACACTAACTTGTAGCTTTAGCGGAACACTGTGCAGAGGTCGCACTACACTAACTTGTATCTTCAGCTGAACACTGTGCCGAAGTCGAACTACACTAATGTGTAAATAATGTAGCTGTCTGCGGTAGTGATAGGATCAGAAAAACACCACTAATCTTCTACAGGTAGCTTTAGCTGAACACTGTGCAGAGGTCGCACTACACTAACTTATAGCTTTAGCTGAACACTGTGCCGAGGTCACACTACACTAACATGTAAATAATGTAGCTGGCGGTAGTGATAGGATGAGAAAAACACCACCAATCCTCTACAGGTTGCTTTAGCTGAACACTGTGCAGAGGTCACACTACACTAACTTGTAGCTTTAGCTGAACACTGTGCAGAGGTCGCACTACACTAACTTGTAGCTTTAGCTGAACACTGTGCAGAGGTCGCACTACACTAACTTGTAACTTTAGCTGAGCACTGTGCAGAGGTCGCACTACACTAACTTGTAGCTTTAGCTGAACACTGTGCAGAGGTCGCACTACACTAACTTGTAGCTTTAGATGGACACTGTGCAGAGGTCGCACTACACTAACCTGTAGCTTTAGCTGAGTACTGGGCAGAGGTCGCACTACACTAACTTGTAGCTTTAGCGGAACACTGTGCAGAGGTCGCACTACACTAACTTGTATCTTCAGCTGAACACTGTGCCGAAGTCGAACTACACTAATGTGTAAATAATGTAGCTGTCTGCGGTAGTGATAGGATCAGAAAAACACCACTAATCTTCTACAGGTAGCTTTAGCTGAACACTGTGCAGAGGTCGCACTACACTAACCTGTAGCTTTAGCTGGGTACTGTGCAGAGGTCGCACTACACTAACTTGTAGCTTTAGCGGAACACTGTGCAGAGGTCGCACTACACTAACTTGTAGCTTCAGCTGAACACTGTGCCGAAGTCGAACTACACTAATGTGTAAATAATGTAGCTGTCTGCAGTAGTGATAGGATCAGAAAAACACCACTAATCTTCTACAGGTAGCTTTAGCTGAACACTGTGCAGAGGTCGCACTACACTAACCTGTAGCTTTAGCTGAGTACTGTGCAGAGGTCGCACTACACTAACTTGAAGCTTTAGCGGAACACTGTGCAGAGGTCGCACTACACTAACTTGTAGCTTCAGCTGAACACTGTGCAGAGGACGCACTACACTAATGTGTAAATAATGTAGCTGCCTGCGGTAGTGATAGGATCAGAAAAACACCACCAATCTTCTACAGGTAGCTTTAGCTGAACACTATGCCGAGGTCGCACTACACTAACATGTAAATAATGTAGCTGCCTGCGGTAGTGATAGGATCAGAAAAACACCACCAATCTTCTACAGGTAGCTTTAGCTGAACACTGTGCAGAGGTCGCACTACACTAACTTGTAGCTTTAGCTGAGCACTGTGCAGAGGTCGCACTACGCTAACTTGTAGCTTTAGCTGAACATTGTGCAGAGGTCGCACTACACAACTTGTAGATTTAGCTGAACTCTGTGCAGAGGTCGCACTACACTAACTTGTAGCTTTAGCTGAACACTGTGCCGAGATCGCACTACACTAACGTGTAAATAATGTAGCTGTCTTCAGTAGTGATAGGACCAGAAAAACACCACCAATCTTCTACAGGTAGCTTTAGCTGAACATTGTGCAGAGGTCGCACTACATTAACTTGTAGCTTTATCTGAGCAATGTGCAAAGGTCGCACTACACTAACTTGTAGCTTTAGCTGAACACTGTGCAGAGGTCGCATTACACTAACGTGTAAATAATGTAGCTGCCTGCGGTAGTGATAGGATGAGAAAAACACCACCAATCTTAAACAGTTAGCTTTTGCTGAACACTGTGCAGAGGTCGCACTACACTAACTTGTAGCTTTAGCTGAGCACTGTGCAGAGGTCGCACTACACTAACTTGTAGCTTTAGCGGAACACTGTGCAGAGGTCGCACTACACTAACTTGTAGCTTCAGCTGAACACTGTGCAGAGGACGCACTACACTAATGTGTAAATAATGTAGCTGCCTGCGGTAGTGATAGGATCAGAAAAACACCACCAATCTTCTACAGGTAGCTTTAGCTGAACACTGTGCAGAGGTCGCACTACACTAACTTGTAGCTTTAGCTGAGCACTGTGCAGAGGTCGCACTACACTAACTTGTAGCTTTAGCTGAACATTGTGCAGAGGTCGCACTACACTAACTTTTAGCTTTAGCTGAACACTGTGCAGAGGTCGCACTACACTAACTTGTAGCTTTAGCTGAACACTGTTCAGAGGTCGCAATACACTAACGTGTAAATAATGTAGCGGCCTGCAGTAGTGATAGGATCAGAAGAACACCACCAATCTTCTACAGGTAGCTTTAGCTGAACACTGTGCAGAGGTCGCACTACACTAACCTGTAGCTTTAGCTGGGTACTGTGCAGAGGTCGCACTACACTAACTTGTAGCTTTAGCGGAACACTGTGCAGAGGTCGCACTACACTAACTTGTAGCTTCAGCTGAACACTGTGCCGAAGTCGAACTACACTAATGTGTAAATAATGTAGCTGTCTGCAGTAGTGATAGGATCAGAAAAACACCACTAATCTTCTACAGGTAGCTTTAGCTGAACACTGTGCAGAGGTCGCACTACACTAACCTGTAGCTTTAGCTGAGTACTGTGCAGAGGTCGCACTACACTAACTTGAAGCTTTAGTGGAACACTGTGCAGAGGTCGCACTACACTAACTTGTAGCTTCAGCTGAACACTGTGCAGAGGACGCACTACACTAATGTGTAAATAATGTAGCTGCCTGCGGTAGTGATAGGATCAGAAAAACACCACCAATCTTCTACAGGTAGCTTTAGCTGAACACTATGCCGAGGTCGCACTACACTAACATGTAAATAATGTAGCTGCCTGCGGTAGTGATAGGATCAGAAAAACACCACCAATCTTCTACAGGTATCTTTAGCTGAACACTGTGCAGAGGTCGCACTACACTAACTTGTAGCTTTAGCTGAGCACTGTGCAGAGGTCGCACTACGCTAACTTGTAGCTTTAGCTGAACATTGTGCAGAGGTCGCACTACACAACTTGTAGATTTAGCTGAACTCTGTGCAGAGGTCGCACTACACTAACTTGTAGCTTTAGCTGAACACTGTGCCGAGATCGCACTACACTAACGTGTAAATAATGTAGCTGCCTTCAGTAGTGATAGGACCAGAAAAACACCACCAATCTTCTACAGGTAGCTTTAGCTGAACACTGTGCAGAGGTCGCACTACATTAACTTGTAGCTTTATCTGAGCAATGTGCAAAGGTCGCACTACACTAACTTGTAGCTTTAGCTGAACACTGTGCAGAGGTCGCATTACACTAACGTGTAAATAATGTAGCTGCCTGCGGTAGTGATAGGATGAGAAAAACACCACCAATCTTAAACAGTTAGCTTTTGCTGAACACTGTGCAGAGGTCGCACTACACTAACTTGTAGCTTTAGCTGAGCACTGTGCAGAGGTCGCACTACACTAACTTGTAGCTTTAGCGGAACACTGTGCAGAGGTCGCACTACACTAACTTGTAGCTTCAGCTGAACACTGTGCAGAGGACGCACTACACTAATGTGTAAATAATGTAGCTGCCTGCGGTAGTGATAGGATCAGAAAAACACCACCAATCTTCTACAGGTAGCTTTAGCTGAACACTGTGCAGAGGTCGCACTACACTAACTTGTAGCTTTAGCTGAGCACTGTGCAGAGGTCGCACTACACTAACTTGTAGCTTTAGCTGAACATTGTGCAGAGGTCGCACTACACTAACTTTTAGCTTTAGCTGAACACTGTGCAGAGGTCGCACTACACTAACTTGTAGCTTTAGCTGAACACTGTTCAGAGGTCGCAATACACTAACGTGTAAATAATGTAGCGGCCTGCAGTAGTGATAGGATCAGAAGAACACCACCAATCTTCTACAGGTAGCTTTAGCTGAACACTGTGCAGAGGTTGCACTACACTAACTTGTAGCTTTAGCTGAGCACTGTGCAGAGGTCGCACTACTCTAACTTGTAGCTTTAGCTGAACACTGTGCAGAGGTCGCACTACACTTACTTGTAGCTTTAGCTGGACACTGTGCAGAGGTCGCACTACACTAACTTATAGCTTTAGCTGAACACTGTGCCGAGGTCACACTACACTAACATGTAAATAATGTAGCTGCCTGCGGTAGTGATAGGATGATAAAAACACCACCAATCCTCTACAGGTAGCTTTAGCTGAACACTGTGCAGAGGTCGCACTACACTAACTTGTAGCTTTAGCTGAGCACTGTGCAGAGGTCACACTACACTAACTTGTAGCTTTAGCTGAACACTGTGCAGAGGTCGCACTACACTAACTTGTAGCTTTAGCTGAACACTGTGCAGAGGTCGCACTACACTAACTTGTAACTTTAGCTGAGCACTGTGCAGAGGTCGCACTACACTAACTTGTAGCTTTAGCTGAACACTGTGCAGAGGTCGCACTACACTAACTTGTAGCTTTAGATGGACACTGTGCAGAGGTCGCACTACACTAACTTGTAGCTTCAGCTGAACACTGTGCCGAGGTCGCACTACACTAACTTGTAGCTTTAGCTGAACACTGTGCAGAGGTCGCACTACACTAACTTATAGCTTTAGCTAAACACTGTGCACTGTATATACTGTAGCTGCCTGACTTTGGTACTAATAGGATCAGAAGAACACCAGCAATTTTCTTCAGGTAGCTGTAAATACTGTAGCAACACCTGCCTGCCTGTCAGTAGGAAGATAATAACAGGAACGGATCTAGCTAAACTGAATACAGTGTATATATATATATATATATATATATACACACAACACCTGGGATGCATATATATATACACAATACACTGTAAGTGCAGCTAACTGACTGACTGTCCTGGCTAATCTATCTAACTTAAATCAAATGACACTGTCTCTCTGTCTCTGTCTCTTAACGCTGGAACACGCTACACAGGGCTGACATGCAGGCGGCCTTATATAGTGTGGGGCGTGTACTAAACCCCGTGAGCCATAATTGGCCAAAGCCACCCTGGCTTTGGCCAATTACAGCTCTCTGTACAGACGACGCTGTGATTGGCCAAACATGCGGGTCATAGTGCATGCTTGGCCAATCATCAGCCAGCAATGCACTGCAATTCCGCAGTGAATTATGGGCCGTGACGCATCACTCGAATTTGGCATGAACGGCCCATATCGTTCGCAATTCAGCGAACGACCGAACAGACGATGTTCGAGTCAAACATGGGTTCGAACATGAAGCTCATCCCTAATAAGGACACTTACCTGTCCAGGGAGCCCACGATGTTGGCACCTGAAGCCGATCTTCAGATCGACTCCTAGGTGCTGCCGCCACTATTCCTGGTAAGGTAATCAGACACGGAAGACTTTCCGCTTCACTTCTGGTTCCCTACTGCGCACGCGCGAGTCTCGCTGCATGTTCTGATTGATCCCTGCTGTCTTCTGGGACCTGTGTGTCTCTCAGAAGACAGCGGGGGGAAGGAGGATTTTCCAGACATTGCGTAGTTTTCCCCTGGAAGTGGGAGCAAATACCTGGACTTGACAGGTATCTGCTCCCCTCTCCCCCCTGAAAGTTGCCAAATGTGACGTCGGAGGGGCGGGGGGAATCTGAACAGCAGAAGTTCAATTTCTGGGTGGAATTCCGCTTTAAGTTCCCTGGCATTCCTGAAGTATCAACTATGACCATAGATCCAGAGATCCAAAGAAAAAGCGGTAATATTATTATTATGATTTTAAAAATAGTAAATACAATTTTTTTGGTTTATGTTTAAAGTCTGCCAAAATCCACTAATCTCAGGTTAACAAATTGTCTGCTTAGTCTGTGTATGCTTCCAAAGGGGAAGCTCGTCAGATGATAAATATTTCTGAAATTGAAGTTCCCTACAGACTGGAATTGTCTTCTGTAATTTCCATTGGCAATTTTAGGTACAATCATACCATGGTTGATTTAGCACTGACTGCAGATACTGGGCAGATATTTTAAGAAAGATGTATCAGCCACAAGAGTTGACCTTGATATAATATAGCGTAAAGGGAAAAAAATTATATATGGGAATTTATTTAGCGGCTGAAAATGAGATGCGGGATCATTTACACAATATTTTATTCTACAGGAAGGTATACAATCTGATCATAAATGCGTTTTCTGAAAAAAATAAATCATACTCAATTTTAATGTAAAAGATATAATATTTCAGGAATATAGAGCCTTTGGCATTATATGAGCAATTTGAAAGGGGAGTCATAGTGGTAAATAAATCAAGTGCTCTGTAGACAAGGCGAGCAGTCAGGAGAGTAAAAGAAATTAGAAAGAAAAATGAGAGCAAAAAGTAGAATAGAGATAATCAATTAGAGTTTGAGCTTTAAGATTCCACATTCAATAATGATGTGCCCTACTTAGGGAATTAAATTGGGACTTTACCCCAAATTGAATCTAATCTTTGAAAAATCCGTGCAATGGTAATCAAACTGTATTATTTTTAAAAAAAGATCCCAGCCTACCAGACCTTTAGCTTAGGCACTGGTGAGGGATTCATGAATCTCCCAACATCCTTCTAGGAAGGTTACTTCACCAGAACCTGCAGGCAAGTCTCAGAAATCTAATAAATGAATTGCACCAGATCTTAGAGATCTAATGAGATTTCTATTGCACATATATATTTCTAAATTTTATACATGTACAATTACAATGAAACATGCATAATTACATCAAGCAATTGTGTCTGGCTTTTGGAGGAAGACAAAGGGGACTCCTGAGCTAGCTTATTTTGAAAAAAAAAAGAATAGCATTAGGCTGAAAAAAAAAACATTTTGCTCAATTGTTTCTTCCCAAGAATGGATGGCCAAGAAATGTAAACTGTAGTTGGGGAGGGCCTACACACATACGTTTATTGCCTTATCTGACCATAACCTATTGGATTGTGCAAATGTTCTGTCAAAATGTGTTTGGGGTCACTGAAAAAGGATGGGATGAGGAGACTGAGAACACCAGGAGAGATTGCATTTTAGTGTAGTATCTTTATCTTATAACATCACAAGTTTGTATCAAATTAACAGAATGCATCTGTATGGTTGCTCAAAACCAGCAACCAAAATTAGTGCATGTCATTATTAGATCTGTCATCAAGCAGACCTTTAAGATGGATTAATCTCTAGATGACCTTGTCAGTAATCCAATTGTAGCAGTTTTAATTAATAGAGAACTTTGGTTTAAGGAAAAAAAAACCTACTGACACAGTGTTATGTTTATTGAGGGAAGTGGAGAATTTAGGATAACATAATAGGGTCTATTTAAATTACTTGACCTCCGGAAATGATTTACTCCTTTCATGACCAGAGCATTTTTTTTGCTGTTAAGCACTGTGCTACTTTAACTGCCAATTGCTTAGTCATTCAACACTGTATGCAAATGAAATTTATAAAAAAAGATTCACACAAATATAGTTTTCTTTTGGTGGTATTTGATCACCACTGGGTTTTTATTTGTAGTTATATAAACGAAACAAGATAAACATTTTGAAAAAAAAAACCTATATTTTCTACGTTCTGTTATAAAACACATCCAATTAAAAATATTTTAAAAATCTTTATAAAGTTGCATTCTGCTACACGTCTTTGGTAAAACTGGTATATAAACTGCAATTCACGCAGCTTTAACGCTATACTGGAAATGGCGGTGATCAGCGATTTCTAGTGGGATTGTGATAGTGTGGCGTGCAATCTGGCACTAACACACCCTTGCTGGAAGGTACACTAACTGACACTGACATCAATAGTGACACTAATACAGTGATCATATATAATGCTGTAAACTAGGGATGGGCTTTATGTTTTTTTTTTTTTACCATTTTCGCACTTTTTTAGGGGGGCGGGATCTGGGGGTCCCCTTGTTAAAGGGGGCTTCCAAATTCCGATAAGCCCCCTGCCCGCAGACCCCCACAACCACCGGGCAAGGGTTGTGGGGATGAGGCCCTTTTCCCCATCAACATGTGGACAAAGTGCTTTGGGGGGCTACCCCAAAGCACCCTCCCAATATTGAGGGCATGTGCCCCTGGTACAGTTCAGGAGGGGGGCACTCTCCCTCCTCTTTTCCTGCAGCCTGACAGGTTGCGTGCTTAGATAAGGGTCTGGTATGGATCTTTGGGGGGACCCCACGCCATTTTTTTATTTTGGCCCGGGGTTCCCCTTAATATCCATACCAGGCCCTTCAGGTCTGGTATGGAATTTAGGGGGAATCCCACGCATTTTTTTTTTTAATTTTGGTTCGGGGTTCCCCTGTGGGGGAATCCCATGCCCTTTTTATCAATGAACTTTTATGTGTATTGCCGGATCGAAATTTCATTAAAGCTGCGAGTAGTTTTAAATGACTTTTTTTCCTTTAGAAATGTCATGTTTGCTGTCAGACTGTTCTAAACACGGGAAATATGTGCCACTTTACAGACATACTATAGACACCCCCCAGGTATGAAATTTAAAGGAATTTTACACTTTTATTCTTTCACTTTAAGCATTATTAAAATTACTGCTCCCGAAAAAACGGCTGTCTTTAAAACTTTTTTTTGTATTAATACATGTCCCCTGTGGTAGGACCCAGGTCCCCAAACCCTTTTTTGACAATAACTTTCATCTTAACTTTAAAATTAGCACTTTTGATTTTTCATGTCCCATAGACTTTAACGGTGTTCGCATGTTCGAAAAAATTTTTTGCCTGTTCATATGTTCTGGTGCGAACCGAACAGGGGGGTGTTCCCTACTGTACACTATATTAATGACACTGGCTGGGAAGGGGTTAACACCAAGGAGAAATCAAGGAGTTAAAGTGGAGTTCCATCCAAAAATGGAACTTCCGCTTTAAGTACTTTTTGGGGGGGGTGAGCAGGCAGGTGGGAACTGGTTAAAAAAAATATTTTGCAAATGTTTCAAAATTCTTGCAAGCATAAAAAATAATATCCGTGATTTTTGTAATATATGTGTTAGCTTGCTATCTTTCACAGGGCAAACATAACATTCGCTAACATTCAATCCTAAGCTGGAAATAGCCCTAAGGACATTCAACCATGGAAGTAAACATTCACCAATGAAGAAAACAGTCTACCACTACAGGCTCAGAACATTTGAACAGCAGAGAAAATTAATATGAGGGAGACTTATGCACTTTGTAAACCTATGGAGATTCCTGTGCAAACAACTGAAAGAATGATTGTCTGCAGAAAAACATTTGACAGTGGTATTATTACCACTGCTAAATGTGACAGCGTCCTTCTGGTTGTTAGGGAGTTGGCACCCACTGACATCTAACCAACCAGTGAGTCATGCCCACCTGGCACATTCAGCTGTTAACTAGGGATTCCCAACTGACAGGTAAAAGTAAAAAAAAATGCAAGCATAGTGTAAAGTAAAAAAAAAACATGGGGCCCTCCCAAAAATCCATACCAGATCTTTGTCCAAGCAAATAGCTGGAACCATACCAGTCCACTTTCCCTCAACATTGGGGGTACCATGCTGAAGAGGACAAGATCCTCTTCCCTACAATCCTGGTCTGAAGGTTGTGGGATCTGCAATTGGTGGGCTTATCAAAATCTAAGAGCCCCTTTAAAAATAAGGGGTTCCCACATAGCACCCCTCATGTGAATGAATAAGGGGTACATAATACCCCTGCTCATTCACACAACAAAGAAGCCAGGGGCCACGCTGATGCATGATCTGTCACTGGCTGTGTCCATCGAACACAGCCGATGACTGATCAGTGTACCGGCCCATAGCTGGTACCATGTGACAGCGGTGACCAATCACAGCAGATCACATGGCAACTGTAAACAATAGGCGGCTTCCTTTCATGCCATCCATTATGTACAATTGTGTTGCTAGCTGTGATTGGTCACAGTGATTACATCCCATCTGTACCTTGTGATTAGCTGTGGCCAATCACAGCTAATCAGAACAAAACAAACTGAATGAAAATTCATTGCTATAAGCAATCATAATGTGTAAAAAAAAAAAAAAAATACTGATCACTTACCCAGGGTAATACAATGTTACTGTGGTAACATTACACTGCTCAGGTCACATTGTGCTAAAAAAAAAAAAATCATAAAAAAAGAAAAAATATATATTATTTTTATTTTTTTTTGTACTGTCACCAGTCAATGTTCCTGATCACTGTCACACCAGTTATATAATGATGCTGTACTGCACTTGTGACAGTATGCAAAACATTTCAAAATGTATTTTTTTTATTTATTTATTTATTTTCTAAAATATTATGACAACTTCAAAAAACTTGCAATTCCTCTTACTAAATACCTTGGACTGTTTGCTTTCCAAAAAAGGGGTCATTTAGGGGATAGTTGTACTGCCCTGATATTTTTGGGCCTTAAGAAATTATATAGGCCATCGGTACATCAGGACTGATTGATTTTCAGATACCGTATTTATTGGCGTATAACACGCACAGGCGTATAGCACATACCTTAACTTTCATGGAAAAAACCTTACATTTTAAATAAAGAACATTGAAGCAAAGTAAGGGCCAGTGCCCATCAATGCAGCCTTATCAATGCCCATCTGCAGCCTCACCACTGCCCATCATTGCAGCTTCTAATATACCCATCATTGCAGCCTGCTTAGTGCCCATCTGCAGCCTCTAATATGCCCATCATTGCAGCGTTCCCTGCTTAATGTCCATCTGCAGCCTCCCCTTTGCTGATCATTGCAGGTTCACCAGTGCTGGATTACACATATCCGCGATCTCCTGTGTACCCAGCACTCAGTCACTCACAGTCCCGTCCAGCTCATATGATGAGACAAAACAGTGGTCCAATGCAGAGCCAGGGAGGCAGGGCTGTGTGTGACTGAGCGCCGGATGCACAGTAGATTGCGGCTCTGTGTAATCCAGCGGCGCTAGTTCCCTCCTTCCACCCCAAAGCAGCAGGATTCAGAGTATAACAGGCACACACGATTTCCCCCTGATTTTCAGGAGGGAAAAGTGCGTGTTATACGCCGATAAATTTGGTATATACCATAGTTTGTGGACTCTAACTTTCCTTCAGACTAAATAATATACACTGATTTGGGTTATTTTCACCAAAGAAATGTAGCAGAGTACATTTAGGCCTAAATTTATGAAGAATGATTATTTATTTGGAAAATTTTATAACAGAAACCAAGAAAAACAAGTTTTTTTTTCAAAATTGAGTCTTTTTTTATTTATTTAGGAAAAAATAAAAAACCCAGTAGGGATTAAATACCACTAAAAGAAAGCTCTAACTTTGTAAAAAAAAGGATAAAAATATATTTTCGGTAGAGTGTTGCGTAACCGCCCAATTGTCATTCAAAGTGCGACAGTGCTGAAAGAAAAATTGGCCTAGGCAGGAAGGGGGTAAAAGTGCCCTATATTGAAGTGGTTAATTTAAAAAAGGTCCCAAAGGTCGCAGTCAATCTAGCATTTCAGATCCTCATCAATCATGGTGCCTGACAGCCATCGACATACTGAATAAAAACAAAACCTGCCTCTCGCCAAACTTGTCGCTTAATTGTAGCTGAATGTTATCTCATGATCCCTGCTGCCACAATATAAGCAAAGGTCTTCAGGTGACATCATTGACCATATATGAATATGGCAATATTTGGTCAATGATGCAATGTCACCAGAAATCTCTCGGTGTTCACACTGCAGAGGTTTCCCTGCTGGCCAAATTTTCAAGTGCAATGCCGCGTACACACGTACGGAATTTCCAACAGAAAGAGTCCGTTGGGATCTTTTTATCATATATTCCGACCGTGTGTATGCCCCATCGCACTTTTTCTGTTGAAAATTCAGACGGACTTAGATAGAGAACATGTTCTATATTTTTCCGACGGAAAAAATTACTATCGGAAAAACTGCTTGTCTGTATGCTGTTCCGACGCACCAAAAATGACGCATGCTCTGAAGCAAGTACGAGACGGAAGCTATTGGCTACTGGCTATTGAACTTACGTTTTCTAGTTCCGTCGTACATGTTGTACGTCACCGCATTCTGGACGGTTGGAATTAGGTGTGACCGTGTGTATGCAAGACAGCTTGAGCAGAATTATGTCGAAACTCCGTCGTAATAACCTTCAGAGCTTATTCCAACGGCAAAACCGGTCATGTGTACAGGGCATTAGGCTATTTTCTCTATTGGTGTTAACTCTCAGGTCAGATGTTCTTAGTGCTATTTTTTTTCTTAGGATTGAACATTTGCTCAGCAAAAGGCAACTAGGAAGCTATTACACACATATTACAAACATTACGGATTATTTTTCTTCTTTATAATTGTATTTATATTAGGGTTTTTAACAAGTGAAAAGACAAAGTGAAAAGATCTTATAGAGCAAAAGCTCCTCTCAGAATATAATATTGCATATACCTTAAAGATAACTAGGTGAACATTATTGTGCTGTAACTACAATATAAAGAAAAGTGAGGGATCAATACTGAGGGTTTCAGATAAAATGAAAATAAGGTTTACACATATCGGTTGAAAGTGCAAGGTACATGATGGATATCAGTTAAGGTCTAATTGTAATTACTAGGGATAAGCATAAGGAAGAGAGGTATCATAAATAGATTGATCCCACAGGTCCCAAACATTGTTAAAATGGTCTAGAGTGTCCCCAGGTTTGACCTTGAAATGTTCCATCCTTGTAACATTGTAAATAATATTTAGTAGCTCGTATGTGATGTGATGGTGTGTCTTTGAAAACCAGTGCAGAGGTATAGCTCTCCCAGAGACAGTAAAAAGAAGAGAATTATTTGTGTCTGGAGATATCAGAAAAAGATAGACCTAAAAGAAAGTTAATTGGCTCCAAGGGAAAGGACATAGTAAAGAGTTGTTGTAAGGTTGACATCACATGAGCCCAAAAAGGGCAGATGCAAGGGCATTGCCAAAAAATGTGGAAAAGAGAGCCATTGCTGTGACTGCATCTCCTGCACTTGGCAGGTACTGTATTATTGGATTTCCGTATGCAACATCCCAGGTGTCTTGCACCAGGGCATTATAATTTTATAATTATTCTCCATGTGCACCACACAATCGGATGGCTTAGACATGTATTCCCAGATTTTTTCCCACAACTTGAGAGATATTGGTTGTTGAAGGGCCTGTGCCCATTTACACATATATAAAGGGAAATTAAATCTTAATGGGGATTCTTCATGAAGAGGTTTGTATATAGAAGAAATTTGACTTCTTTGACGCTTCTCCAAAGTAAGGGAAGAAGCTCTGGCAATAAAGAAATGTTAAAGTCGAAGGCAGAAATAATAAAGATGAGCAGGGATATATTTAGAAGTTTATAAATCATCAAAAGGACAGAATTTGCGGGACACTGGGTAAAGCACCCACCCCCCCATGTTGAGGGCATGCGGCCTGGTACGGTTCAGGAGGGGGGGGGGGGGCGCTCGCTCGTCCCCACCCCCTTTCCTGACCGGCCAGGCTGCGTGCTCGGATCGGGGTCTGGTATGGATTTTAGGGGGGACCCCACGCCGTTTTTTCGGCGTAGGGGCTTCCCTTTATAATCCATACCAGACCTAAGGGCCTGGTATGCCCCGCGCTCGCCGCAATAGGAAAATTTGTTTTTCCTATTGCAGCGAGCGCGAGATGCAATACCCTGCCCTCGCGTCGTATCTGGTCCGTCGGACCAGCATACACACGAGCGCCCTTTCCGTCGGACCAGCACACACACGAGCGGACTTACATTTTAAATAAAGAACATTGAAGCAAAGTAAGGGCCAGTGCCCATCAATGCAGCCTTATCAATGCCCATCTGCAGCCTCACCACTGCCCATCATTGCAGCTTATAATATACCCATCATTGCAGCCTGCTTAGTGCCCATCTGCAGCCTCTAATATGCCCATCATTGCAGCGTTCCCTGCTTAATGTCCATCTGCAGCCTCCCCTTTGCTGATCATTGCAGGTTCACCAGTGCTGGATTACACAGATCCGCGATCTCCTGTGTACCCAGCACTCAGTCACTCACAGTCCCGTCCAGCTCATATGATGAGACAAAACAGTGGTCCAATGCAGAGCCAGGGAGGCAGGGCTGTGTGTGACTGAGCGCCGGATGCACAGTAGATTGCGGCTCTGTGTAATCCAGCGGCGCTAGTTCCCTCCTTCCACCCCAAAGCAGCAGGATTCAGAGTATAACAGGCACACACGATTTCCCCCTGATTTTCAGGAGGGAAAAGTGCGTGTTATACGCCGATAAATTTGGTATATACCATAGTTTGTGGACTCTCTAACTTTCCTTCAGACTAAATAATATACACTGATTTGGGTTATTTTCACCAAAGAAATGTAGCAGAGTACATTTAGGCCTAAATTTATGAAGAATGATTATTTATTTGGAAAATTTTATAACAGAAACCAAGAAAAACAAATTTTTTTTTCAAAATTGAGTCTTTTTTTATTTATTTAGGAAAAAATAAAAAACCCAGTAGGGATTAAATACCACTAAAAGAAAGCTCTAACTTTGTAAAAAAAAGGATAAAAATATATTTTCGGTAGAGTGTTGCGTAACCGCCCAATTGTCATTCAAAGTGCGACAGTGCTGAAAGAAAAATTGGCCTAGGCAGGAAGGGGGTAAAAGTGCCCTATATTGAAGTGGTTAATTTAAAAAAGGTCCCAAAGGTCGCAGTCAATCTAGCATTTCAGATCCTCATCAATCATGGTGCCTGACAGCCATCGACATACTGAATAAAAACAAAACCTGCCTCTCGCCAAACTTGTCGCTTAATTGTAGCTGAATGTTATCTCATGATCCCTGCTGCCACAATATAAGCAAAGGTCTTCAGGTGACATCATTGACCATATATGAATATGGCAATATTTGGTCAATGATGCAATGTCACCAGAAATCTCTCGGTGTTCACACTGCAGAGGTTTCCCTGCTGGCCAAATTTTCAAGTGCAATGCCGCGTACACACGTACGGAATTTCCGACAGAAAGAGTCCGTTGGGATCTTTTTATCATATATTCCGACCGTGTGTATGCCCCATCGCACTTTTTCTGTTGAAAATTCAGATGGACTTAGATAGAGAACATGTTCTATATTTTTCCGACGGAAAAAATTACTATCGGAAAAACTGCTTGTCTGTATGCTGTTCCGACGCACCAAAAACGACGCATGCTCTGAAGCAAGTACGAGACGGAAGCTATTGGCTACTGGCTATTGAACTTACGTTTTCTAGTTCCGTCGTACATGTTGTACGTCACCGCATTCTGGACGGTTGGAATTAGGTGTGACCGTGTGTATGCAAGACAGCTTGAGCAGAATTATGTCGAAACTCCGTCGTAATAACCTTCAGAGCTTATTCCAACGGCAAAACCGGTCATGTGTACAGGGCATTAGGCTATTTTCTCTATTGGTGTTAACTCTCAGGTCAGATGTTCTTAGTGCTATTTTTTTTCTTAGGATTGAACATTTGCTCAGCAAAAGGCAACTAGGAAGCTATTACACACATATTACAAACATTACGGATTATTTTTCTTCTTTATAATTGTATTTATATTAGGGTTTTTAACAAGTGAAAAGACAAAGTGAAAAGATCTTATAGAGCAAAAGCTCCTCTCAGAATATAATATTGCATATACCTTAAAGATAACTAGGTGAACATTATTGTGCTGTAACTACAATATAAAGAAAAGTGAGGGATCAATACTGAGGGTTTCAGATAAAATGAAAATAAGGTTTACACATATCGGTGGAAAGTGCAAGGTACATGATGGATATCAGTTAAGGTCTAATTGTAATTACTAGGGATAAGCATAAGGAAGAGAGGTATCATAAATAGATTGATCCCACAGGTCCCAAACATTGTTAAAATGGTCTAGAGTGTCCCCAGGTTTGACCTTGAAATGTTCCATCCTTGTAACATTGTAAATAATATTTAGTAGCTCGTATGTGATGTGATGGTGTGTCTTTGAAAACCAGTGCAGAGGTATAGCTCTCCCAGAGACAGTAAAAAGAAGAGAATTATTTGTGTCTGGAGATATCAGAAAAAGATAGACCTAAAAGAAAGTTAATTGGCTCCAAGGGAAAGGACATAGTAAAGAGTTGTTGTAAGGTTGACATCACATGAGCCCAAAAAGGGCAGATGCAAGGGCATTGCCAAAAAATGTGGAAAAGAGAGCCATTGCTGTGACTGCATCTCCTGCACTTGGCAGGTACTGTATTATTGGATTTCCGTATGCAACATCCCAGGTGTCTTGCACCAGGGCATTATAATTTTATAATTATTCTCCCTGTGCACCACACAATCGGATGGCTTAGACATGTATTCCCAGATTTTTTCCCACAACTTGAGAGATATTGGTTGTTGAAGGGCCTGTGCCCATTTACACATATATAAAGGGAAATTAAATCTTAATGGGGATTCTTCATGAAGAGGTTTGTATATAGAAGAAATTTGACTTCTTTGACGCTTCTCCAAAGTAAGGGAAGAAGCTCTGGCAATAAAGAAATGTTAAAGTCGAAGGCAGAAATAATAAAGATGAGCAGGGATATATTTAGAAGTTTATAAATCATCAAAAGGACAGAATTTGCGGGACACTGGGTAAAGCACCCACCCCCCCATGTTGAGGGCATGCGGCCTGGTACGGTTCAGGAGGGGGGGGGGGCGCTCGCTCGTCCCCACCCCCTTTCCTGACCGGCCAGGCTGCGTGCTCGGACCGGGGTCTGGTATGGATTTTAGGGGGGACCCCACGCCGTTTTTTCGGCGTAGGGGCTTCCCTTTATAATCCATACCAGACCTAAGGGCCTGGTATGCCCCGCGCTCGCCGCAATAGGAAAATTTGTTTTTCCTATTGCAGCGAGCGCGAGATGCAATACCCTGCCCTCGCGTCGTATCTGGTCCGTCGGACCAGCATACACACGAGCGCCCTTTCCGTCGGACCAGCACACACACGAGCGGACTTACATTTTAAATAAAGAACATTGAAGCAAAGTAAGGGCCAGTGCCCATCAATGCAGCCTTATCAATGCCCATCTGCAGCCTCACCACTGCCCATCATTGCAGCTTATAATATACCCATCATTGCAGCCTGCTTAGTGCCCATCTGCAGCCTCTAATATGCCCATCATTGCAGCGTTCCCTGCTTAATGTCCATCTGCAGCCTCCCCTTTGCTGATCATTGCAGGTTCACCAGTGCTGGATTACACAGATCCGCGATCTCCTGTGTACCCAGCACTCAGTCACTCACAGTCCCGTCCAGCTCATATGATGAGACAAAACAGTGGTCCAATGCAGAGCCAGGGAGGCAGGGCTGTGTGTGACTGAGCGCCGGATGCACAGTAGATTGCGGCTCTGTGTAATCCAGCGGCGCTAGTTCCCTCCTTCCACCCCAAAGCAGCAGGATTCAGAGTATAACAGGCACACACGATTTCCCCCTGATTTTCAGGAGGGAAAAGTGCGTGTTATACGCCGATAAATTTGGTATATACCATAGTTTGTGGACTCTCTAACTTTCCTTCAGACTAAATAATATACACTGATTTGGGTTATTTTCACCAAAGAAATGTAGCAGAGTACATTTAGGCCTAAATTTATGAAGAATGATTATTTATTTGGAAAATTTTATAACAGAAACCAAGAAAAACAAATTTTTTTTTCAAAATTGAGTCTTTTTTTATTTATTTAGGAAAAAATAAAAAACCCAGTAGGGATTAAATACCACTAAAAGAAAGCTCTAACTTTGTAAAAAAAAGGATAAAAATATATTTTCGGTAGAGTGTTGCGTAACCGCCCAATTGTCATTCAAAGTGCGACAGTGCTGAAAGAAAAATTGGCCTAGGCAGGAAGGGGGTAAAAGTGCCCTATATTGAAGTGGTTAATTTAAAAAAGGTCCCAAAGGTAGCAGTCAATCTAGCATTTCAGATCCTCATCAATCATGGTGCCTGACAGCCATCGACATACTGAATAAAAACAAAACCTGCCTCTCGCCAAACTTGTCGCTTAATTGTAGCTGAATGTTATCTCATGATCCCTGCTGCCACAATATAAGCAAAGGTCTTCAGGTGACATCATTGACCATATATGAATATGGCAATATTTGGTCAATGATGCAATGTCACCAGAAATCTCTCGGTGTTCACACTGCAGAGGTTTCCCTGCTGGCCAAATTTTCAAGTGCAATGCCGCGTACACACGTACGGAATTTCCGACAGAAAGAGTCCGTTGGGATCTTTTTATCATATATTCCGACCGTGTGTATGCCCCATCGCACTTTTTCTGTTGAAAATTCAGATGGACTTAGATAGAGAACATGTTCTATATTTTTCCGACGGAAAAAATTACTATCGGAAAAACTGCTTGTCTGTATGCTGTTCCGACGCACCAAAAACGACGCATGCTCTGAAGCAAGTACGAGACGGAAGCTATTGGCTACTGGCTATTGAACTTACGTTTTCTAGTTCCGTCGTACATGTTGTACGTCACCGCATTCTGGACGGTTGGAATTAGGTGTGACCGTGTGTATGCAAGACAGCTTGAGCAGAATTATGTCGAAACTCCGTCGTAATAACCTTCAGAGCTTATTCCAACGGCAAAACCGGTCATGTGTACAGGGCATTAGGCTATTTTCTCTATTGGTGTTAACTCTCAGGTCAGATGTTCTTAGTGCTATTTTTTTTCTTAGGATTGAACATTTGCTCAGCAAAAGGCAACTAGGAAGCTATTACACACATATTACAAACATTACGGATTATTTTTCTTCTTTATAATTGTATTTATATTAGGGTTTTTAACAAGTGAAAAGACAAAGTGAAAAGATCTTATAGAGCAAAAGCTCCTCTCAGAATATAATATTGCATATACCTTAAAGATAACTAGGTGAACATTATTGTGCTGTAACTACAATATAAAGAAAAGTGAGGGATCAATACTGAGGGTTTCAGATAAAATGAAAATAAGGTTTACACATATCGGTGGAAAGTGCAAGGTACATGATGGATATCAGTTAAGGTCTAATTGTAATTACTAGGGATAAGCATAAGGAAGAGAGGTATCATAAATAGATTGATCCCACAGGTCCCAAACATTGTTAAAATGGTCTAGAGTGTCCCCAGGTTTGACCTTGAAATGTTCCATCCTTGTAACATTGTAAATAATATTTAGTAGCTCGTATGTGATGTGATGGTGTGTCTTTGAAAACCAGTGCAGAGGTATAGCTCTCCCAGAGACAGTAAAAAGAAGAGAATTATTTGTGTCTGGAGATATCAGAAAAAGATAGACCTAAAAGAAAGTTAATTGGCTCCAAGGGAAAGGACATAGTAAAGAGTTGTTGTAAGGTTGACATCACATGAGCCCAAAAAGGGCAGATGCAAGGGCATTGCCAAAAAATGTGGAAAAGAGAGCCATTGCTGTGACTGCATCTCCTGCACTTGGCAGGTACTGTATTATTGGATTTCCGTATGCAACATCCCAGGTGTCTTGCACCAGGGCATTATAATTTTATAATTATTCTCCCTGTGCACCACACAATCGGATGGCTTAGACATGTATTCCCAGATTTTTTCCCACAACTTGAGAGATATTGGTTGTTGAAGGGCCTGTGCCCATTTACACATATATAAAGGGAAATTAAATCTTAATGGGGATTCTTCATGAAGAGGTTTGTATATAGAAGAAATTTGACTTCTTTGACGCTTCTCCAAAGTAAGGGAAGAAGCTCTGGCAATAAAGAAATGTTAAAGTCGAAGGCAGAAATAATAAAGATGAGCAGGGATATATTTAGAAGTTTATAAATCATCAAAAGGACAGAATTTGCGGGACACTGGGTAAAGCACCCACCCCCCCATGTTGAGGGCATGCGGCCTGGTACGGTTCAGGAGGGGGGGGGGGCGCTCGCTCGTCCCCACCCCCTTTCCTGACCGGCCAGGCTGCGTGCTCGGATCGGGGTCTGGTATGGATTTTAGGGGGGACCCCACGCCGTTTTTTCGGCGTAGGGGCTTCCCTTTATAATCCATACCAGACCTAAGGGCCTGGTATGCCCCGCGCTCGCCGCAATAGGAAAATTTGTTTTTCCTATTGCAGCGAGCGCGAGATGCAATACCCTGCCCTCGCGTCGTATCTGGTCCGTCGGACCAGCATACACACGAGCGGCCTTTCCGTCGGACCAGCACACACACGAGCGGACTTTCCGCCCGAAACTGAGTCCGACGGAAAGATTTGAAACTTGGTTCAAATCTAGGTCCGGCGGGCTTTTGGGAAGAAGTCCGCCGGAAAAGTCCGCCGGCGCCCACACACGGGCGGATTGTCCGGCACACTCTGGTCCGCCGGACCAAGTATGCCGGAAAGTCCGACCGTGTGTACGCGGCATAGGAGTTTGACTTCTGGAGTCGTGTTCCTGGAGCAGGATTGGGTGCACAGGAGTCAGCAGCCGTTGCTGCTATGTCAGTCTATGTCTAGTGTGTCTCTTTCCCCACTGGGCTTACATTGAGGTTCCTTCCTCCTACACGATCCAGGGTTGTGTTGTATTGGCTTCCTCTAGCAGGTTTCCAGCCAGCACTGTGTATCCTCAGCCTGATTCAATCCCAGTATGAGAGATCTAAATGCCTGCCATGGCTGTTATTCTAGCTGCTGTGTACTCTTGTCTCATGATCACTGTCCATCCCAGACAATGGATATGTGAGTAAACATTATCATTATTTTTTTCAAAATAAAATTTGTATATATGACTTTGGATCTAGAGCTTCAGTTTATACATTTCTAATAAGTTGGGATAAACTATTAGCTAAAATTGTTAATATCTTGTGATCAGAGCTAAGCGAGGCAATTGGTCATTAATTAGCAGGGGATGACAAGTCCTTTTAGGTGTCAGAATGACCAAGATATAAGAGTGCATACAATGGGAGTTAGTGACCTCCCCTTCAAATAGGGAGTGGCAGAGGTCAATTAAAATGGGGGCCAATGCAGGAAGAAATGTTTTATATTACAAGTGTGGGAGACCATCAGTCCCAGGGGACTAGTGTGGGAGTGGGTGTTTTCCAAAGTAATGTCTGCATTTAGAAGCCATAGATCGAAAGTGGACAATCTTGTTAGCTTAGGAGGCCTACCATATATACTCGAGTATAAGTCAAATTTTTCAGCACTTTTTTTGTACTGAAAGTGCCCCCCTCGACTTATACTCAAGTCAAGCACTTTTCTGCAGCAAAAAAATTCATTTTCCTAACCGACTTTGGGGCCCCGTATCTCAGGGCCACTTAGTGCTAGGAACCCCAAATTTGGTATGCAAACCCAGTGGAACTGGTACCATAACATATTCAAAGCTGAAGTTCCTAGCACTAAGTGGCCCCGAGATACGGGGCCCCAAAATCGGTTTGGAAAATGTCATTCTCTCCTGCAGAAAAGTGCTTGACATTTTCTGAACCAACTTTGGGGCCCCATATCTCAGGGCCACTTGGTGCTAGGAACTCCAAATTTGGTATGCAAACCTAGTGGAACTGGTACCATAACATATCTAAAGCATTCTCTGCTGCAGAAAAGTGCTTGACATTTTCTGAACTGATTTTTGGGGCCCTGTATCTCAGGGCCACTTGGTGCTAGAAACCCCAGCTTTGGAAATGCTATGGTGCTAGTTCCACTGGGTTTGCACACCAAATTTGGTGTTCTTAGCACTAAGTGGCCCCGAGATATGGGGACCCAAATTTGGTCAACTGTGTCCATCTGCAGCAATGTCCTTTCGGGACCCTTTGGGTTCAGAGACCCCAAATTTTGGCTGCAGCTAGGGGGCATCTAGAAACCCTCAACTACCGAGTTTGAAGTTCAGGGGACCTATGGCTGCAAATGGGCACAGTGAGGCATGCAAATGGGCACAGTGATGCTGCAAATGGACATTGTTGACCCTCTTTTCCACTTACAGTAGCTGTGCATTTCTCACCCTCGTCTTATACTCGGGTCAATAGGTTTTTCCCATTTTTTTTGTGGTAAATTAGGGCCTCGACTTATACTCGGAACGACTTATACTCGAGTATATACGGTAAATAAATTTTCAAAATCCTCTGGTTTTAAAGAAGAGTGATTGTCAGGTGTAAGGCAATTATATAGTTTATGGTTCAACATAAAATTTTGGTCTTGGCCTTAGCTTGAATACAGTAAATGGGAGTGCCATCTGATTGGAATAAATGGTCAGTGAACAAATGTTGGGGCTTGGCTCTAAGCTTATTGACCAGTATCCTATGATTTTGTTAGGAGATTTGTAGAATTTTTGTTTGGCCTATAAAAGGGACTTATCAAGTTTGTACATCTCTAAACTAAACTGAACACCTTTAGTTGATCATTAATCTGGGTAACCACTTGGGATACTGAGGGGTTAGAGAGGCACTGTAGTTCCACTTTATGCAGTTGGCTTAAGAAGGAGAATTCAATTTGAATCGCATCTCATTTTAAATGGGAGACAGCCGAGATACACTGCCCCTAATAAAGGCTTTATGTGCTTCCTATAAAATTGAGAGTTGTCGTACTGTGCCTGTATTAATCTTGAAGGACTAACATAATGTGTATTATTTGTTATGCTTGCATGAATGTTGAGACATTTGCAAAGTAAATTTTCTATAAATAGACCCCATTTTCTTTTATATCAAAATAACCTTTTTGGTAAGCATAGAACACATTTAACAGGGTTCTATAGAATATCTAGCCTGATTAATTGACCTGGGCAGCAATGAAGCACTTAGAGTGTTTGTTACCCTAAAGAAAAAATGGATCCTGTTCCCTTAAAGCGGAGTTTCACCCAAAAGTGGAACTTCCGCTTTAAAGCTTCCTCCCTGACTCCGGGTAGTGAAACTGAGCTTTTGGGGAGGAGGGGGTAGCAGGTACCCAAATTTGACAAGTACCTGCTCCCACTTCTGTTCCAGTCACCTAGGCAATTGGAAGCAGACTTCCCAAAGTCTTTTGAGACATATGACAGGTCTTAGAAGACTGCGGGGCCAGTCACAGACTGCAGCGCCGCTCACGCATGCACAGTGGGGGCTGTGAAGCAGCAAGCTGTCATAGCCGGGTGCCCATAGTAGACATGCCAGCGCTGCCAAGGGAGGCCATGGTAGAAAATGGCTGCGGTGAGTACACTACTGGACCATGGGACAGGTGAGTGGCTGTTTATTAAAAGTCAGCAGCTATACTTTTTGTAGCTGCTGACCTTTAATAAACAAACACATGACTGGAACTCCACTTTAAAGCATGTTATACGGCACAGTGCTTGTGCTGTGTAATTTGGCCCCCTGTATCACCTGAAATACCTGGCTGATCCTGCCTGGCTATACACTCCCCCTTGTAAACTGACCATGGTATATCATGGCTGCTGAAGCCCTGACACCGTGGTCAGTTTACATGCCTCCGTCATCCGCAACTCTGCTCTCCTGTGTCTCCTCTGTCCTCCCCTTCCTGCCTGTCAGCTCCGTCCACTCCATGATCCTCCCCTCCTGCTGCTCTTATATCTATAATATGATCATTCCATCCCCTCTGTTACATAACGCTATGTGTCCCTGTGCTGTATAAAAATAATGCTGATTATACCTTATCTCAGAGTGTCTCCCAGCGCTCACGTGACTCCTCGGCTCTCTCTCTTCTCTCCTCTTTCCTCCCCAGCTGACGTCAGAGGGAGTGCTCAGCCCTGCCCACTATAGCTGTCAGCCGGACAAAGGAGAGAGCCGAAGAGTGACGTGAGCGCCGGGAGATGTGAGGTATAATCAGCATTATTTTTATACAGCACAGGCACAGGAACACATAGGGGTTGATTTACTATAGGCAAATCCACTTTGCACTACAATTGCACTGCAAGTGCACTTGGAAGTGCACTTGAAAGTACAGTCACTTTAGATCTGAGGGGAAGATCTGAAATGAGGGGAATCTCTGCTGATTTTATCATCCAATCATGTGCAAGCAAAATGCTGTTTTTTATGTTCCTTGCATGTCCCCTTTATATCTACAGCGACTCCACTTCCAAGTGCACTTGCAGTGCTCTTGTAATGCAAAGTGGATTTGCCTTTAGTAAATAAACCCCATAGAGTTATATAACAGAGGAGATGGCATAATCATAGTATAGTGGGTTAACAAACACTTTAAAATGATTATAGGTTTTCTAAAGCACCGTGTATCAATAAAAAATCCTCTTTTTTGAGAGGTACCTGTTTTCAGCTTTTTACCATGCTTTGTTGCATCTCAGTGCTGCTGATCAAGTTGTTTGGGGGGGGTGAAAATTGTTATACAGTTTTGAACATATGTAGGGCTAATAAGCAGGCTCTTGTCAAATGAAAGACATGGAAAGCTGAGCACTGCTATGGGGGACATGTACCAATGACAAAAAAAGATTTACCCCTTCCCGACCGGCGCACGCCGATGTACGTCGGCAGAATGGCACGGCTGGCAAATGGACTTACAGGTACGCCCATTTGAATTTCCCACCGTGCCATTGCGTGGGCGCCGGCCGGGAGCTCCGTGAGTCAGGTCACGGGTCCCGTGGACTCGATCGCCACGGGGATGCCCGTGATCGCCTCACGGAGAGGACGAACGGGGAGATGCTGATGTAAACAGCATCTCCCTGTTCTGCCTAGTGACAAGTGTCACTGATCACAGCTCCCTGTAATCGGGAGCGGTGATCAGTGTAATGACACTGCTAGCCCATCCCCCTACAGTTAGTATTCACTCCCCTAGGACATACTTAACCCCTCCCCGCCCCCTAGTGGTTAACCCCTTCACTGCCAGTGTCATTTACACAGGAATCAGTGCATTTTTATAGCACTGATTGCTGTATAAATGACAATGGTCCCAAAAATGTGTCAAAAATGTCCGACACGTCCGCCATAATGTCGCAGTCACAATAAAAATCGCTGATCGCCGCCATTACTAGAAAAAAAAAATTATCAATAAAAATGCCATAAACTATTTTGTAAACGCTATAACATTTGCGCAAACCAATCAATAAACGCTTATTGCGATTTTTTTTTACCAAAAATATGTAGAAGAATACGATCGGTCTAAACTGAGAAAAAAAAATGTTTTTTTATATATTTTTGGGGGGATATTTATTATAGCAAAATGTAAAAAATAATGCGTTTTTTTCAAAATTGTCGTTTTTATTTGGTTTATAGCGCAAAGAATAAAAATTGCAGAAGCGATGAAATACCACCAAAAGAAAGCTCTATTTGTGGGGAAAAAAGGACGTCAATTTTGTTTGGGAGACATGTCGCACGACCGCGCAATTGTCAGTTAAAGCGACAAAGTGCCAAATCGCAAAAAACGCTCTGGTCAGGAAGGGGGTAAAATCTTCTGGGGCTGAAGCGGTTAAAGAGGGGAGAGAATCTTTTCATACAGCTTTAGGGCTGGGATCACACCATTGCAAATTGGATGCGGTTTCTCCACATCCAATTCGCAATAGCATGAGATTTTGACCAGCCCTTTATGGAGCCGGTTCATATATCTCCGCTGCGGCTCCAGTGTGAATTTGCACAGGAACCCTGTGCGTATTTTCGTCCATTTCAGGTCCAAATTCAGCCAAAAATTTGTGTTGAAATCGAACCTGAAAACGGTGAACAGGGACGAGCAGGACCCCTGCTGGGAGCCGCATTGATATTAGGTGTGAACCCAGCCTAAAGGCTACATGTAATAGAGCTGTATGTGGTGTTATGGAACAGCATGATTGTCATGGACAGCCTTAGTGACAGCACTTATCTGACTGTGAACTAAAAGTATTTTTTTTTCTAAAATTAACTTGTCTTTTTATACAGCAGCTGCACCCCAATCTAATTCATTTCGGCTTGATCAGAAATTGGCCAGTATTTCATTAAGCTTTCCCTGTTCTTGATTATGTAAATATGTCCTGCCTCTGGTCAATTTCTCATTAAGAATTAAGAGGCAACACATGATACAGCAGTCGCCACCAACAGAACACTTTTAGGCTAGGTTCACACTGCTGCGAATTTGCTTGCGAATTTGAGCCGTTGCGATGTCTCAAATTCGCAAGTCATGTAAATTACATAGCTTAACATTATTGCCGTGCACATCAATGCGTTGCGAATATAACCTGCGGGAAAAAAAGGTCATGTGCGAGTTTGATCTGTGTGCGATGCGAATTCAGCTCCATAGACTTCAACTGAATTCGCAATGAAAACGCAATAGGACGTTCACATCACTGCTATATTTTTTTTTTGGCTTCCCCCTCCAATTGCCCCCATCCTTTTCCCCTCACAGCCCCACCCTTCCCCGTCACTAACTCCCTTCCTGTTTTCTCCATGTGCTGTGCTGTTCAGTCACATACCACAATGGCAAACAGGCGCACAAAGACTGGCATAGAGAATGAAGATCTGATAAGGCTTGTCCAACAAAGGCAATACCTCTGGGACTGCAGGGACCCATGTCACAAATATACTGGGAAGAAGAACCAAGGATGGCAGGAGATAGTCAAGATCCTGTTTCCAGAGTGGGACAGCCTGACACCTAATGTCCAGAAAGACCTGCGTAAGTACAATTGCTACCTGCACTCTGTGCTTAGCTTGTTTACAATTAGTGTTAGGGTTAGTGTTCAGATTAGGGTTGAGATTAGGTTTAGGGTTATGCTGGTTACAATTAGTGTTAGGGTTAGTGTTCAGATTATGGTTGAGATTAGGGTTAGGGTTAGGCTGGTTACAATTAGTGTCAGGGTTAGTGTTCAGATTATGGTTGAGATTAGGGTTAGGGTTAGGCTGGTTACAATTAGTGTTAGGGTTAGTGTTCAGATTAGGGTTGAGATTAGGGTTAGGGTTAGGCTGGTTACAATTAGTGTTAGGGTTAGCTTGGTTCTTGTTATGGTTATATGTATTAGTGATATGCTATTTTAAGATCTATATGTACACAAATACAAACACACACACCCACCCTGTAAAATAATGTCAAGACACACATGTGAATTGTAGCTAATGTAACATTTTATTTCACACAAATCTAATTTACACCATGTAGTATGTTCATCAGAGTACAGTGTTTTAATTTTTTAAGCATTAATTGCATCTAGCTGCCATGATAGCTGCCCACTTTCGGACATAAAGTATTCTGTGAAGTCGTGGCGAATATTTTCCCCACTGTAGTTGCCACGGGTTCCGATCCACGTTGGCTCTTCAAGGTCATGCATCAAACTGTCCTCAAATATGTATCCATCCCGAGCACGAACAAAATTGTGCAATGCACAGGCTGCTTGCACTGCACTGATGGCGTGCTCCATACTGAGGCAGATAGATGAGTGCAAGAAACGCCACTTATTAGCAAGTATGCCAAAAGCACACTCTACTACACGTCTTGCCCTTGTCAGTCTGTAATTAAATACCCTCTTTTCAATGGTAAGTCTTGTTTTGGCATATGGCAGTAGAAGATGCTTGGATATAGGAAATGCCTCATCCCCAACAAACACATAAGGCTCCAGAGGTGATTGGTTCCAGGAAGTGGTTGACTATCTGGAAGGTTCAAAGTGTTTTCACGAAGCATCTTGCCAAAGGATGAATGAGAGAAGATGCTTGAGTCAGAGCTACTTCCATATGAACCAATATCCACATAGGTTAACGAATAATTTGCATCGGCCACTGCCATTAAAACGAATGAGAAATACTTTTTATAATTAAAGTATTTTGAGCCACTATGAATTGGGCTGATTATTCGGATGTGCTTTCCATCTACTGCACCCACACAATTTGGGAAATTGCACCGCTGCCAAAAAACTTCGGCTATTTTAGCCCAGTCTTCCCTAGTCGGCTTCTTCATCACCAACTCTTTTAACACTTGCCATATAGCTGCACAGGTTTCATGCACAATCAAACTCACTGTTGATTTTCCCAGCTTGTATTCAAATTGTAAACTAGCAAATGAATTGCCGGTAGCTAGGTACCTGAAAGGAAAGAGAAGCATAATTAACAGTGTTCCTGCTTTTTTTCAGTTTTCGCTCTCAAGACAAGATGGCGTAGTCTATGTGACACATACACAAAATATGTGAAAAATCTGCGGGAGAGCAAGAGTGGCTCAGCTGCCTCCAGAAAAAAGCCCTACGCCTTTGCTGGATACCTGGCTTTTCTAAAACCAGTCCTGGAACTGCGGAAGTAATCAATTATTAACTATCCCTCCCTCCACCCTCCTTCTCACCATCACTCCTTCCTTCCCTATACCTCCTCAATCTACCACATTTACATTTTATTTTGTTTTGTCTGAGATATAAATTAGCCTCTATTTACACAATAATTTATTATTAAACTTTTATATCTTACAGCACCGAATCCAGTTGGCAGGAGGAGGAAGTTATGGTTCCGGAGGACCAAGTAGAAGCTCCTGCTGAGGAGGAAATTGTGGGCTGCAGCCCTTTGCTGCAGTCTCCAATGGAGCAGTCTGGTCCGGAGGAGCCCTTTGCTGCTGAAGCATCAACGGCTCCCATTCAATCACAGTCACAGCAAAGATCTAATAGGCGCTCCCAAACAAACAGGAGAGCAACATTGCAAGAGGAGGATGATGGCACTGGGCAGCTGCTAAGCATTGTGTCCGGAATTTCCCAACAAATTGAGGCACAGCGCTGCCCTCACACTCTATTCATAATGAGTTTACTTCCTCTTGTACAACAGGTTCCAGAGAATAGATATTTTGCAATGAGAATGGCTGTCCAGCAGTGCATATACTCATTCACTGTTCCCAGACATCCGTCCTCATTATCCAACCATCCTCCTCCACCCCAAAATGTAACAAACCCTTACCCTTCAAGCTTTGAAAATGTAAGAAGTATTTATGACATCAATACTTCGGACATCCCACATCCCATTCCGTCACCTATTCCTACTGTGATTTCCCCCCCTGTCAGACCTCTAAATTTCACAGCACCAATGCCCCCCACCAATTCTGAAATCTCCCTAAACATCAGACCACACAATCTACACATTGTACCACCTCCTAGATCAAGAGCAGCCCATAGCGGCAACTATTACACCACATTACCTCCCGTGTCCTCCAATAATCCTCCAGTGGCCTCTACCATCCCTCGAATGGCATCCGGGGAGCCTCATATTGATTCACAATATGGCACCCAATCAAGACAGCTAACCTATTCTAATTATTTGAGTGCACCTTTGCCAAAATACTCAGAGGTCCCAGGGCCGAGTTCTAATATTTCTAAAAAGGGAGCAGAGACTTATTATAATCTGTGAAGAATATTGTTTTATTTTGTGTTTGTTTCTTTCTGTTAATAATATATTTCTGGTAAAGTAATATATTTCAGGACAGGGTGCCAATACCTTTAATTTTCTGTGAAGACTATCGTTTTAAATGTTTTATGTTACATGTTATTTAATATAGTTTGTGGTATTTAAATACTTTACATTCTCTAAAAAATTTTTACTGCCTTTTTTGGCTTATTTTATTTATAAAAAAAATAAACGTAAACAAATATGTTGGATTAGAAGATACTTTGCATTGGTTTCCTTTTTTCTATGAGAATAGGTACTATATCTTACCTTAAGGTTACTAGTAATCGCTCAGCTGGTTCCACACTCTTCCTGAAGTTGGTGTTCTGATGTTCCAAATAGCTGTAGGTCAGTCGTAGCAATTCGTCAAAGCTAAAAGTTATATATATACAAAAAGAGTTGAGATTGCGTAGATATGTGAAGATTAATCATATGAGAAAGTGGGGTGAAAGGGAGGAGAGCTAGGATATATCTCAAACATTTATTAAGGGGAGGGAGAGATAATGGATGAGAAGAGGGATGTACTGTGGGTTAGGGAGGGCGAGGGATAGTGGGGGGTTAGGGTTGGGATTAGGGTTAGGGTTCTGGTAAGGGTTAGGATTAGTGGGGGAGGGATGCAGGGGGGAGGTAGGTAGGGGGGCTGAAGGAATTTTACTCACCTGCTCACTGACATATGAGCGTAGTTAAAAAATTTCTCATTATGAGCATGTAGATCATTATAGATTAGCCTGAACTGGCCTCTCTCCTCCCTATTTGCAATTACAGGGTGGACCCAGTATCTTCTACTTCTCTGCATCATCCTCCTCCTCCTCAACTTGGCTTTTTTCTTTTTTCTCATGACTGCAGCTGTAGCAGTTACAACTGCTGCCATAACCAAGGGCAATGACTGCTGATACATGCTGACACACAAACACACGCTCTTTTCCACACACTACACAAACCAGGGATAGAACAGGAAGTGATACAGCTCTTTATACGTCAGCATAAACACTGTACTCTATTGGACAGACATAAAATCGCTTTACCCTCCCAATTTGACAACCAATTCGCAATGTTAGCCGTAGAATCGCAGTAAATTCGCAAGAACAAATGAAGAATTCGCAATGCAAATTCGCAACGCAATCGGAACAAAATCGCGTTAAATTCGCACTGCAGCAGTGTGAACCTAGCCTTAATGAGGGAGAATTGAATGCAATGTACTAGAGAAAAATATTAAAAACAGGTGTTTTACTACAAGAATAAAGAGACCTGCTGTTGATACAGCAGTGTACAATTGGCCCGCAGCAGGACAATTTTTATTAAGCATGACTAGGCCCAAATGTACTAGAGATAACAAACACAAGCAAGGGTTTCACTACAAGAATTCAGTCACCAGAGAGGACAGTTAAAATCAAGGGCTCAATCGGTGTAAGTCTATCCTTTTTCTGTGAAGCAAGGGTGTGATTAATGTGACTAAAACGGAGGTGGTTTGGGTACACACTGTTCCTGTAATCTATTCCTAAGTGCTGCAGTAGTGTGCTGCAAACAAAAGGCAGCTCCAAGAACAGATGGTCAAGAACAAGCAAATGCGGTGCTTTGAGTACCCAAAACTTACAAAAATGGCCCTATAAACATGAAATAAAAACAGAAAGGCTCCCAAAAAATAACACCTCCAAGAGATCATCCTCTGAAACTAAAGGTCACTTTTTACAAGAGAAACCTTGCAGCACATGCAAAAATGCTATAAACAAGACATGGCTAAAAGTGACCACCAACCTCAAATTAACCACAAAATAAAATGTAAAATGCAACAATAATGTAAACAATGTACATTATTACATGTACAAGGGTTGATTGCTCAAAAGAAGTCGCCCTCAAAAAAATGCATGGCTTTCTTTTTTCTTTTAACAAGAAAATAAATGTTTATTCGATTTTTACAATACAAGAGATGTATATACACAGTTGTTCACAGAAATACTGTTACATAGATTGTCACAGAACAAATGAGCGAAATCTTAAAATAGGAGAAAGATGTACAGAGTTATTGAATTACATCACATTAGGATATGAGATCTGAGGTAGTAATTTCTGGCAGTATTATTTGAGGAGATCTTAAAGGCAGGGGGGGAGGAAAGAGGGGAGGGGGGAGGAAAGAGGGGAGGGCGGGGAGTGGGAGGGAAAGGAGGGGGAGGAAAGGAAGGGGGGAGAAAAGAAAGGGGGGGGGGAAGAAAGGGGGGGGGGGAGGAAGGGGGGAGGAAAGGAAGGGGGGAAGGGGGGGAGGAAAGGAAGGGGGAGGAAAGGAAGGGGGGGGGAAGGAGGGGGGAAGGAAGGCGGGGGGGAAGGGGGGGAAAGGAAGGGGGGGGGAAAGGAGGGGGGAGGGGGGAGGAAAGGAAGGGGGGAGGGGGGAAGGAAGGGGGGGAGGGTAGGAAGTGGGGAGGAAGGGCTGGAGGGAGGATCTCATCCATCCTATTAGGTTCACAGAGCTCAAACAATGATTAGGCATTCAAAAGGTAAAGAATAGTGGCAAACTATTGTGGGCAGGTCCAACATCAATATCACGGTGATCATCCTCCACCTCTGTGCCCCACGCATCTATCCATCCCGACCATATCTTGTCAAATTTGGTAGAACGGTTTCGATTGGCATATGTAAGTTTATATAATGGTAGCACCGAGTTCATTTTAAGGCGCCATGAGGACACCCTGGGTGGGGCATTGTCCTTCCAGTGGAGGAATATCTCTCTATGAGCATGAAATGTGGCATAGTTCAAAAATAGTCTAGTATATTTGCCCCTTACCCTAGAGTCAAAAACATTTAGCAGCATCATTTTGGGGTCTATTCCCAGCTCCAGAGAGGTAACCCGACCAAGGGTGTCAGCTATCTCCAACCAATAGTCTCTGAGGACCATATCATAATGCATGGCTTTCTAACTGACAGTATTTTTTCTCTATGCAGTTTGTTAGTTTTCCCAATGATTTTCCTGCAACAGCTTCTACTAGACTTGTGCATAACGAAAAATTTCATTTAGTTTTGTTACATTTTCATTCGTAAAATATAAAATTTTGTTCTGTTATATTCGTTATGTTATGTTCATTTGTTTTCAGATAATTTGTTATTTCTGTAGAGTATCAATATTCGTTGTAACGAATCAATTTGTTTTCAAACGATTTGATATTTATGTATGTATATATATTCTAATTAACGATTCATAGTTTGGAAAGTCATTTGTTTATTGAATCCATTAACACACACAATGACAATATCTCTTCTCCTATGCTCAAATACAATACAACACCCTTCTCACTCAGTACTCAGGAATGCCAGAAATCAAACCCCCAGCACAAAATGAATCAGCTGATTGGACTGTAAGATTTACTCCGAGTTGACCTTTTGTTTTATTAGACCTTTAACAAATTAACAAATTATGTTAAATTCATCCCTTATTTTCGCTATAATTTCTTTCATATTAGTTGAAATTCATTATTTCTTTATTCGGATGCATCCGAATGTCTGAAACATGCAAAGTTTGGCCGAATTTTGATTTGCTACAAAACTAGTTGCACATGTCTAGCTTCTACTACACTGACACTATGGCTGCTCTAGGCCCCCTATCTTTATATTAGGGGGACTGGCTTAACCAAAGTCATGGAATCAGTTAACCTGAACCTCATCCCTATAGGTCTCATTCATACCAGCCCATACACAGATATAGTGTTTTTCCCATAAGGACTGGTATCTGGTCTGTATTGGCAGTGGGGAATAGTGTTTTGTGTTTTCAAAACAAAATACACTATTTACTATTTTCCTATTTTTCTTTTTAATTTTTGAAAGGTCTTAAAACACAGCTGCGATGCAAAGAAACACATGACAGGCCACGACTTTAGGAGAGCTTAAGCTGGCCATACACCTATAAATTATCTGCAGATTTTCTATGGTTAGATGGAAGAAGTACAACAGATTTCTCCATGTATGCTAAACTGTGTGGATAGAGGAATCTCCCACTGGGCCAAGCTTCAGTATCTTGCTAGTCGGCCTCTCTGGCTCTCAACCTAAGCAATGCCTGCACCCAATCAGAATGTTCAGGTATTGTGAGAGCCAGCGGGGCCGACTAGCAAAATATGGAAGTTTGGGCCAGTCGGAGATTCTTCCATCCACACAGTTCAGCGTAGATGGACCATAGAAAATCTGCAGATAATCTATAGGTGTATGGCCAGTCTAAGAGACATGCTGCATTTTTCTGCACCTCTGTTCTGTTGTGATGTGAACAGGGCACATAGAAAGCAATTGTTTGAAAAAAGCAGGTATTTGAATATAACGTGAATTAGCCCTAAGTTTTGCTGATATTGTATTTTGGTAATTATTTAAAACACGGTGAAAGAGTACACATATCTTTTTTTTCAATAACCCTAAATAAGATCTTCTAAATTATTGGTTATAATTTACAGAGACACTTGTAAGGCTGAAATCTTGTAACTTGTAATGCATCATTAACACAGACAGAAATAGTTCTAACATGAATACAATTAAGTGACAGTCCCACCACCCCAGCAGAAAGAAAGAAGCATCAAGCCTACCACACTGATTACAGGTGAAAGATTTCTCTTTTCTCTAATTTAATGAGATTTTCTGATGGTAATTTGCATAGGTCCAATGCAAAATATTCTTTCGGTATAACTCATTAGTTGGATTTAATTGCTCTTTTGTATCATTTTAGCACAAGGTAGCTCTGACTTTCAGCAAGTTCTCATATTTTGAAACTTCAAAGGAGTATGAATATTTAAACTTTAACTAAGCTACCAGCACATCATGTCCTGTGTTCTATGTCTTTCTCCTGTGGAGTTCACATCCCAATCATATGCCATAATCACCTCAAAAGATGGCAAACGTTTTGCCCTTTCTTTAAATATAGAATAGGATAGCCTAAAGTCAGGAGATTTACAAATATAATAAGATTTACCCCTGACTGGTAGCACAAATGTCTGTAGGCATAGCCTCCCAGGCTACATGTGTTGAAAAGCAGACACTTTAGACAGTTCACACCATAGGCTAGTAGAATACTTCCAAAGGATTCACAATTGGCTGATTGCAGCTGATGTCATTAAAAAACATTTCATATGCTGTTTACATGCAGAAAAATGGCCTCAGGCAGTTATAGAATAATGAATAATTCAGCAACTGTATTAGTTGAAATATTTCTCTAATGGAGCTGAGTGAAGATCTCCAGCTGTGATACAGGATTATACATTCTAATACTGGATAGCTGCTCCCTTGGGACTCCTAGAAAATAATTGGGAATAATGGGATTAACCTGTTCAGCGTAGTCTCTTTGCAGTCAGCAATTTCTTCTTGTGATATGCTAACTGTTTGAAGGAGACTGAAATACAATAAAATGCCATTCCCAATATTTATGTGAAAACCAGGTATCCTCTATGTTTACGCCCTCTACACAGAAAATACCCCCACCGCGCCACTAACTCTCTGACTGTCCTCAACAGGATCTACATAAATGTGTATAAACACTTATGAAAATAATCATAAATTCCTTCAACACCCGTGACAGTGAAGAACTCTAAATAAATAAGTGAACACACAAATGTGTGTATATATTGAGCTGCCCCCCTTAAAAAACAATGAATGATAAAATATTTAATCCTACATATCAGTTAATACCACACTGGGCAAGCCGACATACAGGTTAAATGGAGGGCGCTACAAATTGTAGACCTTACAGTGTACATAAACAAGTGACACTCTCTTAAAGATTGAACTATCAAAGTGACACATATAAATAAATAAATATAAATAAATATATGCTTATTATTGTGCAATAGTGGTGATAACCTCTACTCCTATAACATTTGCCTAGTGTGTTATAACATGCACATAAACTTAGACTAGACACTGATAGTAATATTAACCACTATAGTGCTATATGCAGCAGCAATAAATAAGAACACCTACAAGTGTTTCAATACGTGCTGTAAAAATGACAAAAAAATTTCAAATAAATTTTAAAACAATATCCAAACAGGTTGCAAGTGACAAAAAATGGTGACAAGAAAAGGTGAGTATCAAATGTCCCACACAGATGATTCTTAGGTGATCCTATGTCAAATGCTGAAAATCAACGTGCTTCTTTCACCACACCACCGTGCTAGTGAGACACTCTCCAGACCTGCACTCACCAAAGAGACATGCCAGCACTCTCATGCACGGCAAAACACGCTCTCTTTACCACACTCCAGGGTAAATGGTGTATACGAGGTCCAATGATGGTATTCAGTAGGTCCACATAAAAAGAAAATAAGTGCTCCAATAGTGTAATTCAGCAAACAATAATTTTATTAAAAATCACTGCACCCTTCACACATCGCACTCACATTAGTGTAAATAAAAACAGGCAGCAAAAACGTGTAGTTCACAGCAAGCCTCAAATTGTGGATACAATCAATAACCAATGGTCACGGCGGACCCGAGGTGTGCAGTTGCTGGGTATGATCTCACCCCTCCCTCGGGAAGCCTCCGTCCTTCGGAACACTCGTATTCCTCTCCTTCTGTGTGGCTGACAGCATGAACGTCACACGTCACAGCCACGCCCCGACATGTTTCGTCACAGATCGACTTATTCATGGGATAGGCTGTGTACCCTGCCACTCAACCCTTTTATCTGCTCTCGAGCTCCCGCCCACCGGGTCACGTACTGCGCATGCGCACACCTCGCGTCCCCGTGCGCCGGATACACTGATACTCCATACAACACATTGTGATTGGGATTCAGGCACATAAAAGTGATATACCACTTAGTAAATGTAATCCACTGTGACAACACATCTATATCAGATAGGGCCACAGTGATAACATTAATTCCTAACATTTAAAAACCGCAGCTACGCTGATCTCTCATATAGTTAACCTGCTGCATGAACAGTACGTCCATAACATACAGCAGGGCTATAAGAGGGCCCTGCCACTGAAATCGTCCATTGTTAGATCTAGGAACACTTCAGTCATGATACAGAATAACTATATATGAGTGGGTGTACGGCCACATTTCTCATATGTAACAAACATTTAATACTATTCAAATGCTTAAAATTACTGAATTGAATTTTTAAAAACCATAAAATTAATTATGAATATAAAAAACATATATAAAAGAAAAAAAATTAAAAAATATAAAATAATATGGACTCCAATACTATATACCACTTAAGGGATAATCATAAATGTATAAATGAATGGACCTTTAAGGCAGAGACACACACGTCTCTACTACATAGCTATTTTATAACGGATACCAACCTAAACGAACTTACTGCATATATAGCTTGAAGACATATTTCCTCTTATTCTAAATATAATTTTGAATTTAATCTCATCCCCCAAACAGGTACTTAGTACCGGTAAGAGGCCCATCTTAAGTGGGTATTCTATATATCCGGGGCGATCATTACAACCGTATAACAAACATACCACATATCTGTCAAAGAATGGTTCCCCTCTCCCCCTTCTTAGGGACCAATCTATCACCCAAACAAAATAAATTTACTAGGTATGCAAAATTATTTAAGATTGTAAATTAATAGGGGAACCTCTAAATGCATATAATATGCTAGATACTGTCCCTATTCTTCCTACCATAACATATAAATGAGTGTATACCATTATTCCTATTCTTCCTATCACAACATATGGATGAATGGGGGAATGTCATAATCAGATTCTAAGAACATCCCTAGATGAGCATAATTATAATCACAAGGACAAACAGTTAGGCTATACATTATGCAAGGTCAGACCCAGAGGTGAGGCCTCGTGTGCTCTCAAACTGCAAGGCTGGAAAGGGTGATGAGTAATTGAAGTGAACCAGTCTAAAAATTATTAATGAAACAATTTAGATCCAGTTCTATATTCAACCCTCTAGGAGCTAGACTTTTCAATAAAAAGATCCATCTAGTCTCTCGTTGAGAAAGATCCCTAACTCTGTTGGACCCTCTCCAGGAGGGGTGTACAATGTCTAACCCACAGAATTGTAATAATGATGGATCTTGTTGGTGTCTTTCTTTGAAATGTAGGGAGACATTTTCTACAAGAACTCAATAATAATACCAACAATATTAAATTGGAACATCAGATCAGTACATCATCGGTTAATTTTTTGGATGTGACGATTGAGAGACAGGGTAACTCACTAAAAACCAAAGTCTACTTCAAGCCGACTGATCGGAATAGTTTTTTGTCAATAAGAAGCGGCCACCACCCAGCCTGGATAAGAAATATCCCAAAAGGGCAGATGTTACGTGTACGCCGGAACTGTACAGAATTGGAAGACTTTTTTGAACAAGCAGATGTTCTAAAAAGAAAATTCTTACAAAGAGGTTATCGAGAAGATGAACTGAATAGGATCACCCAGGAGGTGGCATCAGTACCTAGAGAACTATGTCTGAAAAAATCCGAGAATGCACCCGACAACAATAAGCACCAATTTGGATTCATTTCTGGTTTCCATTGCCAGTACAAAGATATTGAGAATATTTTTAGCAAATATTGGCACATTTTATGTAAGGATAGGCATTTGGGAGAAGTATTACCGGATCGGCCTATATTTATTTATAGGAAGGCCCCCAATTTTGGTGATCATGTGATTAAGAGGATACTAGACCCGCCTGGGAGAAATCAACTGAAATTCGATTTCAGGGGCTTCTATAGCTGCAGGAGGTGTATCTGTTGTAGGACAGTTAGAGTCAACCACAGAGGAATTACCTCTGTAACTAACAGGGATGGGGAATCCTTTGAAATTAAGGAATTCAGCACATGCAACTCGTCACATGTAGTCTACCTTATGTGGTGCCCTTGTGGTCTTTTGTATGTGGGGAGAACGAAGAGGTTGCTAAGGATTAGGATTTCGGAACATATTACCAACATAAGAAATGGCTATAGGTACCATAGTGTCTCCCTACATTTCAAAGAAAGACACCAACAAGATCCATCATTATTACAATTCTGTGGGTTAGACATTGTACACCCCTCCTGGAGAGGGTCCAACAGAGTTAGGGATCTTTCTCAACGAGAGACTAGATGGATCTTTTTATTGAAAAGTCTAGCTCCTAGAGGGTTGAATATAGAACTGGATCTAAATTGTTTCATTAATAATTTTTAGACTGGTTCACTTCAATTACTCATCACCCTTTCCAGCCTTGCAGTTTGAGAGCACACGAGGCCTCACCTCTGGGTCTGACCTTGCATAATGTATAGCCTAACTGTTTGTCCTTGTGATTATAATTATGCTCATCTAGGGATGTTCTTAGAATCTGATTATGACATTCCCCCATTCATCCATATGTTGTGATAGGAAGAATAGGAATAATGGTATACACTCATTTATATGTTATGGTAGGAAGAATAGGGACAGTATCTAGCATATTATATGCATTTAGAGGTTCCCCTATTAATTTACAATCTTAAATAATTTTGCATACCTAGTAAATTTATTTTGTTTGGGTGATAGATTGGTCCCTAAGAAGGGGGAGAGGGGAACCATTCTTTGACAGATATGTGGTATGTTTGTTATACGGTTGTAATGATCGCCCCGGATATATAGAATACCCACTTAAGATGGGCCTCTTACCGGTACTAAGTACCTGTTTGGGGGATGAGATTAAATTCAAAATTATATTTAGAATAAGAGGAAATATGTCTTCAAGCTATATATGCAGTAAGTTCGTTTAGGTTGGTATCCGTTATAAAATAGCTATGTAGTAGAGACGTGTGTGTCTCTGCCTTAAAGGTCCATTCATTTATACATTTATGATTATCCCTTAAGTGGTATATAGTATTGGAGTCCATATTATTTTATATTTTTTAATTTTTTTTCTTTTATATATGTTTTTTATATTCATAATTAATTTTATGGTTTTTAAAAATTCAATTCAGTAATTTTAAGCATTTGAATAGTATTAAATGTTTGTTACATATGAGAAATGTGGCCGTACACCCACTCATATATAGTTATTCTGTATCATGACTGAAGTGTTCCTAGATCTAACAATGGACGATTTCAGTGGCAGGGCCCTCTAATAGCCCTGCTGTATGTTATGGACGTACTGTTCATGCAGCAGGTTAACTATATGAGAGATCAGCGTAGCTGCGGTTTTTAAATGTTAGGAATTAATGTTATCACTGTGGCCCTATCTGATATAGATGTGTTGTCACAGTGGATTACATTTACTAAGTGGTATATCACTTTTATGTGCCTGAATCCCAATCACAATGTGTTGTATGGAGTATCAGTGTATCCGGCGCACGGGGACGCGAGGTGTGCGCATGCGCAGTACGTGACCCGGTGGGCGGGAGCTCGAGAGCAGATAAAAGGGTTGAGTGGCAGGGTACACAGCCTATCCCATGAATAAGTCGATCTGTGACGAAACATGTCGGGGCGTGGCTGTGACGTGTGACGTTCATGCTGTCAGCCACACAGAAGGAGAGGAATACGAGTGTTCCGAAGGACGGAGGCTTCCCGAGGGAGGGGTGAGATCATACCCAGCAACTGCACACCTCGGGTCCGCCGTGACCATTGGTTATTGATTGTATCCACAATTTGAGGCTTGCTGTGAACTACACGTTTTTGCTGCCTGTTTTTATTTACACTAATGTGAGTGCGATGTGTGAAGGGTGCAGTGATTTTTAATAAAATTATTGTTTGCTGAATTACACTATTGGAGCACTTATTTTCTTTTTATGTGGACCTACTGAATACCATCATTGGACCTCGTATACACCATTTACCCTGGAGTGTGGTAAAGAGAGCGTGTTTTGCCGTGCATGAGAGTGCTGGCATGTCTCTTTGGTGAGTGCAGGTCTGGAGAGTGTCTCACTAGCACGGTGGTGTGGTGAAAGAAGCACGTTGATTTTCAGCATTTGACATAGGATCACCTAAGAATCATCTGTGTGGGACATTTGATACTCACCTTTTCTTGTCACCATTTTTTGTCACTTGCAACCTGTTTGGATATTGTTTTAAAATTTATTTGAAATTTTTTTGTCATTTTTACAGCACGTATTGAAACACTTGTAGGTGTTCTTATTTATTGCTGCTGCATATAGCACTATAGTGGTTAATATTACTATCAGTGTCTAGTCTAAGTTTATGTGCATGTTATAACACACTAGGCAAATGTTATAGGAGTAGAGGTTATCACCACTATTGCACAATAATAAGCATATATTTATTTATATTTATTTATTTATATGTGTCACTTTGATAGTTCAATCTTTAAGAGAGTGTCACTTGTTTATGTACACTGTAAGGTCTACAATTTGTAGCGCCCTCCATTTAACCTGTATGTCGGCTTGCCCAGTGTGGTATTAACTGATATGTAGGATTAAATATTTTATCATTCCCAATATTTGTTTGTCTTCCTATAAAGGGAGGACGTGCACAGGCCAGAAGAAGCAAAGGATGTGGTATAATTTTAAATACAAAAAGTACATTCCAAACTTTAAATGTTAATTAAATAGACACAGGAGACGCCTAAAAAGTAGATCTGTTGATCATCATAGCATTGATTGCATGTACCAGGCCACTCCTTCTCTGCAAATCTAATTTCTGATAGACTATATGTCTGAGCCTTCAAATATGATCAGGGAGTCCAACATTTCTAACTTACCCTTGTGAAAGCATAAAGGTAACCTATATTTCAATGTGTACACCTTATCTAATAAAACATAATTTAGAACTCCTACATTATAAATGTGCAATTCTCTCTTAATTTAAAAATACATTATTTACCCCTATCTTCATAACTATAGTTGTCTGAAAACATTGAGGTTGATTTACTAAAACTGGAGAGTAAATAATCTGGTGCAGCTGTGCATGGTAGCCAATCAGCTTCTAACTTCAGCTTGCTCATTTAACTACTTTAACCACTTCAGCCCCGGACCATTTGGCTGCCTAAAGACCAGAGGACTTTTTCCAATTTGGCACTGCGTCGCTTTAACTGCTAATTGCGCGGTCATGCAATGCTGTACCCAAACAAAATTTGCGTCCTTTTCTTCCCACAAATAGAGCTTTCTTTTGATGGTATTTGATCACCTCTGCATTTTTTATTTTTTGCGCTATAAACGGAAACGGACCGAAAATTTTGAAAAAAAATTATATTTTTTACTTTTTGTTATAAAAAAAATCCAATAAACTCAATTTTAGTCATACATTTAGGCCAAAATGTATTCGGCCACATGTCTTTGGTAAAATAAATGTCAATAAGCGTATATTTATTGGTTTGCGCAAAAGTTATAGCATCTACAAGCTAGGGAACATTTTCTGGAATTTACACAGCTTTTAGTTTATGACTGCCTATGTCATTTCTTGAGGTGCTAAAATGGCAGGGCAGTACAAAACCCCCCCAAATGACCCCATTTTGGAAAGTAGACACCCCAAGGAAATTGCTGAGAGGCATGTTGAGCCCATTGAATATTAATTTTTTTTTGTCCCAAGTGATTGAATAATGACAAAAAAAAAATTACAAAAAGTTGTCACTAAATGATATATTGCTCACACAGGCCATGAGCATATGTGGAATTGCACCACAAAATACATTCAGCTGCTTCTCCTGAGTACAGGGATACCACATGTGTGGGACTTTTTTCTAGGGGTGTAAATTTTTGATTTCACTCTTCACTGCCTATCACAGTTTCGGAGGCCATGGAATGCCCAGGTGGCACAAACCCCCCCTAATGACCCCATTTTGGAAAGTAGACACCCCAAGCTATTTGCTGAGAGGCATGGTGAGTATTTTGCAGCTCTCATTTGTTTTTGAAAATGAAGAAAGACAAGAAAAAACATTTTTTTTTTCTTTTTTCAATTTTCAAAACTTTGTGACAAAAAGTGAGGTCTGCAAAATACTCACTATACCTCTCAGCAAATAGCTTGGGGTGTCTACTTTCCAAAATGGGGTCTTTTGGGGGAGTTTGTGCCACCTGGGCATTCCATGGCCTGCGAAATTGTGATAGGCAGTGAAGAGTGAAATAAAAAATTTACGCCCTTAGAAAGCCTGAAGGCAGTGCTTGATTTTCGGGGCCCCGTACGCGGCTAGGCTCCCAAAAAGTCTCACACATGTGGTATCCCCGTACTCAGGAGAAGCAACAGAATGTATTTTGGGGTGTAATTTCACATATTCCCATGGCATGTTTGAGCAATATATCATTTAGTGACAACTTTGTGAAAAAAAAAAAATTGTCTCTTTCCCGCAACTTGTGTCACAATATAAAATATTCCATGGACTCGACATGACTCTCAGCAAATAGCTTGGGGTGTCTACTTTCCAAAATGGGGTCATTTGGGGGTGGTTTGAACTGTCCTGGTATTTTATGCACAACATTTAGATTCTTATGTCACACATCACCCACTCTAACCACTTCTAACCACTTGAAGACAAAGCCCTTTCTGACACTTTTTGTTTACATGAAAAAATTATTTTTTTTTGCAAGAAAATTACTTTGAACCCCCAAACATTATATATTTTTTTAAAGCAAATGCCCTACAGATTAAAATGGCGATTTTTCAAACGCCTTTTTTGGGGAAAAAACACACTTTTTTAAATTTTAATGCACTAAAACACACTATATTGCCCAAATGTTTGATGAAATAAAAAAGATGATCTTAGGCTGAGTACATGGATACCAAACATGACATGCTTTAAAATTGCGCACAAACGTGCAGTGGCAACAAACTAAATACATTTTTAAAAGCCTTTAAAAGCCTTTACAGGTTACCACTTTAGATTTACAGAGGAGGTCTACTGCTAAAATTACTGCCCTCGATCTGACGTTCGCGGTGACACCTCACATGCATGGTGCAATTGCTGTTTACATTTGACACCAGACCGACGCTTGTGTTCGCCTTTTGCGCGAGAGCAGGGGGGGACAGGGGTGCTTTTTTTTATTTTTTTTTCTTTATTTTTTTTGCTTTTTTATCTTATTTTTAAACTGTTCCTTTCATTTTTTTTTTATCATTTTTATTGTTATCTCAGGGAATGTAAATATCCCCTATGATAGCAATAGGTAGTGACAGGTACTCTTTTTTGAAAAAATTGGGGTCTATTAGACCCTAGATCTCTCCTCTGCCCTCAAAACATCTGACCACACCAAGATCGGTGTGATAAAATGCTTTCCCAATTTCCCAATGGCACTGTTTACATCAGGCGATGAAATGCTCGTAGCTTCCGGTTTCTTAGGCCATAGAGATGTGTGGAGCCACTCTAATCTCTGATCAGCTCTATGG
This sequence comes from Lithobates septentrionalis, assembly GCA_037952835.1. Classification (NCBI taxonomy): domain Eukaryota; kingdom Metazoa; phylum Chordata; class Amphibia; order Anura; family Ranidae; genus Lithobates; species Lithobates septentrionalis. The sequence goes on along the minus strand of JBBDGP010001471.1, from coordinate 1,897,253 downwards.
TCAGCTGGCTAAATCACCAGCTGCATTCTCAGGTTCCCTGTTGAGACAGGAGAGCCAGAGAAAAACACGGAAGACGGTGGGGGGGGGGGGGGCATTCCCTCCCACTGCTTGTAAAAGCAGTCTAGAGGCTAATTGAAAGCCGACCGCTGGCTGAAAAGAATGATACCAAGATGATACCTAAACCTGCAGGCATCATTCTGGTATAACCACTCAAAGTCGTGAATGGCGTACCTGAAGACAAAAAAATGGTTAACAATAAAACACAGTAAACGGTAAAGTATAAAAAATTGCATACCTGAAAAGCAAACATGATAAAATATAATAACAATAAAACATTGCAGAATAGAATACAGTAAAAAAAGAGCAGAACAATAGAGAGAGAACAATAAAATGACAACTATTTTTATTTTATTTTATATATTTATTTTTTTTTACACTTTTTTTTGTAACTAACTTTTATAACTGTAACCGGTTCCAGGTTCGGGTCTCTCAAAATGCGATGGCATCTTGGGAGACCCTGTGAAAGTGTGCCTAGTCTGTGCAATGCTGTACCCTACGCTAATACTCAACTAGTGAATGGTAGCGTTCAAAACATTCACAAATGCAAAGACCAGGATTGTCAGGACAGGAGGGACAATAATAGCTGTGTCTTGCTTGGCTATTAACACACTTTGATTTGTTCATTCATCGCATTTACAATATACATCATCATAGTTACACTCTATATAGTCTATTTTTACATCTAGTGCTTGCATTTCATCATTGGATATAGTAAGTGACATTCACGTTTAGCTATTTAGTGAACACAATTTTTTCTCCTTCCCTTTTTTCCCCTCCCTCCTCCTCCCCCCCTCCCTTTTTCCCCCTTCCCCCTGCCCCCTTTCACTCCCCCCCTCCCTCATCCTTTATTTTTGATTGCATATATTCCTGTATTATATCAACTATACATTAATTAATGTATCACGCATACAGATCTGTCCGATATTTGTAATATTTATCGCAATACAGATTCCATCCTTCACTTTTTATTGCACTTTCTTCACTCTATTATATATATATTTTTTCACTTTACTTTACATATACATTCAATAATCTTTTATCACTTTTTCCAAAGCATTAATTATTGTTGGTCTACTTAGATATACACATACACACATTCATCACAGTTCTCACAATGTTTTTATTCTACTTTATTTCATTGCTATATACATGCATATTTTAACATATATATATATATTTTTTTTTTCCACATTTTTATATATATGTTTCTATATTCATTTATCTTCACACAGATTTTTTACACATTTTTTCACACTTTTTGTTTTAGCACACGATTTCCTTTATTTGTACTTTTATTTCAATCATTCATTCACTGATCTCGTTTTCGTTTCTTTTTTCACTTCACTTGTTGAAACCACAGGTGACCCATGATGCTTAATTGGTATATTCATTGATTAATTGATTTCTGCTGATTATGTTGTCACATGGTCTGTAACTTTTATTATTTATTTCACTTTGATTTTTGTGATTGTTAGCTATGAATAAGCACTCCTTGTAGTGCAAAACGCGTAAGCTTTGTTCCATTTTGCTGTGACCTGTATTTTGGATGACACCTTATTGAATAAAGGCAAATATTTTTGAAGTGCGGCTGTCCAGAATTTCTTTGATGTCTAGAGAATATTTGTGGACAAGCCGAGGTCAGGTCAGGAGACAGGCAGGAGAATAGTCAAGGACAAGCCGGGTTAGTAGTAAAGAACTTTCAGGAACAAGGATCACAGAAACATGGTAGAAGCTGAAGATCAATCAGCCGCTTTGAGCACTAACTCACTTCATTATAAAGACCAATGTGATGTGCTGGTAGAGATGCTGGGTCCTAGAGCCCCCTTACCAATTCACATGGGGGGTGGGATCTGGGGGTCCCCTTGTTAAAGGGGGCTTCCATATTCCCATAAGCCCTCCGCCCGCATACCCCCACAACCACCGGGCAAGGGTTGTGGGGATGAGGCCCTTGTCCCCATCAACATGGGGACAAGGTGCTTTGGGTGGCTACCACAAAGCACCCTCCCCATGTTGAAGGCATGTGGCCTGGTACGGTTCAGGAGGGGGGAGGCGCTCTCTCGTCCCCCCCCCCCTCTTTTCCTGTGGCCTGCCAGGTTGCATGCTTGGATAAGGGTCTGATATGGATTTTGGGGGGACCCCTACGCCATTTTTTTTGGAGCAGGGTTCCCCTTAAAATCCATACCAGACCCTTAGGTCTGGTATGAATTTTGGGGGGACCCCTACGTCATTTTTTAAAAAATTTGGCACAGGGTTCCCCTTAATATCCATACCAGACCTGAAGGGCCTGGTAATGGACTGGGGGGGGGCCCATGCCATTTTTTTCAATGAGTTTTATCATTACAGCCGCAATCAGTTTTAAATGACTTTTTTTCCTTTAGAAATGTCATTTTGCTGTGGTACTGTTCTAAACATGATTTACAGGCATACTATAGGCACTCCCTAGGCACAATATTTAAAGGAATATTTAATTTTTATTGTTTCCCTTTAAGCATTATTAAAATCAGTGCTCCCAAAAAAACAGCCATTTAAAAAAAATAAATTTGCATTGATACATGTCCCCTGGGGCAGGACCCAGATCCCCAAACACTTTTTATGGCAATAACTTGCATATAAGCCTTTAAAATGAGAACTTTTGGTTTTTCATGTTCGTGTCCCATAGACTTTAACGGTGTTCCACGGCTTTCGAATTTGCCGCGAACACCGCATAATGTTCGCTGTTCGGCAAACACTCGATGTTCGACTCAAACTTACGCTCGACTCAAACATCGGCTCATCCCTATTAAGGAGTCAGAGCGGGTCAGAGTAGACCGATCTGCATAGGTTCCACATCGATTGAACTAGAAGGTTGAGAAGCCGGGGTAGGAGTGGTTGGACCTGGGACCCTTGGCAAAACCCATGCGGCCCAGAAACTCTGGGTACGTTCAGAGCATCGCTCCTGTAGGCATCTATCCAACTGGATGGAGACTTGGATGAGATTATCAAAGGAGGTAGGAGCCTTGATCTGGGCCAATTCATCCTTAAGGGTCTCAGCTAAGCCTAAACGGAACTGGTATTTTAAAGCAGAAGCATTCCATCCGGTATCAGCTGACCGCTTACGAAACTCCACAATGTAGTCTTCCACAGGTCATCGGCCTTGTACAAGGGTATGGAGGGCAGACCCAGCAGTAGCAGTCCTCTGTGGGTCATCATAAAGGACAGCCATGGCCTTAAAGAATGTGGAAAGAGAGTTCAGTGCTGTATTCTTTTGCTCTTATAGGGTATGGGCTCAGCACTGCAGCTCATCAGACAGTAGCGAAAAAATGAACCCTACTCTGACTGTCTCAAGTGCGAAAATTCTTGGTTGCAGAGCAAAATAAAGTTCACATGCATTCCTGAAGGCCCTGAACTTTCCTTGATCCCCTGAAAAGTGCTCAGGAGTGGGAACTCTGGGTTCTGGCAGAGGAAGTAGCATGGCGGCTGGAGCAGCGGGCAGAAGATTTGAAAGAGCAGCTGAAGGGTTGGGGCTCATAGCCGGGTTAGGTTCTGTGGGAGTCACCGTAGTAGTAAGGGCGTGCATGTGTCCTTCAAGCTGGAAGTATCCTTTTTGCAAATCCTTGACGGCTTGTGTAAGTGCAGTTGTCTGCTGACAGAGAGCCCCCATTGCCGCAGCACCTCTCTCGGGCTTCAAACATATTGGCTGATTGATACTATCACGTAACTGGTGCTGGAGGCCTATAGAGAAAGGGCTTCCCTCTCTCCAGACTCCCCTGAAAGTGAGAACAGGAGGAGTCAGACTTAAAGTAGCACAGGTTGCCAGTGATGTTGTTTGCAGAGGAATTTAGAAGGGTTTCTGATGTGCTAAATAGTGGCTGTGGACAGGTGGCACCTGTGAGATGTGGCAGGTCTGTAGTAGCACTGAGATAATGGGAAGTCAGTTCAAGCCAGAGTTCAGAGCCAGGAAGATAACAGAGCAGGCAGGATCAGGGGGGAGCCAAAATCAAACACAGGAGACAATAGAAAATATTCCTGGACAAGCCGAGGTCCACAGGCAGGAGAATAGTCAAGGGCAAGCCGGGTTGGTAGCAAAGAACTTTCAGAAACAAGGATCACAGGAACATGGTACAAGCTGAAGATCAATAAGCAGCTTTGAACACTAACTCACTACCTTATAAAGACCCATGTGACATGTTGGTAGAGATGCTGGATCCTAGAGCCCTTCTCTTGCTGTTGGTGTCTTGATGGATGTTGGGTCCTAGAGCCCTTCTTCTACCATTGGTTCCCTGACAACTCCACAGGTGCTCATATTAACGGATAATAGAACCTTTAGAATCACCAAAAGGCTTCCTGCAGATAGAGCATCCAAAACACTCCTAATCCAGCCCAAATTACTTAATCTCTTATCTTATCCTCTTTTTGTCTGGACTGTACGGAACTTGTTTCATATGTTGCTTATTTATTGTATTTAGGCAACCTCATCAACTATAAAAGAAAAAATATATAAAATGTGACCTTTTATTTAAAAGCATATAAAATTGATATCATATATAAAGGATAAGATAAAGATAGGTTTCAATGATTTTTACTGAGAATTTCAAATGTTGAAATCATAACAACTGTTAGGCCCATGCAGGGGCAATGGCATCAATTTATAACTAGACCTGACCACGGAAATCAGAACAGCAAATCAGTGGAAGCAGTTAAGAGACAGGCAGTACAAATATATACTGAAATTATCGACAGACTATATAACGTGTTGCCTCAATAGAAGGCTAGAAGTAAGATAGGCTTGCTCGGTTTAAAGAAAACCAAAGGCTTCTTCCATGCCTTCAAAGAAAAACAAAATAGCGCAGGTTACATGGTTCGTATTATATTCTGATGTTGTTAGAGAGATGTCCTTTTGAGCAATGCGCTCTCCGTGAGATGCAAACAGTCTATGAGTAGGGCAGCCTTTAGATGGGAGGTGAAGCCGCTCCAAGTATGCAAAGGAAAAAACAACAAGAAAGGCGCCTCTTAGTAAACTGTATATTTAATGATGTATTAGTATTAAAAACACTCACATTTAAAACTTAGATAGTCCGGCATGGGGAGCTCAGTATAGGCATACAGGATTGCGTCCTCCTCTGTCCCACAGTCTTTTTCCTCTCTTGCTGACGGCTGGTCTGTGTGGCGAAGACTTCCGGGATCAGTGATTATCCAGAACGAGGCTTGGACACCGCCGAGCAGTCAATTGGGAGGCTGGGACGCTGGAACGCACATCCAAAGTATGTGCTGTACTGCCGTAAAGCGACGCGTTTCAGAGCATGCGCACTCGGGCGCGCTCCTTTCTCAAGCTAGGGAGAATACAAAAGACTGCAGCCTATTTAAGTGCTCTAATGGCACCGCCACCTAATGGATATAATAGTAATTACATGAAGAATACAGGCAAAAAAAAAAGGGGCAAACGAAATGATTTATATGTTTGTGTTGAGTAAAGAGGTTAGATGTTCATATTGTGTGCCTACATTAATATGTATGTAGTGATTGGACAATGTGTTTTACATGTTGTTATGCATACTACTGCCGCATTTATGAATGGATTAAATGAATGAATGGATTTAGATAAACTATAGCGGTTGGTCAACTGGTGAACTATATATTTATATAATTACCTAAATGAACTAGTGAACTATATATATAATTGCCTAAATGCAATATATGGGAATAAACAGTATTCTTGTGGGCACATATATGTATACATTATGCATGATGACACTATATAGCTGAATAATACTAATAATTTAGAATAAAAATTAAAATAAAAATTAAAACTAGGATTAAAATATAATTAAAACATATATATATATATACTAAAAAATATATGTATATGTGTTAAAATGAATCTCCACTACTACTAGCAGGGCATATTTGTTAGTAGTGTATTTCAAGGATATGGCAGAATTCTTATTACATAAATGAATATTGAGCAAATGGTACACTCTAAGCCAGTATTATTATAAAATGGTGGATATTTCTAATTCTTCATTAATTCCACCAGGATTTAGGGCATCCAAGGAATAAATCCAGTAGGTTTCTCTTTCACATAATCTGTAAAATCTTTCAGCTATGGGTACATTTTTTGGTATTTGTTCAATAACCCATACCTCGAGACCTTCGGTGGATTTTGCATGGTGTTCACAGAAATGACGGGGGACACTGTGTTTGTCCCTCCCACCTTCTATTTTTCTTCTGTGTTCCCCGAATCTTTGCCTTAGTGGGCGTATCGTGCGCCCCACATAGATGAGATTACACGGGCAACTCAGGCCATAGACTACAAACTCCGAGCCACAATTGTAGAAATTGTCAAGCACGTAAGTTTTTCCTTTAGTGGTAAACTGTTTTTTTCCATGCTTGACAAAAATACAAGTTTTGCACATGGCTTTTTTGCATTGGAACATGCCCTTGAGAGGAATCATGTGGGCCTGTGCTGGTGCGATTTCTTTAATGGGCTTTAATTTGCTGGGTGCTATTTTGTTTTTTATATTAGGGGCTTTTCTATAAGTTATTTTGGGATAATTGGGTAGAACTGGTTTGAGATATGGATCCTCAAGAAGGATGGGCCAATGTTTTCTGAATATTGCTTCCATTTTCGAAAATTTTGTGTGAAACCTAGTGATAAAACGTCCTGATCGATTGGATGTGTTTTCATTTTGATGTTGGGTAGCGGGTATAGGTTGCAAATACTGTTTTTGCGCTTGGTCTACCAATGACTCTGGATACCCTTTGTCTTTAAGTTTTTTTCTGAGTAGATGGCTTTGTTCCATATAGTCAGACATTTGTGTACAATTCCTCCGTAGTCGGCAAAATTGCCCTTTTGGAATATTATTTTTCCATTTTTCATAGTGGCAACTTTTGTAATGTAACAAGGAATTTCCTGCTGTAGGTTTGAAGAAGTTCCTTGCGTGTATCTCGTTGCCAACATGAAAAAGGTCAAGGTCGAGGAAAGCTAATCTCTCTTTGTCCATGACATGAGTGAAACTCAGACCATGTGGGTTATTATTGCAGTGGGCCACAAACTTGTTAACAACATCAACTGGACCATCCCAAATAATAATGATATCGTCTATAAAACGACCATAAAAAATGAGATGCCTGAGAAAGGGATTATTTTGCCAAATGTATCTGTGTTCCCATAAACCCATTGCTAAATTAGCATATGGGGGCGCAAAGTTGGCCCCCATAGCTGTCCCTTGAATTTGTAAATAGTATTGTTCATTGAATGTAAAATAATTGTGGGTTAGACAATATTTGGCACAATCCAAGATAAACGAGGCCTGTTTGTTGCTCATATATGGGTCCTGGGATAGAAAATGATTGAGTGCTGATATTCCAAAGGTATGAGGAATAGACGTGTACAACGAGTTCACGTCTAGGGATATCCAAATATATTGGTCCTCCCATCTATACGGTTGAAACCGTATAGATGGGAGGACCAATATATTTGGATATCCCTAGACGTGAACTCGTTGTACACGTCTATTCCTCATACCTTTGGAATATCAGCACTCAATCATTTTCTATCCCAGGACCCATATATGAGCAACAAACAGGCCTCGTTTATCTTGGATTGTGCCAAATATTGTCTAACCCACAATTATTTTACATTCAATGAACAATACTATTTACAAATTCAAGGGACAGCTATGGGGGCCAACTTTGCGCCCCCATATGCTAATTTAGCAATGGGTTTATGGGAACACAGATACATTTGGCAAAATAATCCCTTTCTCAGGCATCTCATTTTTTATGGTCGTTTTATAGACGATATCATTATTATTTGGGATGGTCCAGTTGATGTTGTTAACAAGTTTGTGGCCCACTGCAATAATAACCCACATGGTCTGAGTTTCACTCATGTCATGGACAAAGAGAGATTAGCTTTCCTCGACCTTGACCTTTTTCATGTTGGCAACAAGATACACGCAAGGAACTTCTTCAAACCTACAGCAGGAAATTCCTTGTTACATTACAAAAGTTGCCACTATGAAAAATGGAAAAATAATATTCCAAAAGGGCAATTTTGCCGACTACGGAGGAATTGTACACAAATGTCTGACTATATGGAACAAAGCCATCTACTCAGAAAAAAACTCAAAGACAAAGGGTATCCAGAGTCATTGGTAGACCAAGCGCAAAAACAGTATTTGCAACCTATACCCGCTACCCAACATCAAAATGAAAACACATCCAATCGATCAGGACGTTTTATCACTAGGTTTCACACAAAATTTTCGAAAATGGAAGCAATATTCAGAAAACATTGGCCCATCCTTCTTGAGGATCCATATCTCAAACCAGTTCTACCCAATTATCCCAAAATAACTTATAGAAAAGCCCCTAATATAAAAAACAAAATAGCACCCAGCAAATTAAAGCCCATTAAAGAAATCGCACCAGCACAGGCCCACATGATTCCTCTCAAGGGCATGTTCCAATGCAAAAAAGCCATGTGCAAAACTTGTATTTTTGTCAAGCATGGAAAAAAACAGTTTACCACTAAAGGAAAAACTTACGTGCTTGACAATTTCTACAATTGTGGCTCGGAGTTTGTAGTCTATGGCCTGAGTTGCCCGTGTAATCTCATCTATGTGGGGCGCACGATACGCCCACTAAGGCAAAGATTCGGGGAACACAGAAGAAAAATAGAAGGTGGGAGGGACAAACACAGTGTCCCCCGTCATTTCTGTGAACACCATGCAAAATCCACCGAAGGTCTCGAGGTATGGGTTATTGAACAAATACCAAAAAATGTACCCATAGCTGAAAGATTTTACAGATTATGTGAAAGAGAAACCTACTGGATTTATTCCTTGGATGCCCTAAATCCTGGTGGAATTAACGAAGAATTAGAAATATCCACCATTTTATAATAATACTGGCTTAGAGTGTACCATTTGCTCAATATTCATTTATGTAATAAGAATTCTGCCATATCCTTGAAATACACTACTAACAAATATGCCCTGCTAGTAGTAGTGGAGATTCATTTTAACACATATACATATATTTTTTAGTATATATATATATATATATATATATGTTTTAATTATATTTTAATCCTAGTTTTAATTTTTATTTTAATTTTTATTCTAAATTATTAGTATTATTCAGCTATATAGTGTCATCATGCATAATGTATACATATATGTGCCCACAAGAATACTGTTTATTCCCATATATTGCATTTAGGCAATTATATATATAGTTCACTAGTTCATTTAGGTAATTATATAAATATATAGTTCACCAGTTGACCAACCGCTATAGTTTATCTAAATCCATTCATTCATTTAATCCATTCATAAATGCGGCAGTAGTATGCATAACAACATGTAAAACACATTGTCCAATCACTACATACATATTAATGTAGGCACACAATATGAACATCTAACCTCTTTACTCAACACAAACATATAAATCATTTCGTTTGCCCCTTTTTTTTTTGCCTGTATTCTTCATGTAATTACTATTATATCCATTAGGTGGCGGTGCCATTAGAGTACTTAAATAGGCTGCAGTCTTTTGTATTCTCCCTAGCTTGAGAAAGGAGCGCGCCCGAGTGCGCATGCTCTAAAACGCGTCGCTTTACGGCAGTACAGCACATACTTTGGATGTGTGTTCCAGCGTCCCAGCCTCCCAATTGACTGCTCGGCGGTGTCCAAGCCTCGTTCTGGATAATCACTGATCCCGGAAGTCTTCGCCACACAGACCAGCCGTCAGCAAGAGAGGAAAAAGACTGTGGGACAGAGGAGGACGCAATCCTGTATGCCTATACTGAGCTCCCCATGCCGGACTATCTAAGTTTTAAATGTGAGTGTTTTTAATGCTAATACATCATTAAATATACAGTTTACTAAGAGGCACCTTTCTTGTTGTTTTTTCTTCCATGCCTTAGCTATAGTTGTGTTTGCCAAAAGGAAAAGGTACATGGCCAGTTTGTGTTGGTGTACAGAGAGACCTGGGATTAGGTAATGAGGCAAAGCAAATTTAGCTGCTAGAATTTAACTACTGGGTGAAACTAAATTTGAAGGAGTCCAAAAATTTTGAACAAAGGAGTTGCATTTTGGGCAGAATCACCAAGTATGCATTATGTCAGCCTATTGGCCACAACCTTGGAAGCATCTATAAGAAGAGTTGAGAACAGCTAGGCCATCTGAGCCAGAGCCCAGTGCCACCAAAAGAGAACTTTATAGGCTGATTTCCAGGTTGTCGTATTGAAAAAACACTTTGCCACCCGGTACCAGACCTTACTTCAGGTCGCTGGATCAATGGTGGTTGCCAGATCGCATGTCCAGTGCCTTACATATGGGCAGGATTTTAGGGGTCCTCGACTACTGTGTGTGGTGTAAAGGGTGGAGATCAACTTGGGCGAATCTGGGGTGTGTAGACAGATATGTTCAAATATTGTCAAATACTATCTTGTTATATGAAAAATCTGACAATTTACGTAAGGGTAGGCAAATATTTAATTGCTGGAGCTTCATGATGCTCCTGTAGGGCGGGCCAGGAGGGGAAGGAGCAGAAAGCCAAAAATGATGAATATGTAAAAGCTATGTTGAGTTCACCATGACAAAGACCTCACCTGGTCCCAACCCCAGAGAAAGAGTGGGTTATTGAGAATGGGTAGCAAGGGAAGAAAGGGGAGCATCAGTTTGGAGTAATGTCCCAAAATGTCAAAGTGTGTTGCATCAAAGGGCTTAAAGAGGATGGACGGACTTTTTAGGGTAACCAAGGCAGGGCCAAGATCAGGGCGGAGTCACAGTTTGGGATATCGAAAAGTACTCATCGTGGGAAACCAGGGATAGCGTGCCAGAGAGACAGTTGGGAGATTTGGACAGCCTGATAATATTTAGTTATGTTTGAGACTCCTAGGCCCCCCTATAATCTGTGGCTGAAAAGCATGGCTCAGGTTACCCTAGTTCCTTTATCGACCCAAATAAAGGGTATAACCATATTTTAAGGAAGCCAAAGGAGGGCAGTGAATGGAAAATAAAAGACTTTCTGTAAGATAGTCATCTTTATGGCTGAGATGTGGCATACCAAAAAAGAGAGGGGAATGACCAGGAGTGCATAAGGGAGGTGAGATTGCGTAGTAGGGGTAGTAGTTAGTCGCAAATACAGAGTCATAGTTAGGGGTAAGGTACAGTAGTAGGGATGAGCCAAACACACCCCAGTTCGGTTTGCACCAGAACCTGCGAACGGACCGAAAATTTGCGCGAACTTTAGAACCCCATTGAAGTCTATGGGACTCGACCGTTCAAAATCAAAAGTGCTAAATTTAAAGGCTAATTTGCATGGTATTGTTCTAAAAAGGGTTTGGGGACCCGGGTCCTGCCCCAGGGGACATGTATCAATGCAAAAAAAAGTTTTAAAAATGGCCGTTTTTTCAGGAGCAGTGATTTTAATGATGCTTAAAGTAAAAAAAAAAGTGAAATATTCCTTTAAATATCGTACCTGGGGGGTGTCTATAGTATGCCTGTAAAGTGGCGCGTGTTTCCCGTGCTTAGAACAGTCCCTGCACAAAATGAAATTTTTAAAGGAAAAAAAGTCATTTAAAACTGCTTGCGGCTTTAATGTAATGTCCGGTCCTGGCAATATGGATGAAAATCAGTCGGACAAACGGCATGGGTAACCCCCCCAGTCCGTTACCAGGCCCTTTGGGTCTTGTATGGATATTAAGGGGAACCCCGCACCCAAATTAAAAAAAGGAAAGGCGTGGGGCCCCCAGGCCCTATATACTCCGAACAGCAGTATACAGGCGGTCAAACAAGACAGGGACTGTAGGTTTGTTGTTAAGTAGAATCTGTTTGTAATTTTGAACTGGTACATTTTTAAAGTGTAGCTCCAGTCAAAAAATCTATTTTTAAGCTTTTTGGAAAACATAGGGAAGGGTTATCACCCCTGTGACATTTGTTTTGCTGTCTGTGCTCCTCTTCAGAAGATTTCACCTCACTTTCTGTCCCAATGACAAATGTTTTTTGACAATTTGGGGTTTTTAGTGAAACAAGGATTGGTGATAAAGCATCAGTGGAGAGGAGACGTTTTTCCCATATTAACTCTTACAGGAGAGAATTCCCCTTCCCAGGGGTAGATTTCATCTCACTTCCTGTTGTTTCCTTCCGTTTGCAAGTAGGAGTCGTTTGTAAGTTGGATGTTTGAAAGTAGGGGCCTGCCCTATATACTCTGCAGAAACTGTGGCCTTAGGTGTTGGTGTTGCCACAACACTGTAAGCCCTCACAGTTACTCTTGGTGGGCGCAGGAACGGGCTCTGCTGTGAAATTTTAGATCAAGAATTGTAATTACATGCCCCTGTTGAACAGGGTCAGAAAAATTGGGCCTTTCGTGGTGGTGGTGGTGGTGCTGGTGCCACAACACTGTAAGTCCTCACAGTTACTCTTGGTGGGCGCAGAAATGGGCCCTGCTGTGAAATATTAGATCAAGAATTATAATTACATGGACCTGTTGAACAGGGGCAGAAAAATTGGGCCTTTGGTGGTGGTGGTGTTGCCACAACACTGTAAGTCCTCACAGTTATGCCGCGTACACACGAGCGGACTTTATGGCAGACTTTGCCCGGCGGACTGGATTTCGTCAGACAATTCCATCATGTGTGGGCTCCAGCGGACTTTGTTTTCTCAAAAGTTGGACGGACTTAGATTTGAAACATGTTTTAAATCAATCCGTCGAAATCGAGTCCGGTCAAAAAGTCAGCTCGTCTGTATGCTAGTTCGACGGACAAAAAGCCACGCTAGGGCAGCTATTGGCTACTGGCTATGAACTTCTTTGTTTTAGTCCGGTCGTACGTCATCACGTACGAATTCGACGGACTTTGGTGGATTGTGTGTAGGGAAGTTCGTTCATTCAGAAAGTCCGTCGTAAAGTCCGTCGAAAAGTCCGCCGGGCAAAGTCTGCCGTAAAGTCCGACCGTGTGCACGCGGCATTACTCTTGGTGGGAGCTGGAACTGGCCCTGCTGTGAAATATTAGATCAACAATTGTAATTACATGCACCTGTTGAACAGGGGCAGAAAAATTGGGCCTTTGGTGGTGGTGGTGGTGCTGCTGGTGCCAAAACATTTTAAGTCCTCACAGTTACTCTTGGTGGGCGCAGAAACGGGCCCTGCTGTGAAATATTAGATCAAGAATTGTAATTACATGTCCCTGTTGAACAGGGGCAGAAAAATTGGGCCGTAGGCACTGGTGCCACAACACTACAACCCCTCACAGGTACTCTAGTTGGAGCACAGGAACGAACCCTGCTGCAAAGTATTGCATGAAAAATTGTAATTGCACGCCCCTGTTAAACAGGAGCTGAAAATTGGGCCTTAGGCACTGGTGCTGGTGCCACAACACTGCAACCCCTCACAGATACTCTAGTTAGAGAGCAGGAATGAGCCCTGCTGCAAAGTATTGCATGAACAATTGTAATTACACGCCCCTGTTAAACAGGGGCTGAAAAATTGGGCCTTAGCCACTGGTGCTGGTGCCACAACACTGCAACCCCTCACAAATACTCTAGTTGAGTGCAGCAACGAACCCTCCTTGCAAAATATTGCATCAAAAATTGTAATTACACGCCCCTGTTAAACAGGGGCTGAAAAATTGGGCCTTAGCCACTGGTGGCAGCGCCCAGAACCAAAAATATTCTTACAAGCTATCAGCATGATCATTGAGGAGGAAGAGGATAGTCACTCAGCATAACAGGATAGTCACTCAGCATTAACATAGGCAGTCTTGAAGGGATCTGACATTTCAAAAAAAATTATTCGATTACAATTATTCGATCAGCATCAGGTGCTTGGTAGCTGGTGGTGATCCAAGACTGATTCATTTTTATGAAGGTCAGTTGATCGACCGAGTTAGCGAACAGGCACACCCTGTAATTGGTTACAAAGCCTCCAGCAGCACTGAATGTGTGTTCCGAAAGAACGCTGGATGCAGGACAGGCCAGTAGCTCAATTGCATACTGTGCAAGCTCTGGCCAGTGATCCATCCTCAAGACCCAGTAACCCAGAAGATTTTCAGTGGGAAAGGTGTCCAAGTCAGGTCTTGCCCCTAGGTATTCCTGCACCATGTAAAACAGATGATGGCGATGGTTGCACAGACCTTTCTGCAAGGCCTCCCAAAGATGTTTCATCCTCTGCTCAATCTGCAATGGCAAGATAAGGTCCGCAACCTTATCCTTGTATCGTGGATCAAGGAGGGTTGCCAGCCAGTATTGATCCCTCTCCTTGATACCACGAATACGAGGATCCTTCTGCAGGCTTTGCAGGATCAGGGAGGCCATGCAGTGTAGGTTTGCTGAGGCATTTGGTCCGGAGTCCTCTGGGTCACTAAGGACAACATGATCTGCAGCCACCTCCTCCCAGCCACGTACAAGTCCATGGGTTTCTTGGGACTGATCCCTTAAAGACTGCTGCTGATGCTGAGTGCCAGGCTCCACCTCCATGCTGACACAATCCTCCTCTTTCTCCTCCTCCTCCTCGTCCTCTGTCTGTGTGATCAGCGGGCACGCAGGAACACTGTCTGGATAAAGGGGGCCTTGAGAGCTAAAGAAGTCCTCCTCTTCCTGCCTCTGTTCTGCCTCAAGTGCCTTGTCCATTATTCCACGCAGCGTGTGCTCCAACAGGTGGACAAGGGGGACAATGTCACTGATGCATGCACTGTCACTGCTCACCATCCTCGTGGCCTACCTAAATGGTGACAGGACAGTGCATGCATCCCTGATCATGGCCCACTGGCGTGGGGAAAAAAAAACAAGCTCCCCTGACCCTGTCCATGTGCCATAGTTGCACAGGTACTCATTGATGGCCCTCTGCTGCATGTGCAGCCGCTGCAGCATGGCCAACGTTGAGTTCCACCTGATGGGCATGTCACAGATTAGGCGGTTCTTCCGTAGGTTAAATTCCTCTTTTGGAGGTCAGCCAGCTGAGCACTGGCATTATATGACCTGTGGAAATGCACACAGACTTTCCTGGCCTACCTCAGGACATCTGTCAAAAGAAATAGGGAGTCCGCGGAAATGGATTTAATTAGAAGCCTGGGTGGGAAGTATATTGCTAGATGATAGACTGCTGCCCTCACATACGCTGACTCCACAATGAGTGGAATGAGCGGAAAATAGTGAAAAAAGAAAAGTGTGTGAGTGTGGCGCTGTCCCAGAGTTGTAAAATGAAATATATAGATATGTACAATAATATCCAAGGTGACATATGTTGTGACAGTTATTACCACTCCTGTGGGTTAAAGTGACTAGTGTTTTAAACATAGGAAGCACAATAAGTGCAATAAATCACATCCAAGGTGTCTAGTGCTATATTCCCTCAAAAGGAAAAATCAGTTTAACCACTACCTAGAGCATAAAGTGGTTTGTGTCTAAAACATTAGAAAACACAAAAATGCAATAAATACATCACACGTGACATGCATAAATACTAAAGGTGTCTAGTGCTAAATGACAAAAAGTGCCTAGTGGTAAATAAATATTAAATATTGCTCTACAAGCGTTGCAAATAACAAAGTGACGAGTGCCCTAATAAAAAAGTCACTCTGGAAAGTAATTAACACACATGTCATGCAAATGGTTCTATATTGGTAAACAGTCCATATGGGTAACTGTGCCCGGTGCACTACAAGTGAAAAAGGCGTCCGTTGTAGGATTCCTTAACCGCTTGCCGACCACCTCACATACATTTACGTCAGAAAAAGTGCTCGTACAGGCAAAATCAGGTTCCTGTACATTCCCCTTTAAGAGGCGGCCAGCGGGTGCACGCGCGCGGCCGGCAGCGCGCGCCCGTGGCAAGCTTCGTGAGTCGGGTCGTGGGTCCCGCGGACTCAAGCGCCGCGGGCATACCCGCGATCGCCTCACGGAGAGGACGAACGGGGAGATGCTGTTGTAAACAGCATCTCCCCGTTCTGCCTAGTGACAGTGTCACTCGATCTCTGCTCCCTGTCATCGGAGCAGAGATCAGTGATGTCACACTTACAGCCCATCCCCCTGACAGTTAGTAATCACTCCCTAGTACTGATTTAACCCCTCCCCGCCCCCTAGTGGTTAACCCCTTTACTGCCAGTGTCATTTATACAGGAATCAATGCATTTTTATAGCACTGATTGCTGTATAAATGACAATGGTCCCAAAAATGTGTCAAAAATGTCCGATGTGTCCGCCATAATGTTGCAGTCACGATAAAAATCGCTGATCGCCGCCATTTAAAAAAAAAATAAAAATTTTAAAAAGAATGGCAAAAAACAATCCCCTATTTTGTAAACGCTATAACTTTTGCGCAAACCGATCAATAATCGCTTATTGCGATTTTTTTACCAAAAATATGTAGAAGAATAAGTATCGGCCTAAACTGAGGTAAAAAATTGTTTTTTTATATATTTTTGGGGGATATTTATTATAGCAAAAATTAAAAAATAATGCGTTTTTTTCTAAATTGTCGCTCTATTTTTGTTTATAGCGCAAAAAATAAAAACCACAGTGGTGATCAAATACCACCAAAAGAAAGCTCTATTTGTGGGAAAAAAAGGACGTAAATTTTGTTTGGGTGCAACGTCGCACGACCGTGCAATTGTCAGTTAAAGCGACGCAGTGCCGAATCGCAAAAAGTGCTCTGGTCAGGAAGGGGGTAAATTCTTCCGGGGCTGAAGTGGTTAAAGCATACAACAGGTGTTATTCCGGTGCTGGTGTCTTGCGCTGTGATTGTGCAGAGACTCACCAGCTGTATATCCCCTGCAGGGGTAACGAGTAGTCACAGTATGTGCCACTGTGCAGCAGTACTTGGCAAGACCAGGAACAGGGTGATATCATAAGGACATAAAAAGAAAGGACTCCATAGTGTAAAACCGTTTAAAAACACTATTTATTAGGTCAGATGTAAAGGGTACTCACATTGTAATAGAAAAAATGAGCGGTATACAGTGCTTAATAAGATGTTCCTAAGCGTCAGCTTGCAGGGAGATGTCAGCAAGGCGTTCAGTCAAAAGCCACGCCCCAGGGAGATGTCAGCAAGGCATTCAGTCAAAAGCCACGCGTGGCTTTTGACTGAACGCCTTGCTGACATCTCCCTGCAAGCTGACGCTTAGGAACATCTTATTAAGCACTGTACACCGCTCATTTTTTCTACTACAATGTGAGTACTCCTTACCCCTGCAGGGGATATACAGCTGGTGAGTCTCTGCACAATCACAGCACAAGACACCAGCACCGGAATAACACCTGTTGTATGCTTTAAGGAATCCTACAACGGACGCCTTTTTCACTTATAGTGCACCGGGCACAGTTACCCATATGGACTGTTTACCAATATAGAACCATTTGCATGACACATGTGTTAATTACTTTCCAGAGTGACTTTTTTATTAGGGCACTCGTCACTTTGTTATTTAGCACTAGACACCTTTAGTATTTATGCATGTCACGTGTGATGTATTTATTGCATTTTTGTGTTTTCTAATGTTTTAGACACAAACCACTTTATGCTCTAGGTAGTGGTTAAACTGATTTTTCCTTTTGAGCGAATATAGCACTAGACACCTTGGATGTGATTTATTGCACTCATTGTGCTTCCTATGTTTAACCACTTGACCACTGGGCACTTAAACCCCCTTCCTAACCAGACCAATTTTCAGCTTTCGGTGCTTTCACATTTTGAATGACAATTACTCAGTCATGCAACACTGTACCCATATGAAATTTTCGTCCTTTTTTTTCACACAAATAGAGCTTTCTTTTGGTGGTATTTGTTCACCTCTGGGTTTTTTATTTTTTGTGCTATAAATGAAAAAATACCGAAAATTTTGTAAAAAAATGAATTTTTCTTCATTTTTATTATAACATTTTGCAAATAAGTAATTTTTCTTCATAAATTTGGGCCAAAATTTATACTGCTACATATTTTTGGTAAAAATAACCTAAATTAGTGGATATTATTTAGTCTGTGTGAAAGTTATAGAGTCTACAAGCTATGGTGCCAATCACTGAAAATTGATCACATCTGATCACACCTGATGTACTGAGGCCTATCTCATTTCTTGAGACCCTAACAAGCCAGGCAAGTACAAATACCCCCCAAATGACCCCTTTTTGGAAAGTAGACATTCTAAGTTATTTAGTAAGAGGCATGGTGAGTTTTTTGAAGTTGTTATTTTTTCCCACAATTCTTTGCAAAATTAAGATTTTTTTTATTTTTATTTTTTTTCACAACAATTTGTCATTATAACAGGTTATTTCTCGCACATGGCATGTACATAGCAAAAATGACACCCCAAAATATATTCTGCTACTCCTCCTGAGTATGGCGATACCACATGTGTGAGACTTTTACACAGCCTGGCTACATACAGAGGCACAACATTGAAGTAGCACATTCAGGCGTTCTAGGAGCATAAATTACACATCTAATCTCTCAACCACCTATTACACTTTTGAAGGCCCTGGAGCACCAGGACAATGGAAACGCCCACAAAGTGACTCCATTTTGGAAAGCAAACACCCCAATGTATAATCTATGAGGCATAATGAGTCTTTTGAATGGTTCATTTTTTTCCAGAAGTTTTTAGAAAATGTGGAAAAAAAATGAAAACCCATTTTTTTTACACAAAGTTGTCCATTTCTAAGATATTTCCAACACATAGCATGTACATAGCAAAAATGACACCCCAAAATATATTCTGCTACTCCTCCTGAGTATAGCGATACCACATGTGTGAGACTTTTACACAGCCTGGCTACATACAGAGGCGCAACATTGAAGTAGCACATTCAGGCGTTCTAGGAGCATAAATTACACATCTAATCTCTCAACCACCTATTACACTTTTGAAGGCCCTGGAGCACCAGGACAATGGAAACGCCCACAAAGTGACCCCATTTTGGAAAGCAAACACTCCAACGTATAATCTATGAGGCATAATGAGTCTTTTGAACGGTTCATTTTTTTCCAGAAGTTTTTGGAAAATGTGGGAAAAAAATGAAAACGCATTTTTTTTACACAAAGTTGTCCATTTCTAAGATATTTCCAACACATAGCATGTACATAGCAAAAATGACACCCCAAAATATATTCTGCTACTCCTCCTGAGTATGGCGATACCACATGTGTGAGACTTTTACACAGCCTGGACACATACAGAGGCCCAACATTGAAGTAGCACATTCAGGCGTTCTAGGTGCATAAATTACACATCTAATTTCCTTACAATCTATCATATTTTTGAAGGCTCTTCATATTTCTAACACATAGCATGAACATACCAAGAATTACACCCTAAAATACATTCTGCTGAGCAAAGGGTAAACAAAAGATTACCTGTGGTTTTAGTAGTGCAGTTGTCCACAGGAGGAGAGCCCTGATCCAGGCAGCAGGCAGGGACATGGTCAGCGACAATGAATGGAATTGTCCAGGCAGCAGGCAGGAATATTGTCCATAGTACAGGCAGGGATAATGTCCTTGTACAGTCCAGGGTCAGTGCAAGTAGAGACATTGCCAGCAGTGCCAAAATATTGGTCTTGGTAGTAAGCAGGAACATGGTCCAAGTAGCAGGCCAGGAAAGAATGGGGACAGGGGTAGAGGCTTCTCCCACCCAAATCTCTTTGAAGCCTCCGAGTCTCCAGACCCTAAATCTGGGAATGAGAAAACTAAAAAATTAGTTTTCTTCATCCAGAAAAACATTTCTGGAGCCCCTCACATATGTGAGACCCCTGTGTTCCCACTAGCATAGCAGGGTAAATGATCAGTCCAAGAGGCAGGCAAAAAACGTGGTCAAACAGTCCAGGGTCAGTTTCAGAGCAGGCAGAGGTAGGTACAGTTTAGCGTTAGGCATAAGCTTGGTCGTATAACAGGCCAGGGTCAGTTCCGGAGAAGGCAGAGGTAAGTTTATCGTTAGGCAGAAGCTTGGTCGTATAACAGGCCAAGGTCAGTTCCGGAGAAGGCAGAGGTATGTTTATCGTTAGGCAGAAGCTTGGTCGTATAACAGGCCAGGGTCGATTCCGGAGAAGGCAGAGGTAAGTCAGGTTCAGTGCAGTGGCATAAGGGGTGTGGAGGAAAATTACAGGAAATGAGAATTACGTTTACCATACTTCCCTAATAATGTAGAGAAGTATGGTAACGGCGGAAACATTCACTTATACAGAGGCCTGGTTGGGAAGGACAATCGGGACAATAAAATGAGGTGTCTCTTCTAATTCCTCCTCTGGAGCACACCCGGCATCTCTTCTGACGTCTCTGGCCTGTTTCACTGGGGGGATTTTGTCAGGAAAGTGGTGTTCGTGGAGCCTGCTCACATAATCAGAGCGAAGAATTTCTGGTGGGCTTTCAGGGTACAAAAGGGCGGAGATTACTTGTTCCTGGTAGTGCAGATAGGATACGGGGTTCTCTGTCGATTTTTGGTAAATAACATAAGTGTTATACATGGCCAAACTGAAAAAATAAATGGACACTTTTTTATACCAGTGACGGGATTTTCTTGTGGGAAGGTAGGGTTCAATCATCTGATCGTTGAAGTCCACTCCCCCCATAAATAAATTGTAATCATAAATACAAGCAGGTTTCTGGACTGGGCCGTTTCTTCTTGGGACTTCCATGTAGGTGTCATTATGGATTGTCGTCAGCATGTGGACGTTTCGTCTGTCCCTCCACTTGACAGCTAATAGCTCCTGGTTCCGCAAAGACGCCGTCTCCCCTCGGCGTAGCCTTTCATTGACCAGTTTTTGCGGGAAGCCTTTTCTATTCGTTCTTACGGTACCACATGCTGGGGTGTCTCTCCGGTGAAGATTACGGAAGAGGAGCAAAATTGTATAAAAGTTATCCACATAAAGGTGGTACCCCTTTCCAAGCAGTGTATAAACAAGCTCCCAGACAACTTTGCCGCTGGCTCCAATATATTCTGGACATTCAGGGGGATTCAGTTGGGTGTCCTTCCCTTCGTACACCCGGAAGGAGTAAATGTACCCCGTGGCTCGGTCGCAAAGTTTGTACATTTTTACCCCATATCGGGCCCTTTTGCTGGGGATAAATTGTTTGATGCTGAGCCTGCCGGAGAATTTCACAAGGGACTCATCCATGGAAATATTCTGTTCGGTGGTATATAATTGGGGAAATTTTTCAGCGAAATAATTTAGGAGTGGCCGAAGTTTGAATAATTTGTCAAATGATGGGTCATTTCGGGGAGGGCACTGGGTGTTGTCGTTGTAGTGGAGGAAGCGCAAAATCATAAGGTATCTTGATCTTGGCATTTTTGAAGAGAAGAGTGGCATGTGGTGGACGGGGTTAGTTGACCAATATGAGTACATTTCGTTTTTTTTTGTGAGTCCCATTGTAAAAGTTAGGCCTAAGAAAATTTTAAATTCCGCTATGGTAAGCTCTCTCCACTCAAATGGACGGGCATAACTAGAGCCAGGGTTGCTTTCTATGTACTGCTGTGCATAGAGGTTGCACTGGGCCACAATGGACGATAGTAAGTCGTTGGTGAAAATCAAATAAAAAAAATCAAGCATCACAAAATCATCGGTGTTCACCTGGACACCTGGCTGGGCAGTAAAAGGGGGGATATTTGCTGCTCCGGAATGAGGGGGAAGCCACAGGGGGTTTTGAAGGGCATAGGGAAGGGTGGCATGGCCTCTATCCATTTGTGGCTGAGAGGACACCCTTCTGGTACCTGGCCTTTGTTGCGGTGGCACTGCGCTTGAGGTGGATGGCACTGCGCTTGAGGTGGACGGCACTGCACTTGAGGTGGACGGCACTGCGCTGGAGATGGACGGCACTGCGCTGGAGGTGGACGGCACAGCTCTTGAGGTGGACGGCACAGCTCTTGAGGTGGACGGCACAGCTCTTGAGGTGGACGGCACTGCGCTTGAGGTGGTAGTAGGCTGCTGCTCCACGCCAGAACGCCTTCTTTTCACGGGCACACATTCCTCTTCCAAATCTGTATCAGACTCGCTGCTTGTCACGGGTTCATAGGCTGAATCCGAATCGGACAGAGACTCAGAGAGCTCCCCGCTGCTCTCATCGGTCATGCTGAGACGCTGGTAGGCCTCCTCGGCCGTAAATAATTTTTTTGCCATACTGGTGGCTGGTGAGGTTGATGTGGCGCAGATGAGCACTGATGGGCACAGGTGGCACTGATGTGGCACTGTAGTGGGACTGGTGTGGCTCTGGTTGCACTTTAGTTGGACTGGTGTGGCTCTGGTTGCACTGGTGTGGCTCTGGTGGCACAGAGGTGGCACTGGTGGGCACAGGCGGCACTGGTGGGCACAGGCGGCACTGGTGGGCACAGGCAGCACTGATGTGGCACTGCAGTGGCGCAGATGAGCACAAGTGGCACTGATGGGCACAGGTGGCACTGATGGGCACAGGTGGCACTGATGGGCACAGGTGGCACTAATGGGCACAGGTGGCACTGATGTGGCACTGGTGTGGCACTGGTGTGCACTGTGGTTGCACTGGTGTGGCTCTGGTTGCACTGGTGTGGCACAGAGGTGGCACTGGTGGGCTCAGGCAGCACTGGTGGGCTCAGGCGGCACTGGTGGGCTCAGGCGGCACTGGTGGGCTCAGGCGGCACTGATGTGGCACTGCAGTGGCGCTGATGAGCACAAGTGGCACTGATGGGCACAGGTGGCACTGATGGGCACAGGTGGCACTGATGGGCACAGGTGGCACAGGTGGCACTGATGGGCACAGGTGGCACTGGTGTGGTACAGGTGTGGCACTGGTGTGCACTGTAAAATCACTGGTGTGGCACAGAAGTGGCACAGAGGTGGCACAGAGGTGGCACAGAGGTGGCACAGGTGGTACAGGTGGCACAGGTGGCACAGGTGGCACAGATGTGGCACAGATGACACTGTTGGGCACAGATGGCACTGTTGTGGCACTGTTGGGCACTGTTGTGGCACTGTTGGGCACTGATAAAGGTAGAAAACTCACTGTTTGTCACTGTAAAAGCTCTCCTCTCCTCTCACGCTGCATCACTGTGAGGAGAGGAGAGCTGTAACCTCCTGATGACCCTGCTTTGCCTTTTTGTTTATATTTGTGATCGCTCCGTTATTGCGCGGGAGCGGTTCTCCGGGATCACGTCATATGACGTGATCCCAGAGTTATCCAGCCGCCCTGCAGCCGTCATTCGGCTGTGGGCGGTTGGCAAGTGGTTAAAACACTAGTCACTTTAACCCACAGGAGTGGTAATAACTGTCACAACATATGTCACCTTTGATATTATTGTATATATCTATATATTTTATTTTACAACTCTGGGACAGCGCCACACTCACACACTTTTCTTTTTTCACTACCTCAGGACATCCTGTAAGCCCAGGTACCTGCCCAAGAACCGCTTCTTCACCAAGTTAAGGACGTGAGCCAAACAGGGCTCATGGGTCAGTTGTCCCTGTCGGAGGGCGGAGAGGAGGTTGGTGCCATTGTCGCAAATCCCCATACTTGCCTTAAGCTGGTGTGGCGTCAACCACCTCTGAACCTGCCCCTGCAGAGCTGACAGAATCTCTGCCCCAGTGTGGCTCCTGTCCCCCAAGCACACCAGCTCAAGCACCGCATGGCATCTTTTGGCCTGCGTGCTTGCGTAGCCCCTTGAACGCCTACGGAGCACCGCTAGTTCCGAAGAAAAATCAGCACAGGAAGAGGCCATGGAGGAAGAAGAAGAGGAGGGGGTGGAGGAGAGAGGTGTGGCAGAATCACCACTTGTAGTATTTTGGAGGCGTGGTGGCGGAAAAACCTCCAACACTACTGCACCCTGTCCTGCATCCTTCTCAGCTGCCAGAAGAGTCACCCAGTGTGCGGTGAAAGATAGGTAACGTCCCTGTCCATGCCCGCTGGACCATGAGTCAGTGGTAATATGCACCTTACCGCTGACCGCCCTGTCCAGTGAGGCCTAGACATTGCCTTCCACATGCCAGTAGAGAGCCAGAATCGCCTTCCGTGAGAAAAAGTGGCTTTGGGAACTTGCCACTGAGGAACCGCACATTCCACAAACTCACGGAAGGGGGCAGAGTCTACCAACTGCAGTTGAAATGCTAGCAATTTAGCCAAGCTAGCATTCAACTGCTGGGCATGTGGATGGCTGGGAGCGAACTTCTTTCGGCGGTGCAGCAGCCGGGGCAGGGAAATTTGCCTGGTACAATCTGACGTCGGTGTACCAATAGCAGATTGCCCCCAAGTACTTGGCTGTGACACACCTAATTCTACACCTTCATTCCTCTCTGTGCAGGTCTCAGAGAAGACTGAAGGTATAGTGGGGTTGGAGATCC
The DNA here is from genome assembly GCA_037952835.1 of Lithobates septentrionalis. NCBI lineage: Eukaryota > Metazoa > Chordata > Amphibia > Anura > Ranidae > Lithobates > Lithobates septentrionalis. Next base: position 1,872,915 of record JBBDGP010001471.1, on the reverse strand, counting down.
CAGCTGATGACGAGCAAGGAGAGGTCCTCTTTGTTCTTTGGTGTGGGTCTGTTAGGTACGCTTGCCAACGAACTGCATAGCAGGTTGACATATGTCCGGTCAAGCATGTGGTTCCCAAGCGGTTGATGTTTTGGCCACGCGAGATACGCTTGAGACATATGTTGCAAATAGCAGCAGTGGGATCTGATGCACTCATCTTAAAAAAGGCCCACACCAAAGAACTTTTGGAATAATGTGCAGAGACATCAGCGCCCTGCACATGCAGAGCTCTGCGGTGTGATGCAGTCGGTGTTCTGCCCTTAAGCTGGCCCCTGGAGGGCATCCTGCCTCATTGGTGATGTGCCTCCTCCTCCTCTCTCCTATCAGGCACCCACGTGGAGTCAGTGACCTCATCATCCCCTCCCTTCTCATCACTGGAGCAAAGCTGGCAGTATGCTGCAGCTGGGGGAACATGACTGCCAGATTGTTGTCCTTCTTGAGCACCCCCTCTCTCTGGGCTCACGTTACTGCCTTTCTCTAGCTGGGTACCATCATCTGAGCCTTCAAAACACTGGGCATCCTCCAGCACCCAACACTGTGGTCAAACAGTTCGGGGGACTCCTCAGGAGGACATGGTGGGGCTAGGGAAGGAGTCACTGATGCCATTGAGCCGAGGGAAGAGGCCACATTGGCAGCTGCTTTGCCAGACAATGTACCCTGAGCCTGGGTGAGAGAGGATGAGGAGGATGAGGACGGCTTGGTCATCCACTCTACCAAGTCTTCCGCATGTTGCGGCTCAACACGGCCAGCTGCCAAAAAAAGGACAAGCGTGTCCCACGGCCACGTGCTGATGAGAATGCACCGTCTCCATGACAAGCACTGTTGTCTCTAGACACAGAGCCTGCTTTCCTTCATTTATTGGCTTGTGACTGTCTGCCTCTCCTTTTTGGCCTTCCAGACATACTAATGGCCTGCAGTGAGATGTACAAAGCTGGGATGTATATATATACTGATACTGCAGCTAGCAGAATCAACTGCCTGCCTGTAGTATTATTAGCATGAGAACACCAGCAATTGTCTTCAGGTAGCTTTAGGTGCACACTGTGCAGAGGACACAGTACACTAACTGTAAATACTGTAGCTGCCTGCCTGTGGTATTAATAGGAGCAGAACAACAGCAATTGTCTTCAGGTAGCTTTAGGTGCACACTGTGCAGAGGGCGCAGTACACTAACTGTAAATACTGTAGCTGCCTGCCTATGGTATTAATAGGAGCAGAACAACAGCAATTGTTTTCAGGTAGCTTTAGGTGCAAACTGTGCAGAGGACGCAGTACACTAACTGTAAATACTGTAGCTGCCTGCCTTTGGTATTAATAGGATCAGAAGAACATCACCAATTTTGTTTAGGTAGCTTTATGTGCACACTGTGCAGAGGACACCGTACACTAACTGTAAATACTGTAGCTGCCTGTCTGTGGTATTAATAGGAGCAAAACAACAGCAATTGTCTTCAGGTAGCTTTAGAGGCACACTGTGCAGAGGACACAGTACACTAATTGTAAATACTGTAGCTGCCTGCCTGTGGTATTACCGTATATACTCGAGTATAAGTCGAGTTTTTCAGCACATTTTTTTTGTGCTGAAAGTGCCCCCCTCGACTTATACTCGAGTCAAGCACTTTTCTGCAGCAAAAAATTTCATTTTCTGAACCGATTTTGGGGCCCCGTATCTCAGGGGCACTTGGTGCTAGGAACCTAACATTTAGTGTGCAAACCCAGTTGAACTGGTACCACAACATATCCAAAGATGGAGTTCCTAGCCCCAAGTGGCCCTGAGAAACGGGGCCCCAAAGCCGGTTCGGAAAATGTCATTCTCTGCTGCAGAAAAGTGCTTGACATTTTCTGAATCGACTTTGGGGCCCCGTATCTCAGGGCCACTTAGTGCTAGGAACCCCAAATTTGTTGTGCAAACCCAGTGGAACTAGTACCATAAAATATCTAAGAGATACGGGGCCCCAAAGCCGGTTCGGAAAATGTCATTCTCTGCTGCAGAAAAGTGCTTGACATTTTCTGAACCGATTTTTGGGGCCCTGTATCTCGGGGCCACTTGGTGCTAGAAACCCCAGCTTTGGATATTTCATGCTAGTTCCACTGGGTTTGCACACCAAATTTGGGGTTCTTAGCACTAAGTGGCCCCAAGATACGGGGCCCCAAATTCGGTCAACTGTGTCCATCTGCAGCAATGTCATTTTGGGACCCTTTGGGTTCAGGGACCCCAAATTTTGGCTGCAGCTAGGAGGCATCTAGGAACCCTTAACTACCAAGTTTGAAGTTCAGGGGACCTATGGCTGCAAATGGGCACAGTGAGGCATGCAAATGGGCACAGTGAGGCTGCAAATGGGCATTGTTGACCCTCTTTTCCACTTACAGTAGCTGTGCATTTCTCACCCTCGTCTTATACTCGGGTCAATAAGTTTTTCCCATTTTTTGTGGTAAATTAGGGCCTCGACTTATACTCGGAACAACTTATACTCGAGTATATACGGTAATATATGATCAGAAGAACACCACCAATTTTCTTCAGGTAGCTTTAGGTGCACACTGTGCAGAGGACGCACTACACTAACTGTAAATACTGTAGCTACCTGTCTGTGGTATTAATGGAGCAGAACAGCAGCAATTGTCTTCAGGTAGCTTTAGGTGCACACTGTGCAGTGGACGCAGAACACTAACTGTAAATACTGTAGCTGCCTTCCTGTGGTATTAATATGGGATCAGAAGAACACCACCAATTTTATTCAGGTAGCTTTAGGTGCACACTGTGCAGAGGACACAGTACACAAACTGTAAATACTGTAGCTGCCTGTCTGTGGTATTAATAGGAGCAGAACAACAGCAATTGTCTTCAGGTAGCTTTAGGTGCACACTGTGCAGAGGACGCACTACACTAACTTGTAAATACTGTAACTGTCTGCCTGTGGTATTAATATTGGATCAGAAGAACACCACCAATGTTATTCAGGTAGCTTTAGGTGCACACTGTGCAGATGACACAGTACACTAACTGTAAATACTGTAGCTGCCTGTCTGTGGTATTATTGGAGCAGAACAACAGCAATTGTCTTCAGGTAGCTTTAGGTGTACACTATGCAGTGGATGCAGTACACTAACTGTAAATACTGTAGCTGCTTGCCTGTGGTAATAATATAGGATCAGAAGAACACCACCAATTTTATTCAGGTAGCTTTAGGTGCACACTGTGCAGAGGACACAGTACACTAACTGTAAATACTGTAGCTGCCTGTCTGTGGTATTAATAGGAACAGAACAACAGCAATTTTCTTCAGGTAGCTTTAGGTGCACACTGTGCAGAGGACGCACTACACTAATTTGTAAATACTGCAGCTGCCTGCGATACTAATAGGATCAGAAGAACACCACCAATTTTCTTCAGGTAGCTTTAGGTGCACACTGTGCAGAGGACACACTACACTAATTTGTAAATACTACAGCTGCCTGCGATACTAATAGGATCAGAAGAACACCACCAATTTTCTTCAGGTAGCTTTAGGTGCACACTGTGCAGAGGACGCACTACACTAACTTGTAAATACTACAGCTGCCTGCGGTACTAATAGGATCAGAAGAACACCACCAATTTTCTTCAGGTAGCTTTAGGTGCACACTGTGCAGAGGACGCACTACACTAATTTGTAAATACTGCAGCTTCCTGCGGTACTGTACTAATAGGATCAGAGGAACACCACTAGTTTTCTTCAGGTAGCTTTAGGTGCACACTGTGCAGAGGACGCACTACACTAACTGTAAGTACTGTAGCTAATAGGACTAATAGGATCAGAAGAACACCATCAATTTTCTTCAGGTAGCTGTAAATACTGTAAAAACAACTGCCTGCCTGTCAGTAGGAAGAGAATAACAGGAAGGGATCTAGCTAAACTGAATACAGTGTATAAGTATATATATACAACACCTAGGATGTATATATATACACAATACACTGTAAGTGCAGCTAACTGACTCTCCTGCCTACTCTATCTAACTTAAATCAAATGACACTGTCTCTCTGTCTATCTATCTCTCTCAGCGCCGGAACACACTACACAGGGCCGCTGTGCAGGTGGCCTTATATAGTGTGGGGCGTGTACTAAACCCCCTGAGCCATAATTGGCCAAAGCCACCCTGGATTTGGCCAATTACAGCTCTCTCTACAGATGGCGCTGTGATTGGCCAAGCATGCGGGTCATAGTGCATGCTTGGCCAATCATCGTGCTTGAATTTGATGCGAACGGCCCATATCGTTCATAATTTGTCGAACGGGCGAACATACGATGCTCGAGTCGAATATGGGTTCGACTCGAACATGAAGCTCATCCCTATACAGTAGATGCCTAAATATTCCAATGTAGATAGAGGACAACATTTTAATGGAGATGTTAGTTTAAATGTGGGAGAGACTAGCATCGGGAAGGGAATTGTTCAGTGCTGTGGATTTTGCCAGGTAAATTCAAAAGCCGGAAAGAGCCACAAGTTGTGAAAGGAATTTCTGAAAATTCAAGAGCATAATAAGTGGGTTAGGTAGTGCCAGGAGGGTGTCATAAGTGAATAGGTTTATTTTATAATGTATCCCTGTGTTCAGGATTCCAGAGATGTCATGGTTATTTTTAATGGTACTGGCCAGGGGCTCATTGGCCAACAAAAAGAAAATTGGGGACAAGGGATTACCCTTCTTGGTCCTTCATGATATTTAGAAGGTCTGAGAGTGGTAGCCTGCATATTTGACCGAACCCGCGGGGGAGGAATAAAGAGCTGAAATTCAGGCGAGGCTGGATTCCCCAGGTAAAAAGGTTTTTAAAAGGTTTATAGTCCTATGGTAAAAAGTATTATAAAAAAATCATTAAAATGCAAATGATTTGATACCCAGATTTAATCCAGTCATAGCAACTTGATTACATTTATTTGGATTCACTCATTTACATTTTCTTTACTTAAAAATCCCCCCCCCTCGCTAATCTGGTTTTGCTACCTCTATCTCCCAAAATCGAGTACTTTGTAAGTATTTATGGTAAAATATTATAATGTATTGGGAGAGGGTTTTTCTCAGTGCCTTGCAAAATTTTGCTTACCTTTTCAGGTCTTTAGCTCACAATTTTTTTTGCCTACGTACAATTTTTGACACTGAATTGCAAAAATGATCACCGTTGCTGCATGTTTATAAAATCCTATATGATTGTTGTGCCCCTCGGAGGTGGGGGAGTGAACTCCTTTACTTTCATTATTCTTAATGTGTTCACAAAGCCATAAAGGAACCACTTGTAATACATAAGTTATAGCATTAACAATACAGTTAAGTATTCATGTTTCTCTGGAATACTAACTACATTATTAACATCTCTAACTTTGAAAGTTGGAGCAATTTCCAGTCCTAAATTTTGCACCCTCTCATAAATAAATTTTGCTCCCAATGGTAACTTCTGTGCTAAGTATTGGTCTTCTCTCAAGATATCCCAGGACTTAGATATTTTTCTCCTCATCACATGTACTGGATGCATATTTACATATTTGAATACAAATGCCAAACAACTCATTTTCTACACTTTCCTCTTTTTTTGCCCCTCAAAAGTTCCTTCCTAGGTATACTGCCCACTTTTTCAAAGTCCTTTTTCAGATGTAATTTTTATAGAACTGTTTTCAATAAATTGGGGCATTAACACTTATCATACTTACACCTACCTATAAACCTCTGTTCTGCTGCAATTTATTCTCAGGTGTATAGTGTGCTCCTTTGGGATATTTAACAGCTAAGTAAACAGGTTGCAACTTGCATTAAGAGTGTAGCTGTTGCAGTCTACAGGATTCCTAAATGTTCAAGGTAGGAGGATATTATTCTCAATAAAAAATATTTGGTTCTAAGATGATGACTCTCACTGTACTTGTGTGAGGAATAAAATATAAATTATACACTAGGTATTCTTATTCACATTTTTCCAGAAAGACATTCAATTCAACTCTTGATCCCTTTTATATGCATATAATATTCTCTATTAGGGATGAGCCGAACACCCCCCGGTTCGGTTTGCGAACAGGCAAAAAATTTGTTCGACACGCGAACACCATTAAAGTCTATGGGACACGAACATGAATAATCAAACGTGCTCATTTTAAAGGCTTATATGCAAGTTATTGTCATAAAAAGTGTTTAGGGACCTGGATCCCAGGGGACATGTATCAATGCAAAAAGAAGTTTTAAAAATGGCTGTTTTTTCGGGAGCAGTGATTTTAATAATGCTTAAAGTGAAATAATAAAAGTGTAATATTCCTTTAAATTTCATACCTGGGGGTGTCTATAGTATGCCTGTAAAGGGGCACATGTTTCCCGTGTTTAGAACAGTCTGACAGCAAAATGACATTTCAAAGGAAAAAAAGTCATTTAAAACTACTCGCAGCTATTAATGAATTGTCGGTCCAACAATACACATAAAAGTTCATTGATAAAAACGGCATGGGATTTCCCCACAGGGCAACCCTGAACCAAAATTTTAAAAAAATGCATGGGGGTCCCCCTAAATTCCATACCAGGCCCTTCAGGTCTTGTATGGATATTAAGGGGAACCCCGCATCAAAATTTTAAAAAAATGGCGTGGAGGTCCCCCTCAAAATCCATACCAGATCCTTCAGGTCTGCTATGGATTTTAAGGTGAACCCCGAGCCAGAATTTAAAGAAAATGTTGTGGGGTCCCCCCAAAAATCCATACCAGACCCTTAGCCGAGCACGCAACCTGGCAAGCCACAGGAAAAGAGGGGGCGATAGAGCTCCTCCCCCTTCTGAACCGTACCAGGCCGCATGCCCTCAACATTGGGAGAGTGCTTTGAGGTAGCCCCCCAAAGCACCTTGTCCCCATGTTGATGGGGAGAAGGGCCTCATCCCCACAATCCTTGGCCAGTGGTTGTGGGGGTCTGCGGGCAGGGGGCTTATCGGAATCTGGAAGCCCCCTTTAACAAGAAGGGGAGTTGTTGTCAGAGGGGGGGGTCCACCCATGTTGTCAGTGGGGGGCAGGGTCTTCCGTTTACATAAATAGGTGACCCCGCCCCTTCTGACAACACGGGAGGAAGATGCGGGATGAAAAGAGTGGAGGAAGAAGAAGATGGAGAAGAAGATGATAAAGAAGAAGATGGAGGATGAAAAAGAACACCGAAGGAAGACCAGAAGAAAGAAGATGAAATATGAAGAAATTAATAAAGGACTTGTCAAAAACCGTCTCTTGCGTTTTTTATCCTTTTTGACACTTTTTTTGTGAAATGGTAGGGGTACATTTGTACCCCATTACCAATTCACACAGGGGGGGCCGGGATCTGGGGGCCCCCTTGTTAAAGGTGGCTTCCAGATTCCGATAAGCCCCCCGCCCACAGACCCCCACAACCACCGGCCAAGGGTTGTGGGGATGAGGCCCTTCTCCCCATCAACATGGGGACAAGATGCTTTGGGGGGCTACCTCAAAGCACCCTCCCAATGTTGAGGGCATGTGGCCTGGTACAGTTCAGGAGGGGGGGCGCTCTCTTGTCCCCCACTCTTTTCCTGTGGCCTGCCAGGTTGCGTGCTTGGATAAGGGTCTGGTATGGATTTTTGGGGGGACCCCACGCAATTTTTCAAAAAAATTTTGGCGCGGGGTTCCTCTTAAAATCTATACCAGACCTGAAGGGTCTGGAATGGATTTTGAGGGGGACCCCCACGCCATTTTATTTTTAATTTTGCCATGGGGTTCCCCTTAATATCCATACCAGACCTGAAGAGCCTGGTATGGAATATAGGGGGACCCCCATGCCATTTTTTAAAAAAAAATTGGCGTGGAGTTCCTCTTAATATCCATACCAGACCTGAAGGGCCTAGTATGGAATTTAGGGGGACCCCCACGCATTTTTTTTAAATTTTGGTTCGGGGTTCCCCTGTGGGCAAATCCCATGCCATTTTTATCAATGAAATTTTATGTGTATTGTTGGACTGACATCATTCTAACAATAATAGCTGCGAGTAGTTTTAAATGACTTTGTTTCTTTTGAAATGTCATTTTGCTGTCAGACTGTTCTAAACACGGGAAACATGCGCCCCTTTACAGGCATACTATAGACACCCCCCAGGTATGAAATTTAAAGGAACATTACACTTTTATTGTTTCACTTTAAGCATTATTAAAATCACTGCTCCCGAAAAAACGGCCGTTTTTTAAACTTCTTTTTGCATTGATACATGTCCCCTGGGGCAGGACCCAGGTCCCCAAACACTTTTTATGACTATACCATGCATATAAGCCTTTAAAATTAGCACTTTTGATTTCTCCCATAGACTTTTAAAGGGTGTTCCGCGGCTTTCGAATTTGCAGCGAACACCCCAAATTGTTTGCTATTCAGCGAACTGGCGAACAGCCAATGTTCGAGTCGAACTTATGTTCGACCCAAACATAAAGCCCATCATTATTCTCTATGAATCTATTCAAGACTTCAAGGGCTGTACCCAGTTTTCCATTGGTCCGGTTAAACTTAGATTCCCAAATGTACAAGTAGACGAAATGCATGCACTGTGGCCTCCTCAAATGGTGACAGGACAGTGCATGCATTCCTGATCATGGCCCACTGGCGTGGGGAACAAAAACCAAGCTCCCCTGACCCTGTCCTGGTGCCATAGTCACACAGGTACTCATTGATAGCCCTCTGTTGCGTGTGCAGCCGCTGCAGCACGGCCAACCTTGAGTTCCACCTGGTGGGCATGTCACAGATTAGGCGGTTCTTGGGCAGGTTAAATTCCTTTTGGAGGTCTGCCAGCTGAGCACTGGCAGAAATGCACACAGACTTTCCTGGCCTGCCTCAGGACATCCTGTAAGCCCAGGTACCTGCCCAAGAACCCCTGCACCACCAAGTTAAGGACGTGACCCACAAAAAAAGAAAGACCAAGAAAAGGAAATTCTCCAATTAACGCAAAAAATACGTCGCCTAGAAACCTTACACAAGCAATCCTTGACATCCAGATCGGCGACTGCTCTTCTCGAGACAAGACTGACCCTTAAACAGCTTCTTGAATCTAAAACGAAACGCTTCCTTTTCTTTAGAAAAAAAATATACTACGAGCAAGGCGACAAACCCGGCCATCTGCTTGCCAGGGCACTGAGAGGACCCACTCCTAAATATAACATCTCAGGCATTCAAAATAAGGGGGGCAGGGTGGATAGAGGGTTTTTAATAGCCTCCTGGAGAGACCAGAGGACACGGACATTGAATTTGTCAGAGTGCACAGAGCCCTAAGAGCCAGAGGCCCAGATACACTTCCCCCTCGTGACATCATTTGTTGCCTGCAAAGTTTTTCCCTAAAAGAGGAGATCATGTACAAGGCACGCAGAAATGAGCAGATTGTTTTCAACGGCGCCCACATAACTTTATTTCAAGATCTTTCCCAAATTACGCTGAAAAATCGCAGGGCCCTGCGACCCCTGTTAGAGGCACTTCGGTACACGTGGCGCTTCCCCTTTGCCCTCTCAGTGTCGCACAATGGCAAACAACACTTTCTCCACACTCCAAGTGACCTCCAGGAGTTTTGCAGCCCCCTGCAGCTAGGTGAGATTGACCTACCGGAGTGGTATCAGGGGTTTTTACTCCCATCCGGAGACAGAAGCCCACCGCACTCCCCTATGGTGACCCCAGAGAAGCATCACGCTAAGAAACAGAAGCAGAGTCGGCAGGAAGGGTCAATCGCGGGCACTCCAAGGGGCAAAGCACATTCCTCCAGGATGTTAATGGATGCGTGAGCGCGAGAATCCTATCACATACCGATGTTCTGTTTCGTTCAGGTTTCAACTCACACCTTAGCATATGTGCTAAATTGAGCAGGTACTTTGTTTATGCTACAGTTAAGTTTTCACGCAAGGACTCCCCATTCCGGATCATTCAACACTTGGAGGAAAAGGCCTACTACTACTAGTGTCGTCCTTGTTTATGGTCCATCCCCCCCTTTTTTTTTTTTTTTCACACATGGGAGGGATAGCGTGGGCTGTTTGGCAGAGACCTGGGTACCTCCTAACCACTCACCTGGGGGGTCCTACGAGATCCCTGTGGTGAATCACACTAACCTTTGCTCCACTCGCTGTGAACTTGCCAGCCTAACGGGAACGTGGGAGACAAGGTTGCTGCCCAGGGCGTTGATATGTACCCCACTCAGAAGACACGACACAGCTTGCTGGTTGATTTGCCTCCACGAGAAGCCCAGTTGGACTATGGTGCTGGTCCGGCCTACCTAGAGACCTAGCAAGAACCTTGCACCTCCTATCCATTTTAAATGTCAATACAAGCCGGATGGGGACTTTTAGCTTGATGTAGAGTTTCTTCTTATACTTCCCTCTGGGAGTTTCTGTTTTTATTCTTTTTGTTTTTTCTGTTTTTTGGTTCCTGCAAGTGATTCCCGTACGGGAAGGGGGAGGGGAAAGGCAGGGAGGCGACTATGCCTTTCACGTCCTGATCCCACCACCCCATATATTTCTACAAGTTATTATAGCTATTGCTTGTCCCGCTCCGTTTTCTTGGTTGGAGCCCCGCTCTAACAGCTCAAAAAAGACCATCAGGCACTATCCACTTGCTAAAATGGGCCGTGGTCTGGCTATCCTAAGTCCCTGACAGTTCATTTCATTCTTTTTTTTTTCTCTACTTTTGTTAAGTTGGGACTGATATCTGACCGCGTGCCTCCCGCGTCCCCACAGAGTGTGTCAGAGGGGTTATAGACCCACTTTCACACACTAAATATTGATCCACTCAGACGTTGTTATTGTCTGGGAGGGTTGTAAATCTCACTCTCCGTACTCTTATTTCTAATTTCTCACTATACTCATATCTTTCCGTCTATTTCTTCCCATTCTTCTTAGTCACTGATTGAGGTGGTACAACTACGTTTAAGTATTTAAATTCTAACAAGTACTTTTTTATAGTTGTGAATACAGGTACTGTCTGCAGTCTCTCTCTGGTCCTGAACAATGGCCTACTCTGCGTTGGGTCGAACCCCTACGGTGGTATCTCACAACGTCAAATGCCTAAACATTCCGGAGAAACGCACTACTCTCTTGCGGGAATTAAAAAAAGGTAAGCCTAAAATTGTTTTCCTGCAAGAGACCCATTTTAAGACAAACCAGGTTCCCAGGCTCACCGACTCCTACTTCACAGAGGCACACCACGTTCCAAATCTAAGGGAGTGACAATACTGCTCAGTAGGGAGGCTTCATTCGAGATCACAGACAAATTGGTTGATCCAGGCGGGAGATATATTTTTGTCAAAGGGAAATGTTCTGGGGTGCCCACCACATTAGCAAATGTTTATTTCCCCAATACCTCCCACTTGTCCTTTTGCAAAAAGTTGATGAGGGAGTTAGAGGGTTTCAGCACAGGTCGCTTAATCTTAGGGGGAGATTTTAACATTCCCTTAAACCCGTTAGTAGATACGTCAACAGGAAAAACCTTCATTACCTATAAAATATTTTAAAAAATCAAAACTCTCCTCCACTCTTTAGATTTAGTTGACACTTGGCGCTTCCTACACCCTGAGGATAAAGATTTCTCCTTCTATTCAATCCACCATGATCGCCACTCTAGGATTGATTACATCTTTATCACACAGAGGGATCTCCATATAGTCAGAGAGGCAAACATAGGGATACAGACAATTTCTGATCATGCCCCAGTTTCCATTGGCCTAAACCTGACCGATAACCCGGCCAGATCGGGAACTTGGAGACTGAATTCCTCTCTCTTAACAGATCCAGTTCTGCTGTCTACACTGACCGCAGCTTTGAAAGAGTTCTTCAGGCATAACGTGACCCCGGGCATGGACCCACTGATGGTCTGGGAAGCCCACAAGTGCTCCATCAGGGGAGAGCTAATTAGGATGGGTGCACAAAAAAAGAAAGACCAAGAAAAGGAAATTCTCCAATTAACGCAAAAAATACGTCACCTAGAAACCTTACACAAGCAATCCTTGACATCCAGATCGGCGACTGCTCTTCTCGAGACAAGACTGACCCTTAAACAGCTTCTAGAATCTAAAACGAAACGCTTCCTTTTCTTTAGAAAAAAAATATACTACGAGCAAGGCGACAAACCCGGCCATCTGCTTGCCAGGGCACTGAGGGGACCCACTCCTAAATATAACATCTCAGGCATTCAAAATAAGGGGGGCAGGGTGGATAGAACAACGGACAAAATAGCACAACACTTCCAGGACTTTTATTCCAATTTATATAATCTCCCAACCCAACATAGACCACATGATTTTCAGGGAGAAAGGCTCCAGGTGATGCGGGATTTCTTGAGGGGTTCGGGCCTTCCTTCGCTTACAGCGGAGGACGCCGCATCACTCGAGAGTCCCGTAGACCTGTCGGAACTCAAACTCGCTATTAAAGATTTAAAACAAGGTAAGAGCCCGGGTCCTGATGGATTCACGGCCATATACTACAAGACATTCGTCGACACATTGTCTCCACACCTCCAAGATGCATTAAATACCCTATCAAAGCCAAGAACGGTCCCCCCAGAATTTTTATCGGCCTTTATCACTGTGTTACCCAAGCCAGATAAGGATCCACTTCACTGTTCTAGCTATAGGCCTATATCGCTACTGAATTTAGATGTGAAGATACTGGCCAAAATCATCTCCAATAGACTGAAACCTCTACTTCATAATGTGATAGGACCGGAACAGGCGGGCTTTATGCCTGGAAGAGAGGCAAGGGATAATGTCACCAAAGCCCTAAACCTGATTCACGCTGCCCATGGACGAAAGATTGAGGGTCTTCTCCTGTCTACGGACGCGGAGAAGGCCTTCGATCGAGTAGCCTGGGACTACATGTTTGAAACTTGCAAACACATAGGCCTGGGACCAGGAATGATGGCCTGGATAACCTCCTTATACCAAAACCCCTCAGCTAGACTCAAAATAAACTGTTCACTATCCGATAAAGTAAGCATAAACAATGGGACAAGACAGGGCTGCCCATTGTCGCCCCTGCTATTCATAATATCACTAGAACCATTTGTTAGACGAATCATAGCAAACACAGCTGTAAAGGGATTTGAGGTCATAGGGCGTGAATTCAAAGTAGCGACATATGCCGATGACCTACTCTTCTTCTTGACTGATCCACATATATCCATCCCCTCCCTTTTGAGAGAGTTCGCAATATTCGGTTATATTTCTAACCTTAAGATAAACTTTTCGAAATCGGAGGCGATGAATATTTCACTCCCAGAACAAACACTAAAGACAATCCAAGACAATAGCCCATTCAAGTGGGAAACACAGGCCGTCAAATACCTGGGAGTTTGGCTTACACCTAAGTTGTCCTCTATCTTCTCCCGAAACTTCCTTCCCCTTCTCAAAATCATAGAAAAGTATTTACAAACCTGGCACACGGGGTTCTTTTCGTGGTTTGGCAGGGTGGCCATTTGCAAAATGGCCATACTGCCTAAAATTCTATATTTATTACGCACACTCCCTATTAAAATCCCACAAAGCTTTTTTAGATCGCTTCAGGCCCTTCAAATGCGATTCATTTGGGCACACAAACCACCACGTATTAAATTTTCCCTACTAACAAGAGCCAAAGTAGTGGGTGGGTTAGGGATACCAGATTTTAAAATGTACTATCATGCCACACACATTGCCAGGATCATAGACTGGCACTGTCATGGCGGCGTAAAGGATTGGGTGTCGTTAGAAAACGATTTGAGCCCAATTCCCCTGCTGTTCTCCCCCTGGATACCAAAACTCAAATACCCCCCGACTCTGAGAGTCCACCCTTTGATAGGGACCACTCTAGAAATCTTTCATCATCTAGCTAAACAACCCAAACTTTCTTCGCCTCTCAGCCCTCTCACCCCATTGCAAAACAACCCAGACTTCCCACCTGGAATGGGGAACCGCCTCTTGCGCTCCTCTGATCAAAAACTACCACTTCTGACTTCCCATTGCTTCGACAACAAGATAATGAAAGACTTGACTAATCTAAAGGCTGACAACAATATACCTTCCCTTCCCTTGTGGTCATATTTCCAGGTCAGAAGTTACGTTAACAATGTCACTCGTAAGAGACACTTCACTAGAGAGCCTACTGAGTTGGAGTCGGCGTGCCTAAAGGGAGAGCAGGTTGAAAAGACCACATCAGTCGCTTATCAGTGGTTACAAAACTCGAAAAAACCCACAGATAATAGGCTCAGAGAGAGATGGTCAGACTGCCTTGACATGACAATTTCAGATACCCAATGGGAGAGAGCCTGTATTATGGCGCATAAATGCTCCTTAAGCACGAGAATGCAGGAGACGGCTTATAAAATGCTCACGCATTGGTATGCAACTCCAGCAAAGATTCCCAAATGGTTCCCCCAGTCGCCAGACACATGCTGGAGGTGCAACAAAGAGAAAGGAATCCTAATGCACATTTGGTGGCAATGTGAACGAATAACACCGTACTGGAACAGGGTTAAAGAGGTAATATACCGAATCACGGAGACCAAGCTCAAACTTAACGCAGCATGTTGCCTGCTTCACATTACAAATTTTACCTTTAAAAGATACAAAAATTCTCTCACCAGATACCTACTAAATGCGGCCAAGTCTCTCATTCCACTGTTCTGGAAATCAACCATAGTTCCTTCTCTGAAAGACTGGTTGCAAAAAATTTCATATATTTGTGAAATGAAAGACACACGGGCACAGTCAGAAGAAAAAGTTGAACGTTATCACGAAACTTGGTCTCCATGGTTCATATATAGATATTCCCAAGATTATGAAAACTTGATTAAACAACTGGTCAATGTTTACCATTACTTGATCGAATACATAACCATGTAATAACCTGAACCGTTTTGTTATACTGAACTTAAGAAAGTACATTAGACGTTAGAGCCCAATAAGCTCTAAATAACTCCCTCAAGTCACTGTGACGTATAGGTCATAACACCTATCCTTTTCACTAGTTTTCTTACCTTTTCTTTTCTTATCTCCACTCTGTTCCTTTCCCTACTCATCAAACAATTGCAGATTTCAAAAAGATACCTAAAGGTGGGCATAGTTCCCAGAACACACAGAAGTTCTTATCTAAAGACAGCTTGCTTAATTGTCAGAATGCATAGCTATGACTCACGGTCATGTTAGATACGACTTTGATTTTAAGTTTGATACTAATTGATTGATGTATATCAGATCCTATCTGCACTCATGTATGTTTATATATGCATAATTTTCTTCAATAAACTACTTTATGGAAAAAAAATAAAAAAATAATGTAGCTGCCTGTGGTCGTGATATTATCAGGAAAACACGACCAACCTTCTACAGGTAGCTTTAGCTGAACACTGTGAAGAGGACGCACTACACGAATATTAAAATAATGTA